>OX940880.1:23200000-23825000 GCA_954870665.1 Stratiomys singularior
AGACCAGAAACGGCTGATAATAGTGGTGCTTATGTTCCAGATAATTCTGGTCAATATACGCATGTAGCAGGACCGAATGGACCTGGTGCTGAGCCGTATAAACATCTTCAAGGTCCTTCGGGTGGATTTGGTGGATCGGGCGGATTCGGAAGCGGAGGTGGATTTGGACCAGGTAGTTATTGTTGTTTTCTTATACGAAAAAAAATACTAAGAACATTTTTAATGACTCAGGCGGTCCAGGTGGTCCAGGTGGCCCAGGCGGTCCAGGCGGTTCAGGAGGTCCAGCAGGTCCAGGAGGCCCAGCTGGTCCCGGAGGTCCAGGCGGCCCAGGTGGTCCTTTAGGTCCACCAGGTCCTCCAGGTCCTCCCGGCCCTCCAGGAAAGTTCCCACCAAGTAAGCCAAGCCCAGGCTCACCCGGCTCACAAGCATCTTCTGGAAGTGGAGCTTTTGGAAGTCCAGCGAAACCTAGCAAGCCTGGTAAATTATGTTTTTCCTTTTTATGTCATATAATATTCATCGAGGTTTTTTCCCAAAGCCACTTCAATCACAATAGGAATTTCATCACCATCACGTCCCGGTAGCTCGACATCTGGTTTTCCAGTTTACGGACCATCGGCGACACCAGCGAGACCGATTAAGCCATGTAAGATTTCAAGAAGAACTATATCAAGCTTTTTAACTATCTTTAAATTCATAGCCGGTTCTTTTGCTGCCGGCTCAGCATCTTCCGGATCTAGCGGTGGATCATACAATACTGATGAGAGTGGAGCATACCGTCCAGACAACTCAGGACAATACACACACATTGGTGGACCATCCGGCCCTGGAGCACCTGCATACCAACATATTGTTGGGCCACAAGGTCCAGGCGGTCCAAATGGCCCAGGCGGTCCAAATGGCCCAGGCGGACCAGGCGGCTTAGGAGGGCCCAGTGGTCCAGGAGGCCCAGGAGGTCCAGGCGGACCAGGTGGACCAGGTGGACCAGGTGGACCAAGTGGACCAGGCGGACCAAGCGGTCCATTTGGTCCGGGAGGTCCTGGAGGACCAGGAGGTCCAGGGGGCCTTTTTGGCCCTGGAGGCCTAGGAGGATCATTCGGCGCATCAGGTAAAAGATGTTGAATTTTTGTGAAAATACGTCTAATATAATTTGTTAATTTTAAATTGATATTCTGAAAACAGAAGCAATATTTAATAAATTGAAAATAAACTGTATCTCGGGTGGATTCCATCGAATTCAATTCGATACATAATTTATAGTTTTTGTTGTGCTACTGCTGATGTTTATTTTATGTAGTATTGATTTAGCAGCAAAAGCAGAGCTGTTCAAAGAAAATCACTCTATATCAATTAAACTATAAATTTCTAATCCATATATTCTCCAGTTAAATGTCTTGGTATACATTACAATCTCATATCTTTTAGGGCAAGGTACACTCGGCTCATTAGGGAAACCGGGCTCACCAGGTAAACACAAGATTTCGCAATCAAAACGAAAGAAAAACTCATTTATTTCTCCTGTTAGGACGCCCAGGAGCAAGTCTTAGTATAACATCATCAAGACCTACATCACCACTATTTGGAAGTGGCTCTGATAGCAGTGGATCATACCGCCCTGACAATTCAGGACAGTATACGCATATTGCGGGACCATCAGGACCGGGAACGCCTCCATATCAACATATTGTTGGACCAGGAGGACCAGGTGGGCCCAGCGGACTTGGTGGTCCAGGGGGTCCTGGAGGACCAAGTGGACCTGGGGGTCCAGGAGGCCCAGGAGGCCCAGGAGGTCCAGGTGGTCCAGGTGGTCCTAATGGACCATTCGGTCCAGGAGGCCCAGGGGGACCCAACGGACCGTTCGGACCAGGCTCTAGTGGTCCAGGTGGTCCAGGGGGTCCAGGCGGTTCATTTGGAGGCTCATATGGTAAGATAAATGAAGAATCAATTCACTCAACGCATCAATTTGATCTCATTTTATGATTCTCTGATGTCCATATCTTCCCTTAAGAAACCATCTCATAATTTTTTAAATAACAATAAGTTGTATCTTTTCTTTCAATTTTCCTACTTGCAGAATCATCCAGTATTGGATCTTTAGGTCGCCCAAGCTCAGGAAAACCAGGATTTTCAGCTTCCATCTCTGGAAACAGACCATCAGGTAACGTCAAACAGCATGCCATTAAAGGGAAGTGCAATTTACAAAAACTTTATTTCTTTTAGGTGCGTCATCAAGTCGACCAAGCTTCAGTGTTGCGGTCAGCTCAAGACCGGGAAGTTCATTAATAGGTGGAAGTTCAACAAGTTCGAGTTCGTATAATCCCGATGATAGTGGTGCCTACCGTCCCGATAACACTGGAGATTACCATCACATTGGAGGGCCATCTGGACCAGGCGCAGACCCTTATAAGCACGTAGTGGGTCCGGGTGGGCCAAGTGGCCCAGGAGGACCAGGTGGTCAAGGAGGACCAGGTGGTCCAGGAGGTCCAGGAGGTCCAGGAGGCCCTAGCGGCCTAGGAGGTCCAAGCGGCCCTAGAGGTCCAAGTGGCCCAGGAGGTCCAAACGGACCTGGAGGTCCAAACGGACCAGGAGGTCCAGGTGGTCCAGGCGGTCCAGGCGGTCCAGGTGGTCCTGGTGGCCCATCAGGCCCATACGGGCCAAGTGGTATGTAAAAATATTTGTAAATTGATAAAAGTGTTCAAAACACTTTACGTATGATTGTATGATAATTTTCTACGGAAATGTTTTAGGTTCATTCGGCATTGTAGGAGGACTAGGTCGTCCAAGTTCAGGAAAACCAGCATCTTCAGGACTTTCAGGCTCTCTAAGTGGAACCTTCCCAAGCAAGCCTATCACATCAGGTACTGCATAGTTGATTTCATGCATGTAATATATTACAGACCAAAATTAAAATATTTAAGGCATTGCCCCAAGCAAACCAAGCTTTAGCGTAGGAATCAGTTCCTCCAGGCCAGCCAGCCCACTTATAAGTGGCAGTTTGACAGGTGGATCTGGCAGCTCTTCTTATAAACCAGATGACAGCGGTGCATATCGTCCTGATAACTCTGGTATCTATCAGCATGTTGAAGGCCCTTCTGGACCCGGAGCACCAGGGTATCTGCATATTGCAGGAGGCCAAGGTCCATCTGGACCAGGGGCAGAACCATATAAGCATGTAGTAGGACCAGGTGGCCCAGGAGGTCCAGGTGGTCCCAACGGTCCAGGTGGTCCAGGTGGTCCAGGAGGTCCAGGTGGTCCAGGAGGTCCAGGTGGTCCAAAAGGACCTGGTGGTCCAAAAGGACCCGGCGGCCCAGTAGGACCAATTGGCTCAGGACCAAGTAGCATTGGTGGTATGTAATGCAATGATTACAATAACATTAATAAGTCACACACACACATGAATATATTGTGTTCATTTCAATAGTGAATTTTTTTTTAATTGTAAATCATTTGTTTATTTTTAGGCGGCTTAAGTGTTACAGGATTAGGACGTCCAAGCTCTGGACGACCGGGATCTACAGGATTCTCTGTTCCAAGTATTTTAATTATTTATTTAAAACGGTGATGAGCTTTCAATTAATGTTATCTTTACTAGGCATTTTGCCAAGCAAACCAAGCATAAGCATTGGAATCAGTTCATCAAGACCAGGAAGTCCATTAATTACTGGTACTTCAGCAACTGGATCTTCTACCTCATCTTATAAGCCAGATGATAGCGGTGCATACCGGCCGGATAATTCTGGTAACTATTACCACGTCACTGGGTCATCTGGACCAGGGGCTCCAGGATATGTACACATTGCAGGCGCCCAAGGTCCATCAGGACCAGGAGCAGAACCTTACAAACACATAGTAGGTCCAGGAGGTCCTGGAGGTCCTGGAGGCCCAGGTGGGCCAGCCGGCCCTGGCGGTCCAGGAGGCCCAGGAGGACCAGGAGGTCCGGGAGGCCCAGCGGGCCCAAGTGGGCCGAAGGGTCCAGGCGGACCAGGGGGTCCAAGTGGCCCAGGAGGTCCAGGAGGTCCAGGTGGTCCAGGCGGTCCATTTGGAAAACCATCAACATTCCCAGCAAGCCGCCCCGGTGCAACAGCAGGTGGGTCATACAAGCCAGACAACTCAGGACAGTACGTTCATATTGAAGGACCAAAGGGACCAGGGTCACAGCCATACAAACATGTTCAAGGCTCACAAGGGCCAAGTGGACCTGGAGCTGAGCCATATAAGCACTTAGTTGGCCCTCAAGGTCCAGGTGGTCCACGAGGACCAGGTGGACCAGGAGGACCAGGAGGACCAGGAGGACCAGGAGGACCAGGAGGACCAGGAGGACCAGGAGGACCATCAGGACCAGGAGGTCCAAGCGGCCCAGGAGGTAAGCGGAACGGTGAATACTTTTGCCAGACCAATTATCACAGTTTATATATTAATTAGTGTCGTGACTTCATGTTGAATCAAATTGATAAAATATTAATACTCATAAAATACGTTTATTTTTGTCAGGCCCGTCAGGTCCAGGAGGTCCATTAGGACCATCAGGAACAGGTGGTAGATTCCCAGGTACATCAAGGAAATATATATATATAAAGGGATTGTTTCTTAACAAATTTTTTGTAGGATCAACTGCACCACGACCAAGCTTCGCTGTAACTACAAATGTATTCGCGGGGGCAGCTCCCAAACCGATTGTTCCTTCAGCGTCTAAAAGGCCAGCATCAACCGTTATTACTGGAGGCGGAGTCTATAAGCCGGATGGGAGCGGTACCTACAAACCCGATAAATCTGGCGAGTATTCCCATGTTACTGGACCCAGTGGACCCGGAGCAAACGCTTACGTTCACATTAAAGGCCCCGAAGGAGGAGTTGGAGGTGTTGGAGGGGTTGGAGGCATTGGAAGTGTCGGAGGGTTCGGGCCAAATGGACCAGGAGGCCCCGGAGGTCCCGGAGGTCCAGGTGGACCTGCAGGTGAGCAATCCCTTTTCAAACTATCCCTTTATGATGTTTTATTTTAGATTTATAAGCAAAAATAATTTACAAATGATAATTTTAAGGTCCCTTCGGTCCACCAGGACCACCAGGTCGTCCGTCGAAATTCCCACCAAGTCCAGTCAGTCCGGGATCACCTGGATTCCCGGGTAGGCCAGCCCGTCCAAGTTCTTCCACTGGTTCTGGTAGCAGTTACCGTCCTGATAACAGTGGTGACTATATACCCGATGACTCTGGTCAATATCATCACGTAGAGGGACCTAGTGGTCCGGGACCAGAACCTTATCGGCATATTGCTGGACCCGACGGTCCTGGTCCAGATCCTTACAAACATGTTAGCGGACCTTTCGGACCTAATGGTCCAGGAGGACCCGGAGGACCCGGAGGCCCGTCAGGACCCGGAGGTCCAGGCGGACCGGGAGGACCAGGAGGCCCAGGAGGACCAGGTGGTCCACCAGGTATGGAACATAATAACTGTAAAATTAAAACGTTTAAGCATCTGCTAATGCATGCTTTTTCATAGGACCAAATGGACCACCAGGCCCACCCGGCCCACCAGGACCCCCAGGACCACCAGGATTCACCTCACCAGGACCAGCAGGTCCACCAGGACCACCAGGACCACCAGGATTCTTCCCACCATCACCTGGTGATAGTGGATCTTACAAACCAGATAGCAATGGTCAATATGTTCCGGACAATTCAGGCAACTATGTGCATGTAATAGGACCGAATGGCCCAGGACCTGACCCATACAAACATGTCATTGGACCCGAGGGAGGATTCGGTCCGGGAGGACCAGGAGGACCAAACGGACCAGGAGGTCCAGGCGGACCAGGAGGACCAGGTGGACCCGGAGGTAAGCGAACATTGCATGCAAGTTATATACATTTATAACAATTCATGCTTGTAGGACCATTAGGACCACCAGGACCGCCAGGACCACCAGGCCCACCAGGCCCACCAGGAAAATTCCCATTAGATAAACCTTATAAGCCAGTGTTCGAATCAAATCGTATCACTGCCACCTATCTTCCACCTTTCCCTGGTAAACCAATTGCAGACTCATCCTATGTCGAGCTACTACCCCCAGCCCCCATCAAGGATTATCCAAACAAACCTAACAAAGTAGGTAAACCCTCCCCTGGGTATTATCCAATTCCTGAACCACCCGCTAATTCTAATTTACCCAAACCAGGCTCTCCGGGTACGGTCGTAGGAATCCTACCTTCAACTAGTTCCCGCATCCCCTCTTCAAAAATCGGGTTGAGTATTAATAGCAATAACATTAGTGATAGTAATATCATCTCCACATCTGAATCTAAAATTCCCATTAACGTTGTACCATATCCATTCTCATTAGCAAATGTCCCTTCAGCTAGTTCCTGCCCGTGCTTCTTGGTCAACCCGCTAAACAACACTACAGCAAACACAAACACATCAACAAATCTACCGCCTACACTTCCTGTTTTCCCACAAAAGGCTGGCTACCAACAATCCTACAACTTGGATAACCTACCCCAAGGAGCAGTCATCGGATTTATCCCCGTCATTTTCTTCCCCTACTGTCCAGGAGCCGAAACTTCATCTACAGCCAACTACGATGCCGTCAAACCATCCTTTCCTCGTGCTTTGCCAGTCCCCTATCCCTGCTCGCTCTGCAATCCTTCCAGCAACAAATCGAAACGTTCCGTCACCACAATAGAAGACGTTTTGTCTTCCTTGAAATCGCTTAAACTTGAACATGGCAACACTGCTCCAGCTAGTCATAAGGCAAAGTCTGAGATTCTCGAAAAGGCCGTGACGAATTCAAAGTAATCACAGTGGAATCGACGATAATTTGGTAGATTGTAAACCTTATTGCATTTTTCGTTGGATATCTCTTGTTTAATTAATTTAATCGTCCTTCATCGTTAGTTAGTGTCCTGCCTCTATTCATATAGTACGCAAAGTATTTGTATTTATTTCCTCATGAACAACGCTCCCCGAGTTTCGTGAAAAGTACGCGCTTGCTCAGTTTTTTTCGCGTGAAAATTGGAGTCCATGTCCAATTAGCATTTCGCTCGCAGCTGAAACTTTGGAAAAGCGCGGATGCATTTTCATGAGAAAAAAATCTCATTTTAGTGATTGGTAAGATCAAATGCTGTTTGATTTTGTAGGCCTCAACCAGGGCCTCGCCTCTGAAAGTTTCATTTCAGATTGTTATTCAAAATTTGTTCCGATTGTTGCCGAAAATTTTATCCTTACTCTCATCAGTATCGCGATCAGTTTTCCAACTTTGAACTTTGTTTTATTCACGGCCTTTTCCAATCCGGAAACATACTCAAAACGTTTATATGTATATGTATATTTTTTGAATGAATTTCTATTTTAAGCAAACAACAAAAAGAAAAATGAAAAAAGTAAAAAACTGAAATATTTTTTTTTTAATATCTCGTTTATATTGTAAATTGATATAAATAGATAAAACCGAGTTACGAATTATGAAAAATCCGTCATAATCTGCAAGACAAATTTTGAAATAAATGAAAAATAATGGAAAAATATAATGTGGTTTGAAAACTATGGAGTGAAACATTTAAGGTTAGGTGTGACAGAGAACGTTCGTCAGATGTGTTTGAAAGTATGAATACCGTCGGAATCCATCCTTTGGTAGAGTAACAACAATACTTTTTAATATAAAAATGGGAAACTAATGCACCAATTAAAATAGCGGTGAAACCCCTAAACATCAACGAGACCATGTATCATATTGACATATTCAGAGCATTCATATTGTTAAAACGGTCCAGTTTACTAGTTGGAGGGTGTCTTAACTGACTCAATTCAGCATAGAAGACGCACGGTGAGATGATGCCGTTAGAATCACCTTGAACTTGACAATTTCCCCGAAGGTTTTTATCACAGCTAAGTTAGCTTGCATTTCAACACCAGAAACAGAAGTTGGACATTCGGTCAAGGGCATTTGCATGAAAAATATTTAGAACACCGCCTGCGGCGATTTTTCACGAAAAAGACGAAAGAGAATTCGCCCGTGAATGTTAGTGCTGTATGTAATCGAAGTGTCGTGGCGTCCTTGAGCTTGAATCCTGTTCAGAACTGTTTTTTGGTGACGAAGATGCAACACTGCGAAGTTATTGAGTCTGTGCATCTTTCATCTAATTCTATTGATACATGTGTTGTTAATCCTGCTGGCGCTTGTTGTATGAAGCGGATCTATAAATAATGACAAATGTGCAGAGAAAGATGTTATCTCTCCTTCTCTGCACAAGGGAATGATGCAACGGGTATCGCAATAGCCTCAATAGCGCTCTTTGTTGAAAGCAAGAGCGAAGATAAAGCAAATTTTATGGTAATTTCAAATAGCTCTAGTAACTTTAGACTTACCTTTATATGATAGGAAAGCTTGAGTTCATTGATTGCAATTCTTAACCAGATGTAACAAATACTAGCTAGGCCTACTCTTTTTGCAACCAATTTTAGAGTCTTGCTGCAGCATTTCCGACGGATGGTGCTAGCTCTTCAAAAAGGTTATTTAGCACAAGATGTTCACTTAGAAAGACTTAAGGTATCACGTGTCCTGCGAAGAATGTATTCCAATACATTCTTGTTAATGAATACATTCGTTGTTAATATGAATTTGAAACCGATTTCAAGGAGGAAATTCGCTAAGCAAATACATCATATTGTGAACTTCGACACGCAAACTCCAGGACCCTATTATCGATATCAGTCGCTCCGTTCCGACGCCCGTCCGATTTACCACTAACCTATTGTCCGACTGTCAAGAGAAGAATTGAAACAATCTATTGTTGCCGCTGAAACAAACCAATTCGTGCAGAGCATCGGGGAAATTGATATACCGATTGCGTAGAGGATCTGCCAATTTTCAAATTTGCCATAAAATGTTTACTATAAAGTACTTGAACGAAATGAATTTATACCATGAAGTCCTTTTTATATGGTGTTTGAAATGATGTGTTCCGACTGGGATGGAATTATTTTTTCGTATTCGGAACATTAGTGTGTTCCTTTTCCACGAAACAACACACCGATGATGGTGCTCCGTCGAAACGCGTCTGTGGACGAATCAGAGGAACTAACTAACTTTTATAGAATTAAATAAAACTATTGTTTACTTTAAGAATTTCAAGCATTAACGTTATTTTTGAACAGGTTAGCTTTCCAGGGTTAAGAATGCTTTTGCAGGCATGGCTGAGGAAGGAAGATCGGTTGGACACTCCAGAATGCGATGGTCGGAATCGACAGACAGTGAAACATTACTCTAATTTTCTGTTTGGAGGACGTGGACAGTGGACCGAGACTGTTGCAAGCAGCGCACATGGGAGACTAAGAAATCAATTAAGACAATGTTGTGATAAGAAATAAAATACATCCCGTGGCAAAAGCATTGCAACGCATGAAATTTCAGTATGAATTTTTTAACAGATCAAAGTATATCCTTTTCCTTTTGCTTTTCATTGACTATTAGTCTTAAATATGTAATCTTAAAAATGGAAATATTTTCAGAACATGGCATATTAGTACTCCGTACTGCCTCCCCCTACTGCGGGGGACGGAATCTGCTAGCCGTTGTATGTAATCCAATGGCATGGGCTTACAAAGTCCTTCAAACTCTTTAATAGTATCTTCTCGTATTCTTCTCATACTCCCTGTATCTGACTGCAACGTCAAAGTAAAAAAGGAATTTTTATCGGACCTGCAATAAGAGAGATTATAAAGGATCAAAACTTTGATACGTTTTCAGTTGTGTAGGCGGCATGAACAAATAAAAACAAAATAAAATTAATGAATAAAAGAGAACCAGTACGAACAATTTAACTTGCAATCATACGAAATAAAACATAACTTAGACTAGGATTAAAATGAGAGCCTTTGTAATTAGATTTACGAATTTAGTAATTTTTAGATAAATAATATTAAACAAAAAAATCTCAGTAAAAAAATCCATCAAATCCAAAAATCCGACAAGTTTTCAATCAATATAATTCACTTGTTAGTTGTGATCAACTACCTTTAAGAAGGAGGAAACGTAATCATAAAATTTAAGAAAAAGCGAATAGAGGATAAAGTACATGCAGAAGAAGAAAACGTGAACAGAGTAAAGAAAAAGTGATTAGAGTATAAAGTGAATATAGAAAAGAAGATCAAAAGTTATGAAAAAAAAAAATATTTGAAGAAAACAAAAGAAATTGAAGAAAAAAATATATCAGTAGAAATCTTAAGAAAAGGTGAAGACAAGAAAAAGTGGCACTTGCGGATGACGGAAAAATACTTTTCGGAACGTGAATGCTGTCTATTGGTGTTGACTGATTGCTGAAGTATCTTGAAGACATATCATTTTGCGCTATGTGATTCGTGTCTCAAAGGACGGAGATTGTTTCTGACGGATGCGAGTAAGTTTTATTCAAGTGAGCACAATTCAATACCTTCGAATTACAGACGAAGATAAGGATATGGGGAATGAAGACACTCAGCTGAAATCCCGAGATCAAGCTGAGATAAAACCTCGTGATGGAGGATTATATTTGAATTTATATTTATTGGTATTTTTTTTTTTTAATTTTTATAAAATGGAGCAGTAAGCTTTTTCTGTGTGTGCTTGTGTGTGTGTGACATGGAAAGATCAGGGCTTTCATGATTCAGTGAGCTAGTCATTTGAAAGTAACTTCCTTCGGCCGCCATTATGTGGCATTTGTATTTTCAAATAGCCATGTCTTTCAAACCTTGTTCCTTCTTCGCTGCAGGTATCTGCAGGGTACCTATCGGTTACCCCAATTATCAATTATTATTTTTTTTTTCTGAACTAAATTCTATTTTGAAAATAGTTCTTTTGAAAATACATAACATCTTTCATAAAGTTTTACAATTTAAAGCCAATTTAAAAAAAAAATCGTATTTCGTATTCAGTGACCTCAAAGCAGTAAAGTCAAAGTCAAAACCACTTTATTTCATACTCATCGTTGTGAATTTTTTGTTAAGAATATAAAGCTGATTCTTAACAATAAAAATACGAGAAATCCAGTGGCCCAAATGACTCTCTAAGCTTAAAATTTATCATTTCTTAATGAAAAGGAAACAATTATTACATATTTTAAGATTCAATTGGAAAGGAGAATAAAAACCAATCACTATTCAAAAATCAATTGTAACGTTAACACGATAGTGAACTTTTATCCTACGACTAATTATTATTACCCAATTGTAATAAAATTCAATCGACACAATTTATCTTATACTATTCTAATGCTAACAATATTCCTCAGGAAAATATCGGAGAACTATATTCGGAATACCGTCAGTACCACACAATTTCTTGTTGTTTATCCTGCCAAATATGAAACACAATTCTTCATAGCTGACAAAATAATCCATAAGATTTAAGCTCGGTATGAAGTTGGATGTTAACTTTTTATTGAAATGAAGAGTTGGTTCGCCGTGCAGTCTTGATTTGAAGTTGGAAACTTTTGTATCAAATACCTCTGAAAATATTTGAATTCCACTCGCTGGATTTGGTAGATGAACAAATTAAAAATGTGTTCCGATTAGGGCATGCTTCTGCAATCAATCACATATAATCCTGTTTCCGTTTCTTTCCGGAGTCGTACTATCAATTTCGATACCAGCCCTATCGAAAAAAATTATTTCTTCACCAGTGACTCCAAGATCCGATACCTTCACTAGAGACCTCTTACGGAATGAACGATTCACGTTCGTGAAAACGTCATCTAGGTGCTGTGGGCCGAAACTCCTCAGTTTTTCCGCCCATTGATTGCTGACGTCACTCCTGAAGTATGAACAAATTATGTTCCGGACATTATTCTCGTGTAATCTCGCCGATAAATATTGTTGACGCGTGTGAGAAGAAAGCTTTTCAATCTTTTTAGCTTTGCGATGCTTATGTGTAAGGTGTTTCATACCCTTCCATATTGTTGCGATGTTCGATCTCGGAAACTACTTTCTCAATCGTTTCCAACGTCAGCTTCTGTAACTTCGACAAATAGAGATCTTTTTAATTGTAAGTTATGTGGGACATTTCATAAATATTGCACAGGTTGGCACCACTGCGGGATAGTTAGCGCTGCAACAATGAGCAACTCGTCAGTTTTAGTTCAAAGCTTGAGGAAGAAGCGTGTTATTTTCTTTCATTTGTAGTGTATTGCATTTTTAAGTTACACGACTTTTAAATGGAACCTGCACGTGTCTCGGGTACTGTGACTATTAAAGACCAACGGGCATACATTATGATTGAAACTTTACGTCGAAAAAACACGACAGAAATCTACAATGCTTTAAGTGAGGTTTGTGGTGAGCCGACAGTGGACCGTAGTACAGTTTTTCGTTGGTTCAAACGTTTTCGTGGTTGTCGTGTTAGCTTAAACGATGATTCAGGACAAGGAAGACCGAAACCATCAACCGATGAGCGAAGTGTGAAACTTGTGGGTGATGCCCTCGAAGAAGAGCGTTGTGCCACTTGTGAGAAACTTTCTGAAGTTACAGGTATTCCACGAACATCAGTTTACCGAATTCTGACAAATGATCAAAAAAAAAAAAAAGAAAAATTTCGGCGCGATGGGTTCCGCACAACTTGATATTGCAACTTTGCTGAAACAAAAATTCAGTATTGAAGGTCAACCATTCTTGAATCGAATTGTTGCGATTAATGAGACATGGGTTAGAGACTTAGAGCCGGAGCCGGAGTTAAAGAGCCGGAGTTAAAATCACAGTCCAATGAGCGGAAAGGTCCATCTTCTCCACGACCAAAAAAATTTCGACGAACACAATCAAAGGTCAAAAAATGATGATCTTTGCGTACGATAACCAAGGAATCATCATGACAGACAGGGCATCGAATGGAAAAAGTGTCACGGCAGTTTACTATCGTGATTTCCTGCAGAATCTGCGTAGAAAATTACACAAGAACCGACCTCAGTTTCTCAACGCTAGATCACTCATTCTCCATGACAATGCTCGTCCGCACATTGTCGTAACCGAAAAGCTACGCGAATACGGTTGGGAGGTGTTGCCTCATCCTCCCTACAGCCCGGACATGAGTCCACCAGACTTCGACCTATTCCCAAAGTTGAAACAACCTATGCGTGGACATTGTTTTCCATCTCTGGAAGAGCTTTCTATCGCCGTTACCCGAGCCATCCGCCAGATGAATAAAGGTGGTATCCTCGATGGTGTAGTAAGGCTTCCGACTCGTTGGAATTCAGAGACTATATTGAAGGAATGTAGAGATATATTTCTGTAAAAATAACAAATTAAAGTAAAAAAGAGTTGTGTGCATTATTTATGAAATGTCCCTCGTAGATTTCTGTCACTAGGAACCATTGAGAAAGCGTTGCCGTCATCGAAAGGAGGACATTGGTTTTGTTAATCCCGATTAAACATTTTTTGAAACTTTCCCCAATGCGTGCTGATGCAACAGATGATTTTCATATTGAATTGAAATGAAGAAGACATCACCCCTGTTATGATTGATTTCCATTACGATTGCGTTATGGTCGCTAACATAAGGAAAGACCTTTAGTTTCCGTTGAGGGCTGTTAGTTAAAGCTGAATTCAAGTCGGACATCAGCAATGCAAATGTCCAAAATTGAGTTAGTCCTAGGGTATGGTGGGAGTTCTGATCCATATAGATTGTACCTGAATTCAATTTTGGTTTAATCATTGGCGTTCAGCCATGATGTATGCCGAGCATTAAGGCCACCGGTAAGGGTATAATAATAACGCAGCCTGTTGAATTCAAGTATTAATTAAGCTCCTCTTTGAACTTGGGAACGTTTCGACCAGTTGCATATGGAGAGGAAGCGAATAGGTTTTCCATACCTGGCAGTGAAACTTTGGTAACGGACATTTCTAGAAATTTAAAGTTTTTGAATTCGACTTTATCAATATTTTGGAAACGAAAGGGTTTTCTAACCAATATTCCGTTACCATACACACCCCTCCCCCGCATCAATGTTTACCCTATCATTTCTTACGAATTCAAAATCCTTGAATGTCATACTGTGCCTTGAATTGAGGGGAGTTTCAGTGAGAAGCATGATGTCTGGCTTTCGCTTAACAATGAATTCAAGGAGATAGTCAGGTCGATGTAAAGTAACAATGGAGTTGATGTTATTTGTTGAAGACCTTAGTTGTTTGGGGGCATTTGGACTGCTATTGATTGAAAATTCTACCAGGTAAAGTGGTAAATTTTTCTTGTCTACGGTCGATCTTCTTGTTGCGAAGGCTTTGTCGGAAATAAATTCAATTTCTGATGCAGCTTCCTTGAGCACTTGAAGCAGATTGACCGAATCCTCTCCGATATCCAAACCCCCGACATAAATGTCTGATTTTTTCACTATTTGGGGTATAAGTGAAGTGTTGGACTTCCCCAAAATTTAGCGCATCATTTGCTGATTTAAAATCAACATTTGATTTCGTTTTAATTGTTAACTTTTTTTTCGTTAACTCTTTTTATTTCGAATTTAGCTAGTTTTTTTACCACCAATAACAGAACCATATCTCTGCTGCTTTGTCCGAAAACATGAATTGGCGGAACATTTTGTGTGTGAATGTTATTAGTAGACATATTTCCTACCCTTATTTTTGTTCTTTAAATACCGAATAAAATCAATGTTGTCTTATACTTCTAAAAAGTACAGTCTTGCACAATAATTGTGGCTGTCGTTTGCGCCTCCAGCACTTTATTTCCTGTTGCGGTTGCGGGCCTTCACACTTCATCCCTTTGTTGAATAGATCTTCGAGGGGCTGTAGCCGTAGCCTTAATTCGTGGTTTTCTTTTCGAAGTCTTGTCACTTTCCTCTCGTCTTCTATTATTATCGTCTTGCGTCCGATATCTGCGGAGTTTCCCTTATGTTTTCTCTTGCTGACGACTGCCGCCAATCGACTGCCTTCCGGTTCCCGCAATTGTGGATAGCCTGCTGGCTCCTGCGTATCAGCAAATCCGAAGTTGTCGTAAGATTTTTTACTGGTATTAATATATCGAAGTACAAATAATCGATATGAATGTTCTGCTCCAGCTTCCAGATAAGCCTTTTCCAATAAACGTTTTTTGTTTAAATTAATTTATGTTGATCTTAATTTATTTTTTAAAAACTTTCGACAGTTGCCTTGAAAAAAAAACACGACTGTACGCGGTGAATGCTAGTTTTAGAATGGCCTCAAAACAGTATAATAATAAAGTATTCAATTGAAAGGCACATTAAAAGTTAAAGTATTTTTAATACTATTGATTTGTTTTTTGATTAGAGAGAAAGATTTTTATAATAAATAAAGAATTTTTATTAGCGATAGATCAAACTGAGACATTTTCCTTGATTGTTTTTTTTTATTGTTTGCAAAAAAACTTTTTGAACGCCCTGTCTTTATCTGAAGCCTGAAGATATACGATGTCAAAGCTTCTCAAGTTTAGATATTTAGCTTAATTTGAGTATGATTACTTCGAGTAACCATTTATCATTTAAAGCATTGCATGTGAGTTCAGAGTGAAAAATGATGCCTTCAAGGCATTCCTCAACTCTTAACAATTCAGCCACGGTAAATGCGCGTATGTTATACATACTCACACATTTTTCTGCTCTTGGCTAACTCCATGAAAGCTGGTAACCATCTCAGACGACCACCTGTTGCTGTTGCACAGACGCGGCGGATGTTTGCTCACTTTGATGAGCACCAGGTATGATAATTTACCTGCCCTTGAATTTCAGTTTCAGTTTGTGTCAAGAAAAAGCTTCAAAACGAATCAACGGACTAACGCAAATTGGACATTCATATGCGATGATCATAGTGCGTGGCATACGCAGAGGCTCATTGTGTTTACCTGTAATTACTGAAGCTATCATTTCATTGAATACATTTCTAATACGATAATTGTTCAACGTTTCAGGACTCGTCATTACTTCAATGTATGACTGATGCAGATGGGAAAATTAGTTTTGGGATTCAATGATGATGGGAGATTAAAATTTAAGTTATCGACTTATAAGATCCTTATACAGTGAACGTTTTTATACATATGATTTGATGAAATTATCCTTTTGATTTGAAATTGTTGGCACTATGCATCGTTGACTTGCACTCCAAGCCCCAAAGGGGACTTTGCACTTGCGATATTTATCGATGAACAATGACTCGTTGGTTAAAATTACCACACATTCGCATCCTTTCGCTTTGAAGTTCTGAAATTATTGGAACTAAGATAACAATCATGTATCATGTATCCTTAAATACAAGAAAGTATATCCTTAACGTCCAGCAATGAATTTGATAAGAAAAGCAATTTATATGTAAATTTTTCTTCCTGGCATGAACCAAGGAAGCAATCTAATCCGACGTCTTCCGAACATAAATAATGGATTTGATATGAACCAATACTCGATCCCGTACCGGATATTAGCAATAAAATGCGACAAAGTAGTGATTGTGTCGATGCAACTAATCGTTTATTTACATTTTGATGGCAAAATATTTCCAACATCGATCCTTCTCAGAGAGGAGTGGCAGCTCGTGCGTTTTCTCCTTGTACGGGCTGTGTAATGTTGATATTTAGCTTGGCCAAGGATGTTAATAGGTCGTTCAAGGAATTGTCGAAAAGAACTTGCTTATCAAATAGTTCGATAAGTTTGCAGTGTTCAACCTTACCATCTCCTTAAATTTAGCACTATTGACCTGCTTCTATAAACAACTTAGGTAGTGATGTAACTCTAATAAGGAACTCCATTCGTTACAAGCAAGCATTCGTTACTTCCTGTTTTGCCAACATCTGTATTTGAAATAAAGTTCGGAAAGTATTTCAATATTCCTTTTTGTAAATATGCTTGAGTAGAGTTCAGATTTAATATCTAAGAATATTTGATTTTACGAACAATGTTAGCTATTTCGTTTTATGCAAAACTGTCGTTCTTGCTTTAAAATTTAAATCTGGTTACATGTCTTTCCACCGTCGACAAAGGACACGCAAAGAACATTTCCATTGCAATCAAAAACTATTCAACATACAGTGCAATATATAGATATAGCCATCAGGAAACATTATTTTGCGATTTCTTGTGTTCGTAAAAGACATTACCGCCACAGATGAAAATCTGGCTTTGATATTAGATTGCAATAAAATCCTTCAAGACATATCAATAGAGGCTATTGTGTTGTTAAAAACACTGAAAACCCAGAACCAGTTCCTACGGCTCCGATTCAAAACATGGCGGTGGTGAGTGTTAAAATCAGTATTACCAATTGTCGATGTCATGATTTGTACTTATACATAAGTCAATCTTACCACTTGGTGGATGACAGCTGTCAAAATTTACGCCGCCGTTATCAAGGAATCAAACTACTGCGGCATTGTCCCCACATAATGATACGAAACCTTAATCTCTTCGCTCACGATGTCCTGTATATTGGTAATTGATCTCTCCCTTCCTATTTTCATCTGCTGTTTCTATGTTTTGTGGAATATTCTAATATTGTCACTTATGCTTGACAGTCTGAGCATGTGACCATGCGCCAACAACGAAAATTTATTCGAGAACGCATACTTGCGAAAAACGATGCCATGCCTCATTTTTCGTGAACTGACAATCCGTAATTTTGATTTCGTGTTTTTCAATTAAATTTTCAGTAAGTCAATGTTGTCTATTATCCATCTTGATGTTGTGTACGTTTTCGGCAGGTTTCTTTCATCCAATCAAATCGAATTGTATCCAATAAAACGAATGGAATGATATTATTTTCACTGTTGGGCAGTTAAAATGTCCTGTCCAAAATATTTGGCATGGCAAATGTATGAGCATGTCAGCCAGTATAGTGGCATCAACAAACAAACACTGGGTCCAGTAGCCCAGCGGTGATTTCACCCCTTCTAGAACTTATGGATACGGTTAGCTTCTTGGTGAAACCTTTGCGTATGGCCTGTTACGCTGTTGAGTTAAAGAAAAAATGTCAAATGTCAATGTCAAAAAATAACGGAAAGAAACTCCTAGTGAGCTCAATCGATTGTCTTTCAGCGACAGAGAATGTCATGACGCAGGCGAGGAGCAGGAACCGGATGTTACAAGCATTTGTGCTCCCAACATGTTGGATAGAGCAGCTCGCAAATGACCGAGTCATTTCAAAATAATCCCGTCGAAGAAGAATTCAAGGTGCCAGTTTTCGATTCAGAAGAGATAAGCGTCTATTTGAATGAGATTTTCGACAAAGTCCAGCCGCAAGCAAAGTCTCAATTCTACTTCACAAAAAACAAAGCAGCCATGCAGCCTGACCGAACCGCTTACGTTGGTGTTGTCAATGAGCCGATTTAGGGGAACTGTGTCGGCAGTCCCTTCTCCTATTTAGGCTGCATTTTGGGCGACGAAATCCAAGTTTACTCATTATGTACTATTCTCTGAAAAATTTTCTAGCCGACAGTAAATTGATCATGATATCGGTTGGCAGTAGCTCCACAATTGTTTTTGAATTAGCGAAACGGACTTCGAAGGAAGGAGTGAGGCACAAATTGTCTTTCGCTAACTTTCTTCCGTTGTTCCAATTGTTTGAAATTTTAAGAAAGTGATAAACAAACGTAGCCGGAACACGTAAATCCAATCGACGGTGCTATCCATTCCTCCCAAACACTAAAATGATGGCTGCCCGTGGGCGCGGCATCAGCGGGCAGTGCTTCAGTTCTGACGTCAATGTCATTTTCACACGTTAGTTTGACAACCACATGGTGAATTCGCTTCTAACAACATAGGAATCAGTTTCGAAGACAAAGCACAATGATGGGACAAACAGACGCATGATTAGATCTAAGTCAATCGTTTCGAAGTAGTTCGTTTGTGAACAGTTTTTTGAATTTTCGAATACCGATAAATTTTTTTGAACCCCATAAATTTCGTTTGATTGTAAAGAAAATTTTCGCGATTTTTATTAAATATGACTTTTGGCATATGAGTTGGTCGAATGGTGCGTTGGAAGTCCAAGCTATAGGTACCATCGACTACTCTAACCAATAATTCCGGCTTTATCTCACCAATAACGCGGCGAACGTTATCTTCCAAACGGTCGCGAGTCTCGTGCTTGTCGGCGAAGAAGAGTGATTTAACGTACCCGCACAAGAAAAAGTCCAGTAGTGTTAGCTCAGAAGTTTTGGGAGACCAGCTTATAGGTCTAAATCGAGAAATTATGCGGTCATCAAATGCTTCTTTCAATAAGTCGAAGTTTGCATGAACTGTGTAGCTTACCGCGCATTCCTGTTGAAACCAGTGGTCTCCTGCATTACAATCACTTAGTTCACTTTGCGAAAATAAATGCTTTTCTTCCAAATCGCTTCCATTGCTCGCCAGTGATAAAGAAAAATTTCTTAGGACTTCTTTTCATTTTTAGCTTATTTGGCGTGGTAATAGATCGTTGTTCCTACATGGAACTGGCTTAAACACGGGTGATACGTTAAGATATTTCTACTGCTTTGATTTTTCCAAATTTGATTTCACCTAGCACTAGGTTTTTTTCCCATTTATACTGATAACACTCATTGAGCACTCAATGATCTACATGATTTTCTGTTCTCATATAGCATCACATAATGAAATCACACAAAAAGCAACCACTTGTATAGCTTTGTTCTGCACGCGTTACAAGACAAGTTTGGTAGCCATGGCTTGTCAAGTTCTAAATAATGTTGAATGCAACGTGGTCAACTGACAGCCGTTGTAAGCGCGAAGTAAGCGCCAACATGCGTGAACTAATGCCTATATAGTGATGAAAAACCTCGATGCACAAAGGTCGTCTCACTCATACAAGGCAGAAGAAAAAGATGAAATTGTGCGGATTCTTATTCCTCTCCAATCCGCTATGATTGAGGCCTGAAACACCAATGGAAATTTCACTTTCCTTCAAGATGGGGTAGAAGAAAGCAGTCTTGTCAATGAAGGCAAGAAAGGCTTCAGGGTCAGATGGGATGCCTGTAGAGGGGCTACAGATGGTCTTTCACTTTTACCCTCAGCACGTTCAACGCATGTGTGCACAATGGAATGTTCTCTGAGTGCTGGAAGATGGGGGAGCTTTTCCTGGTTAGTAACGGGTAAGGGAAACCCGAGGCACCAGCTATATACTATTCACTTTGTATGCTAGTCACGGCTGGGAAATTTATGCTGCCGGCGACCAATCTTCACGGCATCAGAGCAGGTCGTTCCACCATCGATGCAATCGGAGAAGTAGTGAGCGTGGTCCAACGTACGGAAGAAAATAGCATTTCCACACAATGGGTCGTCTTACTGGTTACTCTGTGTGTCCGAAATGCATTCAAATGCGCTAGATGGGTGGATATTTTGTAAGTGCTTGAAAATAGTTTTGATTCTGACGAAATATCTTAAGAATCGCAACGTATTCTACAACTCGAAGGAATGCAGCCGAAAGACGATACTTACTTCAGGTATTGCCAAGGGCTTTATTCTCACCCTAGACCTGTGAAACATCTCCTATCGCGGACTGCTGCAGTTTGAACAGCCGGAAAAGTCATGCTTGATAGGCTCAGTTGCGCTAGTTGCTGGGCGCACAGTCGACTATGTGCGATGCAGAGACTATATATGTTATTGCGTGGAGTAAGAGATTAGATGTCCGGTCACAGTTTTACGCTGGTCATGTGGTCGAAAGAGAGTCCTGAAAGAAGATATACCCAGAGTAGGGCCTATCAAGATTAATGAAGCGTTGTTTGAATCGAGATCAGCACTGAAATCTCTGGACGTCCTGGTACACTGGAAGATGAGTTTTTCTGAACAAATCAGTTTAACAGCAGACTCCTCTTTAACTCCTAATAAACCAAAACTTTCCGAGCTCAACGGATGAAGAGACAGAACAAGTAAACAACGTGACTCTTTACCGTGGACCCCCCTAAAAGAAATAGTAAGCGAAGAAAAGGTCCTTTGGGCCATTAATACCTTCGAACCTTACAAATCACCAGGAACCGACAAAGGCTATATTCCTCTGGACTGGAGAGAAGCTAAAGTAGTTTTTATACCTAAGCTGGCAAAACCGATCGCACTCTCACATCTTTTTTAGTAGGCGAAGCTAAGCGGACTGCACATCAATGCCGACAAAACGGAGCTTATGTTTTACACAAAGCGCCGTAAACCGGAAGCATTTTCACCCCCGACCATTGACGGAAAACATATCAGTTTAGTAAGCAAGGTGAAATACTTAGGAGTAATCTTGGATAGTAAGCTAACTTGGACTCCACACATAGGAGCAGTTAGACGGAGAGCTACAGCGTCGCTCTTCACAATGAAAAGACTAGTGGGGAAAACCTGGGGAATAAAACCCAAAATTGCCCACTGGATCTACACAACAGTTATGAGGCCAATAACCATCTACGGTTAAAAAGGAACTAGACAAAATCCTCCGGAAAGAGACAGATATGGCTAAGAATGACAGGAACGACTGCAGGATAAGCCGAGCTTTTTGGCCTCACCCTAATCAAATGCCGAGCTTGCGGCGAGGAGGAAGAAAGTACAGCACACTTTCTCCTATGTTGCCCGAGTCTGGCTAACAAACACCTTACTTGGCTGAGGTGTACTGGCGTAACAGAATTGGAACACATGGCGACCACAGAACTGGGGGAACTCCTTGGCTTCTGTAGGACGGCAGGATGGACCATCTGTAGTGAATAGTTCTACATGTGGGGAGTTAAGGGCCGATTTCTGGCCTATGCTATTTCCAGCAAGTGGACTCCAGTACAATGATAATAATAATAATAATAATAATAACAGCAGACAAGACTGCATTCCGTGTAGCGATGCTAACTCGGTTAGTAGTCAACATAAAGAGGAGACAACATCAAGGAGATTACTCCCAATAAGCGCTGTGCGGTCGATTCTACTCTATGGGTCAGAGCTATGGAGCGACGTTCTCAGCATGGAGTTACATCGAAAGTCTCCGGGACGACAGTCCTGGTAATTTTAGGGGTGATATTCAACGCTCTCCTTGCGAAAGAGTGCAGAAATATTTATCTGCGGAGAAGCGAAGATAGCAGAGGAGATGAAACCAGGGAAGAGAGCCAACACTCTCATAGCGGTTGGCATTAGTCCTGGGATCAAGGCACAAAGAGAATGTCGAATGCACACCTCATCCCTCACCTGAAGCAGCGGCTCAATCGAGTGAATGGTGAGCCTGATTTCTACTTGACCCAGCTCTTAAGCGAACATGAATATTTTCGTTCTTACTTGGGTAAGAATGACAGGTCATGGTCTCCTAACTGCGAGTTTTGTACAGGAGATGCAAAGATACATGCTTGTTAAGTTAGAAAATCAGCGCGGTGACGTCCTCAATGAAATGAGCAAGCTATACCCGGAAATTTTGGTCGGATGCAACGTAATGTTCGGGCAGTGTGGACACCTAAAAAAAGCTAACTGATACTGGAGGTGTCGTCGGGAATGGAGGCACATCCTGGCTGGCACTTCCTTCCCCTCCATTTCTTCCCGCTGGAGATGAACTTCAATAATCTGAGGGGACCTCTAGGCATTGGAACACGAGGCCTAGCTCAAAGGGGTGTTTCAAACGGTTTTAGAGTAAGTCCTTATGTTGACTGAGGGGTATTTGACAGATAGTCCAAGAGCAGTGCACAACAACCTTCACCACCATACCACAAAACAAGGAGTGAACTCGAAAACTAGCACCAACCTTGACATACGTATTCAGGATCTGAGTTCATGGCATCAAAGAGCATTGAGATTTTTTCTCATCTTTTTGAGCCCAGAAGTTGATTCAAAACGTTTGTGCTGTTATTTTGTGACTCCTTAGCCCACAATTGAGTTATAAGGCTGTACTGCTAAGCTCAAAACAAGATTTCTCAGCACTAGATAAAGTCGTTGACTTAAACTTCTTGGACACAGTAGAGGATCCAGACTATGGACAGAAGTCTTTGGACCTTAGAATTACCAAAGACTGATCTCTAGCTGGTTGTATCTAGTCTAAGAGATTGAGTAGCCGCTTCGATTTTAGGTCTCTCTTATCCGTGCTATGGTCCAGAAAAAATTGTTTGTACGTTGGATTTTCGTAAATTATTGAAAAAATTTACAGTGATTCTGGTTTGAATACGATTTCTAATGGTTACTAGGGTGTTTTATTTGCCAACTGAAGTTTTACCTTGAAACTAATTTCCTTGATATGTATTTTATCAAGCAAATGATCGTCACCATACTGCGGGTGTTACATCATTTTTACTTTAAATAGTTTAACGATGTGCCTAAGTAATTTTTTTCTGATTTTCCCAGTACCTAGTTCGCATGCACACAAGAAATTACAAAATTTCAATAGTCTTGAGGTAAACAAGGCACAGCTTATCGCCGGATGTCGTCTTTGAACACTTCTTTGCCTTTCCGCCACATGGTTCCATACGGGCAAATCGTTTGAAGATACAAAGCATGTGCGTAAAAACTGCAACTTGCAATAATGTTTGTACGTTTAGTCTTGTAAGCAAGATTTTATTTGTTACAATGCTACCCCCTCCCCCTACAGAAACTCCATTTCATAGTACATGCATAGAATGATTGTAGTGAACAATTTAGAATATTTTCGGATTATATTTGTTATTAAAAGATATTTATTTTGACTCACAATTTATCAAAGTTGTGATGAATATAATTTGAGAATAAAAAATGACATATTACCTAAATTGTCCTAAAGTATTTCATCGGCAGTCGCGGCGTAGCTGGAAACTAGCATTTGTCTAAGAATTCTCTTGCGTTGCCTTGGGGAAGCGTAGAACACCGCAGAATCAGGAAAAACTTTTGAATTCCATAATTGTGAAGTTAATCTCGGCAATTTCCCACCATCTCAACTCAAATTTTGCCTATTTGTTCTGTACTATGTGAAATTTTATTCATTATCCGCGACTCCTCCTTGAAACTAAACTTTTGCTTGTAAAAGATGCCGACGCCGGCCGTTACAAAGGTGGGTGGTAGATGGTAACTTACTGGCATCGGCATATAAATTTGAACAGCTCGTGGGAAATGGAATTATTCATAAGTCAACCATTGTTTTCAATAGATTCATTACCCGCCACACAATTGTCTGGCATGTGAGGTTTGTTTGTGTTCATTAAAAATCTTGAAAGTATCGTGTCGTAGCGTTTCCTCAGGATATTAAATTACTCGCGCGCAGATTTGAATTGTTTCTGAAAAGTTCTACGCCGACGAAGATAACGGCTCAATTTTTCTTTAAGTTTTTTTTTATGCAATATTGAAAACTTCCGATCTGAATTCGTATTTAAGATTTATCCAAAGTGAAATTCAAGTCGAGTTGAAAAGTGAATTTTTGCAGGAAATGGAACGAGTGAAAATTTTGGTAATTAAATTGATGTTAATGTGCTCTTGTGAACTTGTGCTACGTTCAAAAATTGTAGCGACACCGAACCGTGAAATTGTATATTGATTGGAGTTTTTGAAATATTTAACGATTCAAGGTGTATTTTATACGGAATCGCACGCAGAACGCAGTAAATTACGTTAAATAAAGTTCAATAATTTAATGTCAAGCCAATTAACCGATGGAAACGCATTTCAATTGAAAAAATCATATATTTTGTTGGGTCAATGAGGACGCCACTTTTTCTTTTAAATTTGATTAATTTCACCTTAGGTGAATCGGCATAAATTTTTAAAAACAACTTTAAACCGTAGTAAAATATGAGTTTTTTGGACAAAACTGGACTAGGGATAAATTTAAATTGTAAAGTAAATTTATAGCAGAAGCTATTCCCGAAATCATACATTTGGCTATACACATTCAGTTACTAAATCAAGTAAATTTTCATCTTATGCTTGATACTTAACTCGATAACTTAACTAAGATTTTAAAAACATTACAACAGACCCTATTTTACATTGCCTGATTGAGTATTTCAAAATGAGCGTCTTTTAGTTATCATTATATCCTTGCTACTACCATGTACATCTTTACTTAGCGTTATGAAACCCCATTTCAACATTTTTTCCACCTTTATGATGACGATTATTGATTTTCAGATAAAAGAAAATTGAATTTAAGACTAAATTGTACTTCAACAAAAGTGTAATCTCTTGAAAGCTTATATAATATTCTCAGAGGAATATGTTGCTGTGAAAATTGATATCAAAGATGAACGATTAAGCTTTGAGGAAATCTTTACGTGTGTAACATAACATTTTATATTTTTCCTCATGCAATGAACATTTAAAGTTAGAAAAATTTTTAATTAGAATTCGTCCCCACATTAGAAGTCTACAATAATTTTAGCTAGTTTTATTCGGACATTGCCTTGGGTATTTCTTGAGAAAAAGGAGCAACAAACGCAATGATAAACACAGAACGTAGACTGGTGTATTTTATGGTTATAATATTAATAATAATAATAATAATAAATAATAATAATAATAATAATAATAATAATAATAATTATTATTATTATTATTATTATTATTATTATTTTCTCTTTATTTATTGCATTTTTAATAACAATCTTGCTGAAACTTAGTTTTACTGTTCTGAACTTCACATTCATTACAGCTATCTTAAATCTTTCTTAAATTTAGGGTAACCTGGAAATTATTTAACAATTCGAGTTTTAGTGGAAGGAAAACTTGGTAAAAACCTTCTCTAAACTTATAAAACTAAATATTAAATTTAATGAACTATGCTTACAGCTACTTACTGACTACCTTAAAGGTACCCCTTATTCTATTACTTCCGGTCAAGGACGCATGACTCTGTGTTGAATTTCGCTATGCAGCAGATAATGCCCGGATATATGGATTGGTGGCATTTTCGCATCTAGCGAGTAAATTTTCTCTGCGCAAGATCGGAAGTTTAATGATGGGGCTAATGTCAGCGAGCTCATGCAATCTTGGAGAAAAGAAAAGGCTTATTTAGTGCTATTTTCAAATACCTATTTTGTGTTACTTGGAGCTATGCTTTTAAGTAGTTGGCGCATTGGCTCCAAGTAGGCGCTCCATATAAAATTATAGGTTGTATTACCATTTTTAAAATCAATGATTTATTTTTCAAACTCAAACGAGATCTTCGGTTTAGCAGCGGATAAAGCTGTAGCACAATGCTGAATGCCTTGACGCTTATATGGTCGATGTGTTCCTTGAAGGTGAGTGTCCTGTCTAAGGCTAAGCCGAGAAAGGCCAGATTTTCTGACCAATGGAAAGGTTGGCCTAGAAAGTTAATTGGTCTATTTGAAATCCAAGCAGGTTTACATCTTTTGCTAAAGAACATGGCTTTTGTTTTGCTAAAATTTATTCGTTTTTTCCATTTAAAGAAAAACTGGCAGGCTTTTTCAAGCATTGTCTCTAGGTTCGCGGTTATTGTGCTAGGGATAGTTCCAGAGGAATAGAAGTACGTGTCATCAGCAAAAAGTGCTATTTGATAGAAATTAGATTAGGGTAGGTCAGAAGTATAGGTATGGAAAAGCATTGGACTTAAACAGGAGCCTTGAGAGACACCCGCCATTATAGTTTTCAGCAAGGAAGTAGCCTCTTGAACCTTTGCCTTGAATGTTATATCCTTAAGAAAGGATGCTATCAGATAAAGTAAGTAGGTGGGTGTATTGTATACTTGAAGTTTATGTAAAAGCCCCTCATGCCATACAGTGTCAAACGCCTTTTCAATGTCAATGGTAACTATGCCAACCAATTCGTTGTTTTTCAAGGCGGATTTTATGTCCTTAGAGACCCGGTAGAGCTGCTGCTCCGTAGAATATCCGTGTTCAAACCCAAATTGAAAATTAGGCAGTATATTATTTTTATGGTTAATTTTATATATTTTAGGCATATCTTAGCGATTTTTTCGACAATACTGTAAGCATAAACTTATTTCTGCACAAACTACAAAATAATATAATTGCTCAAGAATATGCTCTTAGCTTTTGGTCCCAAAAAATTGATTGGTGAGCCAGTGACAGCTAATTTTCATAGACACCTAAAACAAAGTAGGTTTCCGGTGCACAGCATAGCCCATCACTCGATCATGAGATGATAAATATAAAAGATTTAATCGTTTCATAAGTTTCCCGAGGTAATCATTTATTTTTTTAAACGATTATTCAATATTTATTATCAATTCTAAGTAAGAAAAACGTATTTTTAAAATGTTTGTATTGAAAAATCGACAAATTTGTTATGTTCATACTGTTCATAATGTGAAAAGGATTGGATGAATGGATTTTGAGTTAGAGCGTTCACTGACTCTGAAATAGCTTTCTGATGGATAAACACGTTTCAAAAAACTTCGATTTTTTTCCTATTTTACTAATACATAATCATGCATACCAAGTCCGTAAAGTGGAAAGGCACTGGCCAAAATGTTCAGTGCATCCTTGGTCCTTTTTTTTTCGCATTCTGCCCTCTCTAGTTTCATATTCAGTTGATATCCCCTTCCCACTACGCAAGCATCACGAAACAGCCGGTTTTATAGTACGTCGAAAAGCAGAGTTTTAAAATCTTGAAGCCGATCGCCCTTAAATTTTAACTGAACACTCTTGAAGAGTTCTATTACAAAAAAAAAAAATTAATAACCAAAAATAGGCACTCCTTTAATGAGCCAGTACCCCCAGCTTTTGTTGCAAGAGGATCATAAATCGTTTCAACACATCACAACGCGAGTATCATTGATGGATGACAGTGGTTCAATGAAAGAACTGGATTTAAAAACTTAAATTAAATTTAAATTAAAATTAATTGAATTAATTAATTTAATTTGATTCGATTTAACAAAAAATCACTACACGGAAAATCAAATCTTCACTCGCAAACCGTTTAAAGGTTTTCTGAGTTTTGATCCTCTTGCGTTTTGTCGGCCTCAGTGATCAGTTGCAAATGCTTGTGCCATAGAACACATTTCTGTACTAAGGATATGAATACATCTCTCAAGCAAATCTGCTTTCAGGCAGGCTCTAATCAACAGATGTAATTCAAACTGAGCATCACACATTTTTTAAGTATTTTAAAACAATCTAGCCTACCCTATTCTGCTCTGACTGATTAGGTCTTAAATGGGAATGAGTTCCTACCTTTAGCGCTATAAAATACCTTGTTGCAATCAGGTTTGCTACCAATCCACAGTTTTTACATAGGTTAGCCTTAGACACGAGAGAATCTAAAATTGAAAATAGTCCATCGTTGTCTTTCCGCCTAAGCTATTGAGGATTCTCGGTCACCCGCAAAAATGTCTAGTCCATTTATCCCACCCTTTACTTGGCAAATCGTCAATATCGTACAATTAGTGCTTCCTGGGTTCTCCCATCCATCTTCCTCTCTTTGTTTTACACGATAATACTTCTACGACATTCTTTTGTTCTTCATCCACGACACGTGGCCTGCCCAGTGCTGCTTTCCCAAG
Organism: Stratiomys singularior; assembly: GCA_954870665.1. NCBI lineage: Eukaryota > Metazoa > Arthropoda > Insecta > Diptera > Stratiomyidae > Stratiomys > Stratiomys singularior. Next base: position 23,228,357 of record OX940880.1, read on the forward strand.
TGGTCCATCTTAGGAAAATTCGGTCTTCTCGTGGTAAATCTCTCTCACATTTTATTTCAATGACGCTCTTTAGAACCCGCATTCAAATTTTTTTTTATCTGTTTACAAATTTATGCATCTGTAAACCTGTCTTACATCCATAGATGAACATATGCCTTAGTAAAACTTTGTGGACTAGCTTTGTATTCAACAGATTTTAGTTATCAAAACTGCTAAGACTGTCTTATCAGCAAGCTATATTCCTTTACTTAGTCCAGTTGCACTTTTGAAGTGTATTATTTTCTGTCATTTTATCTTAATAGAGAGAACAATACTGAGCAAACAGTAGTCCGAATTACAATGCGCTCCTCGAAAGGTGCGGATGTCAAAGCAAAGGCCGATAAAAAGCGTTTATAGACAGTAGGTACATACCAGTAAAAAAAGTTCCACAAACACCCCATGTAACAAATAAAATGAGCTTTGCAAGATAGAGAGCTTTTTTTCTATCGGCGTCTAGCCTGGAACCATTTGACATAATACTTCGGGCTGGGCCTCCAAATTTTACGCCTATTGGTGACTTTGCGTTGCAGGGATTCCTTCTCTAGTTTAGTGCGAAAGAGGAGGAGGACTGCTAGGGAAGAAAGTACTCCACCCTCGACTCTTCCAGCCGATCAATTATGCCTTTTTTCATTACTAGGATTGCCCGAGCGTAATGTGCCACTTGCTTCTAGATGGAGACTATCTAGATGGAGCTCTCCCACTTTTTTGGCAAGACCACAGCGCTTTTTGTCCCATCTTCTACATGAAAAGAAAGTATGACAGGCGTCATCCTATGCATATGACACCAATGCAGAATATGCAATCTGGAGACAGTGACTTACCAATCTTGTACAGGTAAGACTGAAAACTATCGTGTCCGCTCAGAGCTGGGTCAAGTAGAAGTCAGTCTCACCATGTTTTCGACTGAGCCACGATCTCAAGTCGTTGATGAGCCGGGCGGTCCATCTTCCTTAAAGCTCACGTTCCAATGATTATTGCCATTCGTCGCGAGTGCATCGTCTTTCATCGCGAGCAACTTTTTCTTTATTGCCCTCGTGCCTTCAGAGGTAGACCCTTTCACGCTCTCTAGCATGGAGAGCAATGCAATTACCAGCACCGCTGACTCAGAGACTGTACGTTATGCTGATGCAACCCGCAGTGCTCCTCGTCTCTGCATCTGTGCCAGCCGAAGAAAGAGAGCTTTAAATATCAATACATATGAAAAATTTCGCGTTGAAACCCGTTAGGCTAGAACTTTGTTCGAAGTGTTGCCACTCTATACTTGTAATATTTTTGTATGAATTATATCGACATTTTTTGTATTGAAGTGATGTGTAGTTACCTTATTGCCTTAAGTCTGCAATGTGGTATGGTTTGTCAAGCTTCTTTTTCAGATACGGCAAGCTCGCCGCCCTCTTTCGTACGTTTCTCATGCACCTGTCGCAGCCAGGATAAATCAGACTGTATGTAAATACATTTAATATCGATAAAAAAGGGCAGAAAAGAAGCGCATTTTCCTGCTCATCTGCAACCATATACACGTTGTATCGAATGAAGGGATTAACGAAGTGATTTGAGGAAGTTGCGACCATTTATGCAGAGAAGCGAAACCAACCCAGGCTTTCGAATCGGTTGTAGAAATCGTTACAGGCATTATTCCAAGCTCCAGTCACAGAAATCCCTTGGAGGGTTTCTGTAGCTAGGTCTGCTCATGTTATGTTTGTTACACCTGATAAAAAGCAGTCTCATATTGGAAAGGGAACCGATACCATAGACGTTTGGAAAGAACTATCAAGTTAGTAGTATCAAAAAACCGAAAAGTGTGCTGATGGATTTATTGAACATCATCTAGTCTAGGTACCATAGAGAGAGCAGAAGACGTCTGTATAAGGATGACAAACTTTATAAAGACTGTCTTACGTACCACTCAACATGTCTATGAACCAGGACAATGAAAAGAAAAAGCCTTAAATAAGTTGACTTCCAAATCAAAACAAAGGAAACATGAAAAACTTCGGGACATCATGTAGTACCCAAATGGCGATGGGACTAATAATCCCTTACGGAGCAGCCGCCTTGGGAGGTTAAATCCAGAAACGCAAGACGATCCTTATACTCCATCGAGTTTGACACATATCATTGAAGTCATAATGTCATGTCTAATAGTAGCTCAGAAAATGTTATAAGAATCAACTTTTTACGTAAGGCATATGATATCAGTAAGATTCTTCATTTAGCTGCACTGAGTAAAGGAATTAAGAGAAGATGTAATAGATCGCTGAATTCAGAACACTCCTCATGAGATGGCATGCGATTTTGAAGGTTCCAGGACGTTGAAGTTAATATAAATCAGACTATTAGCAGATATTTTTGCGTGGCAACAAATTATTGGAGTTGATATAACATATTCCAAGCCGTTTATTAGTTGAGGCCGATACCTTTGTTGTAAGAACACAACTCAGGCAGCCTATGAATAAAATACTTGAGGCGTGCGTATTGCCAGTTTTTACGTCTAAAATGGCTCAGTTCTGTCGTAAGGTCCTCGAAATTGACTCCTGACAAAAGGATAGATTAAATAGAGCATTAATCGATACGGGCAACCTAAAGGATGAGTATGATGAGCAGGTGGATCAATCAGCAATCAAGAAAGTTTCCACTGCATTCATCGGTCCTGAAACCTAAACTGAAACTAAAATGAGTGTCCTTCGATAGGCTTTAAAATACCCTGAGTGAAGAATGCAGTTAAAATTGCATAAGGCTGCAAGGGTCTCAAGCGACGATGATCTTGTTGGGCATCTTGAATTTGAATTAGATCGTTCAAGTAAAAGTTAAGAGCCATTTCTGGGATCCCTACGGAATGTTAGTACATATGTGAAGGACGAAAGACAATGGCAAAAAAGATGGACGTGAAAACGAGCTGTTAGTTCAGTTTATGTGATTTTACGGAAGGTCCGAATTACTCCACGCTTCGACAACGAAGAAGCTTCCTATGTTATTGTTTCTCTGGCAGATCAACACTTTATTGTGTGCTAGCAAAGACAGGATGATTGTTTGTTGCCCCAGAAAACCAATAACAAAGGTAGCTTCTTCCCTGTTTAAGCGGGGACAAATTGGAACACCTGAACTCAAATCAATCATTGTCTTTCAATAAATGTATCTCTTTCAATGCTCTAGGCACACCAGAGATAACATCCACTCAAAGATTTCATGATTAACGCGCATTATCTTGAGCTAGACAATCTATAAACTATTCTGATCAGTACACCAGAGAACCAAAATCAAAGGATATTTACTTTCATTTTTCTATATATAAAATATTCATGAATGGAAGTTTAAGAAAAACTTTATCTGTATACAATGGTCCTCTGTACCATTCGCAATCGAAAAAAACTTGCATGTACTCGCTCAAAATCATGTCAAAAGCTTGAAGCACTCCAAAATGCCCTGCTATGTTGACAACAAAAAATTAACATATTTAGCTTATTGGAATTAGCTATTATATTATTAATTTTAATTCCAATGAATTAATTATTGGAATTAATTTGCACGAAAAGCACGTTCGAGGTGTGTTTAATAAGTATCCGAGTTCCATTCATGTTTTCTCGTAAGTGTGTCTTTGTCCTAAAGCTGCTTGGAAAGCCGAGTAAGTATGGGCCCCACTCTATTCATTTGATGATTCCTTGTATCCTTACACCGGGGTTAACGATAGCTAAATTTTACATGTTGGGAGAAGCAATAGGTCAGAAGAGACTATTCTCGAACATAATAATAACTCCTGAAGTTGTGAAATAAAATGTTTATTCAAAACAACTAGGCAAGGGTTAATTTGTATCCTGGAACGTTATAAAAAATGGATACAATAATCAAATAAATACGCGCCATATGGGAACTTTCGCGAGCTCGCATTATTGGAGCCGTCTAATAATAAATAATAATTAATTTTTTTATAAAAAATAAAATTTTCAATTTTAGTAATTTAATTTAGCCACCTGGGTCATAAATTTAGATCTATCTATCTATCGTCTATCATATGTTTAACTTCAATCATTCTTTAAGGTAACGATTCATTCATGCTGCTACAAGTAACTAACTTGTACTTATACATGTGCCCTTTGCCTCAAGCTATCAAAACGTCGTCTACCTTCATCTGCATACCAATTCCAAATATTTTCAATGATAATATATTGAAGAGGATGCTGATTATGTTAAATCCTTAATGTCTTCCTCGTGCAACCAGATTTTCATCATAATCGATGCGTTCCCTTGCAGCGTTAACTTTACGCGTTTTTGGTGTTTGCTTACGTTTCACAGAGAATCTTGTACGATACACTTTCTGATGGGACGAAACTAACAGCGCTGTTGGTTGAAATCCCTTTCCATCTTATAAAATGGAAATTGAAATCCCTTCACATACTCTACACTTTTGAAGTTTCACACATCCTGAACATAGCATGCGTATCTAAACGGAGTCTGACTTGGCGCTATTGCGGTGTAGAAGGTAATTTCTCCCGTATAAAAGTCAGCCAAGCGTTTATGTGCGAAGCGATTAAATAGGATTTAAATCTGAAATACAATACTGCGAGACTGCGATGTGAGAGCGCGACGAGAGTCTTGCAGCAAATGTCAAGCAGTTTTCGTAACATGCATTTGTATGCAACATTGTACGATGATTGGGATGCATCGCTGCAAGGCGGGAAATATTCGGAAAAACGAAAATTCCTCGGAACGATGTGCGTGACGTTTGTCAAATGCAATATGGCGCTTAAATGAAATTTGAAATTCAAACGCCTTAATTACTTTTTAAGTACATTGATTATTATGAATGAATTTTGAATGAAAATTTCGTGCATCCTAATTGAGGCTTTTATTTGCTAAACGAATGAACAATCCAAATTCAAAACTTTAAAAAAATCAAAAACAATTTCCAGCAAATTTCATTTAAAATGTCACCAATTTGACATTTGTCATATGAACATTAATGTTCCCCGCATCGCGTGCATTTTAAATTGAATGCGTTGCGTGACGACGAGGGAGAATTGCATCGCGCTCACGTATCGCCGGCACGCAGTATTGTATTTCGGCTTTTATTTATTTTAAGACCCTTGATTTGCGCTGCCTGACGACTTTACTCTCTTAACAGCTTGTGTCTTTGCCGACACTCCAATTATAATTAATTGGAGTTTCTGTAGGCATACAAACTGTAACTTTTCAACAGCAGTTTCAACTAGTAAGAAGTTTCACTGTGCTTCACTCAATCCTTCGCTGTCCTTTACTTCACTGGAAGTCAATTTCACAAAAAAAGGCAGTGTTTATTCATTTCTAACTTTTTTTTTTCAATTTAAACTGGAGTTCACATCCTTTGACACCCAATTTTACTCAAAAAATCATCTAAACTCTAAACTCGAAACCTCGTTGAAATGAAGATCTTGCAAAGCTATCTGATCCTGATGTTCATCTTGGAATAGACAGACAATCAATTATACTTGATTGTTCCAAAGAGTTTCAGCTAACGAAAAATTAACGGTCCATATTTAACTGTGAATCCTTTCGGTCTATTCTATCACATGCAATTACTCGGCAAATGAAGAACCGAATATCCAGGTGTAATTCTTCCTACGCGATTAAACCTGACTCTAATCCGATAAGAACGCTGTCAAAACTTGATTAATATGTTAACAATACTATGATTTTCTAATTAATTGCCAGTTGGCTCAAAAGTTGGCGATTATAATCTGTTTTGAAATTAATCAAAACATTTTTAAAAAATCTTAAAGAATAATGGATTTGCCCATGGATTGTGTGTGTCTTTCACTTTATTGCGTGAGTAATTGGTGTTGGTTATCACGTCCGAATTGACGTTGAAAATCCAAAAAGGAAATTAAATAAATCTTAACTTCAATTTACAGTACTTTATGAAAGGAGCTTTCAATTTAGGAATTAGAGCCACCATGGATAACCAATTGAAAGTGTAAATTGTATATGCCTAAGGAAGAAAATTTTTCATTGCAGATACTGTTTTCCACCCTCTTAGCAATCAATTCAATCGAAGCAGAGGATCCAAAGTCAGGAAGGGATGCTAAATCAGATTTAGAGCCATCGGCAAGTGGCAGATGTACGTGATTTCAATGAATTTATAACTTAATTATTTTTACTCTCACTTTTTGCGTTGCAGTTCTCGATCTGAGCAGCTTGTTCTACAACAAGTATCCTTCGTACGGAACGCGTCCTTATTATGGTGGTGGGAGCGGCGGCAGTGGCGGCTACTATCCGAGCTCTGGTTACTATCCAAACAATGGCTACTATCCAAGTAGTGGAAATTATCCAAACAGTGGCTACTATCCAAGTAGTGGAAATTATCCGAACAGTGGATACTACCCAACCGGCGGATCTGGATACTACCCGAGTGCGGGATATCCCAGCGGTGGAGGATATTATCCACCTGGCACAAATGTATTAGGCGGTGGATACGGAGGATATGGTGGATACGGAGGTAATGGTGGTTTAAATTCGTATCTGGGCTACTATGATCGTGGCTACTATGGACGGCGAAATCTTGGCTTTGGATACTATCCACACACTAATAATTTGGGTTTCGTTCGCGGAAGTTACTCGATGCCTGATTACGTCAGCGGATATAGAGGATACAATTAATCAAATTGTTTGGAAGCGTTTTTAGTGATTAATATGCTGGGGAATGCTAGAAATTGTTTCGTTTGTTATCGTTTTATTGTTTGTATAACCATTGCTTATGTGTGTGTCGGTTCCAGTTGATGGTTTTCGTTTGGAAAATGGATTCACCTTGGTTTAAAATTTTTTTTTTAAGAAATTTGACTGTTCTCAGCTACTGAACTCAAAGTTCGGTCAATATCTGCTTGTTTTGGATTTGATCTGTGCTTTACATGTGCTGCTACTGTATAAATCGTGCAATATAAAAAATTTAATTTAATTTTACCGCTGAAGAAAAAAACATTTTTGGATTGTAGATAAAATTTGGCTTCAAACATGATTTTCTTTTGTATCTAATCCGTGGTTGTTCTTACTAATGTTTTGAATTATGGGTTAAAGCAAGTTTATTTAAATTTCAGGTACCGGATATCGTATTGGATAGGCAAATCTCTAAGAGTAATTTTTAAAAAACCTTTATAACTGAAAGAAAGAGAAATAAACGAAAAAATGACTATTAAGGCTTTTTTATTTTTCCCAAGTCTCTATATATCTGTTTAAGGACGGCAAAAATGAATTTAAAAGAAAATGAGCCTCTGCGAAACTAAGATAATTATCACTTTTGCAGTTCCAATGCAAACTGTTGCAAATTGTCCAATGGTACTTGCAGAAAATAATTTGAAAACTGTGTATTTAATGCTTTATTTCGAATGTGCTTGTAGAATGCGCGTGCCTGGAAGTTGGAATAATCGAGCATGGCTTAAGTATCCACCATACTTCCTTCGCAATCAAAATATATTTTTTGTTTGTATTAAAATCAAAATAAATAAAATCAACCTTACCGAAGGTCTTACAATTCAGGATTCTTTGTGGAATTTTTTAACTTCTTTCGTGCCATTGTAACTGATAATCCAGTACCTGGTTTCAAAAATCATACTCTGGTCAGCACTGCGTGTCTCCGGTGTTCCAGCACTTACTGTCAATAAAATCACAACAGAACCAGTCAGCCAACGAGTCACTTCCTACGTCATTCACAATTCTTTACAAAACATCGTCTTTTGTAACAATGGAAATGCCACTTCCCCAAGTAACAAGTTTCCTGAACAAATGTAAAATATTATTTCAATTTTGACGTTTATGAGCCGGCTGTCAACAAATACAGTTATAGTTGAAAATATTTTGATGATCCCACATTTTGAGGTCATTGTTCTCATAATAAACTTTAGGGCCTTCTTCCATGTTAGCTCAACCAAATAGCTTTGATTACAAGAAAACTATTTTAAGTGACTTTTCAGAATTTATCTGATAACTTCTGGAATGCCTGTCCAGAAACTCTGACTGTTTGAAAACACGAAAATTGGCAAAATTAAGGACGAAATGGCTCGATCGTCTTCTCTCGTTCAATTTTGGATGAATTTAAATTTTTTTTAAATTCTTATTGTTCTTAATATTCTGAAAACACGCCTACGGCCATGCCTTAAAGAAATGTCTATACTCGTTCACGTTAAATTTAAAATTTATCCTCATCCAACTGATTTATTTTAAACGTTTTTCGAAACGAGAGAACAGAAATGATCATGGCCATCACAAAGCACGAACATACTTTTTTGTAAGTATCGACATTAAGCATTTTAAGTATTACTTCCTTCCTATAGCTGCTTGTTATAGTTATCAATAAAATTTTGGGATACATATGATTTGAAAGAATTTTTAAACTCTTTCTTAAAGTACGGATACAAAGCATTTGGATGTTATTATTTACAATTAGAAACGAAAGTGTTTCTATATTCCATGCATCATTATCTACTAATAATTTTAGTATAAAATATTTTTCCATTAAAAACAACCCGGCCGTAAATTTTTTTTTTATTAAGACCAAGATGAAAGTGTTTCCTTTGATGTATCTGTGTTTTTGTTGTTGTTTCAGTGTACTCTAATTACAGAGAATCAATTGATGTTAAGAGAACTTTTAACGACTAGCAATTACATTTAACGGGCACTTGCAATGCTTACCATATTTTTTATGAATCATTGGTTTATATTGATGTTAGATCTGTTTTTGGTATTTTTGATCGATTATATAATAATTTTTATTTATTATTATATAAAAAATTATGTTTTTATGTGATAATTTTTTAACATATTAATTCGCCTTGTGTAATATTTCTCCTTGAATTTTTTGTTGTTTATAATGTTTTATTAAATATTTTGTGAAGTTATGATAGTGAGCCTTTGACATGAGCCTTTGACATCGACAATTGCCTGCAGGATACTTTATTGGGAGACAAAAATGTGATTTTCTGATCATATGACCACAACTCAACTTCCTCGCTCACATCAATGTTGATTGTTTCTGCTCTGAAAACGATGAAAGTAGAGAAAGGTTCCCAAAGACATGTACCATGGCACTCTGTCTTTCCTTCACGAATTTTTTGAGCACTTCTGTGTCTCAGGTCATTGCACGGGATGGTTCCTCCTTGCTGATCAGTACACGAAGTGCTGATTTTCATGAATCCAGAAGGTTTCTTGATCTCTTCCCCAAGAAAGACTTCTTCATCAAACAAGCAGTAGTTGAACGTATGAGGGGGCAGTTCAGTGTAAAGATGTTTGCAGAAATTCAACAAAAAAATGGTTTAAAAAGTTTTCTGTATTAACTAGAGAACTATCGGAAACGAAAGGACACCAGAACCGTAATTTTCAGCACCTTAAATCATCGTTATCAGCAAAATGTTACTTCGTTTAATCACATGATTCACAAGATGGTTACACTTCCCATCTCTCCAGCCGTACAGGAAAAAGAAACCAGACGTATTTTTGAAACTGCATGATTTAATGTATATCCCAGTCAAACTATGTTTAACATGATTAACAATCGGAAGAGGTCACTTCAGCGGACTACATTGGCTATCCTTACTACGCAGGAGCCACTTAGCAGAAGAGGAGCATACCTCAGTGTCCTCCTATACCACTCCTCCTACCACAGATTTCCCTTTCGTTGAAAAAAGATTAAAGAGCCATGGCTTGGGCGTGGTTTCACCTACGAGGGTAAAAAGGACGAAATGCGATTTTTTAATTCTATCGGATAAGAGTTCAATGAACAACAAACAAATAGTGGCATTCGAGGGAAACTGCTCGTTTTCATTAAGTCAAACATTTTTAATTTCACTCGAGGACCATTCCTTTATTTAAAATGACATTCCAATGTTCTCGTGACAACACAGGTTTTTAGGAAAAGAGTCCGAACTTTGTGTGTTGATGGCTTTACAGTTCCAAGTGAACGAGGCTTTCTTTGAAAGAATTACGACAAAGTCTGTCTGTTTCGCCTTATTGTGCCTTTAGATACTACGGAAAGACAAATTTTCCGTTCGAGATTCAGTGGAAAGCAATTCAGGAAGACGACCTGCAAGACGATAAACTTCCGACTCAAGATGCTACCAAGCGATAACATATAACATGTCACATTGTCAAGAGTTTTTAAGAACAATATTAAACGTAGATACATAACCTTATTAAACTAACCAAATATCTATTTTCTGCCCAGATTTCTTATCAACAGCTTGTAGCCCCAATCCTGTTTACCTAATCATGACGTCCAAAAAGCCTTATTAACATCTTACTTAGATATTCCTCCTATTGATGAGCTTACAAACATTTTTTTCTATTTTTCTCCAATCTTGGAATATTTTTCCTGCAGCACACCCAATATCTTCATGGACTTTATAACATTTTTTTCTTTTGCCCCCTAAAACTTTGAAAGTCTCATGTTCCTGTGTCTCCACAGGGGTATCACTTAACCTAGCTAACCTAATGGTACCCATAGTTGATTTCGACACGTGATTTCTTCTCCTCAAATCTGAACCCCTCAACAACAGTATCAATGAGCAGGTCAACTGACATTGGAACCTTGATGCCGCCAAAAAGTGGAACGTTGATTCTGTAAGCTTGGTTGGTTAATCAAATGTTCATTTAAAACTAGCTGAATAGTCCCAGGCTATTTTCCAGCTGTGTATGCTTTATAGGATCGTCATGTCTACTAGTGCTTCTTTGAAACATGACCATTAGAGAGTAGCGAAACCTATTTTGCACAAGGAAACCGTAACAACATTGGTGCTGTTTGGGATGATATGCACGAGATTTGAACCATACTGGAGGTTCTTTTATTATTCCCTTTTATTATTCAACAAAAAGTTGAAGTCTCTTTCGACGAAAACATCACTTAACTTCTGTTGTCAAAGTTGACATTGACAGTTGACAGATTTGAATTTGAAAAATTGCAATGTTTCCTTGGGCGTAAGTAGGTGTACACCAAAATTATAAGGTTCGATTCTTGCTTACCTACGCTGGTAGCTTGTCCAAGTTTGAAAGTCATCCAGATAATGCTTTCTGTGAGACTAAATTGAACTGATAAACTCATGGTTGTTCTTGTCACTATATCCTTCTGTCTAATTTCCCCTATGTGCGGAGTCCTCGTTAACGTAGTGCAAAAATTTCCTATTTTTCCGAGCTTATTTGTTTTCCTCAACAAAGGGAAGTTCAAATTTTTCTGAATTTTGGCGAATTGTGGAAAATATAAGCTCCAGTTTTTTTTATGATATTGTTACGTAGTCTGTATATTTATCCCCGCCGATAGAGAAGTGAGAGGGCAGTCTACATCAGATTTGACATAGTTCCTCAGGGCATTGGACTGACAAGTGTAAAAATGTCGTTAGTATAGGCTATTTTCCTGAATTTTCTAGCAGAGTAGGTAAATATAAATATAAAATAAATATAAAATATTAGGCCAACTATGAGTACCTAAGCTAATGGCTACACGTTTGAAGGCTCACTCAATATTCATGAAAGTAGCCAGTCTCTCATCTTTGATTATAAACAGGTTGCATTTTACATACTAATCCTAATAGAAGTCGTTATGGAGATAGGTTGGTAATTTGTTTTATCGTGTCCTTTGTGTTCAGGACAAAACCACACGCCGAAGCTGAGCTGTCACACTACCGGAACGCATATGTCAACGATACAAGAAAACAGTTGGAGATCGGCGGAGTTTTGTTCAGAGGAAACTGTCCCATCCCTGTCGGAAAAAACACAGAGTATAGCTGGCAATTCTTTGCTTTAAGTCAATCAATAAATTTGGTAGTCCTTTCATTTTTGAGGTTTTAGGTTATGTTAAAATCCGTTAGGGACGTAACTTGGATTATAGATCAAAGTTTTTAGTTTTTCAACCGAAGTTAGTGTTTGCCCAGTTATGATTACTGTTTTAGGCTAAAGGAATATATTCTTTCAATGAAAAACGGCTGAGTTTTATCTTGAAGATTTTTAATGTTGTTAAATCTGCTTTGATGATATCAAATAAATTTGCATGGTCTGCACTTGTCTCTTCGTGGGGACTTGTATGGTTTAGACGTTCATGGCACATCGAATCTTCTCACCCTTTAAAATATATCTGCAGAACGGATGCGTGTAAGGACTAGCATTGGAAAAATGTGGGTTTCATCGGAGTCTGGGACGATTTCAGCTTCTTTTTTTATTGTTACATCGTATCCGATGATGGTCTGTCCCATATCTATCTCTTTCGCTACAACGACGAACTCGGTGGCTATTATCGGCTTATCAAACGGAAGGTCTTTCGACACCAGAATTATCTACTCTTTGTCACCTCTTTTAAAAATTGTTGAAGTCAATTCCATACAGCTTGCGACGAAATTTTAAATTTTTTCGTACTGACATTTCACGAAGGAAATACTTGTCCATTGAGTTAGCAGTTTTCCTATATCAGTACCTGGATGAGTGTCTCCCAAATGCGAGATGTTAAAGCAAGTTAAGGCCGAAATACAATACCGTGAGACGACGATTCGTGAGCGCGACGAGATTTTCGCTCGTTCTCACGCAACGCATTCAATTTACAATGCACGCGATGCGGGGAACATTAATGTTCATATGACAAATGTCAAATTGGTGACATTTTAAATGAAATTTGCTGGAAATTGTTTTTGATTTTTTAAAACTATTGAATTTGGATTGTTCCTTCGTTTAGCAAATAAAAGCCTTAACTAGGATGCATGAAATTTTCATTCGAAATTCATTTAAAATAACCATAGTACTTAGAAATTTTAAATTTCTTTAAAGCGCCATATTGCATTTGACAAACGTCACGCACATCGTTGCGAGGAATTTTCGTTATCCCGAATATTTCCCGCCTCGCATCGACGCAACGCAATCATTGTACGAAGTCGCATACAAATGCATGTTACCAAAAGTGCTTGACATTTGCTGCGATACTGTCGTCCCGCTCTCGTATCGCAGTCTCGCGCTATTGTATTTCAGCTTTTATCTCATTGCCAACTCACCTTCATTGATGGCTTGTCGTACGTTTCGTACATCTCCGCGAAGAGAAACCACCTTTGTATCTCGTACTCCGTACTTTGAAGCTTAAACACTTCAAAAGTTTGCAGTGATACCTACTCTGTATCGGGAGTAAAGACCTTGACGTGTGTTAACCGTGATACTTCCACTATGTCGACTCCACCATTTGCTCAGGATGATCGACTGTGGTCTGCAGACGTTTTAGAGGCTATTTCACTTCAAGATGGCCTGGAGTCGGGCCCAGTTGGTCCGGAGTCACCCCTATAGCGCGATTCGCTAGCGTCGTACAGTTCGTTTTACTTTATGGTGTAGAACTAAAGGATGACGCCATCAACACGGAAGTACTCCGAAATCTGTTGGCACTAGTGCAGAGACAAGGAAAGTTGCGGATTGCATGTGAATATTGAAAAGTCTTCGGTAAAGCGACGTTGATGACTTTCATGGATCCTTGTTTCTGGAGGGCGGTGAAATATTTGCATGCCTAAAAGCGAAGCGGAGAAATGATGTGAGCCGGTTAACAAAGGAATGTTTTAATGACGGTGGTGGAAAGATCTTTTCTCCAGCACACTCTTGCCCTCTCTTCTTTCCCACTGCAGAAAATATAACTATAACCTGAAGGACCTACCTCTATACGTATGAAAACGGTGATTAATTCGAAGTGTATGGTTATAAGGTATTTTGTATGTATTCAAGAAGTGATAGGCTCCTAGAAATTCCACATTTAGGGCGTAAACTGCTTCGCAATCCCTACGACAAAAATTAGATAAATATAAAACATTGTAACACCTCCAATGAGCTTTGTAAAATATTTACATTGTACTGTCTGCGAGACGAATTAATAAAGAATTATAAATGTCACCTGTAGCATTTCCGTGGATTAGATGTAATTAATTTTCAACCCTTTTACAGCTTATGCAAACAGTGTTGTTCTATTTTTAACTAATGAAAAAGTTTCGCTCAAGTTTAATTACACTCTATTTCCGTTCCCACATCCTTTCCCTAACATATTATTGAATGTATTCATTCAATTTTGAGCATATCATGTTGAGAGGTGGTAGTGCTTTCAGGCATTTATTTCACAGTAAAATCATACAAAGATAATAGAAATGTTCCAACCGAGAGCTTAAAATTTCATTATAATTTCTTAGTATACGATCACACACAAGTTGGAAGAATTTATCATGTTATTTGAAGTGAAACTCCGAACATATTTTGTCATAGTTCGATCTAGGACAATGACTTGTCGTTTGTTTGATTAAAATAGAATTTTCTTAAATAAGATCCTTGCGTGTATCAAATTTGATCCAAACGAAATACTTTGCACCAAGAAGATACTCGACATTTAAAAGGATTCTTGTTTGTGCCAACAAATAACAGAAGGCAGTGAAGGATACCGCCTAATTCATGTCTACACAATTTTGCTTTTCAGATCAAGGGATGGTACTCGTATTTGCAGACATATCATGTGTAAAGTCTTCCCAAAAAGTCTTTCCAGTGATTCATATTGAAATCCTGAAGCAAAGACCACCACGTCCTACAATTTTACCGAAAGAAATATGTTCCTGCTTGCAGGGACATTACCGTGGAACCGGTCTGATTTCGTACTTTTACTCCGACTAGTATGTGCGTAGCCTGCGCTGAGGTAGTACGTGAAGAAAATTACTTATTGTTTGCCAAACTTATAATATATTATATCCTTGCAGTAGCACTGTCCCTCTCGAAAAATATTACGATGGATTGCACTAAATTGAGTGCATTAAATTAAAAGGTATTAGCCATAATGCTGGTTGGAGAAGTCGGTTGCACAATCTTCTTCAGACAGCCTGATTCGAGGGGAGAATTAAGGGATGAAAATAACCTTACACAGTAGCTCACTATTGATTCGTATGTGGTGATGCAACGTAGAATACTATCGTCTATGTTTGCTAATACTGGCGATGTGTTCTTGTCTACCCCTTCATGGTGCAACTCGAGTATAGTCTCATTGCCCAACTGAAGAGGACGCTGCACCAATACTAGAGAATCAATTTACCAACGAATCATTATTGTGGAATAAGATGTTTCTGACTAAGTAATCCTGAAGTGAAATACACTCAAAAAACGATGGGGTGAAAAGCAGTTCCTTCCAACTATTTAAACTGGCTGGGTTACTGCCATATCGCCCAAGGGTACAAAGAGCATGGCAGGGGCTGTGTGCATCTTGAATCCATAAAATTGACGATCAAAGAATAACATACAGATACCTTGTCTCTTCTGCAAGGACACTCTAGTCTTTGTGACTCAAAACATATTTTATTAATAGGCAAGCGTCGCGGTTTCAAAGGAGTCAGAAGAATAAAGGCACAATAACACGTATCTTGCAGATAATTTTTAATAAAAGAAAAGGGAAAGCCAACTTGCTGCTGCTTAGCAAACACTATTCAGGGAAATCTCATCACCTTTATACAAACCAACATGAACATAGTATTTTGCCCATCTGGATTCAAAACAGTGCTCATCGGAGAAGTCAAAGGGTGCTGACGATGGGGTCCTTGTTTACAAGAAATAAAATTATTCAAAGCGAAGCTTGACTTTTTAGAGGATACGGCTTGCAGCACCCAAATTCACGTTTTTGTGCTCCGGACAGGTGGGAGAGGGTGGCTTAAGTGCTAAAACGATTCAATGAGGCTTATCACAGACTGATAACACAGACACCTAAACTCTGAGTCTTTTGCCTACTTGCGACCGACAGTTTTCCACGTAGTAGAAGACTACCTGGAGAGCAAATGGCGAACTTTACAATCAGTATAGTTTTATATGCTATGCCCGCTTAGCATCACTGCGGAAGTTCAGAAGTTCACTGTGACCAAGATCACAATGATCAAGACATGGCTTAGACCAGAATGACAGGATATAGATCAGTCAGGAAATTTCTTGGCAGCTTGATCAAAAAATGTAAGGTCTGCTGCTGGTACGGGAACATGAATGACGTGAGCAGTCACCAATGGGGTCTAAAATTTATGCTTATTTTTACGAAGCTCGTTGCTCTCCAGACGATACCAACCGGTTTTTCGGCCTTAACATCGATATTTACTCTTGCCGTTATTTGCTGCTCAATACCGAGAGCACTTGCTTCCGAGAAAAGCAATAATCTAATCCTGAGAAATAGAAAATGATCAGGATTACGCTGATTGGTAACTGAAGGAGGTTCCGAATCTTTGTCTGCATACTGGTCGCAGCATATCCTGATGCATTCGGTCAAAAATGCTCCAGAATCTTAGGAAGTATAGACGCCCTGATGGTATTTTTGTCAGTGGGGACTCTTTTCCACGGAAGTACATTTTCAAAGCAGGACCCTTAATCGGAGCTTCAGTTGTGAAGATGGTGATTGAGATAAAAGAGGCCATACACTCGGTAATGTCGGGAAAACTCATTGCAGAGTTTTCAGAATATCAGCAGTATTTCAAATATCGCAATCTGCTTTTAGACATGAAGTAAGATCCGTGAACGATGCTCGTCAATAAGGGACCACGAGCTACATTTTTAGTTCAGACCCGTGGAACGCCTGCTATTCACTTTGGTTTGTTTAAGTCAGCTGTCAACAGATACAATCCAAGTCAAAAATTGAGCTTCAGTATAAAACACAAAAATTTCCTCAAAATATTCTTCGAGTCCAAGAATTTTTAATATAGTTTCAATCATGGCAGCCATGATTCCCTGAATATGGTGAATAAAATTTGCAGAAGTGCCTTATCTGGATTATGTAGAGTCTTTGTGCAACAGCGAATCAATGATAATTTTTTCTATGGGTCAACATGTCAGTTTGGAGCTACGTCACATTTTTTATTGTTAATGTTGAATTTAATTTTATTTGCTTTCTTATTTTGAGCTTTGAATTTTCATCTTAAAAAGAGACAGACTTTAACTCTATGTAAAATATTAGTATGAAATAAAGTGATAGTAAAGTAATTCTGTAAAAACGCTGATTGATTTCCTTAGAAAGATATAATGGTTTCACAAGCAGGTTTATTGTAGTGGAATTGTTTGTATCTCAATTTAAAAAAAAAATGGACGATTTATAATGGCATTTTAATCGGATCACAGATAACCCCTGGAACGACCAATCTTTGGTTTTTTCTTGGTTTTCTGTATATCAGATTTAGTGAAACAAAATTCAGAACGTCAAAGAATTAATTATATCTGATTCAATTTTTAGGCTTCAGTTTATTCTAGAAGTAGATGTCAATATCCTGTAAATATTCCATTCTCACATACTGATAATATTCCATCCACACACGAACTTTTAGCTAAAATCGTTGTTTTATTTGCTTCATAAGGATGTCAGTCAAGCATTGAACTTTCTCATATACCTGAATTTCCATTCTCAAACAATAATAGGACACCCACTTAATTATTTTAAAATCGATATTTATCTGAAGCCGTATTCAATTAAAAATGGAAACGGGGCTATTATGATAGAAAGTACAAACAAAGAACAGCTGTATCGCAACGTTGTTGAGCAAGGATATGCTAAGTTCATCAACTCCATTTGCAAAATAAAACGGAGCCTGCAAGGGATGCTTGTTAGAAGCACTTCATTCTCTGCATGCGCTTGTGCAGAATTGATATTATATTCACTTCAAGCTTTCAAATAGCATTAAGGATAACAGAAGAATTATGTTTGAAATCTTTCTTAAATATGCTCCATTTGTCTGTGACACGGTCCGTGTAAAACTATGGAAAACGTCGATTGTGAATGTCCTGTGAATGGTTAACGCATTTTTAGACAACGTCTTCTACAATGAAGCACACAAGAAAGGAGGACAAAAATGTAACAAACAAGAAGCTAGCATCTAATCTAACCTTTGAAACATAAGGGCAACACCTAATTTTATAAAGGACACATGACGTGTAGCGCAAGGTTCCATTATTGGTGATGCTTTGTTCAGTTTTTTAGATGATTGACTTTAGAAAAAAGAGTTACCAAGATAGCCGAACTTGGCTAGACATGAAATGGTGCAGAGGCTAGAAATACGCATGCATTATGTGAGCAGATGACTTTCAATAAACTAAGTAAAGTAGAAAAGGAAAACAAAGGTGGCCCCTCTAACATTGTACTTTATTTTCGATTTCAGAACTGTCAGTTGTTGCAAAGCCAGAAATCGATGAAGTTGGCCTGCTGATTTAAGACTCAGAGATGCATATTTCCACTCAAGCCCTATTGGATAAGATAAAGGCTTAATTGGTTCTAGTAGATGTAGTCAACGTATGGTTAGTTTTAAGAGACCTTTTTTTTAAATATGTTTCCAAGCATTCATGTAATCATGCCCTAATTTTTGCCCAAACTCACAATTCAAAAGTGGCTACAAACAAGCATTACTAGTCGGAGCTTGCAAACCTTAGAAAGAGAGATATATACCTTAAGTTGAAACAAGAGAAAACACTTTGAGTGGTAGATAAGCAAAACCATGCAAAGAGAGTGCGTGAATATTTAACTACACGAATAAAAAGAAGAATAAGCTCGAGTGAATCAATGTATTAGTAGCCGAAAATTTTTTATCTGTTTATGGCTCAGTGTATGAATACAGATTGTGCGAGAGACTTGGTGCCGTTCTACACCAGACCTTTATTATTCTACGAGAGTGAGTCAAAATATTTTCGGAAAGGTGGTAAAAGAGTAAGAATTAAAACTTTAAACTGCATATTGTTCTCTTGTTATTTTCTCTTAATTTTAAGATATTTAAAAGAACGTTTTTGTTGTTGAAACAGACCGAAGTTGTCCTCTTCATTTTTTAACCACTCACGATCGGAAAATTCTTCACTTAAACCATACTATTCATGTTTGGGTATAGCCCTTCGCTATCAGCTATGTGCTAAATCCAAAATGTAGAGGCTGTAGAGATTATATGCTATAAGATCGTAAAGCCCTGAAATCTAGTCCCTGCATTAAGCGCCTTTTGTCCGGATACATTTTGCCCGGGAATAAGGATCATTCCGGCGATACTTTTCTCTCTTGCAGCATCCAACAGATTATTGCTAGTGAAATTTAGTCAATTTTAGTTATATTGGTCTACTGGAAAGATCGGTCTGTTTTTGAATTGAATGAAAATAACACAATTTTCATAAATTTAGTAATATTTATTATAGAGTATACTTTCCATATTTTCTTATGACTTCTTGCCAGCGTGATGGCAACTTGTAAATGTCATTTTTAACAAATGCTTTAGTTTACTTTACAACAACTCAAGAAGTTTGTTTGACAGCGGCTTCAGTTTTGATATTTTTCCTGTTAAAAGTTCTGCTAAGAGAGAAACAAGTGATAATTAGAAGGTGTATGGTAGATGAGAAAGAATTTCTCTGACTAGCCCTGAAATTTTATGATGATTATATTTATTATGATGCAATATGACGTGCTTCTTAATATACATCGCCGGCCTCTTTTCTCTTATGACTTTATTTAAGTCATCCATTTGCTTACAGTATCTCTCCGAATTAGGTTTTCATTAGGTTTCAAAAGCTGCTTATGTAATGGTCCTTGCATATCCCACCACATACACAACATTCTCTTCTCCAGGTTCAAGATCGGCTAATTTCAAGCTCAGCTAAGAAGTGGAGGAGAGGCTGTACGGTCAAGCAATACGCTCTTTTCCTCACGATGTTTACATATGCAGTCCATGTTCCATCACCAGTAATTATTCGGTCCAAGAAAAGTTCGTTTTTGGACCAGGTAAGCAGAAGTATGCACATGACTATTTGATCATTCAAAGTATGATAACTTGATCATTCAAGAAATCAGAATGACAATTTTTTATAGGTCTCTTTTTAATTCGCCCTCGGGCGCCGTCCACCTAGAGAAATCTCCCCCCAGCCGGAAGGGGTAGGATGGAGGAGGACTGCTGGAAAGGAAACCCCCGAACCCACGCCCCAAAGGCATTGACCACACCGAGCCATTTGCCAAAAGTGTTCAGCATTTCTCCGACCAGATTGTTTGGAGAAGCTAAGAAGCTGGGTAAGTTAATAATCACTTCGATTGAGCCACGATCCCACGTCCCCTATAAGGCGGGCAGTCCAGTGGCCATAAGAGTCGCCTTCCCAGGACAGTTGCCACTTAATTGTGGCGCGCTGTCTCTCCTCTCGGCTGACAGTATATCTAGAATCATCCCTGTTTCTGTCGTATATCCTCCGTCGCTCTCTAGCAAGGAGGGCGATGGGTATCACTCCTGCGGTTACTGATACCGCCGACTCAGAGACAGTGCGGTATGCAGACGCAACCTGCAATGCTACAATGCGCTGCGCTTGTTCGACTGTGCGACCGGGGGTCAGTGATGCTGCCTGGGGTGTTAGTTAAAGTTTGCCCATCTTTCAAGCAAATCATGGATACCATTCCAAAAAAACATTTCCTCTTCCTAGGCAAACCATTTGACGAGCCATTTTTCGACTTCTTCAAAATTGGCGAAGCGCTGCTCTGCGATTGAGTGTCCCATTGATGCGAAAAGGTGATAGTCAGACGGGACGATGTCTGGAGAGCACGGGGGGTGCGATTATATTTCCCAGTTCAATGCTTTCAGAGTGTTCTTCACCACTTGAGCACTGTGTTGCAGTGTTGCGAGCGCTGAGCTGCACGTCGAGAAAAGCATATGCAATGCTACTTTAGCAATAACCTATGACTTAATTCTAAATTTCTGTTGGCTGTTGGCTGAAAGTTTCCATATGATACGGAGAAGAGATATTCGAGCATACCTTAATGAGAAGCTTTATCAGAACTGATTCGCATAAATGGAAGACGAGCAGATCTGCACGATTTATAAACACATCGCTGGACTCCGAAATCAACCGTATTAGGTGATTGCAGTTGTGACATGTGTCAATATCCTGGAAAAGCGGTTTCAACGAAGTGAGGACATCAGTAAAGAAGTCAATCTCAAAAAGATTACCAGCCTTTAATGATCGACAGGAACGATAAAAAAGCAAAAAAATGATACACAGGAGTGATAAAAAAGGCAATCGAATGTTGGACTATTAAACTGGCTCTTCTTAGGCAATGATTTGTTATAAGTTAAGCGTTTATGAAATCTTTTAGTTTGAATCAAGCTGATGTAGTCCCGTGACTGTATTCTTTACTTATGGGTGGCAGGAGATAACCGCCATCCTCACCCCAAAACTTCTTCTTGTTTGGTAGATATATGAAAAAAACCAGCGTGTGGACATGCTTCGCGTTGTCAGACCTCTTTGAGATACAATTGAGAAATATGCAGAACGGAAAAGCGGAACACAGCCGTTGCATCCAGTTCGATACGAAATCCGTTTAGGGACCATATCCGCGCAAGACCTCAAATAACCACTTTACACTTTACTCGTTTTACATTACGTCTTCGCATGCATCTTATGCAAAAACTTTCGTTAAACATCGTCAAATACATGAAATTCTTAGGAAAATATTTGAATATCTTCAGAATTGAAGAGAATAAATACCTGAAATAACCCAAAACCACTGCATCAAAAATAATAATGAGAACAATGCAAAAACGCAAAAAATATTTTTTCACCCATTTAATATCTTCTTTGAATACGTGCGTCCCAGCAAGCGTTCAACAAACCCATTCATACATGAAATCCTTGAGCAAGTTGTGAAAAAATCCTCAAATGATTATGACGTCAACCATAGAATCGCACAATGAAATGTCTTTCTTCCTTCAAAGGATCATCTGCAAGCCAAATTGAAGGACGTGCGAGGGTATCATGATAAGACGGAAAATGTCTAGACTAGGAACATAGAAAGGAATTAAGGTCAGTTGACTTACATTTGCCGATAGTCCTAGTTTCAGATATTATCCGTAAAGAAAAGGAGGAGGAGAAGCGTTTTTAAATTGACAATGCATGCATGATAAGGTCCAAATCAAATGCGAGTTTCAAGTGAATAAAATTTTTTGTCGACTTAGCTCATGATTTGAGGCTCCAGGAATGTCTTCCTTTTATTTGCGAATTATGTAAATATTTAGATGAAATCAATAGTAGAAAAGAGTGTTAGCTCTTTGTGAACTCTTTAAAAATCGCCGTTTGTGTGAAAAAAGTCATGCCATAGCATATCCTTATGTGATTCGCGTAAAATAAACAATACGTTTGCATATTTTGGCATGAGTATCTATCGAACAAAGGGGTTTCTCTCTGCCAGAACAGATATCAGTTTCAGATATCAAGTTTCAGTTTTCCACATTCAGTGAATTCTACTACAATAAAATGATTCCGAATAGGAAAATGGTATGCTGTCATCGCGAATCAAGAGAGTGTGTGTGGTAAAAAAAGGATGGGGTGTTCAATTCATGCACTGTGGTCCGGAAATTTCAGCTTCACGATTTTAAAGCTGAGTGTTCTTTGAAGATAACGTAGATTTTCGGCATTCATATGTTTAAACGAGTTGCGTATTCTACCAGTTTTCCCAGCACATTTAGAAAACACAAAATGTAAATAGAACAGCCGCGCAGGATTTATTTTTCTGCGGTAGTAAAAGCGTATCTTTCAATACATTTTGCATTGTAACACGCTTTCATTCTTTTGTGTTGTTCAGTGTACCTGCAAATGCACAGTTTTACATTTACTGACATTAAAATATTCATCACGGCAACATATGTGAAAATAAGCAGATAAGCAACATATGTGAAGATAAAAGAGAAAATTCAGTCCCTGGTATTCACTGTGCTAGCATAAGAAGTTCATTTTAAGTAAAAAATAATTTGAATTTATTTTAATTATTACTTCTTTTGGGGTTTCAAAATTTTCGCAGAAGGTGGTACATCATCTCTTATTAAGATGCTTTTGACTTTTACTTTCATTTATGTACTGCATCCATCGCTACCGCGGTTGCAAGAAGGAAGTGTTCACCTTTGTTGTTCGGTCAGTATCTCTGCTCATTCGTTTTTGATAATTATGGTATTATGATTTGATATCATAATCTTTGTATAGTTGGAAGATAAAGATTGTATTCTAAAATTTATTTGTGAGTGTTGATAAAATGGATTCTATTTGTACTGATTTTATATCAAATGGATTTCCTTTTTACGGATTGTATTACTTCCCTGTTTTAAAACGGAAACAAGCAAGTATTTTTATCTCATAGGGAGGTATGGAAAATACCGAACAACAACCCAGAAGACCAGTTGGTAGACCAATTGCAATATCTTAGTTGGATCCTCCGATAATCCTGGAGCCTTTCATATCCCATGTCAAAATTATCTAGTTGCATCTCCTTCCTCAAAACGAGCACTTAGTCCACATTTTCCACGCGAACAATTTCACTCTAGGTATGATGTGTGGAAAATGTCGTCCGGAGTATCTCCATCGTAATGCCCGCCAGGGAGGATTCCATCGCTACATGTAGAGTAGCAAACTTACACATGACTAGCTAAAGCCAGCCAAGGTCTATCCGTTCTTTTTTCCAGTCACCCAGAGGTACTGCTTGTCTAGCCTGCCTTACGTTGATTATTCAGATCAAAACAACACTTCTAAAGCAGTCACTGCCATTATGGTGCATTCCTCGACTCGTTGACCCCTCTATCAGACCTTCTTAAATCTCTTTCATTGCTCACCGATCGAGTTTTCCACAAATTCCTAGTAGGTTGGACTATCATATGTGTTTTTCCGTCCGTAGATCACCATGTTACCAGCTGAAACTCTCTTAGTCTATAGACATAGTATAGCCATAAATAGCGTTAATACTTTCCGGTGGCTTATCACAGACAGAGATAGAAATATCAGAAGTAGATTCATATTTGTAGTGTGATTTTACTCAAAAGCTTTCAGCGGGTTGATTCTTTGCTATGCGAAAATGAGAGGAAATTCACAGACCCAAATAAAATTCTACTTTTTTTAGACAATTACCGTTAGCTCAGTAGTTTATTCAAAGGGTGGATGTCGTGCGTTTTTACATTATATCCAGGTGCGGGCCAAGCTATTGCATGTACCTTGTGAGTGTGTCAACAAACTGATCCACATTCCACACACACGACCAACAAATGGTGAGTGTATGTATGACCGAAATCGCTGTATCTTTTGCTGAGCGCTTCGTATAGTCCGCAATGGGGCTGGCGGACACGATATTTTGGACCAAGTACCACCGAGGTGAAACTCGCGCGAACGCCTCCAATATAAGTATCGTACCGGCTCCGTCTCGGTAAAACCTTGGCAGGCCTCGGAGTACGTTCGAAGCTCGCACCATTAAGTTGGCTGTGTAGGTTCGGTTGAGACGAACTCCCGATTAGCGCTGGTCTGGCTCTAAGCACCTGTCCCCATAGGGGTTGGTGCCAACCCATGCATGGCCTCCCTGCTTTGCACAGACACCCATGGGACAATTTAGGCGACTACACATACGAGTGGAGATAGCGGCTCCGAGGGGGGACCCTTTTAGCATTTTCCCTAACAAATCAATTCCAGCTGAAACGAAATCAAAAACATCGAGAAAACTACCAAATCCAGACGACAAACGCAAGAACAAACACAAAAAGGCAGAGCGCCTCCACCAACCAGAAATACTGGTGGTATTCGGACGCAGCAAAAAAATAATGCGCACGCCGGAACGCCCCGTAAGACAAGGGGAAGAGCATGAACAAGTAATGCCTGGGAAACACACGGAGGGAGAAACCACCGATGATATTCAGATCATGATTCGACGCCATGCTGCCACTGATACTGCTTCTGTTGACATCAGAGCTCTAGATCCTAACGCGAACAAAAAAAGCCCGCCTCAAAACCGGGCGCAGGACAATCTCATTGTATTGGATCGGCACGAAGAAGAGCGTCTCATGCGTAAGGCAGGAAACATAGTTAAAAAGATCAAAGCTTCCTGCAATACCCAGAAAAACATAAGCAAGGACATTAGGGATGGTATTTTAGACCTTGAAGAGCTCTTAGACCGTATCGGGCACTACAGACGCAAATGGCTTAAAGTGGAGGAAGAGCAAAAGACCAGTATCTCAGTCGAAACGCAAGTTATTCCCTAGCATAGCGCTACCAAAAGAGTTGCTAGTAGCCCAATCCAAGGGGACCGAGACAAAAGGAGGAAAGATGAAGCAGCGAACAGACAGGTTACGTCGAATGATGCATTCCAGGTGGTGGCAACCAAGGCCACCAAAAAAGCGTCCAGAAAGCTCCCCCTTGAAAAAGTCACCAATGATAAGCTCCTTCCTGGGGACAAAGGAAAAGATACCCCAAACAAGAAACAAGAACCATGAAGCAAGCCACGCCGCAAAACCCTAAGGCATGCACTGCTGGTCAAGCCGACGGATGGGAGAACTTACGCAGACGTTTTGCGGGAAATTAAGGGAGCTGTGCGACCCGACGACACTCAAACTGCCATCAGAACCGTTCGGCCAACCAAATCTGGTGGCCTCCTTGTACAATTTGGACCTGAGACAACAAATAATGACTCAGTCCGGAATGCAGTCAAAAAGGCTCTAGAGGAAAAGGCAACAGTAGCTTCACTTGAACCAATGGCCACCCTCGAAATCAGGGACATTGACTGCGTTACGGACAGGACGGAGGCGGAAGAGTGCCTAAAAAGGGTTTCACCCGAATTAACTGGTATCAAATTACGACTAACCCCTGAAATTAATAGAGGGCAGCGCATGGCCATAGTCGACTTAACCCAGAAACATGCCGAAAAACTCCTCTGCATGGGCAAAACAAAAATAGGTTGGTTAGTCTGCAGAATACGGCGAAGAGCAGTTCCTCTCCGCTGTTTCAAATGCCTAAGCTGCGGTCATGCAGCCCAAGGCTGCAAAGGGCCTGATAGGAGCTCCTCGTGCTATAAATGCGGCAACGCAGGACATAAAAGAACAGAATGCATGGGAGAGGCGCACTGTATCCTCTGCAAGAACGCTGATCCCAGACCTGATGACCTGAGACATATTTCAGGGACAGGGAAGTGCCGTGTATTCAAAGAAGCGTGTGGGTCCGTTGCCCAGGAATAACATTCTTTAGTGTGTACTTGACACCGAACGAACCAATAACATCTTTCCAGGTGAAGCTCAACACTGGAGGACACCGTCTTGAGCACAGAAGGTCATGTTCTTATCGGGGGAGACTTTAACGCCAAGGTTATTGAATGGGGCATGCCTAAGTCAGATCCCAGGGGGAATTGAATCCTGGAGATGGCAGCCAGAGTAGGGCTAGCCCTGTTGAACACTGGTAACACTCCCGCTTTCCGCCACTTGGGCTGTGTAGGCACCATCCCGGACGTGACATTCGCCTCGGAGTCCCTCTCCTCTATGAAACACAATTGGAGATTTCTAGAGGACTATTCGGCCAGTGATCATCAGTACATAAGATGGGCCGTGCGGCTCATCAAAGACTTGAGATCGTGGCTCAGTCGGACGCATGGCGAGACTGACTTCTACCTTACTCAGCTACTGAGCGGACTGGGTTGTTTTCAGTCTTACCTGCACAAGTTAGGTAAGGCACGGTCTCCAGATTGCATATTCTACATTGGTGTGAAGGATGACGCCTGTCATACTTTCTTTTCATGCAGAAGATGGGACAAAGTGCGCGGTGATCTTGCTGAAAATGGGGGAGAGCTCCATTGAGATAGCCTAATCGAAGAGATGCTGAAATCATTTGACAAATGGAATCAAGTGCCACATTACGCTCGGGCAATCCCAGTAATGAAAAAAGCATACTTGATCGGCTGGAGGCGTCGAGGTGGAGGGTTTCCTTCTCAAGCAATCCTCCTCCTCTTTCCCATCTAACTGGAGAAGGAATCCCTGTAACGGGAAGGCGCCAAAAGGCGTTAAATTTGGAGGCCTAGCCCGAAGTAATGTGTCAAACGGTTCCAGGCTAGGCACTCCTGTTGACAGGGGAGGTGTGTAGTCGGTAGTCCAGTAGGTCCACTGGGACTGGGAAGCTGCCGCTTCAGCCGTTTCCTGCAAACTATCCGCTCCTTAAACAGACATCTTTCAAAATGAAGCTTTCAAGTTGATCGACGTTTCCTCTTTTTTTTTGCCTCGAAAGGTTCGCCCGCAAACGTGATTTCTGCGTGAAATGCAATTTTAGCTTAATGTTTTCTTTCGGATTGACTTGTCTCCCTTCTCGAATCCGCATTTGATCTGATTCACCACTACAACTAGAAAGGCAAGAAAACTGACATATCCCTTTCCCAACAACTCGTTCCACGAACTGTTTGACATACGCTCATATGTTTCCAAGTATTAAACTATTTCTGATTTCCATGCAACTAAACAGCAACTATCAGGCATTTTCACTGGCTTCTAGATATGTAGTGTATTCCATAAACTTCTCTGCTTAAACTTCTCTGCTCTCCTTAGCACAGGACTCAATACTTTCGATCTTTCTACTAAAAGTTTATTTCATTTATTTTCGCTTTCACGGAATTGAGTTTTTTATTGTGTGTGCGTCAATACGCTACACTTTCAAAAACAAAACTGAAGGTGGTTTGTTTGTTTCCTCAAACGCCTTCAGTTTTGAAGAAATACTAAAACAAATATTTACATAAATACTGAAAAAGTTATGGGGCGAAATTTTCCTACAAAATCAAAAAGTTTGAAACCATTACCGAAACTGTTTCCATTTCCAACCAATAAATACTCTCAACGTATTTTTCCAGTCGCAAATAACTTTCAGCGGAAAGTATTTATAAGCTTTCTTTTTAAAAATTTATTCATAATTGAAGCCAAAGTTACCACCAAACATTTTCCGCGGTAAGCCAGATTGCATTTCAGTGAAAGTCTTTCTCTTTTGTAAAAGAAAAAAAATTAAATAGCAAAGTTGATGCTATCACTTTCTAGGAAATCCTAGTTTGATTTGATGAATACAAGAACAAAGCATTGCAAAAATGATAAAAAGATTCCTTTCCTTAACGTCAAAAGTTACGATAATTAAATGCTTGGATTTTTTTGGAAGTAAATCGTTCAGCGTTCTTAGAATTTCGGGGGACTCTCACCGCATTGACAGAACATTGACATTACCCCCAGCGATTTTGCTGAAATATGAAAAGGATCAATAAATTGAAAATTGTGTCACTCGGGTGTATAGTCCACATATGAGCAATATTGTTTTCTTTCGTTAGATTCGAAGTTTTCAATTAAAATGAACAATGATGCCTCATTGATACGAATGAAACTCATGTATATTGGTCCCTTCGGCAGATGGTTTTTCAGAGAACCAAATTTTGTCAGTGGATCGGTGAAAGTGGAGTGGAGAAAGCGGTATTGTGTGGCAAGCGTGGAAATCAATAAAGCTCTACAAGACCAAAGGGAAAAGAAACACCGAGTGGAACTTAAAAATTAGGAATTAGAAGTGTCCCAATCCTATTGAGAAGATACTTTGGGTCAATCTCACCGATGGTACGTCTTGCAAGAAGTAGGTGGGGCTATAAAATATGGAAACATCTCGACTACCATCCTTCTTGGTCACTTGGAATACGTGGGTTCCAGGTGGAGTTTGGTCCACATATAACAAACAAAGTTGAAAAGGCAAACCAGGCTGTATTAACAGTGAAAAAGCACTCAGTGATTGAGCGACCATTGCCTCCCTCAAGCCTAAAACAACAGACGAACTTGGGGACATTGTGTTAAAGATATGTTCGAAACATGGTACGCTCAAGACACGGTCCTCAGTAGTCATTTGAGCTAACTGAACCAAAAATAAGAGGTAAATTCATGGCCGTAGTTGACCTCACAGAGAGGAAACCTGGACGGCTAATTGAGGACTACTTGTCCGTCTTAGAACCACCTTATATCAAGATATGATTTGAGGTGGTTCTAAAACATCCTCCTAGATAGTTCAAAGACAGCATCAAGAAAATTCATATCAAGATATGAGGAGGCTCTAGGATGGACAAGTACTCCAGTGGACTCTGGGGAAAAACACAAAGATAAACATTAGATCAAGGCTCAATGCTTTGAAGGACATCGTTTTGAATATAGAGGGCCATGTGCTCGACGGAGGTGACTTTATCGCTTAAATGGTAGCCTTGTCCGTAGCCAGAGATCAGCAGCTTGGAAGTCAGCTTGCAAAGGCCTATGCCACCTTTTTGAAAGTTCTAATAACAGCCGATTACAAGTCTTGGTAGACGACTTGAATATAGATCTGGGAAGTCTGAGTTAGAAACTGAGGTGGTGAAATCTCTACGACCAAAAGCTTCCTCATTCATTCGAGACGGAAAATGAAAACCAAATTGTACCGATTCAGCTTGTGTTTATACTGCCTTAAACTGAGGCTGTTTATGATAAAATACCAAAGCCCGAGTTTCACGAAGATGAAATTGAAGGGCACAGTCGTGTCAACGAAAGTAACGTAACGGTTATCAGCAAAAGGATGGGGAATCGTGGGTTAAGGATGCAGGAACCTGCAAACCGTATTTTCCAGTGACGGCTGGAGAAGTTCTTGAAGAATCATCTGGGGAAGACTTGCTGAACTATCTTTACAGATTTACCTATGCGGACCTTTCGACACGGCACTATGGCTTAAGAATAAATTGGTTCAGTACTTATGAATCCGAATGAGTGATGAGTGCGCAAGGACGTATGGAACAATACAACAGTTTCACAGGATGTGTTGTCTTCGAAGTTTTTCTCTTGGAAAAAATTGATCAAGTTTTTGTCTCTTACGGTAAAGACGTTATTGAATCACACAGGATTGGCAAATGACATGGGACGGCTTATTATTTTTACTAGAAATTGTTAAATTATTAAAAATTTTATCCATTTATTTTATACCAAATTATTATCAAGCACTAGAATATCTAATTTGGCTGCTTAAGAAAGTTCATATCCTAACTAACGACACGAAGCACGCTAGCCAAATGATGATGGTTATATCAGATGTTACACAGAGATCCTTCCTTGGTGTAGACTTGGATGGAAAATTTCCTATACTGAATTGAAATTCGAGCAGCCAGTTGGGACACCCATGACTAAATTTGGAGATGAAATCATGTTGCTTGTCAAAGGACGCACAGTCAAGCTTGCGCAACTCAACGGAGGCGGAACGAGTGAAAAAGGTTAAGAATGGCATTGAATAAAGCATGGCATTGAAATGGTCTTCTTGATAAGGAAGCGAGTCACACCGCTTTCACACAGGGAAACCAGCATTGCAATACGTGGATACATTAAAAGACTGGATGAGCTTTTCTCAGGAAGTGAGTGCTACAGTTGGGACACTGGTATCCTCTACATGACATACTATACTCATAAATGGTCAATTTAAGGGGGCCTATTACCTTAATGAGATGATTCCTTCCGAACGCTATTCATTGAAAGGTGTCCGAAATGGTGGTGCTACTGATCGTACCAGTAATTCCCTGCGCCCTTCTTCAATCCTTCTGCACTCAGATAGAGCTGAACAATTCAATGGCACAGAAAAGGTTGCTTGGGAAGAGAGACAATGCTAACTCAGCATTAACTACTGCCTTGGAAATGTTACACAAAGGGAAGGTGGACTGGACGTCAGAGCATTGGCTGGAGATTAAGATTCAATCGAGCGCTTGGCAGGAGTGAATTTTACTTGACACAACTTTTGAGCAAACATGAATAACTTCAATGTTACCATTTTCAAAATGGCGAGCAGCATGAACATGTCAAATGGTATCCCAGGACGGAGGTGGTTGTCAGCGTGAAATAATTAAATTCCTTCTTTAGAAAGCGCTGAGATAAACATCTGCCTAAAAGTTTTACGAAAGATTGCGAATTTGCGCCAGGTTTTACAAGCCAAGAGACATGTTGAAAAGTTAAAGTTTTCAAAAGATATGCTGACTGTGATTTTCGGAGCTTCACCAGACACTCCAATGACTTAGAAGATACTTCCTTTGGTGTCTGGCAGCAGATCATTGCTGGTGGAAAGTAAGTGAGTATTGAAACGTTTCATAGCAAGAACTCTCGAGCAACATCCAGACTTTGGGAGATGTTTAGGGGGCTCATTGACAGAATGAAGACTTTACTATCCCTTACCCAAGAAAACTGTCAAATTTTCATTGGGCCACATCCAGAACCTTCCTTATCAAGGAGCAAAGCCCGATGGAACAGAGAAGTAGAGATGGTGACTACAACTTACTGATGAGTTCCTTATACTGCTCACCATGCGTGTTGTCTCAAACGTTATACGTCTAGGTGCTGATTGCCATAAAAAGAAGTCGAGAAGTGGTCCAAGTGTGCATGCTGTAGACAGGTGGTAAAGCATATCAAGGTGACGGCTTTGATCAAGTTGACGATCAGTTCGAGATGACAAAGTGTGTCACCTTCGAGGATATCGCTGTACACAGCGCGGATAACAAAACGCCAGAACAGAGCACGGCGTAGACCATGATGGACCGATAGACCATGGATGAACCATCGATAAAGTTGGGGGAAAACTTCCTAATCTACCAAGGCAACCTGGTGTATGGCGTAAAGGTGGTGTCAAAGGATACCTTTCAGCAATACGATGAAAAAGACAGAAAATTATGAAGTTGCTTTTGAAAGTAATAAGAATAACTTTGATCAAATTTACACTGAAATGTTTATCACTCACAATGAGATAAAAGGCTGTTGAGGTGGCACACATAGGATCTGCTACTAGAATTGGCCAAACGTGATCGTCTCAGAGTAGACAAAGCAAAAATTCTTTTCAAATAAAACTCAAACTAAGCTCCAATCTAAGTGATTAATATTGTTAATCAATTAACCGAGAACTGAAGGGCGGAGACCAGTGGTGAAACCGACGAAACGCAGTTCGGTCTTTGTTAACGAGGACAGTTCATCATTGCTCGGATTTTAAGATTGAAGGACGCGTTAAATGGATCGAGAATGTTGGAAGCAGAAGTTGGAAGCAGGGAGCGAAGGCCCCTGAGGGGCTGTAGTGCTAAGAAGAAGAAAAAGCCCATCAACCAATAGTATGGTACACCACTTCCTTACACCGAGAGCGTTGCACAGAGGTGCAACGGTCGAGGTGCCAAGCATCCATAAGTCTCGTACTTATCAGCGTTTGTATGTTTTTGGCATCTATCGTGCTTTGCATTATTTAACTTTATTCAATTATGATTTAAATTATTTTAAATTCTAGTTCATAGTTTTTAGGATAAACATATTTTTGCATGTGTTCCCTATTGTCACCGAAAATTACCATGCAATAATAATTATGCACCCTTCTTTCTCTGGTCACAAAATTAAGGAATTTCTGAAAAACCAATTGGTCTGAAACCGATTATTTTATAAAAAAAAAATGTTCACTCGCTAAGGGTGAATACGTCATTTCAGAAGATATCTGACAGATTTTGTCAGTATATTTATTGTTTTTTATCTCTGTTTTAAAGTGCCAGGATATTTCATCAAATTCACAGAATCCTCACTATTTCAATCAACATTGTTTTAATATAACCCAGTATAAGCAGCATTCAGCTGAAGATGTCCTTCCTGGTAAGCTTTTTAAAAATTCATACGTCGTAATAGCAAACAACTGAAGGTTAAAAACAGAAACAATGAGTAATAAATGCTAAATGTTACAAAATGCTCAGACTCAACGAATTAATATCCGCGCTCCTGTTAAACTAACAAAAAAAATATCTCACATAAAATTATCCCTGAAGTCTTCAGCTAGTCTGTATGCCTGTGGGTCAGGATAATTTATTCAAGAAAAATATAAACAGCAGAATCAAAATCAAAACCCACAATGTCCATCCGAAAGGGAGGAATGAACTAGCGTAGTGTCCTCTTTAAATGTGTAGCTTTTTGGACGAAGATTTCGTGGGTTGTGAAGAAACATATGTAGGACACAAAAGGTTCGTCAAGGCTTTCTATTGAAAAACAGATGTGTTCATTTTACCTGTGATCTGACGTGCCTCCATGTTTTCCATCGAAGATCTAAAATAGTACACAAAAAATTTATAATAAATTATTTTGCGCGCAGAATGAGATAAGAATATTTAATTTTGAAAATTTCAATAGATCAACGGCCCGAGAAGCATTCAATTAAGATTACCGATTAATTTTGAGCCTTGTGATTTTCATCGTAATATTTAGACGAGACATTTTAATTCCACACGTGCAGTCTCTTTATTTTCTTGAATACACACATGAATGTTATTTTTTCAAATTGGTTAAATATTAGCTTGCAGAACTAGTTTTATTAGTAGTAGAGCTCCAAAGGCTCACTCCTTCCTTTCGCCCCGCCCCAAAACAAAACCGGAAAATTATAGTGCAATAAAACGCAAAATTAGCAGGTGAGTATTGAAAATCTTGAGCAAATAAGCTTTTATTGTACAGTACGGAACACGGAATATGCGCGAAGAGCTAGCGCAACGTATCAAAGACTATCGTACGTGGTGGTAGAAGCTTAAGCCCACATTCGACCGAAAATATGTTCAAACATAAGTTCAAAGACAAACATTTACTTAGCTGAAAAAAAAACGGCCAAATACAATTTATTCTAACAAAGTTCTGTTGATCGGCAATCCAAAACTTTCTGAATTCGATCCGAAGGCAGAGAAAGGCCAAAACTTACCGCGTATTGCGCATACATTTGTTTGCTTTTCGATGCCGAATTTCCAGATAACATTTTCTTGGCGCTAATTATAACCAGTGCAATAAATAATCGCGCAAGAGATTTCCCAGGCATGTTAATTATTGCAATATGTCCGCCAGTGCCGTTCGCGCCGTTAAACAAGAGTGCACAAAGGTGATAAGCTCAAATGCCGCCACATATTTCTTGGAAATTTCGAAATAGACTTCTTCCGATGAAAATAGTCCGAAATTCGAATATTTTCAATTGAAATTTTTCCATTGATTTGACATCTTTTTCGAGAGTTCATTATCGGTGCGTGGGTGGTTATTGATAGTATTTGGCAGAAATAAACGCATAAAATAAACAAATACTCATGAATTCAAGTATATTTAGCTGGACATCTGTTTCACGATATTGTTTCAGCGGAAAACTCATATATGCTGTATATGAGTATACAATTTACATATCAACAGGTGACATTTGTCAGTTCCGAAAAGAACAAGTTCAAAAAGTAAGGTGACTTGTCAAATTTCTTGGGCAACGTACATACGATTATCGACTTTTTCATGTTTTTATGTTGTTACACTCGTCCTGAAAATATATGTACAATTTGAACAAATATGTTTAGTTTGTTGGTGAGAGGCATAACGGCTAGAAGTGTTTTGCTTGCTCGGCGACTTTTTGCTATCGAAAAATGGATCAAATAATTTGCATCAAATATTGTGTAAATTAAGGGCTCCTAAACACTTGAAATGTTGATAATGGCATACGATGAAACTGTTCTGAGCTACAAAAGGTTTAGAAGTGGTACAAACTCTTCCAAGATAGCCGGGAGGATGCCAATGACGAGCCTAGCTCTGGAAGCCCAAGCACGTCTACAACAGATCAAAACGTTCAATCAGTTCAAACAACTACCTTGTTTTGGAAAACCGTCGATATACTATCAGAGAAGTTGTCGAGGATGTTCGCATATTGGTTGGCTCATGCCATGAAATGTGTTCGAACGTTCTGGGCATGAGACGTGTGTCGCCAGAGTTTGTTCCAGAACTGATTAATTTTGACCAAAAGAATCGTCGCATGGGCATCGCTCATGAGCTGTTGACAGACGTCAATGATGATCCTGATTTGCTCAAGAGATTCATGACTGGTGACGAATCATGAGTTTATGGTCATTATATCGAAACCAAAGCCCAATCGTCCTAATGGAAGAGCCCAAGACCAACAAAAAAGCAGGCCAAGTTCGATCAAATGTCAAAGTTTTGCTCATTGTTTTCTTCGATTACTGTGGCGTAGTGCATCAGGAGTTTTTCCATATGGTCGTACGGTCCATAAAGAGTACTCCCTTGAAGTTTGCAAGAAGAAACACGAAGAAAACGTGCACAATAAATTCATGGTTTACGCGTCATGCTAATGCCTCTGCTCACTCTTCTTTGCTTGGGAGAGATTTTCGGTCAAAAATAATCATGCCTCAGCCACTATTTTCACTAGATTTTGCCCCATGTGGCTTTTTCTCGTTTCCAAAACAACATAAATATTGACAAAGAAATAAATATTTTTTCCTAAAAGTCACCTTACTTTTTGATCCTCGTACAAGAACAAAATACAAATATGTACATTAGATCACGATTTCAGATTGTAGAACAGACTCAAACGAATATGATCAGTGGTCAACTTACATTGACTGCTTAGAAAAATCGCCTTTTTTTATATTAAATTTTTTGAAAGTATATATTTTTAAAATTATTGCGTCAAAAATTCATAAACATCGGACCTGTATAACTGGTGACAGCTACTATTTTTCAGTACCAGTTCTATTTTAAATTTCGAAGCAGCAACATCTCGATTTACTTTCTTTCCAACGGAAATGACTGTGAAGTAATGTTTTAGACAGTTCATGGGTGGGTAGTCAGGACCAATGAGTGTTATGAATTATGAACTTACCAGGAATAATGGTTTCCATGAAAGTAGTGCAAAGGAGATGTTTACCTTGAAATGAAAAGGCGCCAATTAATTAGTAATAAGGCAAGCAGCATTGATAAAATCTTTGATCCTGCCGGAGAATATGAGAGACGAATTATTTATTTTTAATAGTGTTGATGCTATAAATGAGAATGTCCTCAATCGAAGAAAAGCTGCCGTAGCGTCATGTTCAGAACATATTGCTTTCCATTATTTATCTTGATTCTAGATTCTCTTGATAGTAGCTCATCCATGATATTTTCACTTAGCTGATAAGAAAGCAATTTTCCGAGGAAACCCCCGTAGACGCAAGAGAGTTTCACTACAGTGAAAAGTGCTTCCATGGAATTATTTTCCAAATATCGAGTTCTTACGAAAAATAGCTTTAAATTCATTCGAGAACAAGAAGCATCCACAAGGAATTCTATCGAAATTTGGTCCAATCAACTGCAGTGGCATCTTAAAAGGCAGCACTTTATCAAACTGCAAATAAAACAATCAATAACCCATATTTCAGAAAAAATGGTCTGACTTTCCTTCCGTTATAATCAAATCAAGAAAGCAATCAATCACTCAGTCCATCACAGACTGTCTATCAAATAATAAAGTTCATGGACGAGAACATTCGTTTTTACACGAATCATTGCATGTTTTGGTCGGATCATAGCCTGACTGACTATAGCGTTAAATTTCTTTAACATATTCTAACAAATAAGAGGAAGCGGAATTCGAATTGATAGCTAAATAATAAACAACAATCAGGATGAGTTGCTACACGGTGCTTGTATATATTTTCAGCGCCTGTGTCAAGAGGAGGAAGGTCCTCTGAATGAAAGCAATTTGCTCGACACTTGTTGCTGGAAAATTATTGTTATGTCAACAATGTTGATGAGGACATGCGCTGAGCATTTTGGCCACAAGAATTTCTTAGATTGTACATGAAAGAAGTTACTTCATGGATATTTGCCGTGCAATAACGGATACACAACTTTTGCGTTTCTTCTTTAAAAACTTTCTGATTTCAGCAAAAACTAAAATGAATTCCGATCGACAGTAAATGTCAGATTGAAGAAAATATATAGGTAATAACTGTTTCTGAAATACTATTCCTATTTTCACCTTGCACTTTAGCTGATAATGAAGTCATATGTAGTGCTAGATCCTCGCCCGTCCTTACTCTACTGCATATTCGATCTTTCAGCTTTTATCAGTTCTTCCGGGACAAATTTCCACTGAGCTATACAATAGCACATCTTGGAAAGGAAACACCAAAATGTTTTCAAAATTAAAAACGGCCAGATGAACCGTCTGCTAAGGTTTAAAAATATTGCTTTCATTTCCTCTTCTTTGGGAAGTAAGCTCAGAGTGTCTCATTCTTTTGCACTCGTAATCGTTTGTTGTGTTGACGCAAGAGGTAGTAGTCCACTAGTGATGCCAACAATTTTCTTAGGGTATTCATGCTTTCATGCCGAGGAGTGTTCCTCATGTTTTTGGTGAGGTCAACAAGCGCAGCTTACATTGATGACAGTTCTGTCATTCCGAGCCGTATCTACCGTACCAAGATGATACCTTAGTTAATTGCTTTCTCTAACATAAAGAGCTACTACTTTTGGGTCTGATAGTCAGGATTTTTCAATAAACACCGCGAAATTTTCCGTAGATACCTAATCACTTTCGAATTTGTATTTATGCATAGTCAAATTTTTTTAACAATATTTTAACCAAGGTCTAGGACACTGTCACTCGACCTCACTTACTAGAATACTATTCTGGACTTTGGAGTTGCGGGCAGTGTTACATTTTGTTTTTTGCGTTGCGCCCGGAATGACCCGGATGACCAGTGTCCCGATTCAGTTATAGCTGTGATGTTTTTATGAACCGTTCTATTTAAGGTTCTATCTGTCACTTTCGCGTTCCAAGATACAGTAGTGCCTGCCGTTGTGATAATTTTCTTGTTGTCGTTCGTCAATCGTCGCCCGGGATAAGGAAATTTTGATCAGGAGCAATTTCGCTGAGGAGAATTTTCGCGGAGGGGAAATTTCGCGAAATTCAGTTTTCGAAAAAATAAATTTCGAAATTAATGTTTCGAAATAAAGTTTTTGAAATTAATTTTTCGAAATTTGGTTTTCGAAACTAATTTTTCAAAATTTTTTTTTCTATATTAAGTTTCGGAAAAAACTCCTGAAGTTTCATTAAATTTCTTCACGTTTCGTTAAGTTTGCTATGTTTTGTTCTGCTTTGCTCTACTCTAGTCTGCACTCCTTTGCTGTTCTCTGCTCTGCTCTGCTTTGCTCTGCTCTACCTGTCTTCCTGCCTGCACAGAGGAAAGTTTGCAGGGACATTGTCAAGTTTGCAAACCTTCCGACTTATCAACCCTTCAACTTTGCGAGCCATTAAAACTTTTCGATCCATTCAACTTTTCGATCCCATTCATCCTTTCGAACCTTTCAACTTTTCAAAGCTTTCATCTTTTCGAACCTTTAAATTTTTCGAATTCTACAACTTCCATTTTGCCGGGGTGGGGCTAATTTGCAAAGGGGTAATTTTGCAGACAGTTAATCTCTGGAACGGCGAGTCTGAAAGAAAAATATCTGGTATGGTGCACCATCTTGCTAGAACCAAAGGTCGTCCAAATAATCATCTTAAAGGTGTGGGCACAAAAAAGATGTTGAAAAGAGACTGCTTTCGTTGGCCGTAGCAGCTGCTATTCTCAATTTTGAAGAAAAACGGCCAAATAATCTCGCCAAATCACAATCAGCACCAAATAACAATACGCAGTGGATGCATTGGCTTCTCCCGATATTCTCATGGATATTGCGATCACCAAATACACGAATTTCGGTTGTTTATATTCACACCAAGATGGAAGTTCGCCTCGTCCGAAAGAATCATTTTTCGAGCAAAATCCCTATCAATTTGAAGTTGAACGCAAACTTTTACAGCGAATCCATAGCAAATCGGATGGTCACTGGACTTCAATTGCTGAATCAATTGTTTGTTCGAAGTTCTTGCCATCGTTGGGTATGAGCGCTGTATGCCCATCAAATTTTGTTGCGATTTTGGACCGATTGTGTTTGTTGGTAAAATAAGTTTCTAACATGTCTCACTATTGCTGAAACGTTAAGCGACTCATTTCGTCAACTAGAAATAATATACTGAATTAATTTGAAAGAAAGGCTGACATTAATGTGCCAGATTTATATCTAACTGTATGTCATATCTGAAAAGCTTATTGGGATACGGTAAATGTAATACATGTAGTCATGCCATATTTCTAGTGGGGACGTTCATGACTATTTGCATCCATCCATAAATTCGTAGGACCTAAACTCGAAACTAGGACCAGTCACAAAGTAATAGATTGGATCAAGTTGGCGTGATAGTTTTTGCATGTTGAGGTTCTTTCGGGCTTGCAAAAATGTCATGGTGCAGTTCATCACGTTTTCTATTTCAAATAAGGATTGGGCGATGGCATTGCAGTTGCTTACGAGCTTTAGCTTCGATTAAGGATTTATTCGAGCGTTTTCGTTTGTAAATTTGAGTTTTTGATTGAATAGTTTGTAAGTGTCGTTCTGTAGGTATGTTGCGCAATTAGGGACTACTGGCATTTTGATGCTGGTTTTAAACATGGGATTGTGATTCGTATTTTTTTTTTGTAAGTTTGCCAGTTTGTAGTTTTCCGTGTCTATACATATTAATGTGGTCTTTCTTTACACCTCCTTTGGGGTATGGGTTTTTTTAATTGCTTGTACTATGGGCTCAGAAATCTTATACACGTTCAAGTGATTTTCGTGAAAAAAAAAGATAAATTTTCCAAAGGATCTTGTTTTTGTAGAATTTTTGTTTTTAAATATTGAAGCCGCAGCTATGAATATTTGACATGTTCAATACAAGCGTTCTAGATAGTTCACTAGCGTAAGCTTGTTTGGGACTAAGACAAAAGATAAATTGCTTTTACAAATAAGATCTTGATGTTGCATTGTCAGAAGTTAGCAGAAGGTCAAGAAGAGGATAAAAGGAAGACAAATGGAGTTAGTTTGCTTGCTTTATTGCACTAAAAGAAAGCCTAGCTAACTTTGTTATTCCTCATTCATGTTTTTTATTATTTTAGCGATGAAATATTTGCTTTTAATCCAATAAATAAATTTCTGTTCAATAAATCGTTTGAATAATTTATCTTTGAATGTGCTCTCCAAACCGTCTTTTGGTTGTGGGCTGCGATAATGTGGAAAAGAATATTTAAGTCAACTTACACATACACTATTTGGTACTTGGTATTATCCATTCTTAATTAATATTCAATTATGATTACATAGATTAGAATTTACGCAGTCTCTAGCTAAGAATCTTGATAGCATAATTCAACAAAGAAAAATTTACAAAGCCGAAGCTTTGGAATATTATCTTATTAACATACTTGCGTGTAAAGAATTCATGTATGCGTGTTTGTTTATATATACATCGACTCTATGAATAGGAAGTTAAATATACCTTTGCATGTTTGCGTTGATTGTAATTCTTTTGATCATAATTTTAATTTTTATCATTTTAATTATGTCTGATCTGTCGCCTACCTGGAGCTTATACAACAACTCATGTTTACTATTTTCTTTAATCAGAAATAACATTCAAATTAAATTGTGAAAGGTGAAAAGGGGGAGGGGGTGATGCAGGTGGAAGTGGAAATTTGATAAAAATGTAATGCTAAATATTTCATCTGATGCTTTGGACTTCTTGCTCTAAAGCAACCTCAACAATACTGCCTAAATCAGTATTGTATCTCTTGCAAAGGAAGCTCAAAGTGCTAGAATGCATATCACAATTTTCCAGATGTAAAATAGAAAAGGATCAAAGGTGTAAAACAAGCCAATTGAATAATATAAAAGGTATAAAACTAAGGCGTTATTAAATAGAGCCTTTACGCAGTCATGATTGACCATTAAGTAATTTACTAATTAACCAATAACCAGTTAATTAGTAAATTACTTAATCAAAGAAATTCAAACTTAGTCGGCTGAGATCTCGTATGCACTTGGGAGCGGCGTCTAGTCAACATGATGAATATTAGATTAACTCGAATTTAAAATCCAAAATTTGAGAAGTGAAAGTTTTGCAAAATCGGCTATTCAGAGCAGAAATAAGTGAGAAATTAAGTATAGCGAAATTATGAACAATTCAACCTTGAAACGCCTACAAGTGCGTTTTAACACAGCGGATGTTTAAAACAGTCACAATACTCCCAAGCAGCTCATGATAGACAGAGAAAGAGCAAGCGTTGGTTGTTTTACATTCTTAATGCGTTTTAGTCCATTCTGTTGAGAGTTTAACTTATATAACAAGAAAAAGTTAGAATGTATTTACCAATACAAGTAAAATTCTACTTATTTTCATTGAATCTCTGAAGATTGGAAGTAGTGTTACATAAGTAACCATTAGCCAGGGTTTCGCCTGCCCTGGGTTGTCGCTCCCCCGTTTGAGGCTCTGGGCTCCGGAAGCTTGCCGAAGACGGGCGTGGGCGCCACTCGCTTACCCTGATAAGCCTCAAGGAACCGCCAAGCGAGAATGCGGCTCGCCGGATCGCACCTCTGAAAAACCCAAAACAACTCAAAGAAAAGGGGGAATCGTCACTCCTCGAAACATAGATGGAGGAAAACAAAAGACACCCCACAAAGCCTCCTCCGTGGAACCACCGACCAATTCTACGCGCGCTCTCCACCTCTCAAGTGCACCACTCCTCGCCGTCACTTACCACCTGGAAGAGAAAAAAAAAGAAAAAAAATATTTTAATTAGTCACAATCCTTTTTCTTTCTCTGGTGAAAAGCAACACTTGTACGAACTTACAACTACTACTTATCCTAACTTACGCTACGGGCCCCCCTTTTTTTGTCTCTCCGCGACGTGCAGACTTTAATTTTTAGCCTTTTCCTTTTTTGTTTCTTTAGTCCCTTTTAGCACTTCATTCGCTTGAGCGTTGTCTTAAACTGTTTTTTTTCTTTTAACTTAAGTCATCACTTCACCTTTGTTACTCTTTACGACCCCGTATCACTATCCACTTCTTGTTCTATTCACTTAGTTCTATTCTTCACTTTTTCCCTTGTTTAATTTTGTCTTACTAATTTTCTTTTTGTCTCAAGTCTTCACCAAGTAAATATTGTTATTTTACATATTATAATAGTTATTTATTCAAATTCTTCACCCGCGTCTCGCACTCCTAGTCGTTCTTCCGCACCAAAAAAAAGAGAGCGACCGCTATTTAGCTTCCCCTTATATTTCCTCGATCCCTAATGGCCAAACAAACATTCCGCTCCTAGGACGATAACCTTTTTTTAGCCGCTTCACTTACAACCGCTGTACATGTAGATTCGCCGGTGGTCGCCACAATTGCAGTTGCAGTTGAACCTGCTGTTGAAGCGTTCGTTGTTGTTGGTGTTGCCTATGATTCATAAGCATGAGTCGAAGATTATTTGTTGAGGCTGCTGCTAACTGGTACGTTCTTTCGAATCTGCTACTGCTGCTACCTTAACACAACCTTAACTAATTACCATCTAAACTTACATCAATATGTATGTTTCTTACTAACACTACTTCCAGCGTCGTGGCTCAAATCGTGATGGCGCTTCTTATCTTTTCCCAACTTCGGGGTACCCGGCTCGTCCGTTTCGCGTGGTGATGGTGCCGCGGAAGTCTCGGGAGGGGGTGATATCAAATTAACCCGTAACAGCGGGTTTGAGGTTTTATTGCTGCTTTGTTATTGCGCTATGTTCGTAATTTTGACTCAAATAAACAACGTCCTGGCAAGTAACCACTGAAACGCGGAAAATACGAAGCTTCGTCTAGCGTTTACTAAACAAATGGATTGTGAACGACTTCAGAATGGTTAAATGCATTTAGGAACGATGAAGATTTAGTTGAGTTTTGCGTCCTCTGGTGAAAAATTTTCAGTTAATTAGAAAATATGTTACGTATTCCGATGTGCAGGCGACATAAAATCAAACAAAAAAAGTATATAAATAAATGAATAAAATTAAATTAAAACATTAAAGGCATTTATAATTAGGTTTAGGTATTAAGTAATATTTAGTTAAATAATATTAGTAACAAACAGAAAAAAGTAATAAAAAAAATCTCAGTTGACAAAACATGTCAGAAAAAAAGTCTCAGAAAAAAATTCTCAGTAGAGGAAAAACAACAACAAAATTTCTTGCAACGCTTTTGGGAAGAAATTTTGAATGGATATGATTCACTTGTTTGTTGTGAACATATCGCTATAAGTAGGATAGGTAAATGTTTATATATATATATATAGAAATCCAGTATAAAGTTTTGGAAAGAGAAATTGTGAATTTAAATATTGAGGATACTAAAGAGAATCAAGAAGTTTTAGCAGCTGTTTGAAGTGTTTAGCCCCAGACGTTCTTGAGCGCAAAATCTTTGAATTACAAAGCCCGAGAGAATATTTTGATTACGATCGAGAAGCGAGAAAACCCGCAATCAAGCAGAGGTAGCGCTGCAGAATTTCATTGAAGTCCCGAAACCAAGCTGTGGAGATTCATGTTGGAGCAAGCAACATATCGCTATAAGTAGGATAGGTAAATGTTTATATATATATATATAGAAATCCAGTATAAAGTTTTGGAAAGAGAAATTGTGAATTTAAATATTGAGGATACTAAAGAGAATCAAGAAGTTTTAGCAGCTGTTTGAAGTGTTTAGCCCCAGACGTTCTTGAGCGCAAAATCTTTGAATTACAAAGCCCGAGAGAATATTTTGATTACGATCGAGAAGCGAGAAAACCCGCAATCAAGCAGAGGTAGCGCTGCAGAATTTCATTGAAGTCCCGAAACCAAGCTGTGGAGATTCATGTTGGAGCAAGCAGAGGTGGTCAGAATCAGGGCAGCACAATTCACGTTAATTAAATATTTTATATTTACTTATATATTTGTTCACATTTATTTATTTATTTTGTCCAATATTAAAGATTAAACTCTTTCTGTGTGTGTGCGTGTATATGGCATGGGAGGATTAGGGCTTTAATAATGTCCTAGAACTCCCACGCCCGCGCGGTGAGCTAGTTGGTTTAAAATAACTTCCTTCGGCCGCCATTATGCGGCCTTTGTATTTTCAAATAACCCAGTCTATTCCTTTTTCCCCTGCCGGTGTGACCTTACGCTTGCGATAATTTTATCATTTTTATTGTTATTATTAATTATTTATTATATTTTATTTTTTTGAAAATACATCACAAATACCAATATAAAAATCTTGGCGGGAAAATACTTGATTTGTGAATGATTTTCTTTTCAATTTTAGGCTGTGTTCATTGGATCGTTTCATGTTAACAAATCAAATGCTAGTATTTTCAGCAAGTTATAAATCCTTATTTTCTTCTTTTTCTTCGTGAAACTACAGGCCCTCTGGGGACTTTGCTTCCTGTAGGAAGTGCCTGTCGCAAATTATGACACTAGGAGACAATTGGGCATGAAACTGACTTCATAGAAGATATGAAAATCAAATTTCCGGAGAGACTAAGGCAAAGTCCTGATTTAAGTCCTGCAGTGAGCTGGATCTATGTGTAAGATGCCGTAAGTATTCAATACAATTCGGCAGTTCACGGAGTATGCAGTAGTGAACAGAGTTGAGTATCAATTCATAGTTTACAAAAAATGTTTGATTTAGCGTTGAAACATTGTGACGCTACCTTATAAAGAACAGGATATAAAAACATCCAAAAGAACAATACGATATGGAAAACGATAAGATACGACACGGCAATACGCGACGAGAATATGAATGAATGATTAGCAAAAATTATAGTTTTCGAGTCATTTTCTTTTATTCTTAGTTTTCTTTTTCAAAGTTCTAGTTGTAGTTTTAATCATAGTAGTAGTATTAGTAGTAGTAATATTAGTAGTAGTAGGAGTAGTAGCAGAAGTAGTAGTAGGAGTAGTAGTAGCAGAAGTAGTAGTAGCAGTAGTCTTAATCATAGTAGTAGTTGTAGTAGTAGTAGCAGGAGTAGTAGCAGAGGTAGTAGTAGGAGTAGTAGTAGTAGAAGTAGTAGTAGGAGTAGTAGTATTAGAAGTAGTAGTAGCAGTAGTAGTAATAGTAGCATTAGTAGATGTAGCAGTAAGAGTAGTAATATTAGTCATAGTAGCAATGGTAGCAGTATCAGTAGGGTTAGTGGAAGTGGTAGTGACAGTAATGATAAAAGTAGTTTATTAGTATTAGTAGTAGTAACGTAGAAGGAGTAGTAGTGCTAGGAGCGAGAGTAATGATAGTAGAACTAATGGTAGTAGAAATGACAATAACAGTAGGAGAGGTAGAAGTAGTCGTAGTAGTAGTCGTACTAGTAGTCAAAATGCCATTAAAGTTTCATGCTCCTACTATACAATGCAGTCTGGCTA
Source organism: Stratiomys singularior (assembly GCA_954870665.1). NCBI lineage: Eukaryota > Metazoa > Arthropoda > Insecta > Diptera > Stratiomyidae > Stratiomys > Stratiomys singularior. The sequence goes on from OX940880.1 coordinate 23,273,219, forward strand.
CTTTGAGATCCGTGTGTCAAGTAAACTAAAGTATAAAAATTGGGTGACTCCATACAAGAGTTTATTAGTGGAATTCGAGCTGAAGTCTACAAGAAAGTCAAACAGGAATAACCCACTCTAGACAGTGATCAACCGCCCATTATCATCGTATTCCCATAAATACTTGTTAGACTCTTGACTAATAAACAAGGACATTAACTAGTTCTTGATTAGTGACTCTGTTGACAAGTACACGACTTTTATCGGTATCAATTCGATTGAGTTAATCCCAAATTTGTTGATTGCTCTGATTAAGCTAATCCTTACCCTTCGAACACATTTAAGGGTGCGACTATCGTTCATTGTTTCAACGTGGCCAGCTCATTGTAATTTTGATAGTTTTGAAGTTAGAGTTATAGGCTTATGAATCTGAGAACGGCACCCATTCTGTCAAAATTTGAATATCTACTTCGGATGAAAAAGGTTTGGTTGAACGGATAAATGATCAGTTTTATAAAAAAAAAAAGACTCCAAGAACAGTTCCAGTTTGATGACGAAAGAGTCCGATGAGGGACGATTCTGTTATCCGGAATAAAAATAATAAGATTGGATGAAGGTGGGTGACAAAGCGTGTGACAAAAATGGGTGCAACCTGGTGTCAAAATTCGTTAGTAGACTCTGCTTCTAATTCCCAAAAAATGGTCTCGTAGTCAGCTGGTTCTCTACATAGCCATCTGTCTGATACTGCCGACTTCTGATTGCCCATGACAGACATCATCTCGGTTGTTTTGATGAAGTCACATTTCAAATGTATATTATTCTCGCTTTCCATTATCCTGCCTGCCTCACCTCCATTTTTTCCTAAGCATTCAATGCAATATTATGAGCATGAGAGATTGGGGTTTGAGTTACCCGGTCAAATTATTACATCAGTTCTCCGAATTGTACGCTAGAGGGTGCTACACTAAAAGGGAAAAGGGTACTTCCGATTTATTTTTTTTCTTATTTTCGTTGCTCTTTTTTTTCTTTCTTTCTACATTTTTCAATTTGCTAAGCATCTAAGCCCATAAACTCATGTTTTTCTGATGAGAAGTGGATACAGTTGTAGTACAGAATAAAAGGCTTTAATGCGTATTCGATCAATGTGGTCTTTTAACATGAGTTTCTTGTCCAACATTAGCCGAAGGTACTGTAGATTTTCGGACCATGGTATGGTTTGTTCCAAAAAGTTAATCAGTCAATTAGGCAGCAAGTAACATTTACTTTTTCTACTGAAAAATATTGCCTTAGTTGTGTCAATATTGATGCTTATTTTCCACATGTAGAAGAACTGATATACTTTTTCAAGTATTTTCTCTAAGTTAGCTGTTATGGCACTTGGGTGAGTTCCTGAAGTATAAAAACAGGTATCGTTCGCATAGGCAACTATTTGGCAGTGCTCACTTGTAGGGAGATCGGAGGTATAGATGTTGAAAAGGGTAGGGCCCAGACATGAGCCTTGGGGAACACCAGCAGGGATGCTTCTCGCAGTAGAGGTGCTATCTCGGACCTTTACCTTAAACGATCTAATTTTGAGGTAGGAAACTATAAAATTACGTAAGTACGTTGGAGTTTCGTACTCTTGGAGCTTATAATGTAAACCTTCGTACGAGACTCTATTGAATGCTTTCTCAATATCAATGGTGACCATTCCAACTGATTATTTTCCTATTAGAGCTGTCTTAATGTCCTTTGAGACGCGATACAGCTGGTGTTTCGTTGAATAGCCGTGTCTGAAACCAAACTGAAAGTTAGGAAGGATGTTAGCATTTTGCACGAAGTGAGTCTTTTAAAGAGTTTACCAAAGGCTGGCAATAAGCTTATTGGCCTTATCTGGCTTATGTGGATCCTTACCAGGCTTTAGGAGTGGTACTACAACAGCTTGTTTCGAGGCGAGTGGAAAATAAGATAGTTTGAGGCCAGCATTAAATAAGAGGCAAGTGAGCACAATCCCTTTTTTTGGCAATTTTTTCATCACAGAATTAGGAATTCCATCGATTCCAGGAGCAGTACGATTCTTAAGAATTTTTGGTTGCCTAACTATTTCTCTAGTCTTGATGCAGGCGCCAGGGGACAAGTCAGATGTGTTAGATATATTTTGCAGAGAGTTATCTATCATCGTTTCTGTGATATCATTGCGCATTTTGTTTTAGATGTTGTGATTATTATGAAATTTATCAGCAAGAATTTCTGTTTTATCTTCACATGAGTAAGTCTGATGGTCAATTCCGTCTTTAAGTGGGTAGAGGAGGTTGTGATATTTTCTTCTGAATATTTTATTTATGAATATTTTGTTTTATTGGATATTTTTTTACTGAATATTTTATTTTATAAGCGCCCCTTGAGTTATAATCTAAACTCTGGAGCATTTGATTCAAGTACCGATTCCGTAGGTTTGAGATTTTGTTCCGGATTGCTGTAGTGAGTGTGTTCACACCTAACTTCAATGCCGGATCCCTAGATCTATCCCACTGTCTTCTTAGGTTATTTTGTGTCCGAATAAGTTTCAGAGCTTCCTGATCTAATTGGAAGCTTATATATTTGGCATTAGATATGGGTATACTGTATTATGTATGCTTCCAAAAAGTGTTCCTAAATTCGTTGATTTTTTATCGACCGCATGCGCTGTGTTCAAAAAATTCAACGTACTTTGCGAAATCGATATATTGTCGTTAATATGTCTACGAAATTCATTCCAGTCAGCTTTTTTGAAGGGTAAGGCTTGATTGGGCTTATAGTGATAAACCCCCTTTGAGTCTAGTGTAAAAAGCACTGGTAAATGAGGAGATGATAGCGCTTCTAATACACTAATATCTGAAGGGCCAATATAATCATCACCTAATATAATATCAAGGGTAGATCCGGCAACTCAAGGCGAATAGAATGTGGGTTCAGTCGGGTAGTGAAGAAATATATTCCTTTCACACAGTTCCAAATCCTATAACGTGCGTTAAGATCACCACAGAGCAAGGACTTTTGGTTTTGACGCGTAAACCTTTTTAAATCGTTTTTAAAGTTAGTTAATTTTTCCTTCGTAAGTTTTGTTCTAAGAAAGTAAACTGCGTATATTTTTATTTGAGGTTCAGCTAACATTAGCCCTATGTTTTCAATGGCAGACGATTCAAAAGCGGGCATTGGTGTATGCCTACTTAATTTTTTAATTGCAATTGCAACTCCACCTCATATTTTATTTTCGCGATCACTTCGATAAATGTGGAAGTTAGAACTGGATCATGATTGAACTTTATGTTTTCGGATTGAGCCTTCACGTACTTGTACAAGGCTGGATAGCAAAACTGATGTCTTGCAACGTCATCGGTCGAAACTTTTAACTGCCTTTTTGGAAGCATGTCGACACACGGATATACTTATTGACGTTCAAATATACACTGAGACGATATGAGACAGTCGAAAATCTTATAAAAGATTAAACCAGTTTTATATAGAGAGGGGATAAAAAAAGCCGATATTCGCTGCGAGAACATTGGAAGAACCGAAGTGGCGCGCTCGTTAATAATACAATTTTTCAGTTTTCAACATAATCTTTTATTGCTTTTTTGATCTCGCTGTCCTTTACAAAGGAGTGGCGCCTAAAGAGTCTTATCGCTTTTACATGGTCCGAGGATCGTAACCGTTGTATCGTCTAGCAACAAGGAGCAGTTCATCTGTCCCTGTTTAGCCCTTGTGGTTGTATCAATAGTTTGAATTTATGTATAAAAAACAGGAAAATTTTATAATTGATCCTACATAGTTTCCCGAAACATTTTACCAACTAAACGATAACTCTAACGCAGAAATTAAATAAGGATGCATATGCATCGGGCTAAATAAAGCCAAAAACTCTCCACATTAACGCAAATTAATTTGAAATGAATGTCTAATCAATAGCTGCGAAGTAAACTGATTTTTGCTAATTTATTTATAAACAATTTAGCTATAAATATTCAAACTATCATAAATTGAGACCATCGCAATGCAAGTGAATGTAAAATCGTTGCATGGTGTGTACTCTTCAATTGATTAGCAATCAATGCGATTTTAGTTCTATTGTGGCATCAGGTGAAAGCTTCCATTTTCATTTTCCATTTAATCAATAGCGAAACGAGTCCATACAATCAGAATATGAACATAAAATATATGATAATTGCCAAGAGTTGTCTAATTCATGCGAATATATTGTATACGTTACGACTTCCAACAATAAATTTCACTACTACAAGTGGCTTCGTCTTGTGTGTTCTCATGCGAGGAGCAGGTATTTACTTAAGAAATTTACACACATGTGCGACGAGAATTTGTAAATAGACAAATAAGATCACTAGCGAATATAATTTACAGGAAGGAGCTTGAAAGCAAGCCGGATCGTCCAAACCATAAAATTTAATGCTAATCGGAAACAAATTAATTTATGACTCTATCAGACCCGGGCCCAGCTACCTTGAAGATTTTGTTTAGTTATTTATATGTATTGCAAGTTTTATTCCATCTAGTAGCCACTGTTTTGGAACTTGGATATCCCATTGGATTGGAGTATACTCACAACGTGCGAAAACTCAGTCCATCACATGCATGCGTTCATATCCATGTGTTCTTTGGAATCGTTTAACAATTGCTCAATATTTCGTTTCTATTTAAAAGATTCAAAATGTTGTGGTTAAAAAGTCGCACAACTTTCTTCCTTGTCCCCAGCGATAAGCGCGAACCTCCTTGCGTTGATTGGAACGTTTAAGAAAGCAAAATTCTCATGAGGGTAATCATCTTATTTCCCAATTACCCTGCAAACGTTGCTCAAAACCATATTTCAATTAAGTAGAATGAGTTTCTTCTCTTCCCAATCACGCAAAACTTTAGAGTAAGTAATCAATACGTAATCGCTCAATCAACAATTTTACACAGAAATTCGTTTTTATTTAATATTTTAAGCCAAATTATTTTACAGAAGCGCAATTATGGACATTCTTTTAGACATTAGAGTTTACGAATAAGTGCGTATGGTACAATGAACCAGTAAAATTAGGAGTTTAGTTAATTTTTTAAACAGGCTCATAGTGAACTGAGTTAAATATTGCGAATTACAATGATCATTTATAAAAACCAAATTGGGCATTGACCAACAGGCAGAAGATAGACCTTAAAAATTATAGCAAACTAAGTTGTCATGAAATTTAATAATAGCATTAAATACAAAGAAGTAGTATTTTAAATGGGAAGAAATTAACTACCCTAAGTCTTGTGCGAAATAAAATATCGCTAATTATAAGTTCAAAAAACTGAAAACGCGATTTTCTAAGCTTCGCATGATGTCCTTCTTTTCACCCAAAATAATCTTCCAAGTGTCTTTTGACTTTTAATTTTCAACTTTATCTAAATACTTCTTCGAATCTGTTCCATTTTCTTTTGCTGTCCAAAATGTACGATCCAGAAAGATGTGTACAATTATATGTGAAGCTTTTTTGAGTTAAGGAATTGAAAGATTACTTGACGCTAAAATCACAGCATTTTTTCAGTAGATATGTGAAGCTTTTTTGCGTCCTGGATAAGGAACTCCCAGATGGTCTGCTCCTTGTATCGGCACCAAAAGATGTCCTTGCGAATCTGAGAATCTATCCTAAATAAGTTTCACTCATTACTTCCAACAAGGCTTCCTGGTCTTATTTCTACAAGCTTCTCCAGATATCAAGAATCTCTTCCAGCGGGAACGTAGGAGTTATAAGAAAATGCCAAAAAGAGAGTCGTCCATCCCTGATGCTCCAAATTCTCATGCTACAATATGCCTTAGCTGTCAGGATTGCCCGATCATAAGCTGACACATGATTATACACTTCACTATAAGATTCAATTCCTTTAGTTTCGCCGAGGATGCCCCTAGGCTACTCAATCTACCTTTTGTAAGCAAAAAGAACGTATAACACTCGTCTCTCACCTCTACTATACGGGAAATGCAGTTGTAGTAGCGAGACCTGTTAATTTTCCATGTATACCCAAAAATATCCGCGCTTCCACATGGTCGCGACGACCCATCACACTCAATTAGAAATCAATCTCACCATGTGCATGATTGAGCTGTGTGCTCAGGTCGATGCTCAGATCCGAAAGACATCTTCCCTATGTGTCGTATTCCTAGGACTGTTACAAATCGCTGAAATAGCGCTTTTTCGTTTCAAAAATGGGTTTCCAAAATTTTCATTTTACTCATTCATTTCTTCTCTTGTCTTCGCTTCGGCGCTTCTAAATGTTTCTGGTTTTTAATCGTGCAATTACCAAAATATACATTTCGGAATTATCGTTATTCGCATTCAATACATAAAACTCCTTTTGCCTGAACCTTTCTCAAACGCTCCCGGTGTAACACCTTGCTCAAAGCACCACCGCATGGTTCTGCCAATAGCGAAAAAAATACTTCAAAATGCACCCAAGGAATCGTTTCATTAATTTGAATTTATACCCATCGGCCTCCCCCCATCATTATTAGTCATAAATCGCGAATGTACCGTTACACGTGCTGTCACCATGCCAGCGGTCGGCGTAATTTGATCGGAAAACCTTATCTTCGAGTCTATCAAGACGCTCAGGTATCGTTATCCTAATGTCGATTCAAGTAGCGCTTTTTCAAAATTAATTGGGCTCATTCGGAGGACTCAATTCTTTGTCAGGACGACAGCTTCGGTATTTGTCAGGGCCAGGCATATCTTGTCTGACTTACCTACGCTCAACTCATAACAACCTCACCTATATAGCGAATCAAGTGTAACTTATTCGCTGGTTCAGTAGTAATTCATCAAAGGATATAATACATAGGTTTGAGTTATGGCTGGACTCCTTGATAGAATTATCATCTCACAGTTGCCATCTTTGATTTCATAGTGTACGCTGCAGTCCTTCAAATAATCCCACGAATACGCTTTACATATGCTGGTACTTGAAAACGATTTTCAAGTGCTTTTAAGATATCAGCGCAGTTAATTGCGTCTTTGACGGTCTAAGTAATCAGCAGGACAACCCGTCGTGTGGAACTACAGTATGCTTCTGCAAGTTGGACCGGGCTCACCACTTCCGTGGTTGCATCTATGATGGAGCAACCTCCTTTGAAGAAGCGTTAGTAGACACAGTTGTCGAAAAAGAATTTCAAATCTGCAAGTTTTTCCGAGATGAGCTTTTCGATAGTTTTTCCAGGAGTATCTAGCATAAATATTTCCTGGTACGCCAATGGTGACTGAAAAAGTTCCTCCCCTGTTCGAAGTTCGTTTATCGGTGCAAAATATTTGTCGAATATTTGTCGAAATACGCAACTGATTAACTTAAATAGCAAGGATGTGCATCTACCGGTGTCATTGTTCATTAGTAGTGGTTTTTCAACAGAAACAGCGACGCTTCCCATGGCACCTCACTCTCTCGCACCACGTCTCGTGTTACGTCTTGCATAATGATTTGATGATCATTACTTGTCCTTTCGCTGATCAGAAAGATCGTCGAAAACCTTTTAGAACTTCTAGAATTACCCGTCACGTCGGTCTGCCGTGCGTTGGACGTGCTGAAAATTAGGTCAAGAAAACGCGAAGGATCATCTGCCGTACCTTGGTTATAATTGTACGGAATCCTGGAGCCTTTCTGAGGCTCTTTGATGAAACCACTGACGCGTTACACTGTGTTTACTCTGGGAACCCTCCTGCACACAGTCAAGTCTTGAAAGTGCTAATAAGGCAAATGTGAAAGACCATCTGTTTATTTCAGCTACCTCAGTTGGATCCTGGCACCTTCCTGGGCTTAACCCTTTTTTTTTTTGAAAAATCGGGTCAACAAAATGGACAGAGGCTTTCGCAACGCATGCCTATAGAAATAATGCCTATAGGTTATTTCTTCAGTTTACAATTCAGTTCAGAAGGTTCAGTTTTGAGATGGGAAAACCTGTTGAAAACCTGGCTTTCAACTTTAAATGTGCCTATATTAGGATACCTTAAGGACAGGATAACATGCATAGCGCATGAAGAAGAGTGTCTTTCGCAGACAATTACACAGGCAATGCCTTTTGAGACAGTTGAAGCTGATTTGATTTTCGGGCAGACTTATGAGAAAAGAAAATTCAAAAGAAATAACGGGAATAATTCTTAGCGTAAGGGTTCGTGTTGGTTTTTGCAGATAAAATTACGGTATGTTGATTCCTTGCGGATGATTACGAAAGTCTTGACGGTCGTTAATCCCAAGATGATAGATGATAGACACGGAATCCTTTTTTGGTGTTAGGTGGTTATTTTAACTCATTGTGTTAATACAGTCCAGGCCAGGCTCTTACATATCAAAGTATAAGGATAGCGTTCATCCTTAAAAATCGCACTTATAGAAAGAGATAATAAATACATCAAGCATCATACAAACTGACCTTCGTAATGCGAATAAAACAAGTGGGTTCCTAAGTTTTTGAGCTCAAATGACTAAGAGAATAATTCTCTAAAATGCTTAGAAAAATAAAGTATAATTTAAAAAATTTAAGAGAAGTTAAGGGCAAAACCGTGCTCAACTTTTTTAAGTGTCTTCTTTTCAATAAGTTTCGCCTAGAAGTTACAATACATCTATAAATTGAATTCAAGTACCGGAACAAATAACGGAACATATCACCGAAGATGGCGCACCGTTGAAAGGCGTCTGTAGACGAAAAAATGAAGTGACGGGGAACTACGGAATGTTCAGAGAACAAAAAAAAACTTCCAATATGCAGATTCTTCGATTTATTAGTGGTTGTTAGTTGTTCCGTTATGCTTCCAACAAACTCCCGATTCAATAAGATTCGCCAAGTATAAATGACAATTTGTGAGGAGTGGTACATTTACTATCATTTGAACGCAAACCGATAGCACACCTCTTATTTTTTTGTGTGGAAATGTAATACAAATATAAATCTGCTAAGGCATTTACTATCTCTGTCTGAGAGCAATCGTTTGAGGATGTTAGCGCTGTATGTAGCTACTCTATAACCTTAGCCTCAGAGGCTCAAACAAGTGGGGCTTGTGTCCCAAAAAAACAAGGTGCGATGATAACATTCATGAACCTCCGGTAAATTATAAGCCATGAACGTTATCCGACTTGAAAATGCGAAAGAAGAACACGTTCGCATTTTTTAAGATCTTTTTTTTTTAAATCAAACCATTATTCCAAAACGCCAACGTTCTCCTTGTGAAATGGATTGAGGTAGATGTTTAACACGTTTCCTGTATCGTGAACCATATGTGGTTCACAGAGCGTGCGATCTACACGGCCTTCTCAATTCTTGAGATACATATGGCTCACGAGTCGCTTTTAACTTTAAAAGTAATTATTTCAATGGAACGTGCTGGTGCTTTATTGGTTTTTGGTTTGGACTGATAAGGATAGATCAAAATTTTGGAATAGAACAATGTTGCATTTATTATTGATTCATATAACAATACATCTAGTGCGATTTCTTATACCACATGAGCAATTTCTTCTTTACATTGTAGTAGCTGGAAAATTTATTTGATACATCTATACCTGTCTTTGATTGATTGCAGTATTACCTTCCCTAATCAAAATTACCGTGAAAAAGAAAATGTGGCCAGACAAGAGGGCTTAATGGAATACACCTCCGAGGTGGGGTTATTTAGGTTCCGAAAAGCCCCGTCGGAGATGGGCCTGGGTGCCTCGCATATACCCAATAAAGAACCTTGAGCCTTAAGAGGAGCTGGGCTCGCCTAAGAAGGTCGGACACCTGCAACTCCTGGTGGATGCCCTGCCACTACCAAGCCTCTACCGCGCCACAAACGTACAATGACGATACACTTTGCCACAATACACTACGCGAACTTTTCCCTTTTTATAAACGTTTCCTCTGACACCAGAACACTTAAAGATCCTGAATGTTAAGTAACGTATAACGAAGGATTTTTATTTACAGAAAGCTAAACAAAGGTACTTACAGGTAGGACTTACTCTAAAACGCTGATCGTTGCAATTCTTATATTCATGACTGCTGCCAATGGCTTCTTAGGTTTCGCTGGTGGTGTTTGTTGTGCTCATTCAGCTTGCAACTACCAGAGGAACCTCATTGAGGAGAGGGTCGACCCGTAACGCTTAATGACTTTAAGTACAGCTTTCGGTTTCATCGCTGAATGGTATCTTCCTGACAATTGTACTTGGGACATGCGGCAAGTCGAAATCATAGTAACATTTCTTTTGTCTTTCCATTTTACACTTTCTTTTTGAGGTGCAATTACTTGACCTTATTGGGGACCCATTTTCTTCAGCTTTCTGGCGCAAAGAAGTTCCACCCTATTTCCACAAAAAGTATCTCATAAATCTGTTTCGGCTGTAGTAAATATAAGGCTAAGCGATAAATGTTATAGAAATTGTCGCAAATAATAATGCGTCCTGCTTGCAGCAAGTCGTTGCACAAAAATGCTACTTTTTCTGATATTGCCATGCAAAATTTTTAACATCAATACCATGCCGATTCTATTATATTACCAGTTATTTAATTACAAATTATGAAGAGTAAAATAAAAACGGCCCGACACACTCATGATACGCATATGGCTTGTGTCTATTATACGTATGTGGCAACTCGAAACGTCCCAAAGCAAATTTCGCATCGAAAGCAAAAGTTAATGCTGTGATAAGTCTTCACTTGCAAACCAATAGCACGGTGAACTTTCTAAAATATTCTTAAGCCGTTCTTCCCGCTTCTCATGTTATTTCTGCCGCTTGGTAACGTCAATAGCACTGGTTTGTTTAAATAAAGTAATTCAACTTCATTTTCTCTGCGTTTGAGTTCCCAACCTCAAACGTCAACGATTTCTCAAATCCCAAATCGTTTTCATTCGCAGATAATTTTTCTCAAACTATCCAAAATCCTTGAAAACAAAAAAGTCACTTGGACTACCATTGTAATTTTTACATTTTCTATGAGACAGGGAATTTTCTAAAATTTCAAGGATGATAGAGTAAATTGCTTTCGTATGGAGTACCATTGGCAATGAATAAAGTTTTGTAAAATATGTTTTTAAGAATAAATCTTGATGAAGGTAACGAGATTGAATTTTTAGGTCAATTTTAAGTTTGGGATTTTAGCGAATTATCCAAAACAAACTATGTGTATTCTGATTCTGATTAACCTGTCTTAATTATTTAGTCCACGACAAAAGGATATAATTGGGGATCGATTTTGAAAGATTTTTCAGGGTGAAGAGTGATTTATGGCTCCGAAAGCGCTGCAGCTTGGAACGTCCACTTCGCTTCTGTCTTTCAGCTTTCCTTAGAGCAAGATTTCAGATCCCTTGAGAAAAGCACCACACTGTCGCAAAGACACATGTTGCTCACCACCCACCCACATATGTTTACAATCATCACTGAATTATATTCTACCAGGAACTTGCTTTCACGAGAGAGAAAATGGAATTTTCTTGGGGAATTTCATTGACGCCAAATTGGTATTTTTGCTGATCGACTGTAGCACAAAGATATTGCTTACAGGTTTCCGTTGAAAACGCTCTGCAAGAAAACACACATTTTATCTATGATTGAGACTGATATGGCGGGCCACCCATTCGTTTGCCTCCCCAACGGGCGTGGGGCTACTTCTTGACTATCAACAACCACCGCGCTATCAGAACTTAGGAGTATCTTCTTTGGAGGGAAATCCGACTTCAGTCTTGTTCACAAATTCGTGGCTGTTAGATGCAACCCCAAAAGTAGATAGAAGATATATTTTGTATTTAAGGAAAACGGTTAACGGCGAATTGTGAAAACTCATTCGAAAATTCGGCACGGAATTAGATTGGCAGCTAAAGGAATTAAATGTTTCCAAAGTCAACAAATGTGTTAATGTGACTATACGTGGATTAGTTGTTGGCGTTTGGCTAATCTTTTTTGTTATTCTTGTGTTGAACTTCGACAATTGTTTGTTGGTTAAATGTTGATGTGAGTGTGAATAAATTCGCTGTGGGATTAAAAGTTCATACTTTCCCTCCTTATTGGAAATCCCATTAAAAACTTTTCCAATTGACATCACAATATAAAAAGTGTTTTGCGTGCTGCTGTGCCAGTTTGTAGTTGAGTGTGAATTATCCTTGCTGATGATCTCCAATGTAACATTGGTAAAATGACTCGCAATTTTGAATTTAAAACAATCTTTGGATATTAGATTGTCATTTGTATGTTGTAACGGTAAGTGGAAAATTGTTATGGAAAATTTTATAACTTTTAATTGAAAAATGAGGTTTTATAGGCAACGAGTAGCGTTGAAGATAGTGAACATTCGTTTTTTGATGTGTGTGAACCTTCGGTTCTGTTGTTGTTAATATTTCGATCTTTCTCTCTTTAGTTGACCATGTTAAAAAATATTCTTTCTGGAGAATTTTTCAACGTTTAATCAAACGCGCTGGCCACGCGTAATCGAGAAGTCCTATGAACTATATTAAAGAAATAAAACAATAATTGACCAGCAATCATCATTTATATGCATTGTCATTGTGTTTGAATTCAAATTTTTGGTTACATTAAATTTATCTTAAAAAGTACAAAAACGACAAAATATGAAAAAAAACATAACTTAACCCCGGACGTAACCTTTATTTGACGAGTTGCAGGTCTGAACAATTGGAGGACCGCAAAAGTTGCAATTGGTTGGTCATGTGAATCGTGTAGACAAACTAATAATACCCAAAAAGGTGTTCGTTGGGAGAACTGAGGGGTGAACTAGTGCGGAAACCAAGGAAACGCTGGTCAGCCTCTGTTGACGTAAACAGTTCATCGCTGCCCGGATTTGAAAATTGGAGGACGCGGTCAATGTACCGAGACAGTTGGAGGCGCTTTTTGTAAGAAGCCATAGTTCGAGAGGGGCTGCAGTACTAAGGAGAAGAAAAGGACATTTAAGAACCACTTTTCTCCTGAACTAGTTTCTTTGTAAAGATAATATATATTTCGAATTCTTTCAGTGTCCCTTCTGCACATTTTTGTCCGGAATAAGGTACATTGTGTATTTGATTGTCTCGTATTTTGCTGCTATAATTTACAAGTTCCTCTGACTGTACTGGAACCACTGCTTGCTCCGTTACCAGCAGTATCTTCAATTTCGATATTCAAATGTTCCCTTATGTTTCTTTCCATTTTTCTTGGAATGCATTATTGCTAATCTTTGGACATACTCTTTTGTTAATTAACTGCTTAGTGCATGTAAATACTTTCACGTTTTCTGTATGATCACATTACCATACTTGCACTTAATTATCAACATGGGCTTCATTCCTGAATATATCCCAAGGCCGAAAAAAAATGTAGAATGAAGCCATGATATTAGAACTGCAAATCTTTTCTTCGAGCTACACTTGGAAATTGAACATTCAGATTGGTTTTTATGGGTAAGGCAAGGAGGTTTTTTTCTTGTTTTTAAGGCATGGTACCCAGAGAACGCATGTGATTTTTGGCTGAGTTGACCACCAAAGTATATTGGTGTACCGATTGTCGATTTCTAGCTTTCGTCCAATGTCAAAAATCGGTTTTATTAGCCCCTTCACGACGCTTGATGTAAAATGACTCAATTGGTACCGGCCTTCACTCTGCTTGCCGGCACAAGTTTAATGTTGAGGACATAAAACGCAGCAGCCTGCTCTACAAGTAAATACAATTTCCAATTTTTTAACGGTATCAGTTGATTCTCGGTCTCATGGTCAGTCATACGATGGCGCTTTTTATGAATACATCCGTAGGCATGTGTAACAACTTTTTCAATAATATTCTCCGAACTGAATAAATTCCAGGCCTTCATAAGTCTCGTTACCCACTCGCCATTACAAGTGCTATACTTCCTTCAAGCTTCAGTAAGGATATTTTCAACTTAACACTTCACCCTGTTGTCGTTGGTTTGTAGCCACTTTGTCACCTTATCGCACCTCGTAAAATAGCTTCTTATACAGAAAGAGGTAAATTCTTCTCGTCTTAATCCAAGCTGTTATATTCCTCAGCAGATTGACTTTCGTCTGAAAGAAACAAAAGTTTCTTGACCTTAATTCGATAATATTGGTTGAAATCCGAAGGAATAATATATCGCGTTGTAACGCGTTGTAAGTGTCACGCGTAACCTTGCCGACAGCAGATGTGTGATGCACTTTCGACTTCTGTAACGCGACTAAAACACTAGCGATGTGCATAACGGAGAGAGTACGACAAGCGGAAGTAAACTGTTTAGTTTGCGAACAGTAACAAAACGACAATCTGCGAGGAAAAATCAATGTTAGCGACGAATAATATTGTTATTGTAAAAAAATATATATAGAGCGACACCGGGTTATGATTCATAAATTTAAAAATATCGAATTTTTTCTTTGCTTAGTGAATAAAAACAGCAATTAAGTAGCAACAATAGCAATAGTTGACGCTCTCAAGAATATCATGAGAAAATTTTAGGAATGTCCAACCAATGTTATTGTAGTTCCACTCGTTTAAACGCTCGTTGTATGTAATCGGTTCCTCTAATCCCTTTCCATGATCGATCATACACGGACATGTGGTCTGTCACAAAAGATGTAAAGATCCGAATGTAGAAAAAATTATTCAGATGCACACCATACTTGTCATTGATAAACTAAATATTTGTTCAGAAATGCACACGGTATACGGCGTCAATACAGAAGAAACCCCTATAAAAGGTTCAAGCAGCATAGAATGCAGAGAGCTTGTTGTTTCAGGACTTAATTGAAATAGTTTGAGTTCAATAAATTCACTATAGTAATATTGAAACATGTGGTTTTGTTCTCAACGTTTCGCCATAACCTAAATCGCTCGCTCCATGCGTAAACTTCTTGACACATGGTACTTTGTAAGGCTCCGCCCTCGTAGAGCAGTTAATTCTATAAATACTCGCAGATGTTAGAGCGATACATGAGAACAAGTTTATTATACTGTTATATTTAAAAGCGCAACCTTAAAAACGAGTTCCTGCTCTGAAGATCGGTGCTCTGACATATACACATGTTCTTTAAACGTCTTAAAAGTTCACTGTAAGATATCGGGGCAACATACCAGAAGATTTCGAAGGACGATAAACTGCAGTTTACCAACTGCCTTACAGGTGCTGATTCTTGATGCAAGTGTCGACAAAATGATGGTAAAATTTCTTTGAAAAAATGATTAGAATCTTCCTGCCCCTCTGCAAAAGCTCAAGAAATTTTGAAGTCCATATAGGAAGATTTGACTAAAGAGGCCTAACAAGAAATATGATTAGGTGTCTCAAGTAAAACACGAAAATTTTAACGGTTATATGTTAAAAATTGCTCCAAAGTATATATTCAACGGTGAGAAAGCTGCTGAAATTCCAACATATTTTGCAACTTGCACCTTAAACAAAAGATTTTAGTGGTTTAATTCATCAATAAATTTGGAAAACATTTGATTTTCAATTGGTTTTGAAATATCAATGGAAATTATCAATCTTGAAGATTACGGAGACCGTGGGCATTCAGATTGGTCCTATAACACTTGAATACGCCCCAAATCGCAATAACCTTGGCATATGCAAAGTAAACTGTGACAGCTCTGAAGCTTCTTAGGACAGTAGGGCGAAGTGAAGGGATGATGGAATTCAAGAGAATGAGCTCTTACAATGAATGAAGGGATTTTGTAGGGAGGAAAAGGGAGCTGGCATTGCTAAATACCCGTAGGTACTTTTTCTTCTACTTTTTTGACAAAGAAAAGTTTGAATGTATTTTACTCAGAACCACTTTTTTCACGCCGTGACAATGGTTGGAAAACTACTACACAAACTACAATTGGAAATAGGAAAACTACTAAGCCGATCCTTCTTGAATGGTTACTACTTATTGTATGTACAGTATTATATGTACAGTTATCGTGTGAACGTCGGGAGGATCAAAATATTCATTTTTTTCCATTTTTGCGAATTTGAAAATCACGAAAAAAAACTCGAATTTTGAAAATTTAGTAAATAAACTTTCAAAATTCGTTGAAAACAACGCAAAAGCGTTGACGGTTTGCTATTGTCGCATACCAGATGAATGCGTAAGTTTTTTCTGGTTTTTAGAAGAAAAAAAACTTTATTCTCTGGGGAAACAACCTTATTTTTATTCAAAATACTGGCCATCGGCTTCTACACATCACGCCTATTCTTCAGGTAATTTAGAAATACCATGCAAATACCATGAAAAACTGCGTGTCTTTTGCGGCAAACAATTCGTTGAGCCATTTAGCAAATACCTCGAGATTGCTGAAGTACTGCTTTGCAGCCGCGTACCCCGTTGATGCGGAGAGATGATATTCAGACGGCACCAAGTCTGAGGAGTACGCCGGGTGTATAATTATGCCCCATCCAAGCGATTTCACTGTGTTTCTCACTGGTTTTGCTGCGTGCGACAGCGCGTTGTCATGTAACAAAATCATTTTACCATGTCTTCTGGCCCAGTTCGGTCGTTTTCCAATAAATACGCGGCTTAAGTTTATCATTTGTTGACGGAAGTGTTGTGTATTTACAATTTCACCGGATTTCAAGAGTTCATAATACGCAACACCACCCTTGTTCCACCAGGCCAAGAGCGTGGTCTTCTTGCCGAAGCGATTTGGTATTGCTGTTGTAAGACCGGCGTTGCCAGGTGAAAGTCACGATTTTTTCGCTTCGGGTTTACAAAATATATCTATTTTTCGTCACCCGTCACAATGCATGGCAAACATTATATCCTCTCGTGATGCCGAAGCAGCATTTTGCGGAAGGCTTTGGACTTTTCCTTTGACGTTCATTCAAATCGTGTGGAACCCATTTGCCAAGTTTGATGATCTTAGCCATTGGTCGTAAACGTCAGCTGATTTTTCCAGTTTGAGTTGGGTCACCAAATAATACCTACTCCAATGCCTCCTATTCGCATTTTTGTGGGCTACCAGAGCGGTCTTTGTCTTTCAGTTCGAAATTACAACTTTTGAATTGGCAAAACCGTGTCTTATATGTCCTAATTTATGAGCCTAATTGATGAACCGTGCGTTTTTACCAATGACTTTGAACAGCCCTCTTCTTTTGGATGCACAAGAAAACCAATCCGTGCCGCAAATGCTTTTTTACAGACCCAAGATTCGACTCGATTGATCAACAAGATAGAGGAAACACGCAAGTTTTGGTGGACACAACTTACGTGTGTTTGTAGATAAATGTCAGACGATCGAAATGGCGTATGTCAAACTAATAGTTTATGTGAATTTGGTTGGCGCCATCTCTTAGTAAAACCCCAAAAAAGACTTATGCACACACCCGGTATAACTCGACAATTTGGGTTAAAATACTTGCCACCAATCTACTAAATAAAACTTTTTTTTAACTCTTTTATCAGATTATTTCTCGCTTCAGTATCATTGTCATAGTTTTATTTGATTTTTTTAGATAGCTATGATAAAACAGCCATTTTTTAAAGTATAATAATTAAATTAAAATAAAATCTGTTCAAAAATTAAAAGTAAAAACTTTTGACTGACCTATTTTTAAAGAAAGATCAGTTTTTGGGTGCATACAGCGTCTAACCCCCTCAAATTTGGAAATGGGAAAATTTTTGATACTCACCTATTTGCTTTCACTGTATATCTAAGTAACTGCTTACATTTAAATTCGCATCCTTCCTAAATAGATCCTTTAAAAATTTCCACCACCCTTTATTGAGGACATATATATTTATTTTACCAACACCCACCTGAGGAGTGGCGGGTGTACATTTTCGAAAGTTAATCAGGAACACAAATAAATCGTTTAAATAAATTTACGCTAAAAGGAAATTCGCTTCGAGTCCTTCATTAACGTTGTTAACATTTCGCCGGTATGCTGGAAGTCGAGATCACATACTCAGCAATCTATTGACTAATTCTACGTTCATATAATCTAGATTGAGGTTTGTCCAAATCACAGACACCATTACACCCATATTTGCGCCATGTAAATAAAATTCATACGAAGACTTAACAGATCCATCTAATTAGAATAAAGCACAATATAGGCTCGTGAAGTAACAATTGTTCAGTTACGCTTACACATATTACCCGAAGAACGTACTCATACTGTAGGTCGATGAATGGGAAATAAATTACGTGCTGTTGTATTTGGATAAGCATTTTGATATCTGTCTCAAATTCATTCGAATGATGCAAACTTTCGATTTGATCGGGTCCGATAAAATTGAGCATGGATATAATGTAATCATTGATAGCTATCAGAGAGATAAATTCTGACCTGTATACATAGATTAGTCGAATGCAATGAGAGTTCTAGAGCAAATTTTTATGATGTGGCTACAATAAAGATAATTCGGTTGGAATTATTTAACTCTGCCTCTATTGAAACTAAATATTAATATTATTAAGGATGATATACTTACGATAAGAATATTTATAGAAGACAAGACACGAAAAGAAGCTTATGAAGGGAGTAATATGATCCCTGATTCTTGCATGGAAATATCGCATAAGGACCTTGAAAAATATGAACGTCCTTTCGGAATCAATCTTGATATGATTGACGTATTTATACAAAACATTCTTGGAAAAGTTAATCTACGGGTGGATCCAAAGTCTCGAATGGACATTGAAAGAAAACATCTTTCTTCTCAAAAAATATTTTCTTATCGAGTTCGCTTAAAATAATTCAATTTTATGCGGGGTCGGTAGGGGGCTTGTAAAATTCAAAACGATTCCTGGATGCAAGTTCAAACGATGGAAATTTTAAAATGACCTTATCAATACAAATGTGATTGTTGAGTCCTGTGGAAGCTTAAACTATATGAAGAAGAAACGACGCCATGAAAATAGTCATCCCGCGTGAAAGCCCGGATTTTTTGCTTCTTTCAGATCTTGTTTTCGACGGAAAGGGCAATTTGAAATTTTTCATTTATGTTTATTGATATTCCAACTATTATTTAAAATTCGTTGCAATCAAATTTTCATCTTAATATGATTTACAGGACCGCAACCCGACGCATATCCATAAAAAGCTTGAAAACGGTCTCTACAATTCCAGCTGATTGGCTTTAGTATCGATTTGAAAATTTTGTAAACTCAATAATTGACATGCTTTTGAATATATATATAGATATATTCAAATTTCATGATTTTTTTGGTTATTCGGTTATAAACAAAATCCGGTCGGAATTTTTGCATTATTTCAGTTTTATCAAAGACGTTGTATTTGCTTATTATGCCATAAACATTCAACGTTGTAAGTTGAATCGATTTTAAAATATCGGGGAGACTATTCGGAATAAAACTCGTTTTAAATAAAACGTGTTTAGAAATTTTAAGATAATTTAGGGTATGAACAGTTCATTCGTCATTATTTGGCTATGTCTGGTACATAGAGAACTCCTCCTTCTTCCTCTTGGAAGCATCTTAAATGCGTCTACATGTTTTCCTGTTCTTTCAATCTTGGCTCATTTCATCTTATCGCTGATGCGTCGCGCAAACTGAGCAATGCGTGCGTCATAAAGACAGTGCACGTTATGCGCTTCCATCCCAATTGAGTATACCATCGTGGCCATTGTTTTGATTACTCCTTGAAAGGTCGTGGAATCCTCGTGGAAGACGATTACATCCAAAAACATTGCAATTTTAACAAATTCAGCACCACAGCGTAGATGTTTGGGAGCGAAAGTCCAGATGAAAGAGTTCAGAGAGTCATTCGCGTTCTGCGTCTCTGCTCCTCAAAATCGGGTCAGCAGATCTTCTCTCGATAAATCTTCAAAGACAGGATTAATGGTTGCTTCATCTTCTGGGATGAAAGGTGGCCAATGATGGAACCAACTTAGTTCCATCCTGACCCCAGCATGTCGCCATTTGCACCGGTTGTCAGGGGGTTTTATGAAAGAAAGTAGCCCAAACTTCTTTTTTCATTTCTTCAAAAGATTCTGCTAGCCAGCCGATTACCAACCCATAGAATTTGGTAATTTCGTCAAAAATATGGTCATTCAGTTTACTCTCGCCTTTTCCACGAATTCCTTTGTTACTCTTTATCATATTTCCTACGTTTTTTTTTCAAAACTGTGGATTCTTAGCATTTTTCGGTGTTTCAACCTTCAGCAAAGGTAAAGCTATCTTCATCACCTGCAAACGTTAAATACTTTACACCATGTTTTCCCACTGAGCTTAACAACATTTGTTGAACTATTTCAGTGCTAAGGATTTTTGTTATATTTAATTAAAATTGCGGTAATAAAATGTGATTAATTTATAACATATTACAACGTTAATTTTTGACTAACGATAAAAAACAAGACTGAACGCACGAACAACTCTCTCCCACCGGGCGCTTAATGCAGACTAACGCAATCGTCGACATAGCGACGAACCGCGCTCTCGAGGTCAAGCGCGCTCGTCGCGATGTCGACGAATCGCACCGAAACGGTTAAAGACGTTTATTTCCGTCTTAACGGGGCTTCCATAATGATGCACGCTGCAGTAATTTTGATGAGTTTCATAGCATATATTGTACGTTGCTGGATCAGTTTCTTTTCAAATGTTTAATTGATTACATCAACCACAAAAACTGCTCTTAATCATCGCATCAAACACCTTTCCGGAGTATTTTCCAATCAAGGAGTAGACACCGAACAGTGATTACAAGCCTCGTTTCTTCTATGTGCCGTCGCTTGAAACCGTTAACTCGTTCCACTAGAACTCCTTGAACAAAGGAGCCGAGAAGCCAATGGGAGCAAAGGATAGCAGAGAATCACAAATTGAAGATGTGCCCGTGTGAAAATTTTCAGGAGCGAATAAAAGGTCGAATTCCCAATACCTCCGCATATGTCCATGAAACTGCAAAAAATATTCTCTCCTTTGTAACCAATTCCTAATACATGCATCACATAAACAAAGCGGCGATTAATTTCACATAATGTCTGTATCATGGGGCACGAATTTATGACCTGCTGCCCTTCACATTCGCACAATTGAATTATTTTAAAACCCGAGCCTTGTAAACTTGATTAAATGAAAGACACATCACCTCTGCATTCTTTACAAATCACATTTGCAGATTTTGGCCTGGCAAACTCTAGAATGCAATAAATGACATTTGAAGGGACAGGCACCTCCATGTCCATACCGTCGTTGAGTTTTTTAGACGAAGCTGGCATCAATTTCGCATTACTTTCCACTGTATGTCGATTTCCATGATACTTTGGTTTTTTTTTTTTTGTTTGACCGAATAGGATGAATATTACCTAACTTATTTCCTTTTCTACCCCTCATTACGAAAAACGAACAACTGATGGACAAAACGATGTTTGACATCGAACAGATTTATAGTATCTGTTGCAACATTAGGTATATTACTGAAATTTAACTAACTGATTTACCTTGTCAGTTTCTGAATGTAGTTCTCTCCTACTCTCTCTGTACGCTACTATACATGTATAAGGCAACGTGTGCATTGCATTGTTTCAGATAACAATTAGAACCATTATATTAGTTTTGTATCCCATTTCGCTGGATAGTTAATAAAGCGCTCCGAACAGCTCGCCTTGTAACGGCTGTAACTTTCCAACGACTCTGAATATTGGAAAATCATTTTAGGAGCAATTTTTAAACAGGTTTGAAAATAAATTTGTGCCGAAAAAATCAATTTTTTCAACATAACATACGGGGTGACTGACTTAAGGTATGAGTGCGCGAAAATCTTTTTGAATTTTATACATTTTTGAGAAAAGGAGCAGGAAATTCTTACAGATTATCAACATTTCTTTTTTCTCTGAAATTTCTTTTATTAAGCATTATCACGACGAGTGTTTTATTGCGAATATTATTGCTTTGCCTGTAATACTGCTACTCTTTGTTTGAAATCCTTTTACATTAAGCAGCCTGGTTTATTTCAAGTTTGTTCAGGTTTCCAGTTTACTATTTAGACTGAGTTTCGACTCTTGGAAAAAGGCATGAACAAGGAACAGCGCTTAGCTCTGCATGTATAAAACCACAATTTACGTATGCTTTATCCTGCCGTCCAACAGATATCAAGGAGATCCCTTTAGCGCCAAGTTCTGTTGCGTTGATATACCTTAGCATATTAAGGGGTCAGACTCGGACAATCTAGAAGGAATCTCGGACAATAGGAAGAAATTTTCTTCGTTTGCTCGGAAGGTGTCTTACGACCTGGATTCGTATTCTGTTTGACTTACGCCATTTTTGTTTTTATAAGCGTTATCAAATCATCTTTTTCCTATGTTGAGATCGATGAAGTTAGCTATCTTGCAGCCGTACCGCTCGTTCCAATTCGTATCTATCTTTATCTATTGTTTATCAGATTCGTCAGGACCACGACATATAAGTTATATAGAATAAGCGGGATGGGTGATCCTTGTGGAACCACAGCTTGTTTGTGAGGCAGTTGTCCATTTTGATGCAGAAGGCTCTGCGCGTGTATTATTCGGATAAATACAAGTATAATATTGAACTCATGCATTTTAAAAGAAGTCCTGCATGTTAGACTTTATTTTAAGGCCTTGGCTATACTGGACATTCTAGACATAGACGCACTAGACTAGGCCAGTTTATGTTCTGTGTGTGTTGGGTATGTCTAGTAGGTGATTTTTGGCCTTTATATCATGAGTTTTTCACACAAGTCTTTTCATTTTGAAAAGTTTTTCTCACGAGAATTTTCATTGTGGAGGGTGCCGCTCTAGCTCTCCATGGAATTGCTCCTATGATTGAGTTCCAAATTCGTAAGCCCTCGGTATTTTACTTTGATAACAAAGCTGATATTTTTGCCATCAATAGTCTGCGGTAAATATTTTTGGAGATTCTGACCTTTTGTTTGAAGCATAAACGCATTTTTTGGCATTGATGCGCCTTCTGCATAGTTACGTCCTCCCGAAGGAAGTGAGATTGCGGTCTGCATTAGGCTTGACTCTGTTTCTGGGAACTTGTCATTCACTTGAACCACAGTATCGTAAGGACATGCTACTGTTCAATGTTCATCTTTTCTATATATGTCTTCAACTATTTGGTTGACTGGGAGTGTCCAAGCAAGTAGTTATACTATACAACCATTTGGTGAATTCTGGTTTGTCGATTTTCGGTTAAGTTAAGTTTACTTTAGATTCAGCATTACCTTTCGTTTCAAATAGAATTTTTCGTAAGATCATGCTTCAATCAGGAGCATTCCTTTGAAGTCTTTTTATAAACATTTTTTTTATCGTGTTTTCGTAATAAGCGTTCGAGTTGGAAATTTTATTTGGTGACGCACTTACATCAACTAAAATTTCTTGCTAGGAACAATTCCTCTTAGTGTTAAAATAAAATATTAACATTGTGTTGCAGCAAGTCCCAAAATTGCAATTTGAGGGACCTCTAATTGCAAGTGCAATTTATTAATCGTAGCAAACTCGTTGTATACCAACCATACGTGATAATGCACAGGCACCGTGCATGTATGTAACGTACAGTTTTAACGCACGTTTATTGAAAATCTCTCTAATTCCTAACAAACATGAAAGAAGGAATTTTCAAAAAAAAAAAAACAGCAATTTCAATTTTTAATTAGTCTCTGCATAGTTCTATTCCTTAACTTTAGCTGTTCCTCGTTCCAAAAAATCTCTGCCTGAAGAGACTGCGAACGACAGTAACACAGCGCAGTGAATGTATTTCCGTAATATCTTCAGATCCTTCTTCAGGATGTAGAAATACCTTTGAGAAAGTATTTTTCAGTTAGATATGGTTTTTTTTCATAAAATGCTTTATGCCGAATGGGCAAAAAGAATGCGAGCAGAGAGCTGTGAGTGCAGACCAAACATTTTTGGGACGCACATCGTTGAATGTTGGTTAAAAGGTTTCCACGTTATGTTTAAGTGTTTGCTTGCTGACTGAATTTTTTCTATGTTGTGCTTAAAAAATATTCAAATTTAATTAATTTCATCAAACAAAACATGAGGAGTATTCAAATCCTGCCACATAAAGTGAATGACCAGACCGTTGTTGAATGCTTAACTTAACATGCTGATTAACATGTAAATACATGATTTTGTTGAATAAGGGGCTTTATCGCAAGCCTAAGGTTTACATGGAAAATATGAAAAAAATTGGAGCGTTTTTCGTTTTATTCACGGTTTGTCAACAATTTTTTAACATAATTAAGCATATGAACACTAACGGCCGGGATGAAATATCGTAACTTGTCAGTCCCATTTTGACTAGCACATCTTTTCTCACCGAGTTTCAGTAAAAAGATGTCAATTATTGGGTTACGAACATTTTAAAGACTAAGTTATTAATGCATATTAGAGAGAAAAGTTTTAATGCTTTAATTGCCAGGACCATTTTTCCATATTACTAGGCTCCATCTCTACACAAGGCTTTTTGTGTCATATACGTGTGACCGTGTGACAATCACCATACCCAACAACACTAGGACACGTTTGACCACACGATTCTCAACCCAGAAAGCCTGCAAAATATCATCGCTATCATTGTTTCCTGAGATCCATTCATAGATTGAGAATAGACCAGTATTTGAGCTAAGTTTACAATGTATAGCTTAGTCCCTACATATGGTCCATTCCATCGGTCTACACAAGTCAAGGAGAGCCCCTAGAGAGCCCCTTGTGGTCACCAGATGTTTCAATTGTGTAGCCTGTTTTGCCCTCGCTTCATAAGGGACTTCAACTCAGGAAGTTGTGGTCGGGGGGGCAGTTCGACAAGAATTTTCGCTCCTTTTTATTCTCCTGAAGAATTTTGACCCTGTCATGATCTAGGTCTTTCTTCTTCCAGAGTGCCACATTTAGATACCTTTTCACTTTTCCTTGTGCAACTTCGATTAACTTGTCATTTGTCAAATGGCACTGTGTGGTAAGGAAACATCAGTTGTGCCGAGAGAGGCCATAATTCGTTTATCAAAAGTGGGTAAATCTGTAGTAGATATTAGTGCAACTGTACCTGCAACTGTAGTGATCGAGTACCAACAACTGTTTTTACCA
Source organism: Stratiomys singularior (assembly GCA_954870665.1). Classification (NCBI taxonomy): domain Eukaryota; kingdom Metazoa; phylum Arthropoda; class Insecta; order Diptera; family Stratiomyidae; genus Stratiomys; species Stratiomys singularior. The sequence continues at coordinate 23,298,184 of OX940880.1, forward strand.
TCATCAAGCGATATAAAATACAACAAACGTCAAAAATTAAGTCCAAACCGAGGGGTCAACAAATTTTTCGGAGCCAAAAAAACAGTTATAGTTAGCAACTACAAACTGTTAAGAAAAATCCACATAGTAGAGCTCAAAATTAACATTAAAAGCAAAGAAGTATCTTCGAAAAACAGAGAATACTGAAACAAAATTATGTTTAGAAATTATCAGTGCCCTATTTAGGCCAGCATCGACCTTTAGCTCCCCATGTGTAGTACTATTGTTTACAGAAGGTCCATCTTGTCCTACTTGGTTGGAGAAGGTCCTACTTGGTTTAATTTAATTCAATTCAAAATATCAAAGTCTACTTTGTTTACTTTAATTCAACGTGCGTGATTTGTATATTGTGGAATCGATTTGGGTAAGTGTAACACATGCACAACAAGTATTCACAATGGAAGTGAAGGTGACGGCACTCTGTCGTGTCAAACATAGAAGTGAACAATCATGGTGTGCATTGACAGCAAGCGAGATCTCTTTGGACAACACATAGAAGTAAATAGGGCCTCACCGTTCGAAAGGAATTACGATAACGCGAATGAATGAACCTCGAATGAATTAGTATGAAGTTTCAAGATTTCTGGAACGAGTACTTTAATAGCAACAAAGTGAAATGTGAGTCAGTCAAGAATAAAAACGTTTTTAGACGCAATGCACAGTCCACGACAGTCGAGTAAAAGAAGGTGTTTTAGACATGGTGAACAGTCCGCAAATAAACGATTACGAAATAGGGGCGACGTATAGCCCGCAACATAATTATGTGATCGCATTGAATCATGTGAAAGTTAGCGTTTCATTTAAGGAGAAAAGAGACAAGCAGCAATACTAATGCACATCACAGCATCAATAGACAACAACAAAATATAGCAAGAGACACATTTAAGTTGCTTGGTAAAAGTTGGTTGTATCTGCCATCATTTTCTCGGGGATACCTAATAAATACAAAAAAATTTCATTAAGAGGATGTTAGTAAAATAAAAAATAAAGTTCTACTACCAAATATTTGGAGAGCATTGACCTAAATCTGTCTTTCTCGCTAAACGTTTGTGTACCAAAACAAAAATCTTTTCCAACCATATGACTTTGAAAAATTTTAAGTGGCATCCAGCTCACGTGCTCAAAATAAACAATACGGAGAAAAACAAGCACTTCAGTTCAAACGTACACTACAATTTCTAGGAATTCATATACACTGGTATTGCAGCAGTCCTGTGTTATTTTGATGAGCCTCTAGGTAGGGATTTTCTACGTACTTTTAATTAATATTATGAACCTCACAAAGTTTGGTTAAATTTCGTCAATCTGTTCAATCTATTCGTTGGAAACTCAACTTTAGAAATTTTGACTTCACATATTTCCTTGGAATCCGGACGAGAAAGCGTTGATGCGACGGTACCTGCAAGATGACGTTGCGTGCAGAAGTAGCATATTGTAATAGCAAGCACAAAATTTCACAAAAGGATTCCCGGAATCATTTGCATTTTCGTATGCATGCATTTGTACACCACAAAGTGGCTTTTAGATATGGTTTTCATGAAAGGAATAAGGATGGTTAATTAGTGAAATTTTCATGCAGCGTTTCATATGGGTTCAGTAAATGGAAAACGCATATGTTACAAGTATAATTATTGTAATAATCATTTGAAAATTTAGCATATAACTAGAAGGCAATCAATGACTTCATGATAACCTCGTCTATGTCGACATAAATTTGACAGCCAAGGGAGTAAATCAATGATTTTTGACGACAAAAAATGGTTTTCGGCAACAACGTTTGCGGTTGATTTATCGTTTGCCGGTGGTAAATGATTTTCATCAAAAAAAACCCTGTCACAGTTCCTACTTCATAACTGGTGGGATTTTCTATTGCAGAGGTCATTATAGTAGTCTTCTGTATGCAAAGTGCGATAGGTACGGATAACTGCGAACTGAATGTATGAAAATTTTGGCCCTATTGTGACGGTGACACACTAATCTACTGTCGTATAATGCCAAACCGTATAGTACTTTCTTGGCAGCCTTTGGATTGATCTTAGAGCGTGTTGTCCCTCCCAGAAAAAAGTTTCAATATACAGCAGGATCTTCTTCTTCTAAGCACTGCAGTCCCCGTTGGGCTTTCGATTCCAGAAACATCCAAATCCAACATCCCTCCAACTATCTCGGTCCATTGACCTTATCCTCCAATTTTGGTATCCCAGCAGCGATGAACTGACTTTATCTGACAGAGTCAAACTAGAGTTTCCTAGGTTTGCCTACTGGTATCCGCCCTTCAGTGCTCCCAACAAATACCTTTTTATAAATCTGTTGTTCATCCATGCGATTAATATGGCCAGCCCACTGCGGCTTCCGCAGTTTTACAATCGTTGAGACCTCGGGCTTGTCAAAAATTTTATGGTAATTTTATGCTTTTAATTTACCATTTTTTTTAATCTAAACTTTGTATCGAATTCACCATTTTTCTCTGTGTGGCTTCGCTCAAATTATCAGTCTCAGGACGCGTTGCCATTAAAGGCGTCCAAGATATTTATTTTCACACCCATGTTTTTTTATATTTCATTATTCCCTGCGCTTTATTATCCATTATAACGGTGAACAGACTTCACCCAGAGATGGTAGTGCCAATAGAAGCTCCCCAGTAATATTTATACAGGAGGAAAAATCGCATTTTTGTTAATTTCTTCGGTTTGTTTCTGTAGAAGGCTAATGGCAGATAAAAAGGCTAATCCAAGGTGCTCAGTTCCAAGGTGCTGTACGACAAAAGTGTTCAAAATGGACAAAAGAGAAGCGAATCAAAACATTCCAAAGGGGCAGCTTCGACTTCAATGACACACCTCGGAGGTACTTATGAAAAAAGATTGTAACCAAAAAAGTCGCGAATCAGTCGAAAAACACCACTGGGATCAAAATATCGTATTTAATTACGTTCACTCAATATATTTTTCCAAACAACATGAACATAAACATTTTTGTAGCGAACCGTCCCAATCGAGAAATGGTGCAGAGTGGTGATTATCAAGGAAACTAACTAAACTGACTAACTGACACAAGAAACGTTGTGAAAAAAACTCTATTTGATGGAACTATTTGATGAACTCTGTTCTCTTCTTTGGGAGTTTACTTAAGTTTTCACAATCTGAAACTGAAGATGTTGTCAAGCAGCGCTCATTTTGTTATCTTTTACCCATTTTTAGTTTTTTTTTTTGGACGAACCTCCTAATATTTCTATTGTAGCCAACTCCATACATTTAGTTGCGCATGTCAGGGTAGTAACGACTACAACTAGTCGCTGAAGAAGACTGAACGATGACGGTCGAAAGTTGACTTACAAACTTCAAATAAAAACGCAAAATTAAAAGGAAAACATTCTACTTATATTTTTTTTAAGGTTAAACGTATTTCGCGAAGAGGGAATCGATCACAAATTCTGTCTAAAACCACTTCTGCAAAATTTCTAACTGATACTTCGTCTCCCAGTAAAAAGAAGATGAAATGATAAAAGATAAAGATAAAAGAAAGCACGGGCAAGCCACATTTCCCTAGTACTCAATGTGAGGCTGCATTGAGGTGCAATATAATACGATACTGTTTACGCACAAATAAATAACCAAAAAAAAATTATTAAAATAAAATTATTAAAAGAAAAGGAAACGTTTTTTTTTTTCAAAACGTAGGAACGGGCAATATAAATGACGCAGTCGGTAGGATGCGCTACGGAAAGATCCGCGATTTGTTAAAATCATTAAGTGCATCGAAGTCGCGTTCACGAAAAAGTTAAATAAAATCCCCAAGAGGAGGAGGAAATTTCTTTTACGCGAACATGAAAACGGTTTCAAGTTGAAACGACGTCCGGACCACAAAGGAAAGAAAAAAAAACCCAGTGAATAGTGCAAAAAAAAATAAAAGTGATAATTTTTATTTCTAAAAGCAGTGAATAGAAAAAATAGTGAAAATTTAAGTGCGAAACCCAATACTTCACACCGTGGAAAATTTTTATTGTAAAAAACAGTGAACAGTGAGAAAATAATAGCGAAAAACATAAGGAAAGATCCAGCATTGCTGACTAATTTAAAAATTTGAAAACTCTACAACACGAACGACTCATCAGCAACAGCAAAGGAAGGAGAGTAACAGTGAACAGTGGAAAAAAAAAATAATAGCGAAAAACATAAGGAAAGATCCAGCATTGTTGACTAATTTGAAATTTGAAAACTCTACAACACGAACGATTGATCAGCAACAGCAAAGGAAGGAGAGCAAGTAAGGCCGAAGAACAAATTTGTCAATACAGTCATCAAATCACTTATACATTTTTATTATATATATATTATTTACATATTACTGATATATATTACTTAAATATTACTTACATTTTACTTATATTACTTATATACTGTCTGTTACTCAAATTATAAAATCGTGTAAGGGTGGTTCGGGTTTTATAAAGAAATAATTAAACACTTCAAAATGTCGCGCGCCGAAGGAACAGCCCCTGCAATACAATTAGACCCTGTTAAATATTTAAACAGTTTGCCTGAATTCGATGGCAAACCCGAAAGTTTGCAAACCTTTTTGAATCTCATTGAAAGAGTCAGCCCTATGCTGCAAGTCTTTAATGAGTCGTCACAGTTTCTTTTCGGTGACATTATCAAAAGCAAACTTAAGGGAAGAGCTAGGGAAACAATAGAGATAAACTGCCATGCTATCCTTTGGCAGGACATCAAACAAATTCTCCAGAATAATTTCGGCGATCGTTTAAGCATAGACGAATTATTTGACAAATTACGCAGTACGATATTTAAAACAAATACTTTAGATTTTTATAACGAGATAAAAAGTAGGTTGAGAAGACTTAACAATAAAACTTTGGTTACTTTAGGTACGGGAAACGAAACAAATCAGTGCGCACAGAACAATATGAGATCGGCTCTCAACATCTTTAAGAACAAATTACCTGAACCCATGAAGACTATATTATTTTGTAGGAACCCTGAAACCCTCGAAAATGCTATGGATATTTTGTTCACTGCAGGCTACGCCTATTTTGGTTCCAATGGGCAAGTCTATCAGCCCAATAAAAATTCAACGGGAAATGGACATACAAACAACATCAGAACACAAAGATACGATAATCAAAACCGCTATTTAAATAATAACCATAGAACACAAAATAATAGCATTAACGAGAATAAATTTAATAATAGTAATAATAACAATAATTACCCTAGTAACAATAATAGTAGATATAATAATAATCGAAACAATAATAATAATAATAGATTCGATAGTAATAATAACAATAGAATGAATAACAATAGTAACTATAGAACGAACAACAGTTACAATCATAATAATATTAATAATCAACTAAACAGACAAAGAAATCGTATCCAAACAAATGAAACTCAAAACTCTAACCAATCTGGATACCCAAATAACCCTCGATATTTCGACAGACAACCAACCCCTGAACCCATGGATATCAACAAAAATGAGGTGGTAGAAAATTTTCCTCTGCAAGCCTCGGACGAAAATTGCCTCATATAAATCTGAAATCAAAATCCAGACCCTTAAAATTCATCATAGACACAGGAGCTACACATTCCATTATAAATCCTGGCCTTTGTCATTCTAAATGGAAAGTAAATACACCCAACATAAATTTAAAAACTCTGCAACATACAATAAACGTCCACGAGAAAGTCAGAATCCCTCTTTTTGAAGAGTTGGGTGATAAAAACCAATTTATTGAACTATTTGTTTGCAAATTTCATGATCTGTATGATGGAATCCTTGGTAACAATGTATTAAGACAACTTAATGCGATGATCGATTACAAAAACCAACTATTACACTCTGGTGACAAAAAGATCCCAATTCTCTTCGAAACCGAAGAAGAGAATCAACATTACCTTTTCAAAAAACCCGGATTCTATGAAGTATCCGTGCCTATTGATCAGAAAAGTGGGTTGATACACTTCCCGGGAAAGACCTCCAAAGATGCCAAGGTCCATCTCAAGGAAGGCGTCTACGAAGCAGAAGACTTCAGGATGCCCGCTTTAGTAAAGGTTATTGGCGACGGTCCTACAAAAGTACGATTTAGTATCCAAGAAACCACACCTGTCACTATTGAAAACTTCAATGTAATGGAAAATAAACCAAAACAGTCTCCTCACATTTTAAGCCAAATTAGGATGGATCATCTTAATCAAGAAGAAAAACAAAAGTTAGTCCCAATAATTAGAAAATTTTCCGATATTTTCTACAATGAGGATTCAGACCTTTCATTTACAAACGCAATCAAACATGAAATTCGAACTGAAAATAATCTTCCAATAGTAGCTAAAACATATCGATATCCGTACATTCATAAGGATGAGGTACGTAGACAAATTGAAGAGATGCTTCAAAAGAAAATTATAAGACCAAGTAAATCTCCCTATTCGGCACCAGTCTGGATTGTGCCAAAGAAACTAGACGCAAGTGGAAAACCAAAATGGAGACTTGTCATCGATTATCGGAAACTTAATGAAGTTACGATCGACGATAAGTATCCCATTCCAAACATTGACGAAATATTAGAAAAACTCGGAAGGAGTCAATATTTTACAACGTTGGATTTGGCAAAAGGCTTCTACCAGATAGAAATAATGGATAAAGATGTCCATAAAACAGCGTTCAGCGTAGAAGGTGGACACTTCGAATTTTTAAGAATGCCGTTCGGGCTGAAGACAGCTCCTGCAACCTTCCAACGCCTAATGAACAATATACTTTCGGATTACATAAACAAAATATGTTTAGTTTACTTAGATGACGTCATTATATTTTCGACATCCCTGCAAGAACACATCGACTCAATAAACAAAATTTTCAATAGGTTCAGAGAAACTAATTTGAAAGTCCAGTTGGACAAATCCGAATTCTTCAAACGTGAAACCACCTTTCTAGGACACATTGTCACTAGAGACGGAATAAAACCCAATCCCCAGAAAGTTGAATGCGTCCAGAGATTCCCAATACCTAAAACTCAAAAACAGATAAGACAGTTTCTAGGACTTGCCGGATACTACAGGAAGTTCATCCAGGACTATTCTAAAATAATTAAACCCATGACAATATACTTAAAAAAAGACGCAAAAATGAACATATCAGACCCTGAATATATCCGTGCCTTCGAGATTATAAAGACTCTCCTCACTAACGAACCTGTTTTAGCGTACCCGGACTTCAACAAAACTTTTGTTCTTACAACTGATGCTAGTAATTATGCCCTTGGCGCCGTGCTTTCGCAAGAAGAACGACCAATTAGCTACGCTAGTTGTACGTTAAACGAACACGAAATAAACTACAGTACTATCGAAAAGGAACTTCTAGCTATAGTTTGGGCTACAAAATACTTCCGCCCATACCTCTTCGGAAGGAAATTCCTGATCGAAACAGATCATAGACCATTAACTTGGCTATTTTCAATAAAAGAACCAAATTCAAAACTTGTACGGTGGAGACTCAAATTATCCGAATTCGATTATTCTATTAAATATAAAGAAGGTGCAAAGAACATTAACGCTGACACCCTTTCTAGAATCCGTATCCCTGAAGTAAATCTAGCCGAAAACGTCGAAAATATCCCTACTAGCATTTCATGTATTAACGTTTTCAAAAACCAAATTATTGTAAAAAAATCGAATTCAGGTTCTTTACGAATTAAAAAGAAAAAAATCTTTGACAAAAATAGAACGATTATAAACGCTAAACAGCTAGATGAACAGGATGCTATCACTATTTTAAAAAACCATTTTAACCCAAACGGCTTAAACGCTATTCTCATAGAAAACGAAGAATTTTTCCTAATAATCCATTCTGTTTTTAGCACTCACTTTATTACAAACGAGAAATTTGAGATAATTAAATGTAATACCCTTTTAGAAGACATAACGGACGAAGAACAGTTAACTAAAATCATTGAGGAAGAACATTTAAAAAATAATCACCGAGGAATCGAAGAAGTTTCAAAAGAACTAAAATTAAAATACTACTTTCCCAAACTTGTAGACAGAGTCACAAGCTTTATAAATAACTGCGAGATTTGTAATTGCGAAAAATACGTAAGAAACCCCCCAAAACCATTATTTAAAATCACTAAAACCCCAGAAAAACCTAGAGAAATAATCCACGTAGATGTGTTTTATACTCTCGAAAAATTATTGTTTCTAACGATCATAGATAAATTTTCGAAACATGCTTGCGCAATAAGGATTCTTGCAAGGACTTGGAACGAGTTCAAAAGAGGACTTGCGTATTATTTTAGCCAATTCGGCACAGTAAAAAATTTAATAGTCGACAACGAATTAGGATTCAAAGCCATCCCTTTGAGAGACTTCCTTTCAAGCGAGAATGTGGAAATTCACTACACTTCCAGTAGAAACCACACTTCTAATGCAGACATAGAAAGACTACATAATACCATTAACGAACACATCCGCCTTTTAAAACATGATGAAGTCAACAATCAAGGTACAGTTGAGGAAAAAATCCTGAAAATTATATCGTTCTATAACAACACAATTCACTCTTCTACTAATAAAAGACCTATAGACTTCACTAACGGGAAAATACACCAAGATGAATATAATTCAATATACGAAAAAATCCTGCAAAAGAAAATAAAAACTATTAATAAACTAAATCAAAACAGAGCTGATAATCAAATTGAAACAGGACCTAATTTTATTAGAGAAACTAGAGGTGGGAAAAATCATTCTAAATTTAGGAAAATAAACGCCGAAAAATTAGACGAAGACCATATAATTAATCTAGAAAATCAAAACAAATACTTCCGCACTCACATCAAAAGGAAAAAGAAAAATCAAGATCTAAATAACCCAACAATTAAAACAAAACAAAAGAAAAACAAGAAACGTCCTTCAACCTCTCATTCTCCAGCTAACAACCAAAACCCTTAAAATATATATATATATTCATCATTCTTTTAGGAAAATGACTCTATTACTGACGATAGCCATCTGGACAGTAGCAACAGCCCAGACCATAGACATCCAAGACCTCAACTTAAATAACGGTTACGTCCCGATCAAAACAGGCGATATGAAACTAATTGAAAACTACACCAACGTTCTGCATATTATCAACACAACTGAATATAAATATACACTAGGTCTCATCCAAAAAAATATCGATACTCTGACAGCATCCACATCGGATTCAAAAACAATATTAGAAACTGTTGATAAAAATTTCGAATTTTTAAAATCTAAAATTAACAACCTCATACCTCACCAAAGACAAAGACGAGGACTGATAAATATACTAGGAAAAGGACTAAAATACGTTGCAGGAACAATGGACGATGACGACAGAACAGAAATCGAAAATTCCCTTACAGAAATTTCAGGAAACGAAAAGAAACTTGCTGATAAGATAGATAGATCTTTAGTGACTAACAACGTCCTTTCGTCCCAAATAAAAAACATAACCAAACACATTAACTTTCAACAGGCTATAATAACAAGTTATCTGAATAAATTTAAGGACTTAAACCAAAATGGGATAGCAACTCTGAGAGACGAAATAAAATTTCTTCAACACGTGTATCAAATTGACAACGACATCTCCCTTCTTAGAAACCACGTTACAGACGTTGAACAAACGATACTATCAAGCAAACTAGGACTTGTGAACAAGAACATACTTACCAAAACAGAATTAGATCTCATAGACGACTTTGAGCAATATTCGAACATTAAAACGGCTGTTTCTTCGAGCGATGAAATAATAACAATTATTCTGGCAATACCAAAATATTCTGAAGAAACTTTAACGCAAATCTCTCTCGAACCAATCCCAACCACCCAAAATAAGTCATTGTTAATAAACTTCGATTCAATTTTAGTTAGTCCTAATAATAAAATCTACAATACTAATGTAAAGAAAGGACTAAGAAATAATTTAGAAGAAATTAAGGATAAATGTGTAAATAGTATTATAGAACCCAGAGAAACTCAATGTAATATGATGATATTCGATAAACAAGAAATTAAGCAAATAGTACCCGGTATTTTAATATTTAAACATTTTTACCAAGAAATTCAACATAACTGCAATAAAAATAACGTAACGATTCATGGAACATTTATGATCAAATTTGAAAACTGTAAAATGAATGCATTGAATAAAACTTATTCCAACTATTATCTAAAAATATACGACAAAATAGTCCTACCAAAATTCATTAAATCCATTAAAGGAAATTTTACCATCCCAGAAATAAAAATTGAAGAATTATACATAAAACAGATTGATAATGAAAATGATATAGATGATATTTTATTAAAAACTAAGACATATAATGTAATAAGCCTGGGTTCAGACATTATAATTATTATAACAATGATTGTATTGATTTTATTGTGCGTGTGCATAAACCGTAATCGTCGTAAATTCACTATTTCGTCGGAGCCTCAAATTAACGGTGGGGGTGTTACATTACATTCCCGTAACCCTTCAATATATTCAATTATTTAGAAAAACAAACAATAAATATCTTATAAATTATCACAGACAGAATTCTAACGAAGTCTGTCCATCAGCACTTTTATTGCAAACATTCCATATTGCATGCACATGAACCATACGAATCAAATCACCTGGATCCAATTTCAGTTGCAATTGTTTTCAGAGACAGAATTCTAACGAATTCTGCATTGTTTTGCAAAGCTTAAGTGCATCTGTTGCAACAATTACCATGAGCTAATTGCTGCAACGGATCAGCATAAATTTAATATAAAAACGCTACATTCGCGTCGCGCAAGTTAGTCCTAATATAGAAAAAGCACGGGCAAGCCACATTTCCCTAGTACTCAATGTGAGGCTGCATTGAGGTGCAATATAATACGATACTGTTTACGCACAAATAAATAACCAAAAAAAAATTATTAAAATAAAATTATTAAAAGAAAAGGAAACGTTTTTTTTTTTTCAAAACGTAGGAACGGGCAATATAAATGATAGACTCATGCAAGTGGGACGTCTCCAAATTTTAAATATACATTTGAATAGATAAACTAACGTCGATGGGAAAGCAAAGAAGCGAAATTATAAAATTCGAAGCGAATATGACCCAGGAGCTATTGTCACATAATCATAACATCTACAAAACTTCAGCTCTTGGTGCGGGAAGAAGAGGAAGAGTAAGAAGTAATAGTAGGTTAGTATAGTAGAAAAAGTAGAGAAGAAGAGGGTAAATATGGCTCAGAAGAGGGTCAATTTGCAGTCCTCACTGACAATTGTAATACAAATGAGGGCACTGGATTCAAAATTCATTTTGAAACTCTCCAAAACAAGTCACGAGCTAACGATATATAAACAGCAACAGAGCAGCCTTAATGCAAGAAAACATGCTCTCGGGTTCACAAACATCGGATTGTGAAATTACAGAATCTGAAGCAGGCTTAGCGAAACAGCGAACTGAAATACAATGAATTCTACCTGTGTTCCTGAAAAAATTTATTTGAAAAAAAAACAAAAAACAAGAGAGCTGAAGGCCTAGGAACAGCCGATTCAACCGATCAATAGGGATATAAGGAAATATGTAGGAATATCAGTGCGGTGCCATTGCACTTGTTACCGATCCGAAAAATAAACTAAACTAAGATGAAAGGAGACTTTTATAGGAATCATACAATTTTAAGTTGACTGACGTCGCAACAGTGAGCTTTGCATTATTTTAAGGAGTGTTGTTACAGTTGATAATAAATGTATATAAATTATGCTACATAAAATAAAAAAGAGATGTTGGTAATGGATTTTTAGTCAATTTATTATTAAGGCATCAACTCATATATCCACAATGCTCCATTCCAGCTTTGAGCTAAAGGAAAATTTGGAAGCATGCTGAGTCCCGGAACTGGCGACCAACGAACAATGAGTTTGTTTGTGTTTGTTTTCGCTGCTGAGAAAGGTTCTCGTTTCCATCCATTCCAAAGGACGAGATCGTGTGACTCGACCAGAGCCATACTTGGTCGTGGATGCTTTCACTGAAGATACTAACAGGAGGTAGTTAGCGTTGGAAGCCGGGTTCTAAAAACAGAATCAATCGATATCCCTTCACCATCGCCAGATGGTGCTCGGAACGGTAGATGTTGTATAGAACATTTAAACAAGGATTCATTTTGATAGTTCTCAAATGATTGAACTGCTCAAATGTTTCAGATATGTCTTATTTCATTTTTTTGATAAGTCCCTAAGCAACCCTAATTAGTGTCCGATGACAAGATTTTGCGGGGGCCTGACCATTTTTTTCTTAGTGCTTATGGCATTTTTTTCAAGATTAAATTTCAGTGCGAAATTGTTGTTTAGACGAGAAAATGTTTGCTATTTAAAATCAAATTACTTGGAAGCTTTTTTGTCAGTTCAAATGACAAAAACAATATTCAATACTTGTGACTTGTGGACGTACTGCGTCTTCCCTTAGAATTTTCCTACCATGAAATTATCATCTGCTACTTTTGAAAGGAAATCCTCTTTTGCTATTGCTCAAGGAGAGACATTATCAAAAATTTAATTTCGTGTCATTTAAGTTGTGGACGGCAAAAAAGAGAGAAGTGGTTGTGAATCGAGAGGAGTAAAGTACAAATCGACAAATAAAATAGAGGCCAGGGGATGGGTTTGAGGGGTTTTGGTTGTAAATAATTGGGTTAATTCGGACAAGTATCGCTAAGTATAAGTTCTGGGACAGAAGAAATTTCAACCCAGACGAAGGCTATTTACAAAAACTTGGCGATAGTTTGACAAGGGATTAATTGGTTTAAAGGGTGCAACTCAACGTTTGATTGCCTTGTATATTACAAAATATATTACTGAGGTTTACGGGCCCAAAAAGTTCAATAATAAACGAATGGACTTGTACGAAAATATTCCAGTGTATTGGTTCGTCCTTCATATAAGGCTTTCTCGTATATTGCTTTTAGGTGGGTGCATGTTGTCTCGTAGCTTTTTGCGATAATTCCTCAAGGAAATTTCCTCATTATTTTATTCATATTTTTAAAAATGTTTTCCATTTGTTGTTTTTCTATTATTTTCTTCCGTTTGTTTGTTATTATCAACACTATTTCTGTTCCGCATTGTTTAAAAGCTTCCTCATTAATCAGAACCTTTTAATGTGTAGGGCAGGCAAGTAGGGCAACTCTTTCCAACAGAAATTATTTGGAACAATATTAATTGTCGATGAGACTTTTTATGGCTACAAACCATACCAAGACAATAGCGAAAATTTCGAATTTGAATGGCCTAAAACTGAGCAAACTATAGCTTAATGTTTCGTAAAGCAGTTTAACAGTTTCCTTATTGAAATGGCTATAAACATCCTTGTTATAAGTAAAGAACGAAATATCTTTCATTTTCTTTCTTAAGATTAAACGGAATCGGAAGGCAGTATACAACCGTAGAAACTTCCGGACCTGATTAAACTATCCATTGATTATCTATGGTTAAGGATTCGAGTAAGTGAAGAGATGCAAACGTAGAATATTCCATCTAACTTTTTGTTATAATTTCATTTTGAAGCTCATTCCATAAAACTGGATTCAAGGCTTCATACGTCTTCATAGGCTCCGGTTCCCTTATAGTCTTGAACACCACGTGAACTCCACTATAATCATCCTTCCATTATCTATTGTCATCAAGACAATTGAAAGCTTACCTCCGCACCTCTCTCTTTGTTTTGAACTGGACCGGGGACCATCTTAGGCGAAATTAAGGAGCTATTGAAGGAAGGAGCTACATATATTTTCCGGCCATTTTAACAGTTTGCTTACAAGTACGAGTAAAACGTGAACATATCACTACACTTTTTTCACTTGCAATTCCTCAGTGAAAGCTGCACTTAATTACTGGAAAATAACATCACTTTTAAGATAATTCACTTTGTGCAAGTGTCTTAAAGCTGCCCCAGACAACATTTTTGCAAAAGAAAAGCGATAATCCACCAATATTACTAGTTTTTTTGATACTATTTGTTCGGCCGTACAAATTGTCAAATTCCCTTACAAATTTTCACCACGAGTCGACCTACGAGTATTTTTGATCATGTTTGTTTACGGGCGCATGAGACTTCCAGGCCTGTTATTACTTAGAGCCGTGGTTGATAATGTCACCGATACAATAAGGGAATTTACGATGATGCAAGGATCAACACAATCATAAAGCCAAAGACAAAAATAGTCCAACGTTGCAAGGCCTTTAAATTAAATTGCGCTATCGATTCACGATATAAAAACACCATCCAGGACCTGAAATCAAATACTGTCTACAGCAGAATAATCATCAGCTATGAAAATTTGATTTCACTAGGTAAGGGCCTAATAATATATTAGTTCAAACTTTAGTAGCGAAACGATTATAGTTTATACACTATTATAGTTATAAAGTATAACTCAAACTTAATTCCGCTTTCATCGGAGCATGATTTCACACATTGCGGACCTTCTATTGTGTGTATTTTTCCAAAAATGCCTTTGAGCCTGTCCAACTTATCCGAGCCATAAAACCATAACACTAACACTCTTTGCTAACGTCTTTCAGACAGAGTAAGAAAACAAAACAAGTGGGTTTATATTTGTATTGCGTATAAACGCAAAAGCATTGGAAAGAGTAAATGCTTTACTAAATAAGAGAATTGCCAAAAATGAGAGAAAATTAACCAACCGAAATAAAGTTCCAATAATTTTCTCAGAGGACTCGGAGGTTAGATTCAATTTGAAGTGAAGTCGCTGTAGGTACTCACGCTATAGTAATACTTTGCCAACTCACGGATCAACCTCGGCATTTGATTTGAAAAAGATTGCTTGACTTTCGGGCTGTCCACCGCATCTTGTTTATTGTTATTGATTGACTCAAGCTCCTCCCTATTGACACTCAAATAATTGTAAGAACAACTTAAAAACGTCTCAATCACTCATTCGAAAATCTTCCTCTGATCATTAATGAATTATTGATTTTTAAGTAATTGATTGACTAACTCGAACCATCCCTCCACACTAACGTAAGACGTGAACATAAAAGTTGCATCTATAGAAAGGTGCACAACGCTTGAACGACCTCAGAATTAGCTTAAGATGGCTGCACCTAGCCAAACGCATACGCGACAACATCATGAAAGCAAGGCCCGGTGGATCCAAGTGACCACAAAGGATAATTGATTGTTTACTTCTTCCTGTTTTAATCGAGAACCACGAGAAACTAGTGGATCATTATCTAATTCCTCTTTATTGCCTCCTTGTATAGTCTATCGGTTGGTGAAACGACAATGTACCGTTAACACTCTGCTTCCATTATAATAGCTAATTATAATTGCTTGGCCACCTCAGCGAATCGTAACATTTTCTGTGGAGCAAAAAGCATTGGTTTTTCTGAAATATCAAATCGTATTGTCTCTCAAGCTTTAAAATAATACAAAAAGATACTATTATATGTTTAAGGATCTGTTAAAAAAGTATGTGGAAAAGACCATAAGTAGACGAGACAGATGTTTATTAGAATCACACTTAACTGACCACTTACGAACATTTAGTACAGATAGGGGCCCAGATAAAGGCGCTATTTATTTGTCATCGTTATCAAGTGGTCGCATCTTCCAGCGGTGCTAAGCTGAGTATAATAATCATTGAATAACCTGAATATTTTGGTAACATAATAATCCCTACCGTAAAAAATTAACTTGGTTTCTACATTATAGGATTAATTATTTCAGCAAGCATTCGATCGCAGTCTTTGTGTTTAGCTCGTTGACTTTTTTAGGCCTTGGATTTCATGGGTGACAGCTTCCATAGACTACGTCCTATAGCAAGACTTTTTGACAAGCGAATACATTTCCTAGCCAATTTGGCCAGACGGGGTGCTTCCAGGCCTTTCCCACCGCACATGGTTGCCTAATCTTACCTGTCAATATCGCCCTAGTTATCAGCTATTGCAAGTTCCACTTTTATGCAATGGAGATGATCTCTGCAATTTCAATGTTTTCGTTCCTCTTTTTAACGTGCCAAATCAAATGGAGGAAGTATGCTTCAGTTTTCATTTACAGACTTTTAAATGCTTTTGCCATCATTTTCATTTTGTCTGACAGACCAATTTGCTATTCATTGTTTTTGTTAAAATCAAGTATCATTTGGTTTATTATACATCGATAGTTAGTTTTATACCTTCGTTTTAAGTCCTCGAAAATTTTATCAATATTCAATGTTGAATCTGCCACATTTCCCTGGGATTCATATAACCTTCTACAGCAAGTTCCTACAACACGTCATCAAAATCCCCTAAGAAATTCCTGAAGAAAAGTGAGAAATTTTGCCTCTTAGCAGTCTAGCTAATATTTTTTGTTATGTACAGGGTGGGGCGAAACAGACAGTGCAGTTTTGAAAGGGTATTAAAAAAAACTACTCAACTTACAGAAGTTAATTTATTTAACTTTATTCAGGACATCATACCGTTTTATGTATCAAGTTCTAAAAATGACATCAGAAAGATGATGGCTGCTAGCAGCGATACATTGATGAAGACGATTTTTTGAAGTTTTCTGCCACATTTCAACACATTTTGACTGATATGGCGCCAATTTCCTTCCTAATTCGCTCTTTGAGTTCTTCCAAAGTGTTTGGCCGATGTTTAAAAACTTTTTCCTTCAGGTAGCCCCACAAGGATACACAAACGCCACAAATTCTCAAGTCCGGTGAGCGCGTGGGCCACCTCACATAACCCCTCAGAGAGACGAGGTGCGTAGGGAACATCAGTCGTAGCTGCGTCATTGAAACGCGAGCAATATGTGCCGTAGCTCCATCCTGTTGGAACCCTATATCTCTCATATCTGTTTTTTCCATTGGCTCTGCCAATTGAGGTTCGAAAAATTGCCCAACATGGATACATAACGTTGAGTGTTGACATTTAAGGTTTGTCCATTCTCCTGAAAAAAATAAGGCCCAATCACCCACAGTCTTGAAATCGCATACCACACGGTCACTTTTGGGGAGTGAAACGGTCTCTCGTAAATTTGCCGTGGATTATTTTCTTCCCAATATTGAAAATTTTGTTTATTCACTGCTCCACTGAGATAAAAGTGAGCCTCGTCACTTCTGAAAACTGTTGACTTCACATGGATCCTGTTCAAAATTTCTCGTGAGCGATTCAGGTGATTTTCATAGTCGAGTGGACTCAACTCTTGGACAATCATAATCTTGTAGGGGTGAAAGAATAATTCTGAATGCAAACTCCTCCTTACTGAGCGGTCAGAAATGCAAAATGCAATTAAATGCTTCCAGGCAGAACGCGTAGGCAACTGCACAATAGATTATCTCACTCTCTTCACATTCTCGGATGTTCTTGCCGTTTTGAGTCTTCCTGAATGCCCAGGTTTTAGAGTAGAAGCAGTTTCTTCAAATATTCACAGCCAATTCGTGATTAAATTACGGTGAGGCACAGTATCATGACGCGCAAGGTTAAACTGCAGACGAAAAGCTCGCTGAGTTGCAATGAAAGATCGACCATTTTCAAAAAACGTACGGACGGCGAAGCCCCGTTGTCCACCAGACCATATCATCGTAATGACTGATAAAGGCACGGCCCGCCCGATGAAATGCAACCATCATAATCGCAAT
Organism: Stratiomys singularior; assembly: GCA_954870665.1. Taxonomy (NCBI): domain Eukaryota; kingdom Metazoa; phylum Arthropoda; class Insecta; order Diptera; family Stratiomyidae; genus Stratiomys; species Stratiomys singularior. The sequence continues at coordinate 23,315,886 of OX940880.1, forward strand.
ATCTCCAGCACACGGGAAGTACAAACCTTTTGCCCCACCCTGTATATATGTGATATGCCTGGGTAGTTTTCACATGTTTTTGAGCCATATTTAATGAATTTACAACCATCCTGCACCATTTGCTCATCACTTATTGCTTATTGACATCTTTCTTACTTTGAAATCCTGGTTGAAAACTTGACAAACACGTATTTAAGACAAATGAACAATCTTATAATCAATAGCTTATTTCCCTCACTATAGTTTGACATTCCCTTGACACAAATTGGTATTTTAGCAATTGTACTGCCAGCGGTTCCACTTTTGGTAAGAAGGTGTTATGTCAATCGATTTCTAATGTGTAAAATATGAATACAAATCATTTCATTCCACTTTTGGTGCTGTCATGTTGCAATACGACTGAGACAACTTTGATTAACAATTTCCAATTTCTTGGTGGTAAATTTTTATGCAAAATTTACGAAAGAGTCCTTAGCTGGTTGCGTTTCAAAAACAAGTATTCGATGACAACTCGATAGTCTATTTTACATTTCACCAAAAAACTTGCATTAACTCCCTTCAGCGATTGTCGAAAATGACTTTGATTTTAAAACTGGTTAAGCTATGGTTACCTGTCAAAAGATGCATAACTGCTTTGCTTAGCTTTCAGTTGCGAGTGCTTCCATCTATACGTCAAGCTCAGAAAATATATAAAAATTCTTATAAATTGCCAAATGGGATTTACTTCGTGCAAAGAGAAATAGGAAAAGTTTTAGAGGCATTTCAAGCCTTTGTGAAGATTTATCTTTCATTACAGAAATAACAAGCAATTAATCAATTTCTATCGACAATTCTCGTATATGTCATAACTAATGGTAAAAACGAAACTTATAATAATTTAATACCCTTTTTGCAGTAGATCTTTTACTTCTTAAAGGATACTTTAGCAACATGAATGGTGGTTCCAGAAAAAATCGCCATGGCTATTGATTCGATTCTCTTGTCAGACGATGTTATCATTGAACTTTTGTCAACAGGATTAAAATTTCTTACTTCCTTCAAATTTTGTTGAAGTCGAGCGTACCATTTCTGCTTCCACTCGCTCCACACAATAGCATTATTTCGGAACCAATACACGTAACGTGAAACTCCATCCACAACAATGCTAAAGTTTTCGAAAACTTCCTTGAGGTAAAGTTATCAAAGAAAATAAATTTCAATCGATATCCGCATGAGTTCCATGATTATCATTGAAAGTATTCTGTCAAACTAAAATATTGTCCTGCAACAACGAAAAAGTATATTTTGTGGGAAATATTGTGTCAATCGCAATAGAAATTTTCCGCCCATCTGGATTTCTTGATGTCACAAACACTTAAGTATCTTTCATGGAATTCATTCTCTTTTTTTTTTAAAGCAAATAATAAGACCCCACTCAACTCAAATAATGGTTTATAATGGCTGCAGGAGCAACTACATTAAGTTATAAGTGCTGACTGTTTTCGACACCTGTTAAACATCTCTGGGTTTCACAAGTTATTTTTACTATCTCCTATTTTTCAGTCCTTTTTTCTGATTTCACGTTTATATTGTAGATGGTGTATATTTTATTCTGGTGGCAAAAATAATAATCGAGTTCCCAAAGATTATTTGAAAGATAATTTTGTCTTCTAATTTATTTGCTTAAAGAAGAGGTATATCAATCATCGAATACTATAAAAATAATTTTCGAAAATACATGTATCTAGTGTATCTTACGACAATAGTAACAAAGAATTTTCCGAAAAAATATTTCATGATAAGATGAATCATTTCAAAATTACTGATAAATAATATTTTTTTGTGGCTGGAAAGTGAAGTAGCTATTCATGCTCTGAATTTAGGACTCCCAGGGACTCAAAAACTGGGATTCCAACTTAAGGCTGCCCAACTGTCTTTCTCTGTCAAAATGATAACCTTGCGTTAAATGGTTTGTCACTCATCGAATAAGTCCCATTTGGTCTCGCTAAGACTGCTTCCGAATCAGCTTGGATCTGGTCTCAGTAAGGTAGGATACAAAGATGATATAAATAGGGACTGTAAAAGCTGAAAGACCGCATCCTTAAATCGTCGTACCCCTAGTCACAAAACAAACCAGGCCTGTGTATTGTTACACAGACTTCCAGTTGTCTTTTGAACTCAACATTTATTAAACTAAGCTGGCTGGAGATAGTTTGTATAATCTCTCGGGAGAATTTCATCGGAGTCATCTTCATCTGCTGCATGAGAGAGCAGCGTTTTCGTCCGAATGGCGTTTTGAAAATGGTCCGAAATCAATGTTTTGCGGACGGTTTTCTTTGATATTCGTGGTGAGGTGCACAACGAATTCTTTCTGGATTGCAAAATGGTCAATAAAGAATACTTCTTAGGCCCTGTGCGTCGTTTGCGTGAAGCCATACGCAAAAAAGCCCGATTTGTGGTAGAATAATTCAGGGATCTTACACCCTGATTATTCATCATCTCATACGGCTTTGTTCTATGGAATTTTTGGTCAAAAATTCGACCAATGTTATCAGCGAAGGAGCGTACAGTACAGACATGGCTCCATGTGCACTTTTTCTATTCGCCAAACACAAATTCCCATTGCGAGGAACGCGTTTTGAGACCATAGAAGCCATAAATGATAATTCGCTGAGTGAGCTGAAGGCCATACCTTTGGCGGCTTATTACGACTGTATGGAAAATTGGATCAAACGTTAGCATGCATGTGTTGCCGCAGGTAGAGAGAATTTTGAAGAAGGTTTCTCGTTTTTTATTGAAACTCAGTTCTTTTTGATCATAAGGTATTTCCGAAAGCAAGGCATCGATGATTCCATTCTTTTGCAAATCTTGCCGAAGGTCTAGCCAATTTTTATTTTTTCCTGCTCTAGAAGTTAGAATGGGACCATGTCTGGAAGGTCAGCGATTGGAATTTTTTATCATCTACTATTGGAAAGAATTAATATCTTGCCTGAGAAAGTGTTTACCTTGGGGCCTCTACATCTCCCTTAATCTCTCTTGTTTCCAGCTATTGGAGACCGCAGATTCAACAGTATTCATCAGTAAGCTCTATTTTGTGGAACCTGCCCTAATTTCAACGAAAAGGCCACTTGGTTTTTTCCGCTCGCACCATTATTCCAACTTAATAGTACAGTAAATCTGTAGGTTGAGTGATGCGTTAGGAACCCCGGGGCAAAATCTTTTTTTAATCGATGCAAGATGATGTCAATAAGCTACCTTGAGGGTGGGCACGAAAACCTATGAGCGGTTTTTTGAAAAACTCAAAAAATGTACCAATAAAATTTTGAAATGCGTTTTTCTATTTTGCTATGCATTTTACAGGAAAATTTATTGAACAAAAATTGTAGAGGACATTGAGATCTATAATTTATGTCATTGGAGCAATGCTGTACAACGAAAAATGCACACTGTAGGTGGCGCCAAAGTCTCAAAAAAAGTGTTTTTTCGCTTTTCTGCTAAACACACCTCTGCTTCCATTAACTTTGATTACACAACCTCTATCACAGTTTCTCAAGACGATTTCTTATCGAACGATAACAACAAGGATCGTTTCATCCAACTTCTACAACGACAACTTCAAGCTGCTGGGTTTGAGACTGAGCAAGCTTTCGAGGATGCAGATTTTTTGATAGTTACAACAGCTCTTCAGCACTCCTCTAACTACACGTCTGTTACCATAGTTGGAGAAGACGTTGATCTTCTAGTCTTGCTTGTCGCTTTGGGAAGTGAAAAAAACAATGTGTTCTTCAAAAAAATGAGCAACGGAAAAACTGGAGAAAAAATTTACTCTTCGCAGTCGTTCAAGTATGCCAGTTTAAGAAAATACGTGCTCTTACTTCACGCATTCACAGGTTGTGATACCACATCGGCTCCTTATTCGCAAGGAAAAGTGAAACTCGTCAAGACAATTCTGAAAATCCTGGAAGATGCAGACAAAAACAACGATATATACACAGAAGAGGGAAAACAAAAACATCAACAAAGTCAAGAAAAGAAAAGAAACCTTCTAGCTGCTTTGAATGTCTTCTATGAGAAATTTACAAGTACTAATTTCATCGAAACCGCTGGGCGAACAATATTTACAATTATGTACAATGGCATTTCGAACGACCTGGCTAGAACTCGATTCAAAAAATTTTCTCAGTGCGCCACAAAAACGAAGGTCAATTTATGTTCTTTGCCACCTTCACCTGATGCAGCAAATTATCACAGCCGAAGAGTTTACCTGCAAGTGCAAGCCTGGTTAGGAAAATATTTAGAGCCTACAATCTGGGGATGGAAGACTTCACAGCGAGGACTGGAGCCAATAACAACAGTGAATCCCCTGGCACCACGCGCTGTTATGGAACTCATCAGTTGTTCGTGTCAAACCAATGGCGAATGGAACGAACAGTTTTGCGGTTCCAGATGTGGATGCAGAAAGGCAGGCATCCCTTGCTCAGTTGCTTGCAAAAACTGTAGCGGAGAAGATTGCAGTAACGTGTCAGTTGTCGAGATAGAAGAAGACACTTTTATTGACGAAGATGATTTGGACTTTCCCTCCCAAATAGTACACTATTCAACAACGTCATGTTCAACAATAATCACGACGACGCAAGGAACTGACAGACAATCGTCCGGAAGTTCATCTACAGAAGGCGTCGTAAGTGAATCCCCGGAGCAAGGACCACAGAAGAAAAAACTACGAAGCGCAGACAAACAATGAAGGAGCACTTTAGTTCTGCAACAGCACAAATCATTATAAATGAAAAACATGTACAATAAAACATAAATATCAGTATACTTAGCAATAAAAACTGACTAAATTACATTCATTGAAATCCTCTCAGTTTACTTCATCAAAATTGCAAAAACGTATTTTTAAATTTTTGTGAGTAATAATAATAATAATAATAATAACAATAATAAAGATAATTATAATGTTACAGACTTTTTTCCATGAAAAATCATGATTACACAACTTTTTGTATAAAGCAGTTTATAGAAACATTTGCACACAAGTTTTAACAGTTGCTACTGCATGTCAATAACTGAATATAATCGTTAAAAGGTTATAAATAAAAAAATAAATAAATCTTGATGAAAATGTGCACCTCCGATGTGTACTCATGTTGCGTGCAACAATATTATTGGAATTTCTATACTTTTGCAAGCTGCAGCTCCGAAACGGTAAGTAATATGAAAAAAATGTTTAAATAAAAGTTGTTCATAATAATGAAAGGAACAACTTTTGTATTTAAATGTTTGCGATAAAATAATATTTTTAGGGTGAAAAAGCGAAAAAACACTTTTTTTGAGACTTTGGCGCCACCTACAGTGTGCATTTTTCGTTGTACAGCATTGCTCCAATGACATAAATTATAGATCTCAATGTCCTCTACAATTTTTGTTCAATAAATTTTCCTGTAAAATGCATAGCAAAATAGAAAAACGCATTTCAAAATTTTTTTGGTACATTTTTTGAGTTTTTCAAAAAACCGCTCATAGGTTTTCGTGCCCACCCTCAAGGTAGCTTATTGACATCATCTTGCATCGATTAAAAAAAGATTTTGCCCCGGGGCTCCTAACGCATTGAAACCATTTATTTTTCGACAGATTTACTGTACTATAAGTTTCCTTGTGTCGGTGGCTTTAATGATCTCATATGTATATGAATTCATTTCAATTCAAGGATCAGAAGTATGTATAATAAGTTATTTTGCCACCGCACAGCTTCTTTCTAACTTGTACTAATAAATGCCGAAAGATTCTTAGAAATTGTAATCTTCTGCAAATTGAGAAGTGATATTGGTATTCAGTCATGTTTCTTTTCGCCAAAAACTCGGATCCTTATCACGTGACATTCGGAAGTGTATGTGTAAACCTAATTAATTGCTGGAAGCCCAAAGCCAATGTTATTTACTAAACTTGAAGATGGTATCGAGCCACATGATTCACATGACACTTTAATATTGTATCTTATTACTGATTTTACAGATTAAATTCAACATTATTATCATGGATAAGGATATATTCTTCAGGAATGTTATAGTCTATTTCTTCGGAAAGTTCAAGAACGAAAATTACGAGAAAATAATGATTAATTGTGACTCAAGATGTGCTGTTATTTTGTAGAAAATTTAGTAGAGCTAAAGAACGAAGTATAGTTGATGTCCTTTGGCATTTTGAATTTCTTATTCAACTGACACTGATATGCATACTCCTTACCATTCAAATGAACTTATTCTATGCTACCGTTCCAATATTTATATTAGACCTTTAATATTGTTAGTTGCTCCATACAAGTCATAATTAATGGGTTGCAGGACTGCTTCTACCAGAATCCTGCAGACATGTGAAATAATAACAGAATCATATAAAGGTCGAGCTCATGCATTATTTCTGCGACTTTTTCATTGACTTTTTAAAAATGTTCTTGCGATGTCTATACTTATCTTTAGTTGTGAAAAGGATAATACCAGGGACGTATTGCCCAATAATAATGTCCTCAATGAGGACATTAGAGAGTGAGTAAGTGATTAGTAAGTGAGACAACCACTGACTTTAACATTCTGATACCTTGATGTAGATTGAAGTATTTTCATGGGACTTAATATCTTGTTTTTCTCATGGCTTTAAGATCGATAGTGATATCGTTACTACATATTCCGAATCCTTTTTTGACTACGGGATTTGTTTTCTTCTATTGTTTACTTTGCTAAAGCCTTAGCATGGTGAGATTGATTATTATCTGACGCAACTACTCAGTGGTCACGGGTATTTTCAGTCTTACCTATATAAGATGGGAAAGACATCATCCCCAACTTGCGTGTTCTGCCCGGGGATGACGGATGACGCCTGCCATACGTTCTTTACGTGTAATAGATTCACAAGATTCCGTTCGCATCTCTCGGAGAAAATTGGCGTAATTTCCCCAGAAAATTTAACGGGAAAAATGATGAAATCAAAGTACAATTGGAACTGTGTGTCGCATTACGTACGGACAGTACTCATTATAAAGAAGGACATAATGGATCGCTTGGCGAGGGAGGGAACATCTCTGTAACGCAATATTATAGTAACTAATCGCAACTCCTTCCTATCCATCCGTGAAGAGAGATTTCCCTTAGCCTGAAGACATCGCTAAGCGATGGTTAATGAGTCCTAGTCCGAAGTAATGTGACAAACAGTTCCAGGCTAGGTTCTCGGTGTGACAGGGGAGGTGTTTAGTCGGTAGTACGGTAGCGGGGGAGTCCGACACTCAGGACGTAAATAGCCTTCACCTCCCAAAAAAAAAGCCCTAGTAAGACAATTGCTGATCTGGTCGATTGAAAGCGTGACAGCGAATCGTTGGCCTTTACATTCAACAGAACTGACGCCAAAATTATATTGATCATGCAACCTACTCCTCCAGTCTGACGGCTGCCTGATTCTCCATATTATTTCGGGATATTTACTGGACCTTTCAAGTTATCGTTTTTTCGCATAGACAATCGGTTGCAATTTATTTTATGACTACTCAACATTTTTCTAAGGTTCACTTCGTTGACAAAGTCTATCCTAAGATGAATGCTTTACTGGACCACCAATGAGCCATGAATCCTTCTTCAAAGATTCACACTGTATGCACGCGAAACAATGCAAGGAATTTTTGTAAAAGTTTCGTATGGCCTAGACTTTCCTCCCTATTATTATTGAAGGTTTGCTGAAATGAGGAAGACATTGGGTTGTCAGTATTGGGTTGTCAATCCGCCTTTGCTTCCTTGTATCAGCACAAACCATAGTTAGAAAGATTTACTAAATTACTCAGTCGAGATTACTATTACTAAGATTTCTCTAGGTAGAGATTATTTTTTGGAACATTGCTCTGAGCTTTAGAATGAGGATATTCTCTAATCCTCAATATGTAGATAAAAAAGGGGCAAATACTTGTTGACCACATTTTTGCCGGGTTTTTATTGTTTTCAAAGTTTTAAAAATGTGTAAGCCGATCCTTTGTTTAACGTTTGAAAGGTCTTTTCGGGGTTGAATTATTTTCATTTCTTCGCTATCGACACTCTATGAATTCGTGCTTTTAATTTTAATTTTATTGACCTGAACGCTAAAATCCAATGCTGCAGGTTGTAAACTCAATGCTTCTAGGAAGACTAATCTTGCTACTGTCGGTTTATTCTTCTTTTTGTCTGGAGTCTAATATTAGTTTGTCACTGGTTATTTTAAGCGCTATACTTTATAGCATGAGGCAATTTCAGCTCTTACTTTAAGGGTGACTTCATTTGGAAAAACTCTATTTAGTCACCATTATCCTTTGTCTTAAAAATCATTACGCAGTGCATATAAATATTGCAAGACCCATCTATCAAGGGGAAAATGGTACCAAAATCGTGATGAACTTTCAACTGCAAATTTTTGAATATGAAAATTTGTTTGATTTTTCTTTTCAATTATAAATAATCAAGCTTTGCGCATCCAAATATTTCAGTTTTACGAACCAGCAAACCTTGGGTAAACAAGTCTTTTTGTTTTGGCAGCTTTACAAAGTCTTAGATTTAAAAAGACAAAATCAGAATCGCTACGTTAAAAGGAAATGATTGCAATACGAAGCGAGGAGTATTCGAAAAAACTTCCGCAGTAGACGTTTTGACATATGTCATTCGACAATTGTCAAAAATGATCTTAATAGCACAATACTTTACAAAAAACGTAGTTTCTACCATTATTATTGTATTATTTTATTAACCAAGTTTAAGGTCTATTAGACTGTTTCAACTGACGCACATTGTGGAAATACTGATTTTTACATTTGACGTTAGAGAGTTTCTTCCATGCATCGCACGAAACGAAAATATAAGTTGCCACACGAATATGTGTCAGACTGGTATTATACTCTCGCATTGCAATCGTGAATTAATGTATATTAGGCTTAACTCGTGTAATTCCTCGCCTTCAAAAAATTACTTTTAGCTGCTGCAACAAGACGGGATTGGGTAAGGGTATGAGATCTATTTACAAATATCAAGCTAACAACGCAACTAGAAAAGATAATGCTGGAAGAACAACAACTCACAACAAAATTTGGATCATGAAGTGGGTTAGAGTAATTTCATTTTGAGACCAAAACTACGCGAGAAAGTGATCTGGTGAGAATTGACGCATGACTTTGTTAATTTCTCCGAATATACGTTTCATAGCTAGGTGAGATATGATCCGAAACCAGAAACATGAATTAAAATATGATTATTGCAAGTGAGAATCAAACCTAGCATCTAAAGCGTAAAGGTTGAGTATTCTTACTACTGCGAAAGCCGGAGGACTACAAGTACGTTGCATATGCAAATCTAAATTTACCGAATTCGTTATACTATTGTGAAGTTTGACTACTTAATTACTTTAGTTACTGGCATGAAGATTGTGGTTTTGATTTTTTCAAATACATTTGTAAACCAGTCTAGGAAAAAAACAGAAAAAAAATAAACATTATTGCGCCTTCAGATTTTTGTTGAGTTAGAGCGTTCCACGGATACGATTCATTTCTATGACTTCATCAGACTGTTAAAATCCAGTGTTGCGAGCCCCTGGAATGGTCAAATAGTTGAAGATATTTCCTCCATTAAGACTTACCTCATGTTTATAAATATCACCGGTGGAACTACAAATTTATAAATTAAATCAAAACATTGAATACCAATGATATCTATGTTTTTTTGGTTAGTTTGATTGTTTATTAGTTTGCAGACAGTTAAAGAAATTGTAAGTTGTCAATCGAATTGCTTATAAATCGTCAATGGTTTCGTTGAACTGATTCAAATCTTCTTACCCAATTCCCTCTACTTTCCAATCACATATCGTGCGGTAAACATGAGCATATAAATGGTCCGTTTGATGTTTTGTCTATGTCGTGAAGGTTCTTGGCATACTGTCGGGGACCACACATTTCAAAAACTCTCGTACAAAAAGTCCAAGTTTTTAGGACAGCATGAGTATTCGTCGGAGCTTTCATTCTTCCATGAGAGTTTTTCTTGCAAAAAATTGCACCAACTTGTTAAATATGCAATGTGAATCCTGCAGGGCTAGCACATCAGACTCAAAGGAGTTTGCTTCATGCTGTAATTACAGTCATCCTGATGGCATTTGTCATTTCAGCACTCCCTAAAGGCTTAGTCAAATTACTCGAACTAGGATTTGGGTTCAAAGCATGGTAGTCGATCTTACTAGAGACTTCTGTATGGAGTATCATTGCAACTAGTTTTGCAAACCTTAACCTTTAATGTAAACGTGAATATGAATGTACTGTATGTACTGAACATGAATGTACGGCCCTAATCTGGCCGTAGGCTAAGGTCCTCCTCAAAAAGATCCGGTATAATTTTTTTTGAGACCCTTAACGTCAATTGATACCTCGTTTCAGTGTATTGGTGGACGGGAGCCAAAAAATTTCAGCTGATATTCAGCTGATTTTTCATATTGGACAGCGGCAGGTAACAAATTTCACCTGGTGTCTAAACGAGACTGCAGATTTTAGCTTAATCTACCCAGGAACACACAATGAACTTAGTGACTTTATTGCTTATGTCATAATTTTCCAGTGTAAGCCCGAAACATTCTTTTAGCATGTTCCTGTAACGTTGACGTGATTACAACTTTCAATACATTCCGATGACGCTATGAGCTGGTTTGATTGATTGAGGGGTTTGCACTGTCCAAAATTCTCTAGCTGTGATTATTCACAAGAACATTGGGGCACCAATTCGCTTCATTGCAAAAAGATGATTTTTTCAGTAGTCCGTATCGGCAAACGATTGCTCCAAAGCGTAATACAAAAAAGTCAAACGCAAACCATGATGAGTAAATCTCAAAAAAAAAAGCACTAGTCTCAAATTCCAACATTCAAGGTAAATGTCATTCTTTCCCAAGCTTACAGAGCTAAATATTCAATAATAAATAAGAAAATTTGATTTTTTGTGACAAGCACGGTGCGATTAACGTTAGTTTGTTATCTTGTTTTTGCCGAACTTCTAAAAAAATGACGAATGAAATTCGTCAAAACCGGTTGCAGTAAGGAAATTTTGTTTTCCCGAATACTTTTTTTGTTGCAATCAATTTGATTTCTCGTTTATGCGCATGAAAAAAATGGAACAGTTTTTCCCTTTTGCTCGCGTTTTCTCATTACCATTTCGCATTTCCCGCATCACGTTCTAGGATAGCAGTCCCGTTTTGTTGCTCGCATTGCAATTTTGCATTTCCAGCATTTGTTAGTCAGTGTGAGACCGTTGATGTGGACGTTCTCCAATACAAGTGTGAGTGTCAGTACATGATACTCAATGAACAACAATAATCAATTTAGTATGACAACGAAAGTTGTTGCGAAATTGACGTGGTGGACTTGTCTAGAGAAAAGCAATAATGAAATGTAAATATTAGCATCACGGTGACAAATAAAGAGATGAAAAAGGAATTCATGTATCGAACTTAGTGTTTTCACTTAACAATTTGGAAATTATAAACTGCACATCATGTACATGCAAAAATGGTGAGTAATACATACACAAAAACGCGTAATTAATCGTAAAATCAATCACATTTTCCCGAAACGCACTGACAATATGTGGTCGCTTGCGTGAGTTTTTGTTTTGTAAAAAAGAGCATAATGTATAATGCTGCAACGTAAAACTTTGAGTCAAAAATACCGGTCTACATGATACATAGCTGAAATTTTAAAACGTCGGTGCTGTCTTATATTCAAAATTTATCTCTTCAATTGCATATTATTCTAAACTTACAGCGCGTCAGGGTAAGATCTATGTAAGAGTCGACTTAAATGTCATTATCATTGGTACACGAAAAATATTTTATGATCTCATTTTCATTTAAACCTCGGATCTAGCAGACAAATTCGCATTTGTCGTCCTTCGAATCGATTTAGTTGATGTGAGCATCTAACATTTTAACACGAAATTTCATTTTGCTAATCACATATGTGAGACGAACATATGTTTGATTCTTATATGAAAACGTGAATATTACACTAATCTTTTGATATACATATGTACGCTCAAGTATAGAGAATAACTATCATTTCCAATTAAGGGATCTGAAATGATATCAAGGCATGAATGATTCAGTTTTGACGTTGTAATTATTGCGAAAAATTGGAGATAATAAACGATGTGATTCCTTGAATATTTTATCTATGCATTAACGCTCGCTTCATGGTTCTATTAGTGACTACTACGAATCAAGACAATGAAAGTATTAGAATCAGACATAACAATATTCGCTTTATTAATCGTTGTAGTGAAGTCATAAATATAATAAAAATATATATAAAAATGGGCCCATTTCTGTAGCTAAGCCATCGATTTAAGTTTCACATTATTTTCTCCTATTTTGGTTGACTAAAGGCTAATTTTCCGAGCAAAGAAAGATAAATTTATTTTAAAAAAGGATATCCTTCCGGCTTGGATGATACCAAATTTGCAGAATACTTGTTCTACGATCCAATTTTCCTATCTCCAAACATTTGCTTTTGTTTGGAGTCTTTATTAATTTGAAAGTGAAATTATATCGATTTACGATTCGAGAAGCGAGTGCTATGGCGAAAACACAATCAAGGTTTACCTTGAAAAATTATTGGTAAACATTCCAATCATGAGCCCATCCCCCTAGCTTACAAATTATTTACAAGGATCTAATGCAAACTATGTTTGCGGAATTCCCACGCCGCCATTTATGAATTTTCGTTAAATCGCGCATTTAGTTCAAGGCGTATCAAATTATTAAAAACATCGTGGTAGTAATTTGCTGAGGATTCTAAACATATTTTATCAAGTTTTAAGAATCGCCATCTGAAGTGGAAAGTCATGTAAGGAAATTTGTGGAATAAGATCCTACCCAGATCCGTTTTTGTGATATTTGATTAAATGAGAGCACGTCGTATCCGCAAGAACGTGTCATCCGTTTCCATTCTTCTGCGATAAGGGAAACCATTTGATGGCCTTCAATACCTCAAATAGAATCCTTCTACTTGAATGCCATTATCCGAAGAACCACCAAGCAACACGTTTGCAGACATAGACTGAACACATATGGCGAGGTGTTTTGTGCCCGGATAAATATTTGAAGTAACGAGTTATGACTTATTCAGGACGAAACGGACAGCGTTGTTTGTATCGTATTTCTTATTCTTCGGTATCTATGTGTAACTAGATATTAATTCACTGCATTATGTCGCTGTTTTTGAATTTTCCTTGCGGAATTGATGATACCTTAAACGACCTTGTATTGGTTAATATTGAGACTCTATTAAATGCGTATGAATGGCATTCAGTCTGAATCTTTTGTAGTTTTTTGCCGAGCCTAGGTGACCAATTTGGGTTTGAGCGAAGGAGCTTACTGAGTCCTTATATTCACGACATGAAGTACAATAAATTATAAATGAATAAGCTATTAACATTTTTCAAAATCAATCAAATAACGTCAAATGAATTCCTATATTGAACTCGTAGCTGGGTAAAGCCAAACAGAATTTCACCTTCAATTATTTTTTGAAATTTTTTCGGCTATCAGCAAGCCCTGTAACTCATATCGCACAGAAAGTTGCCAAACTAATTTTCATCTAAAATATTGAGTCCGATTGGAATTTTGTTTAGAACCTATTCATGAAAAAATAGCTAAAGAATGAAAATTCAATTATATCCTTGTGCAGCTTCAGTAAATTAATTAATTGATTTATTCCTTTTGAAATTGTTTGCTTCATCTGTCCCGCACTCTAAGTTGGAAACGCAAGCAAAAAGTCCTTACCGTATGTATAATTTCGAACGATTCCTGTCATTTTTCAATAATTGCAATACAGGTGAGATGCTAGGAAAAAGCATGAAGTCACTTAAAATGCTTCATTAAATGCTTATGTTCCCATACTTTGTACAAACGTAAGAAAAGTTGAACCGACGTTTGTGGTGTGCCGAGCAATATTTCCAATTCGATTTGTAAGAATCAGGAAAATATACCAGACGACTCACTTCTGCATTCAAATAATACCAGAATGAAAATTGGTCTGAAAAGAATATTATACTGAATCCTTTAATGAAATGAAAACCACAGTTTGCTCTATGATCACAAAAAAACTTCGAAACGAAGATGCTGACTCTATGTTTCGATAAATATTGCTTCCAATTCAACTTAAGCTTCCAAGGATACAGCTGCTGTAAAAACTGTTCATGTTTACATCGACTGTTGAATTTTTCGGGCTACTTACTTTCGATTTTCGATATTTTTGTCGAATTTTGTTGGTTATCATGTCCCTCACGTATGCTGATAAATTCAGCCATTTTGAATTTCCAGTGAAATTCTGACAGCTATTTTGCTTGGACGTGCTTTGAATTGTCTTCAATTTTCGTCTTATCCGAAAAATGGATCAAAGAATTTGTATCAAATTTATAGTGTAAAATAACATTAAGTGTGCAAACTCATTCTGAATGTTGAGATTAGCATATGGTGATGATCATTTTTACCAAAGCAAAGTTTATCGGTGGTTCAAAATTACCTTAGAGGGTCGAGAAGATGTGAAGATGAGAACATTGACAAAGTGAAAAAAAGTACTGGCCAATCATGGCCAATTGAATCATCGGAAAAGTGTCAATGGGACCTAAATTCATCAATCAGCTTGTACTATATGATATTTAGCGATAGTTTGAGTTACAAATTGTAAATATTTTAAAAATGTAATATTAAAATAGTAGTAAAATTGCTAAAAGCTCTAATTTGGGTCAGAACTGGTGAAGTTTTATGGGCTTACTGCTGTGTCGTGGAAACCAAAGTTAAATCATTTCATAGACAAAAGCACGCCAAAGTTGGCTGAATTTGATGGTTTTTCTTACAGTTTTAGTCGATTATAGAGGTCCGATGCATCGTGTGTTCTAAACACAGGGAAGAACGGTCAATAAGGAATTATACCTGTAATTAGTGTGCGAAGCTATCGGAATCACCCGTTTTTGCCATTGTGTGACAGCCATTGTGATATCTAGATCTGGCTCCTGTGACATTTTGTCGTCCGAGGTGCTGAAGGGAACCATGGAAGGATGACGCAACGACCCGATAAACGGAAGGAGAAGCTTAACAAGATAAAAAAAATGGTTTTTGGAAGTGTTTCGAGGATTGGAAGAAACCTTGGCACAGGTGCATACTATCTTGTAGGAATTCTTTTGAAGGATAAAAGGAAGAACAAAAAATTGATATTAATGAGCGAAAAAATTATTTTTGTAAAAACATTAAAATTCGTGATTGTTTTTGCAAAAAAAATTGAAACTAAAAATGCTATAATGTTGTACGAGAGTGTTTCAATTTTTTGAAACCCTCAGAAAAAAAAAAGATTTTGGGAGGTTCGTATAGTAAGCATGTTTGATCAATGACTTCTTCATTTGAAAAAAAGCACGTTGTCCAGCAAACCATTTTTTCAGGTTTGGTGATAGGAACAAGTCACTAGGCGCTGAATCTTGCGAATACGGTTGGTGGTCGACCGAAACTTTAATTCTTCAATTTTAGCCATTAATCGTGAACATGTGTGAACACGGATATTGTCTTGATAAAAAAGGATTTTTTCCTGTTTAAATGAGGCCGTTTTACTTTAATTTTTTCTTTTAGCTGGACCAATAAAGATGCATAGTACTCCCCCGTTATTGTTTTCCCTTTTTCCAAATAGTGAACGAAAATAACTCCACGTGCATCCCCAAAAACAGTAGCCATCACCTTACCAGATTCTACGGCTTTCGCCTTTTTTGGACATGGTTCACCCTTAACAATCCACTACTTTGATTGTTCTTTAGTGTCGGGAGTGTAGTGTTGTATTCATGTTTCATCTACAGTCACATGAAAGACGAAAAAACTCAACCGGATTAGGTTGCATGAGTGACAACAGAGCTTTAGAGGCAACCGCCTTATTGCGTTTATTGTCGACTGTGAGCAAACGCGGCACCCATCTTGCCGAAATCTTTTTCATACCTAATTTGCATGTTAAATAGAAATGACGCTACCTTTTGAAATCCCTGTAACCTCTACTATCTCACTGAACTTTAATCTTTGGTCACTTAATACAACATTGTGGATATTATTGGTCATTTCTGGCGTAGTCACCTCATCCTGTAACCTCTACTATCTCACTGAACTTTAATCTTTGGTCACTTAATACAACATTGTGGATATTATTGGTCATTTCTGGCGTAGTCACCTCTACAGGGCGTCCTGAGCGTGATTCATCCTTTTTTGATGTACGACCTCGTTTAAATTCATTTAACCAGTTATAAATAGTTGCAAGTGAAGGAGCAAATGTGCCGTGAACTAAATCCAACTATTTTTTTTATTTATTTTGCTGTTAAGCCTTTTATATGCAAATGTTAAATAACAGATCAAAACTCAATTTTTTTAATTTTTGTAATCAAATATTTTTTTTTTCATTGCACGAGAAACACACAACTCCACCAGTCCGGCTGAAACTTCACAGCGTACGTAGTCGGTAGTGCAGCTTCATGAAAACGGACCGCTTATAGTGCTTGTCGCGCCATCTGTTTAATTTTCTAAGGACTTATTGACCTACCCTCTTATTATAATATTATTCCTAACTTTTTTATTCGGTCAAGAATTTATTTTAAGCGTCAAATATTAAAAATTTCAAATAAATAATTGCGATTAAGAAATGACAGTTCAAAAGCTTTGAAATTTTTGACAAGGTAGTGTGAGTTTCTATATTTGTTCGGTTAGAAATTAAAAAAAAAGAATTTGTACATAAGCATAATGGTATAATACTAACACAAATTGTAAGACTCTAAGAACAACCTTTTAAACCATGCATTCCGGATAGTGCAGTAGGTGGCGTGCTCATCTTCAGTAACAGATGCTGGATGCTTCGAGTTCGGCTGCGGGCAATTATGTTTGAATTTGAGATCCTGTAGTAGGAGTATTTGTCCATCTGACTGGAATATCATAATGGACAACGGATTTTCCTTTAAACGTGAAATTAGATGGCTTCAACCCGCGTTAAGGTCTGTCTTGAAGTATTGAGCCACAACAATAACACTATACCACTACAGTAAATTTTGAGTAAGAAAATATCCTTCCTGACCACAAGGACTTGTAAGTCCTATCGATTAAAAACTGACAGAATTTTCTTTCATTCTTCGAATGCTTTCATTTAATATCATTTTCACAGTTTATCTCTGGGCTAATCGGGTTTCCTCTCAAAACCTACGGTCATGTCATGATGAGTAAGTACTGTTCTAGTTCCCCCAAATAAGAAATAAAGTCCTTGAATCAAGGAGCTGAAATAATTATTTCAGCTCGAAAAAAAACCGGAAAAATATCAAATAGGTGCTCTACGAAAAATAGGCTCAAGAAATTAACCTTCGAAACTAACTTAGACACTCTGTTCGTTCAATAACGGAAAGGAGAGATTTTTTTCTATATATATCTTCATCGTATATCGAATCCTATCACAGTGATATACTACAACAATTCAAAGTGAAACATAACCATCCTTTAGGAGCTCATGCGGAAAAAACTTCATATTATACCAATAAATACTACAATAACGTGCAATCTGTTCACTCTAGAAATGGAATCATATAATGTTAAATCAATGGCAAAGCTTTGGGGACAGCGAAAATCCATGAAGTATTATCAAGGAGCAAATGTCATGTCATATTCCCAGAAACTTGATTTCAACTTGTAACTTTTCATTCGAGTATTCCTATACATTGAATAATAATCCTTTATAGGTAAATAAAAATAAATAGCCTTAAGGTACGTTCCGGACAAATAAAAGACGCATACATATTCTCTGCTTCCTGTCAATGTCACTTTTATATTTGCATTCGAATCGATACATATGTTATGTGTGCTTATGTGACCTCAAGTCGGAGAACAAGACTAAAAACGTGAACTACCAACACTAGGAACATTTGAGTTCAGTGTTTGCGTTTGTGTTTGAGTTTAGCATTGTTGTATTTCACACTTGTTCTTAATTTTAGCCACAATATGAAGTTTATCATATCCACCTCTAGCCTTTTATGAAAACAGATATCAGAATATGAAGTATTTTTTCTTTTGGTATACGCAGGGTAAGCCAACGTTAGGTTAAAGGACATGAAAGTACCCAAACCAAATTAATGTAGTGGATACAGAGACGGAACAAATTAGGGGTGAGGATATGCATCCTTGTTACATCTGCAAATAATTAGCTTGGAGTTCCTAAGACTTGCAGCCATGCCGCCTATTTTTAAATTCATATAAATGTTCCTGTAAGAGAAGATTACTTCCCCGCGCTGCTCCTGTATTTCCGTTAAGAGTTAATATTTGGTTTCAATCGAGCGATCTCTATTGGAAACTGGTCCTTCAGGATCATGTGCGATCCATGAAACTATCCTTTTTGTATATCCAGACTTCCAACAGCATGATGGCTGTATTTTTCTTATATCTAGAACATATTCATAAGCTGTCAACCTTCTGTTACAGCCAATCTTCTAGAGTCTTTGAAGGGTCCTACAGACTGATCGTGATAATTGAGGCCACTCAAGGAATATGCATATTTATTCATCAGTCTTTATAGCGTTACTGTCGGGAGAACTCAGTATAAGTCTACATTCGGAGTTCTTCAACTAATCAGACAAGGAGAACTATTCAACTTCACAGGCGGAGCCTAGCTATTCCTGACGCCGTTAAGAAGAACGCTATTCATATGCAACACAATCTGCACGATACTCCTCAAAGGACGGCAATCAACCAACTGATCTATCCGAAGGAGGGGCGGGGCTGATTTACCCGGAATACAGGAATATATCTCTAGGGTTAAGGTTTGCCAACTAAGTGGCCATGATACAGCATATGGTGGTATCCCAGGAAGCCCAGCTGCCGTTTTTTTGGACGAAGAGCATAGTTCCGGTATTTCTGGTAACAAAGCTAGAAATCGTAGAATTTCCAAAGTCCATCGAATTCACTGGAATCGTAACCTTACTTATCGTAACTTTCTTTCGAACAGTTCTGTCTGTTCCGTGGGGATTGGTAATATAGATTAATACGTGTGAGGGGCTAAGACAATATCTCATGTTGGTTTCTCTCCAGCAATTAAGCATGGATATGAGAGGAAGTGCTGGAACACTTGGTGATTGGAGAATCAATAATTACAATTGACCAATTTATATGCCGGTGAAGTCGAAGGTTGAAGGTTCATCACGTATTGAACCTTAGTCGGGAGCGACACGGCTACACAACCTATATCGACCTTTTTGTATTTTCAGAGAGCTAGCGAGTTCAAAACAATCCTCAAACTCAACTCAACCGTTTAGTAATGGCACTAAACCATTGGGAAGCGCAGCTGAGGCGTGTGGGCCTAGTTCTATGAGTTCAGTCTTCATGCTCTAGAGGAGAACCCGAAGACCCATGCGTGGGACGCACCTTACATTAGATCAGTTCTGCTGGGGAATCGGTCGGGAATCGATGGGCATATGGATGCCCGATATGAAGGCCCGAAAACCTGGCTTATTTTTCCTGCCTGTACAATAGGCGTATGCACAACGTCCTTCACGTTAAGGCAAAAGCCCCATGGGGGTATGCTGGTGTTATTACTGAACACATATCAACATATGAACAGTGAACACATATCAACATATGAACTTTTGAAAACACACTCAAATTCTCACCAAAGACGCTACTCTTGGTCATACCGGCCAGTATGGTGGTATTCGGGAATATGGTTTATTCCTTGAAGTTAGGGTTTTATTATTTGAATTTATTCTTCTAGTGGTGAAGTGATGAATATCCTCCACGTCAAGAGAGCTTCAAACCAGTACTCTTTCTCATAGATTATTGGTCTTAAAATAAACTGACTTCAAAGGATTACAGTGAACTGTTAGGCCATAGCAATGCTTAAGATAACACAAAAACCAATATGAACGCTGCCAACTAGGAAAAGCTTGATTTTTCAAAGAGGCGTCAGCGATACACAGAGAAAACGCTGGGAGACTTGCTGGGAGGCATTAATAACTTCCACATTTCAGCTGTATGCAGCACTAGTCTATTTAGGTCTTTATTATGGTTAATTAAACCACTTAATAAGCAATCCGTTGAACTCTTTTTCGTCAAGTTTCTGAATATTTCAGCTCAAATGCGCCACTCAGTTCATGGTCATGATTGCTAGTTTCGACGAAGACGTACAGGCACCCACTGACTATGCTGTTCTTCAGCTCTCTTCAGTAGGTGAGACAGCTTATGTCATTTCGTCGAGCCTACTCTGAAAGACCGAGAAAAAATTCACACCACAACATCTTGGAAGCAGTTTGATCAGTGAATGGACAATACCCCTTCTTCGCTGATAAGATACTTTTCGAGTTTTGAGAAACAGATCCACTCCTTTCATCTTCGCAACAACGAGCAAGTTTTGTGCGCCATGCAAGTTTTGCTGCGGTACAAATTGATATAAAGAATTAAGATTCTATGTTAGTCAGAAAATTGGACTGTCCAATGTCGGACACATCTTGATCCTTGACTATGATGCAGACCTTTAATGTTCTGTCCTTTCTGTTACTGGTGGATGCGGAGTACAAGATTTGAACACAGTGTCAGTTGTTGCTCAAATCAGATTGCATGGGATTATGCTCCCACAATCATGCTCCGAGCAGTTTATATGCTGCAAAGTAAGGTATGTTAAGGTTTATGTAACGGTTCATCCCGTCACTAATCTTGGATAATATTTATGATTCCCAGTTGATTTTTTAGCATATGTTTCCGTGACAGTTTGCCTCCTTTTATATAAAACAGTTTCTTCATCCTGAAGTTTTTGCTGTCTGGGAGAGCGTCGTTGAACAAATCGCGCTTGGACACTGTTTCATTACATTAAAGTTTCTTTACCTTCAGTCATTAGTTACAGGGTTGATTTTGGTTCCAGTAGATTCTCAACCGCGTTGATGCGGAGTTGATCTCTTGTTTGTAGAGTTCACCTTGACTTCATATAGTACGTCAACTACATTGATCGTTCGGACCATATTGGTAGTTTCATCTGCTTTCTCCGGCTTCCGCCTTCTTCTTCCAGTATTATTCTTGATTCCTTTGCGATCGGTGACGTCTACTTTACAGTTCTTTTTGGATTTACCAGCAAAGTTCTTCTACTTTCTTTTGTCTTTCTTCCTGCTTGCTTATGACCTTATGATTTTTTTTAAATTTGTTATTTCTTCTCAGCTTTGTCTTGGAAGTGGTCAACTTTCTTTACTCGTTTTTGTAGTTTTTCCAACCTTGCCTGCTGACAGTCAGTGGAAAATAGATTTTGCGGTGTGTTGGTGTTATCATGAAGCTCTTTTAGCTTGCTTTTTTTCTATGGTCATCCTTGACGTTAGACTCGATCTACGAGATTAAATATTGTATTTTAGGCTCTGTAGGCTCTATCTTGATCCACATTTTAAATTTCATTGCTTCAGTTCCCATTAATAAAAAAGGCGTTTAACATCTTTTTAAGAACGCGCTGATAAGTCTCTTCTATATGCAGCGATTTTGCTCATGAGCGAACTTATTCGTAAAGCACATAGCTCCATCCCCACCTAAGTAGTCAGATGTGTGCTGGGTGTCCCTGTCCTGACTGTCAGCTCTGCCTTATGTCAGCCCCATATCATTAATACAAACATTTTTTTCATTGATGCCTCCGGGAACTTATAAAGGAGATTTTATGTACATATATGTTGTCCTTTTGGACGCATAAAAACTACGGCTATTAGGTTTCAAATAATTATGCATGTGTCCCATGTCAAAAATCTTGTTCACAGAAAAAAATCTTATTCACATTCGAAAATAAATTTTTGTACCTGTAGGATCACTCTTTACTTGATGTTTCAAAGCGATTTCCACTTTAAAAGTGAACATGTTGTACATGTCCAAACGGAAAAGTTGCGAGCCACTGAGGTGTACATAATCCAAACGGAAAAGTTGCGAGCCGCTTAAGTTGGCATGAAACCAAAAGCAGCAATCACGATTTCATGAGCAGAGTAGTCTGTGAGCCGAAAATTTTTGTTGTATCTTTGTCTGGAAGGAGTCAAGCGAGAGTGTTAGTACTGTACGCGCCTACGCTGCGCTTACGATTTTATGATCTCTGCTGGGTTACCAATAGAGTCAGGGCCTCTTGTTTCTTCCATCATTACTGAGCATTGCGTTTGAGTACCCGATATAGGAGGAGCACTTCATGCATACGAGTCAATCCCGAATTCTAGGGGCTATCACAATAGGGTTTAGCAGTCAAAGTGTGTCAAAGGCTTCAAAATTTCAAAATTATGCAAAGTCTAAATTAGTCACCGCAAATAACAAAATAATTTTTGCACTTTAAATCATGAGCTAATTTTTATTTTAAATTTAATTCACGACTTTGAATTATATTTATATATTAGCAATAGCGAAAAAAATGAAATTAATATTATAAAATTTCAACCTTGCAATACAGGTTTCAGCGTTCAGCGTTAATCCTCGTTGAATTTTTATCTATAAGCTTTCTGGTTGCTTCGAAAATGTTTAAAATCTTTTTATTCCACTGCGAGTTGTTATAATCCAAAAACAAGAAACCTACTCAGCTCCTAATAAATCAAGTCTACAAAAAACACACAGCAAATCAAGTTCGTCCTTCTTTGCCGTTATCGAGAATTCATTTATTTCTCTCGAATCCCCACACATATGAGTGAAAGCTGTAATGAATTTCTTGTGTGTTAATCCGCTGATGTGTGAAACGATTGAAAGATGCTATTAAGCTTCTCGTATCAAGATTACAAAAGATCCTAAAATGATTAAGGTGTCTGAAGTCTTGTTTTACTGTTGCGATATCCTTGAGACCTTTTTGAATGAAGGAAATATGCCTGTTTAATACCTGGAAATTGAAATTTACCTACTTTGATATTTTTCAAACCCAAATGATAAAATGATTCCCATCCGGCGATTAATGAGTGCTATGTTAACATTATACACCAAGTAATACCAAGCTCCCTTTTAAAAGTTTTGCTGGAATATATCGAATATCATTCTTTTGAAATCCGTCTTGTGCAAGATAAAATTAAAAAAGCCATAAAAAGAATAAATTGTCGTCATTAACTTTAAGGATATATTCTAGACTATTCTGTGAGGAGAAAGCAGTATCACCGTCGGCTGCGAAAAATTGGTTCTTTAATCAAACGTTTCCTGAATGGACACATTCAAACGCTATTTTTGGACTTTTGTGAAGATTTGAAAAGTGTGGCATATGCTAACTTGTCCTTAAAATCTGTGGACTTTGCTGCGCAGTAACGCATAGCAAGCAGGTATTTATCGTGTTAAGTCTTCAATGATTAAGCGTGAGACTTCATTGGCTTCTATGTTCCTGTTTTCGTTATTTGGATTGAATTGAGTCCGAATAGAATATTTATGAAGGATGGAATCATGAAAATATGATCCTCTCATCGTGTTCCACGCCATTTGTATTCATTTGAAATTTTCCAATGCAACAGAATCTTAATGTGGTCATGGCAAGGACGATTCCTCAGCGTGGGCAGGAGTCGTGCAAAGGTAATTTAGAATTCGTAATTAAGCTCCAGTTAAGAGTCTTTTAAACGCAAAGCCCAAGTCCCGCAGGCAGCTGTTGAGTTTCGAAATCTAAATGCCTTTTCCCCAGAAATTTTCGTCGTCCCTTTTGTGTGTGTTTGTTTCAACCAATTCGAACAATAATTGATTAGAATTTAAAAAGACGTGAAAAGAAAAAAATATTTGGAATGTGCTTTAAGAATTCTCTGCTCTACACTCTGTTATTTGTCTCCTCATTGTTAGAGCGTGTTGATTTCTAACTTAACCAACCATAAAATATTAACGATTGTGCCATGAAAAGTCTGACTGTGATTCTTCTGTATCATTGCTCTTTCGTTTTTTCGTTTTTCACTTTACATTTTCCTGAATCACGTGGCTTTTTAATTTCTCAAATCACCAACAGCTCTAAATATCGCGTAATTGCGATTAACGCATTTTGGCTTCATTTTCAATCGGAGGAAAAGCTAGAGCTGGAGGCATTGTCGACGGTTAATGTTAAAAGGTAATCACTTAATCAATATCAGAAGCGTGGTGAAAATTTTCGAGAAAATATGCCATTAAGATAATTTTTCATTACCATAAATGACTTTGACGAGTAAATTGAATATTATTTAGTACGCAATTATTATTTTTTTTTTTTGAAAGATTTATGGTAAGGATATACTTGAATATATACTAGTATTCAGATATTATCTTGCTTCCTTTATAATAACTAGCTTGCTATCCTTTATAATAACGATAATGTGATGCACTTATACCCACAAATTAGAGACCAAATTCATTATTCAAAGCTTGTAAAACGATACATTAGGAAATCAAAAGGACCACCTGAACTAGGCCAACAGGACTAGCTTAAAGAATATTGATAATTACCCCCTAATTAGATTAATTAACAGATTATGTTACTGGTTTGTGTAAATATATACTTCAGAAACTACCAATTAATCAAATTTGTCGACAAGCGTTCAAGTTGCAACGCCTTTTTATCTGAATTTGAGTTCCTTTCTGTTTGTGAAACTAAAACTGTTGAGTTTAAATTTATTCAAATTCTCTTCTTTGCATTCTGATTCTGAAGCAAGTTGTCCTTATATGTCTTGGTCCATTGTTAGAGTTAGCGTGTATCGTATTCCTCTTGAAAAATTTGATTTAGGTCTGATGTGCTGCAGGCCACATCTATCAGGACCCACTTTGTGGGAGTGAGAACCGATGTAAAAACAGTCAAACGCATGTATCTTAAACATATTGCTTTTCAAAGTATATCCTGTAATCAAAAAATACGCATTTATGTGTGTTTGAGTTATTTTGAGTTTTTTTCCACTCGTATAGAGAGCACCCATTGAGAAGTTTCTTCTGAGATGAGTCTTGATAAAATAAATAAAAAACTGAAAGAAAATGTTATGTTCCCAATTCGATGTTGAAATGACAAGCCTCAGCCCCCTGGAAAACTAAGCAAACATTTCGTTTGATGTCTTATCGTATTTTTAACGTTTTTTGGATTGTTTCTTCTGGGAATTTATGAAGATGATATGTACATATATGTTGCCCCCCTGAACGCATAGGGACTATGGCTGTTAACTTCCAAATTCGTATACACTTCTCTCATACTAAACATCACATTCATTGATTCATTCATCAAACACTCTAATCGATCCGAAAAAAAGTTTTTCTACCAGTAGTATCACTCCACATACAATGTTTCAAACAATTGCCACTTTTGCCACTTTAAAGGTGAAAAAATTATACGTGATCCGACGGGAAATGTTGCGAGACGCTGAGATGGCCAAGAAACCAAAAAAAAAATTACAATTGAAGTACAAAGCTGGTAGTACCTTGGTTTATCATCAACAAACAGACAATACCGAATACGTTCTGAAAGTAAACGAACTTTTGTTAAGAAAATTTTTAAAAATTTTTATTCAAATTTTCTACAAGTGACCGTACTAACTTTTGAAATAGGACCTTGTATCACAAATTCATCCGAAGCAGTGATCTTTTCTTCCGTCCACTTTCTGAATTGGTTATAAAAAGTAACAAACGCAACGAAAGCCATCCAAAGGCTTTTAATCCACTTGTTACTTTGTTTCGACCAGCTTCAATCCCAATCAATGACTCCAAAACGCTTTCTTTTGAGTTTGTTTATGACGAGCGGGAACAACGGTAAGTCAGGCGGTGACAAGCCTGGACGGATGATGAAATTGGGGCAGCCTAACATCGTCATTCATTGTCAGGTAGCGAATGCACTGTAAAGACTGGTGTACTGGCACGTTGTCATTGTGCCAGCTCCGCCTCTTCACAAAAAGCGACCAACATCTAGCAAGGCGTTTTAGAAACCAATGAAGCACATTTTTGTTCAAACTTCATCCACGGAAGCTCGATATGGTACAAATTTTTTGGTACGACCTCCCTATTATCAATGAACACAATAAGCATTATTTTGATATTTGACTTGGACATTCACGTTTTTAGGCCGAAGAAAGGGATTTCTCTATTACTGGTTTCTCTGGGTCTGGCTTGGTTTCAATATCGTTCGTGTAGCACCATATTTTTTCAGTTGCGGCAATTTCAGCATAGTCTAAATCCTTTTCGACACTTTCCAGTACTTCATAAGACATATGCGCCCAAGTATTTCCTTTTGAAACCCTAGTTTGTATGTTACAATAAGCTGCAAAATATCGTACAATAAATTTCAATGCTAAGAAGATTGCCCGAGCGTAATTTGCCACTTGATTCCATTTGTCAAATGATTTCAGCATCTCTTCGATTAGGCTATCTGGATGGAGCTCTCCCACTTTTACGGCAAGATCACCGCGCTCTTTGTCCCATCTTCTGCATGAAAAGAAAGTATGACAGGCGTCATCCTTCACACCAAATCAGAATATGCAATCTGGAGACCGTGACTTACCTATTCAGTAATGGATATGAATTCTATAATGGATAAGAACATCTTGCACATAAATCTCCATGGAGGCGACCAGGTTCGAAACCTACGCACTCGTTGATTCTCATGGAGTACGTGCACAAGAGCTCGAAACAGACACATGTCATGCAGTAAATCGGAAAAAAAATTCTTAAAATCGAAAGATATAACTTTTGTTGTAAATGATAGCGACAGGGTACAGTTTGATTCATTTTTTTTCCTGGTATTTTCAACATCACTGCAGTATGCTAAGTGTAAAGTATGTGATAAAGATATTTCTTTTTCGAAAAATGGACAACGAGGAGTAAGTTTCGGTGTATCGTGTGATTGCGGACCAAAGTGTATTTATTCATGTCCATTATTTGCAACTGAATACGAGAACAATCGACGCATGGTGTATGTCATGTGTTTGATTGGTGTTGAATTGAGTGGTATCAAAGAAAACTGTAGCACTAACCACTGAGGTAGTGCTGGGAAAATGGTGATTAGACGCATATGTGAAATATTTTGGTAATCTTTAAGAAAAGTTTAAACTGTCATTGACTCACAAACATTCAAGATGTTGCTCGATACTGCCCCGTATGGTGATGAGTTTATTCTCATCGTTTGTGCGTGTTGAGTGCTAATGAGTTTAGTGCTAATATAGCTTGAACACGTCTTATACAAGCAGGAAAACCTGCGAAGACGAACGATGACCAAAAATAGGGGCAGTTTAGGAAGTTTTAGTGAAGAAGAATATAGCTGTTGTAAAAAAGTTCCCGTTGTAATATCTCAACAGTTGAAGATCAAACACATAAAAGAGCTGTCGACTAACTTTGCTTTAGCTATCTAAAGACACTTCGATTCTGCGCAATGAAGAAATGTGAAAGAGATCAAGACCTGATGATAAAAATTCACAGCATGTAAACTGTTCTGAAACTCGTTGCATACACAAAAAGGCGGCAAGAGATAAAACAGAATTCAAGCATCCTCCAGAACTGCTGAAGATTTTCATCAAGTTTTGAAACAATCTACGGAGATTTGACCAGAAAATATTACGAAAAGATGCCTCGGAAAGAACTCGCAAAATACCAACAGATCTTTCAACAACTGCGCTTAGTCGATGGCTCCTAAACACCTGTTTAACTGTAAAAAATGTGGCCGAGATTGCTTGTCAGACATCTGTTTATTTATATAACGCAGGTTATCAACCAGTTTTGAAGTTATAGGTGTGAAAATCGATCCGAATACAGTTTGTCACTGACCACGGTAGATAATACATACGAGTTGCCGACTGATGCCTCTAAGGAAGCCAGAATAAAGTGCAGGAACGATAATTTGGACGGAAAAGTGCATTCTGAGGAAGAAGAAGGCATTATGTATGCCCATGTTTTTGACGATTTTTCAATAATAAAACTTTAATCGCCTTTTTCTCGAAAAAAACGTTTTTCGAAGCCATGTTGATGAATTCTCGGGAACTACTGAACCGATTCTCACCAAAGTTCTACTAGACATTCTCAATTCCATTAAACATTTTGATTTGAAATAGCTTGTTTTTCGGGATTTTCGAAAAATATCCGACCTTCTTTCAATTTTGCGAGAATGGCGCTAGAGCTATCGACATACTGAATCTAAAACTATTTAATTTTTTCGTTCCGACCAACCATCTCGGAAATGGTGAGGCGTTCCTTAAGTGCAGTTTACAGTCTCGGGGAAGTTGCAGGGAGCAATATAGGTGTGAAATCTTTGTTTTTTTGTCAACTATTCTTGGATACACTGAACTGAAATCTTGGGTACATTTCCCATCGATATCACATAGAATTACACAGAGAAATTACATGATTTGTAGGCAGTCGGTCAAAGAGTTTTTTTATGGGTGATCATACGAGTCTTTGATTTCTTCGTCTTTCTCTTCTGTCAGAGCATCGGGAAATTAATTAGGCGCATATTGAATACAGTAAATTGTTTGGGATTACGCACATTCGATCATTTATTGTTTGCACGTGAGTGATGTGTGGTTTAAATGTACTTTGCGTTATAAAACTGACTTGGAATGCAACGTTGCCAGTAAATCTCGCACTTCAAGTACTAAGCGGGACCTCAGGTCCTTAATTTCGCTACCATTATACCTTTCTTCTCGCTTTGCCTATTTAGTTTGTATCAACTAGCTAATGCATTCAGAAGTACAGAAGGAGGCTGGGTTCATCTATCGATTTCGGCCACCCTTTTTAGTAGAAGAAGGACGACATAAACTTGTGTTGTCCAGAAACAAACGTTTTTTGCATCACTGCACCGGTTTGAAGTGACTCACTAATATCAGGCACAAGAAATCTGTTATATACGTTAACTTGGTTTGTGGTCAGTGTTTTTCAGGAGTAAATACGGACACATCCTCGCGCCATTATTGAACAAAAAATTTACAAATTAAACAATTAAACCTTTCTTAAACGAGCTAAGCAGAACGATACGGCTCCTGCCGTAAGGAGCTTTGGAAATGGACATTTGATCTGGTCACTCTCCATGTTTGAAAAATTTCTATTAAAACGGAAATTTGTTCTTCATTATAACACAATTGGACGAGAAAATGTATTATTAACTGCCCAACTGATTTAGTAATAATCTTGATATTTACGAACAAATTTTAATGAGAAAATGGCAATGGAAAATTTTTTCACGAAACATATTATGGAAGTCAAGTTTTCAACAAGTGAAAACTGATTTTGCTTGCATTAAATGCTGCTACGAAGTTTTATATAATTGCAACAAAGTTGGAGCTTTCGCTTAGTTTACCTCGTCGGAGGTAAATAAAATTCTTCTCATCCTGAGCACTCCAGATTAAATTACGAAAAGGCATTCCCGTTTCTGATGTGTAAATATAGCATTGTCCTCTACAGAAGTGTAATTAGAATACTGTCTGAATTCTATTCTGATGACTGAAAATGAATTTAATTCAGAAATATAAGATATCAAAGTAAAAAGAAGGGCAAAAATGCTTTGAGTTCGTCAGCCTTCAGTCCTTCAAAAGCACTTTCCGACGAGAAAATTTCGAGATGTTTTTGGTTCACAGGAAAAAAAATTTCATTAAATTTGTATGGCACGAGGGGTCAGTTATGAAAATCCATTTAGCTTTGAGAGAAATCCACGAAATTCCTTCAGATACAAGCTGAGCCAAAACAAAATTTGCTTTTGTTACTGAAACACCTTTACATTCTTATTTACAATTAATTCATTATAATTTCGCATACGCCCTTGCATACAAATACCTTCCAGGCTTTTATGGAAAGTGACCCCAATTATCGAAATTACAAGAAACACTGAGAAACTTTTAAGCTTGGAAGAACGTGGCATCCGAAAATTGCCATCGGAAATGCTAGCGAACGGATAAATATCGCCCGAAGCGCTTTCAGGCTCTATTCAGGACGAAGTCTTATATCTCCCAAGGTTAGAAGCCCAACATAAGTTTTTAAACCCAACGATTTTTGACACGAATGGAAAACGAAAAAGGACTGTTCAGGTCTCCGGTTTGAAAAGTTTATTGACTGGTACGGATTGAAAATTGTTGAAGTTAGGGTAAGTTTTTGTTTTCCATAAAAGTTTTCAACTGGGTGGCACACATTCTTCCGATGACGATAAATGCCTGTCAACTCCAATTGTTGCCTATTAGGCTGTTTGCCTAACCATCAATATTCTGTTTGGGATGAAAGGATCATGTTGAAAACTCGATAAGTACTCAATTCGGTTTATTGCGATTTAATTTGGTCGAGCTCTTAAATTTGCAAGTTGATTATCCGCTTAATTTTCCTAGTGGAGAAAAGCAAACAGCAAACACACGCCGCCAATGTTAATAAGAATGGAGTCAGTTTTTCAGTAATTTAGTTTAGCGCTGGAAAAAAATAACTTACTGATACAATTTAACGTAAATTAAATTGTGTCGACGCACGTAAGTGGTTACTTGGACAGGATCCGCATAAAGTGAACAACAATAATACTTGAGAACATTAGAAACAATTGACGTCAAACGTAGAGTGCAATAAAATGTGTTTAGATAGCTAAATATTTATCGAATTATCAACTTCAATGTTTTTTTTTTGAACGGCGGCCCTACTTTATTAGATGTTTCGGACGCTATCGTATTTTCCCAATGCTATCTGTGAAAAATATTGATCATCAGTAATTATTTTGTTTGAGTTCGCAACCAATGGTCGACGCGTTCATCATGAATATCAACCAACGTTTTTCACCAAGCAATAAAGTTTTGATTTTTGAGGAAAGTTTTTGAGATTATCTTTATGGTACGGTCATAAAGACAAAGAACAGTATAACAGAATAAGTAAATCATTAGGTAAATATCGTTAAATAATCAAATAATGTCTACTTCTTTGATGTAATCTAAACAGCATATGGGTGAGTTCCGAGAAAAGGTAAGCCAGGTAAGAACAGGACAAATATCGACACAAGAAAGATCATATAAACAAACTCTTCAACATGAATCAGGTGAAAAAGCGGAGTTCTTTTCAACTTTGTAAGGCTGAGGTTTTCACATCCATGAAAAATTAAAAATTATCGGCCGGGCAGATGGAAATTCGGAATCAATATTTAAATCTTAGCTGAATGAGGGTCAACTCATATAAACATAGGCACACACCTCAATAAATGCAAACAGACATCTAAAAATACGTAAATACATATATATAAGCACACATGCATTCATACTTACATACATTCGCCCATGCAAGCATGCATGAGCACACGTCCATGTAAACATAAATAGAGACGTTATAATTCATTCTGGAATATGGCTATAGAACATTTATCAAACACTTGAACATTCATTTTGCATTGATAATTTATATTAAATCAAAATATTGGTACATTTCCCAAAAAATGTTACGAGCCCCTGAGAATGGCGAGCATATAACCAAGTAATCGTAATGAGAGCACCAGAATTTGTTGTACTTTCTGTTTCAACCTATGAATGAAAAAAAGCAGCAAAATAAGCATAGATAACTGTGAATACACACACACGTGCTGTGATGTATTTTCAAAAAAATAATAAAAATATAATTAAGAATAATGATAAGAATACTGGGGAAACCGATAGGTCGCACCTGCAGCGAAAGAAAGGAACAAAGTTAAATAGACAGGGTTATTTGAAAATACAAAGGCCGCATAATGGCGGCCGAAGGAGGTTACTTTTAACCAACTAGCTCATCGGGCGGGCGTGGGGGTTGTAGGACATTATTTAAGCCCTGATCCTTCAATGTCTCATACACACACACACACACACACACAAAGAAAGAGCTTACTCTTTCTTATTAAGAAAAATTAATAAATAAATAGAAATGATCAAATAAATAAGAAAATATAAAATATTTAACTAACGTGAATTGTGCTGCGCTGATTCTGACCACCTCTGCTTCCTCTAGCACGATTCTCCACCTAAACTTGGTTTCGGGACTTCAATGCATTCTGGCCACCTCTGCATGATTTCGGGACTTCAAGGAATTCCCCTGCACTGCGTCCTGAACACCTCTGCTGCCTGCTTACTATCTTCTTGGCATCGATCTTAATGCTCTCTTGGGCTTTGGGATTTTGCGATTCGAGGACTTCTGAGGCTAAACACTTCAAACAGATGCAAGTACTTCCTGATTCTCTTTATTCTGCTCAATAATTAAATTCACAATTTATGTCCTTTATTTTCCATCACTTGATACTGAATTTCTATACTTTATTTTCCATCTTCCACCTTCCATCCTGGATAGAATACATAGAATACATTTTATTTTCTACATATATGATATTTACAATAATATTTTAAATTAACTTAAATACTATGCTTAACCTAGCTAGCCTAAGCTTTATCCCAGGTTTATTTCATTTGGAACAATTTTTTAAAGATACATTTTTTATTTGTACAAATTTTGCTAGTAATTTAATTTTGAATTTGATTTTCGTCGGCTGTAGAAACCTCCGAATTTCCTGAAATGATAGCAAAAAAGAAAAGGAAACAAAAACACAAACATAAAGAACCAAGTGGTAACAGAGGATGGGTTGGGTAGAAGGGGAGAAATGATATGGCGGGGTGGATGGGGTTTGGGAGAGGACAAAGTATAGAAGTAAATTAAAGTTGTATTCTTGGGTGTGGTTTTGGTTCGATGGCAGAATTAGTAACTAAATTTAATAGTGGGTTGGAATTTTTTCTTTTTTTTTCAGGGGGGATGTTATTTTGGTGGTATGGGAAAAATCCGATATTCAGAAAAATCCGGAACGGATTTTACAGAATTGTTTTAGTGTTAGTAACAATATTTATTTTTTGCTCGTTTTGTCTACAAGCACAATGTAAATAGGTAGACAAAATAGAGAAAAATAAACATTTTTACGAACACCAATGCAATTCTCCCGAATTTTTTGAATACCGTTAGATCGGTCGCTTGTTAGGAGTGTTAGCACTGTTTGTTGTTATGCTATGCCGAGATGGTGTAGCTGGTGTCGGGATTATTGCAACTTTGAATGAGTGCGTTGCTGTGGGCATGTGTTTTTGACAGCATTTTGAGTAGCTGGTGTTTCATGAAGAAATCGACACGGGTTATTTGGGCTTTATCGTAGAGTTATTGGTTGCTCACTCTGTGTCTCGAGCCCGGTTTCTTAAATATTTTCGTACAGTGACGAAGAAAGTGTCACTCTTGCTTTCGTAGAAGCTCCGCTTGTGTGCACGACAAATCGCATCAGCAGACGAAGCCATAGGTTAAGATGGGGCGAATAAGTGTTATGTAGCATAAGAATTTAATTTTAGCGGGAAAGTTTTTGCTGCAGTGCATAAGGGGGAGAAGTGCGTGAAAGGCATTTGTGGCTTTACGAATGTTACGAGTGACTTGGCGAATGGGGGAGAGTTTCGCGTCAATTTCAACAGCGAGATAGGTGACGTGGGTTTTCCGGGGAATAGGGGAGCCTTTAATCTCGAGTTTGAAATTATTCATATTTCGTCATAACTCTGTTTTGGTACGCGTGAATCTATGAATAACGATAGATTCGCATTTCGTAGGGTTGAGAACGAGTTTCCATTTAGTGAGATAATCATCAAGCTGGTTGATGTATTTATTAAATTGAATTTTGAGGAGTTTGAAGTTTCGGGTACTAGCGAAAAGCATAACATCGTCTGCATACTGAAGAATTCTGATCTGGCTGGGGGATTGGGGAATGTCGGCAGTGTACAGACAGAATAGTAGTGCAGATAGCACTGAGCCTTGGGGGATTCCTGCACTTAAGTGAAATGTGCTGGACATGGATTCGGGGAGTTTTACCTTGGCGGTTCAGCGTGAGAGGGACTTGAGAAGTAGTCTGCAGAGGTCTGGGTGAAAGTTGAATTTATGGGACAATTTGTGTATCAGCCCGTGATGCCAGACAGTATCAAAGGCCTTTCGAATATTGAGAAAACAGGCGGCTGTGGGAATATTATGGTTGGTGTGATTTGCCAAATGCGTCTTGAAGATAAGAAGTGGGTGTTCGACGGAATGAATTCGTCTGTTGGCGAATTGGAAACCGGGGATGATGTCGTTTTGAGTTATATGATGCTCAATGAGGTCTTTTATTACGACTTCGAAGATTTTGCCTGTAGAGGACAGCAGAGAGATTGGTCAGTAGCTATTGGGGAGGAGTGGGTTTTCCCCTTTCTTTGGGATCGGTGAGATAATTGTGATTTTCTAAGCAAGCGGGAAATGGGCATTTAAAATGCAATGGTTGAATAGATTAGAGAGGAATGGTGCGATGGTTTGATGGCATTTTTTAAGGAAAATGATTGGGATGTGGTCGTCTCCTTGTGATTGTTGGGAAGAGATCGCATGATCGATGTGATTTGGTGAGAAGTGGTAAAGGGTAAGTCGTTGTGAATATTCTGAGGGGCTTTGGGTGGAATGAGGAAGTTGGGTGTTTCGTTAGGGAGGGGATGGTGTGCAGCATTGTGGATAATTTTTTGTATCGAGTGTTGGACGGTTTGACTCGTCAAGGGGTCGTTGAGGTGTTGGGAAGAAATGTGTGCTTCTTGGAAATGGGTCGCAAGAAGATTAGCTCTCTCGAATGGTGTGAGGTGTTGTGGTAGGAGTTGTGAAGCATTCCTCTTTTGTTTGCCTAGTCCGGGGCAGGACTAACGGAGCTCTTGAAAGACGTTGGAGCTGTTTTTGTTTGAGAGTTTAGCTTCTAGGTGCTCGTTATATATTTGGTGGATTTGGGCTCTTAATTTACTGGTGAGTTCATTGATTTCTTTGCGGAGGTGTTGGTAGTCGGGATGGTATCTGTGGCGGAACTGTAGTCGCCGAAGGTGTTTCTTCCGGTTTATGTCTCTTATCACTTCGGCCGGAAGTGATATCATGTTGTGGTAGCCCAGCTTACGCATTGGTACATATGTTTCGATGCATTCTTGAATAATTGCGTGTACTCAGTGACTGTTGAGTCAATAGTGGTGTTTGTGACATATTTATTTGTCGCGAGTGAGATTTGTGGAAGTCCGGATGATAGTGAGAGGTTGGTGACGTTCCAATCTACATTACGGTAGTCAGGGATACAAGGAGGGGTGGCTTTAATGGGGGATTCTTTTAGTGAAGTGTGGAACACGATACCGTCGTGGTCACTAGTACCGGGTACAGTAAGTAAGTATGGGGCTATGTTGGTGTTAAAAGTTATCGAGAGGTCGATGCTAGTGAGAAATTTATCCAGATATGATTGGTGTTTTTAATTCACTTTCGAGATATTCGACAAATTTGATCAGAACTTCCGCACCCATGAGTCTTCGCTGAGTTAGTTTAGCAAGGGTATAAATCACTTACAATGTTGTAAGTGAAAAATGGAAAAATTGATCTACCAAAAACTTCTGAAATTGATAAATCCAGACCAAAAGGCAATTTGGAAAATAGGACAAGTTCAAAGCTGTAGAGCAATATTCATAACTAGTAAATAACCAGTCGACATCCACCTAAGCTGGTAGTGCCAATCGATGCTTCCCGGCCTGTGAGTTTGCACCTGACGAGAAGCGGCAGGGATGCGTGTTCGAAACCAGCTTGAGCTCTTTCCATCTTTCTAAATAGCACAACTAATGAATATTCCAAAAAAATCACACAAACTCAAAAAAGAAAATTGAGACGTAGCATTCGCAACCAGATAGACGCACTCGAAAAAAGGATTCTACGACGTATTAGAAGAGCAAAACCTGAAGGAGAACAGAGACAAATAATCTATAATCATGACCTATAGGTACTTTTCCACAAGCAAGAACTCCCCAAAATCGTCAAATTGCAAAGGCAGCTGTCAGCTGGAGCCCAGTGTAAAGCATGAATGTCAAGCGGATACCCAGGAAGGTATTCGCATGCAAGGGTTAAAAAGGTAGACCTGTGAATAACCCAGGAAGTGATGCGCGGATTTGATTATCTAGAATGGCGGATCTAGAATGGTAATCGCAGGTAAAGCTGGAGAAATTAGACCTCTGGCAAAACACAGAAATCGCTAGTTGGAGTTGCTTCACAAGAATAATAAATCCCTTTAGTAATCGGAGGACGCGGTCGATCGATGGATACCGTTAAAGGCGTCGACGATAACTTCAAAGCAGTCATCTCTGTCCCTTCTTTTTGAAATTTGCATCTGCGATTCAGTTGTATTCACTCCTCATATTTTCTATACAGTTGATTTCTAGCTATTAAATATGGTCACGTCCCAAGATGACACAATATTTGTACAAAGTAAAATGAACTCCTTTCGACGACCCAATGTTTCTCGGTTTCTGAAGGATGGAAACTGCGAAAAATTACGTGGGCTGGCCACGTTTAGGGAATGAATGACAACCGGATATCTAGAAAGGTATTTAGAAGTGCTGCTATGGGCGTAGGACTAGGAGAAAGCCAAGGAAAAACTTGTTGAAATTAACTGGTGGAGATCGGAGGCGGACTTAATTTTTCAATCGAAGCGGAGAAATTCTGAAACGCCAGATTTGAAAGTGACCATCACTTTATGGGGTGCTTTCTGACAGTTTCAGTAGGTGCAGCATGAACTCCTCTTTTGGGGCAGCTGCTACTAGATACACTTGAGACTGGCCCACCACTAGTATTAAACTACACCGGGCCAGCTTAATTACTAACTCATATAACCCGCCCTAATATTTGAGATGAGCAGCACCGATGAGCAGCAGCTCCTAATTAGAAGTGCTTGCTACGGCGGTCAAAATTTCTCAGCCAGTTTAGTCCTGGTTTAACATGATTCCCATTGCACAAATGTAAGAGCTTTAAGATATTTAGCTAAGGAAAAGGCGATATAACAACGACTTAAATCAAAAATTTAAACTAAAAACTGCATAAATTGTTATTCCTCCAATTGTTTTCTTTTGTTTTCTTTTAAATATTTGTAGTAACACAAGCTTCGAAACGGTCAACTGAAGGATTCCCAGTTTCAGGTTTCTGGAATCACTCAAGGAAGATTGCAGAAGACTTCAACGCTACTTAAAAGTAATCATGAATTTCGAACTACACAACAAAAACACAAAATAAATTAAAAGCCAATTCAGTCTAATACAAATATTCATACCCATATGAAATTAAATACAGGATTAAATACTAAAAAAGATGTCCATACAGCATTGCATGAAATACAAAACATTGTAGCGTCTACGAGGAGCTACATTTCAAAAAAATTCTAAGTATTCAAAGGTACATTTGAACATTCTTTTTGAATTCAAATTGAACGGGTACCCGTAGGGGAATTTTTTAGAAGTGACAGTGAGGGAATTTGGTGAGAGTAAGAGTACTTTACCTTTCCACTTTAGAATTTTACCTTTTACCCTTTCCACTTGGAATTTAAATGCTTATGTTGCTTCCACGTAATTGAAAATGGTAAGCACATCTTCCATAGAAATCTTCCTTTCATCTTGTGATTCTACTTAAAATATAATCAAAATTTCTTATCAAATTAAGGTGAATGTGAAACTTCACATTAGAATACTTTATTTATTCAAATTTCTTTACATAAATTTATCTGTCTATTAGATCCGGATGCCCACTGTGTTAACAATTGTTCTCTTTCAATTTCATATCTGAATTTCATTGTCAATGTAGGACAAGGTGAATACTGCCGAAACGGGTAAGAAAAAGGTGCCCCTTGCTCTTTGTAAATAGATAAACGATGTCATAAATTCATTTGACTTATCGAAATCTCCACCTCAAAAAGTTGGTTCACAAACCAATATACATATTTGAATTTCATAGAGTTCATTTGAACTATGAGAAATTCTACCAATAAAATTGACGTTAAACTGAATTCTACCAACAATTACGGTTTTTTATTTTTTTGCAACACCAAAACGAACTTCAATTACGGTAAACTTTCAATTATCCGAAATGACTTCCACGTGCATGTTGAGACTGCCAGTAGAAGGGGCTTGATGTTCGTTAAAGAATAGCAGTTGTTAAACGGCTCCGGAACGTAATGGATTTGTGGCAACTATAGATCATAAATATTGGATTCGAGTCCGTTGTGGGTGTTAAGCTTTTATCCTCTTCGAATGATTT
The DNA here is from genome assembly GCA_954870665.1 of Stratiomys singularior. Taxonomy (NCBI): domain Eukaryota; kingdom Metazoa; phylum Arthropoda; class Insecta; order Diptera; family Stratiomyidae; genus Stratiomys; species Stratiomys singularior. Next base: position 23,353,890 of record OX940880.1, read on the forward strand.
ATCTTCTTCCGTGTGATTGACATCATATTCAATCCGCTCTGAGGTGATTGACTTTGTTCGAAGTGTAAACAAATAACATCCTCGAGCAGAGGGAAACCGTTGTTGGCAACTAGTCGTGGCAGGAGTGGTGTTGCATGGCACGAGCTTTAGATACATAGACTTGGGCAAAGAAAGGTGGTTTGTAATAGTAACACTTTTTTCACTTAACGCACCCTTGCGGGGCATCATCACAGTCTTCTCAGCGGAAACAGTCAATCCAAGATGTTCACGCCAGTTATACACAATGTGCATTTACCGCGCCACATTTACCTCCAACAGTGACCGACTATCAGCTTCAACGAGGAGGAGCAAGTCTTCAGTATATGCTTTACTTTACAAAGACATTCAAGTTGCGCCAGAAAGTCACCTATCCATTCCCTTATTTCAAATTATTTTTATAATTAGTAGTTCTCAGTTCATTTCTCAAGGTATATCTACATATATGTATGTCCTGTGATTCCACTTCCTTACCCCAAAAATTGTCCTGGCCATAGGTAGCACGGGCAGTGATTCTCTCTGCGAAAAGTCCCAACAGTACGGCCTCAGTAAGCCACCGGGAGGACCTACTGCTAAAGTAATGTCAACATCCATGGTTCGCAGCAAGGTTTCAAAGCGCCTGATTCGATTGAAAATTGTATAAGTGACTATGAAACTTGGTAATAATACTGCAATGTTGAAACTAGGCAGGCATCCTGGAAAACTTTTGCATATTGGTTTTATTTGTGTTTATTTTAGTGTTCTAATAAAGAATTCTCCGATTTTATTGAGGGTCATCAACAGTTTTTGGGGATTTACCTGGAGTGCGTAATGCTCTCAACAGCCCTAGCATTTCATGTACGGTCACCAATGAGCAAATCTTTATCACTGTCATCGCGAATACAGCAAAAGTTTTGATCAACATGTGATGTTGCCTCTAGCAGATCTCTCCTGTTTTTCCGTTTCAATTCTTACTGAAAAATCTACCAACGTTTTTGTTTTGATCTGAATGTTGAATCAATGTTGCATCTTTGCAGAGACGTAGAGGAAAGTAATTTTCAGCACAAAGCATTTTGTGCATTCTATTTTCTTATTTGGAAAAATTTTGGCCAAGCCCCAAGTTTGTGTTTTTGTAAGTTATCCTGGATTTACTGTCCGATGGGATCACGACGCTCTACTCAACTGTGGAAGAGAAGTAAGTAACTTGTTGATTCAGAGGTGCTTCCGTTTAAAATTGGTAATCGAGTAGAATATGAGGACTTAAAACACTAACATAGGAAGGTTAGAAAACCATACATACAACGCAAATTTGTTGAATATAACTATATAATCCTTAATAAGAAAACTCTAAAGAGTCTTCCGATAGCTCAAGCAGAGATCTTCCACATCAAGCTGAAAATGACAGTTTTTAAACCTTTCACCTTTACCGAAACGCCGTAAATGAGAGTTCGATGCAAATGAAAAGAATTTTCCAAATATTATCGATAGTCCAGATAAAAATGGTGATAGAGTCAGCAAATAACCCATGAGATGATATTGAATGAGAAAAAGGATATCTTAGGATTCGGCTATAACAGGCTCAGTGTATTGTATTATTAAACAACTGCAGTGATCCAAGAAAACGATAAGTTGAAAAGTCTTTTCCTTAAAAAATTTATAATTGGAATTTATGTATGCAGACTCTGTGTAATCAGGGATATACCTCCTCTAATATGTTTAGAGAAAATAATATGTAAACAGCTGAGCGTGATAAACAGCGTGTTATAAAAAATAGAAGCTTCTCTAAATAGTAAATCAATTAATAATTATAGAAGCGGAAAGCCCACGAACTTCCTTCCAAGATTCTCGGTAAAATTAGCCTTCTCAGGAAGACTTTCCTCTGATTCGATCAAGACATCTTTTGTTAACAACATGGTTCCAAATTCAAATCAAGGCAATTCACCAACCATGGAAGACTTTACCGCTCAAAAAATTCTGCAAATCCGTCTTGTCTGTGATATGGAACGTTTTGACAGTAAAATCAATAACTGATATGCAGAAGCGAAAACCATGAGGCAGCAACCAAAACGCGCCCAAAATTTTGAACATATAAGCAAAAAACAGATTTATGATCGATCTCAATCAAAATAGCCTGGAACCTTATCAGATGCCATGAATATACACGACTTGATTTGTAAGTTCTGGCGAAGACAGTCTTTCCCAGTCTTAATACCCTCAGGATACCCTCGCCTTACCCTCGATACCCTCCTCCTCAAAAACAATACAAACAAGTTGCAGCGCTACCTAGAAACGGATACTAACAAATAAATCCAATAAAGGCAATCAGGAGTATTTTTGACAAATGCTCCTGTCGGACTAGCACAGAACTCTAGAACGTAGATCCAAACGCCACGATAAAGAGAGCGTCCTACAGTTTAAGACTTTTTCATGTTCACAAATGGCTCTGTGGCCAACGTAAACGAATAATTTCAAACAAATACTTTGATCTTGACTGAATCTACCAGAGTATGTTCCATAAAATCCATGTTTATTCCTTGTCAATCATCAAATGACGGGGAATCCGCTGGTGTCTGTAGTTGTGATCAAAATGTACACGCAATGCGGAGTATTGCTCTTAATTTTTTTAACTCCTCCTTCCCACTTCCTCTTAATCAAAGCATAGCATAGATATGAACTGCTCCAATCCCAGGAATGCGCCTTATGTCATGCTATCACAGGTTATGCTATATTACCCTGGTTTTTTGTTGATAATTTTGGCTCACCTGAGCTACTGGGATAAACACAAGGGACGTCGTTTGCTTCTATAGGACAACCGGAGGGACGATCTGGTCAACGCTGTATCTTGTTCATAAGCGATTTGAGGAGGACGTTTAGCAGATCCTTAACAATAGCGGGAGAGCTAAAAGCCAATGCTACCCTATGCCGTTTTCGTAACAGTGGACTTCAAGTAAATAATTAAAATAAAAAAATACTTCAAAATAATCCGCAGTGAAAAATGACGTCTTATAAGATAGTAGTTTAGTTTTCGATGGGGATGAGATAAACCTATGATTAGAAACTCCGCGATTGTCGAATTGAAAAAGTGAAACAATAAAGTTGAAAGGAAACGAGTTTAATTTATCGATGGTTATGAACAAGATGTCGTTTTTAATTTTTGTTTTTTTACCTTAGACCATTTTTCTTTTCAGGAATTTCGGCAACGTTTGCTCTTCTCTTTTTTGGGCACCGTTTTTTCAGATCACCACCATTTTGAAAGAACGAAGAAAGAATAGAAGTTTTCTTATAGTGCAGTAATTGAAGCTTAAGAGAATTATCTCAATATCCAGTTCAACGACTATCTGAAGAATCCTCAAAAATAATTTTGTTTTTTGGGTTGGTTAAGCCAATAACCCCCTTGAGTATGATAGTTGAATAAAATTTCAAGAATTTCCTTCTTCTTTCACCGGATGGGGCAATAAACCGATTCCACAAATAAATATTTTGCTATTTAGAAAAAATAAAGTTTCTTGCGTAATTGATAACAAAATCGTTTACGTACTTTCATTTCACTTCTACGCACATTCATAAAATATGTGGGAAATTAAAAAAGAAAACAGCTGGAACTGCAATAGAACAAATTATTTCAAGTCAATCGAAAGCTCCCTCGAAGTCCTTTGTTTCTATAATCGTTCCAAGCGATTGTTATACATAATTAAAAAATAAAATGCAAAAATTGTTCAACGATTCTGCGTTTCTTTAAAATATGATAGTTCAGAAAAAATAAACAAATTTAAATTTAGAACGTTTTTAGGAGGATTAGACGGTATTTTCTCAATATAATATCCGTATTATTCAAAAGTCAACGACTCAATGCAGGATGTAAATGCTAAATATTGAATGATTTCTGTGAAGTGCTTAAATTAAATGCAATCATATTTTATGAAAGGAAAAACCTTATAAAAAAGAAAACTGAAAAAATACCTAATAAAATACTCACCAAGTGTATCGTTATGCTTTCTCTGGAGAATTCTTGGAATTATTTGACACTTTCTTGCCCATAATTTGTCCCCTTTGAAATCTTATAGGCGCTCGAACACTAGTTATCTCTTTCTGATTTGAAATCCACGCAATATTATGTTATTTTAACGAATTAAAGCAACACTTATTTTTGCAAACGTCGTTTATCCAATCAGATTTCTCAAAATTATCCCGTCCGGAAAGTGTCTTTTTTCTTCGAAAAATACTATTTGGTTGTGTAACATGAAATGTTGAAGTTTACTTCGCTGATTTCAAATGCAGACAACTTCATGCAGATGCTGTTTTGACACATGATTATATCTTTGTTTGAAACGACGGTCATGCTGGTTGTAAACTATTTTTGAATTGTTAAAAAAATATTCAAAAAATGTTTAGCCAAAGTAAAGCAACATATAGCTATAAAAATATCAAAAATTCTTGGTTTAGCAAAATACGATATCAAATATAAGATCCAAGCGGCGTCAGTGGTTAGTACTGTCAACGATGTCATACCTAAGTTCAAGGGCAACAGAGCACGTAGTGCAATGTTAGTTCAGATACAAGGTTGAACAATAAGGCATGCGAGCAACCTAGGACTGATGGTCAGCATGTGAGCTAATCCTGACGAAAGTTCACAGGAATTATTAGAAATCTTTGGTAAATTTAGAAGGAAATCCTGACTTATTTCACTAATGCTTCTGAAGAATGCTGTCTCGAGACATGTTTTTTGCATTTTTCCAAGAAAAAGAACGGTCCATTTTTGAATCGTTTTGTCACGGATGCCAAAAAAATTTGATCATGGGTGACAATCACAAACGGTAGGGCAAAAACAAACCACGCCTCTAAATGACAGATCGACGAGCAGAGACTTTTGATGAATGTTTATTGGTATGACATTAAGTTTCATGCACAGTTAATATTCATAAAATCTTATCAATAAGTTATTACCGATTACTGGTTCAGTAACTGGATGGAATGATAGCAAAAAAAATTTGCGGGAATATACTAACCCTCAAGAGAAGCACTATAGTGGCTTCGCGATTAAGGAGCACATGGGTATGTCATACCCGCGTGCCTTTGATAATTAATATCTTGTGATTCAATTATCCGATTTAGTTAGTTTTTTTTAAATTTAACTTTAGACAGTAAAAAAAAGAACATGTTTAGAGAACGTTCTTAAAAATCTTAGTATTCTTAATATTTTCCAAAAAAGCAGCAAAAATTTAAAAAAAAGTCCCAATGAGGTGTTTTATTCAAACTATCATATCTAGGCGGGATTAATAGATAAAAACTTTATTCCAACGACATTTAAAAGAGGACATAATTTACTTTTAGACACTAATTTACTTTTAGACACTAATTTAATAATTTAGTTTTCTTACAAAACATATTTATTTAGTTAGGTGAAGTTCACTAATTTTAAAATAGTAACGCTTAGTTGACCACACTAAGTCATTAATTTTTTATTGATACAAACAATTATTTTACATTACAAAACTTAGATTAGGAACGTTTTAATGCTAAAAAATATTAAGAAGACAAGTGAACGCTACATTCTAGCAGTATATTCTTTACACATAGGACTACCGCATCTTATACGCTTATAACGTGTTGTTCTACTTCAGACGCACGGCGTGAACTTCAGACAACGAGAATGGTTGTTCGTTTTGAGCTCAATAGAAAATAAAAGAAACCTACAAATAAATGTTTGAAAAATATAGAATCAAAGTTTTCAATAAAAATTCTATAGAAAATATAATATTTATAATTTATTCAACACAAACTGTGTCAAGATTGAGAAAAAACACTATTATTGCAAAAAGTTAAATCAGATAAATTGACAAAACACTGACACAACGACAGCACTGGGTGGCATATACCCATAGACTGGTTATGATCGCTTATATTGTTGTTGGTGTTCACATCTCAAGATAGCTTTGGTGAGGGATCTGTAGTGGGGATAGTGAAGTTTTTGCTCCCACTTCAAGTCATCCCCTCAACGTAACCATTTATGAGGGACAAACACTTTCAATTCACCCCTTGGTATCCCATACCCAGGGCTTCTCTTTAGGGTTAAATTGCTCAATCTATAGACAAGGGCAAGGTAAAACTACTGGAGTTGGAGTTGACCAGATTGGCATTTCTTTTGTAGATTGGATTTTATCTTAAGAGGAAGCTCATTCGATTTCGATGACTCTATAAAACGTGTTTTTATCGCGTCCTATGAGATCGGTCTTCTTAGTAAGGACCTGAATGAAGTTGGCTTTAAATGGCGAATAGGCGAATAGGTTATACTTTAATTTAATCGAAAACAACAAAAACAAAAACATGACAAAATTGGGTTACAAAAAATCATAAAATTTCTTCATCTCGTTCGGCATTATTACTTAGTATATTATGCTGACAGGGAAATGTTTGTAACATGATACCAGAGGCCTTGAATAACAATAATGAATAGAACTTAGAGATTGTATACGAGTGAAAAAACAGAACACTGGGATGGTACAGGATTGTTTTCCAGTATTTGCAACATAAGGGATGTCTTCCTCTATTTCTTTTCTAAAAAACTCTACGTTTTTTTTTATTTGCGACACACCCCACTTTTCGGAGAAACTTAACCCACCACTGTTGAAATTCATACCGGAACAGCTCCTTGAAATTCCGATGAGACTGACTATACTACAAATGCTCTTTGTAGTATGAAATTTAATTGAATATGATACCGTCAAGCCCCTGGCAAAATGGTGAACGTTATGAAAATTGAGACAATTTTGAAATGCATTCATTATTCAAATTATATTTCATGACAAACTTCATGAAATCTACTTGCCTTGAAATGTTTTGAATACTGACTCGCTATTATGATGATTGATTAAATTTAGACTCGAATGAAAAGTATTTATAATTGAATTTCAATAATAAATTTTTAAAATGAGGTTATAGCTTGCTTTGATTTCGTTCGTATAAATGGCAAGGTATACAGAATGGGTTTTATCACCATTTGCACAAGTTATATTGAAGGAAGTAATAGGCATATGCTTCATCAATTTGATACAATAAAGAATATCCTTTTGAATAAGCTTCTGAATCTACTTCAATCGAGAAACAGTTTGCAATCTCGATATTGCTAACATTCACCTTTTTTTCTGTCTGGACCAGAAAAGGAAAGTGAAGGGTGCTCCATTACGAGGTTTGCTTTTTAATCTCAAATAAAAGGCACCAAGTCTTAATCTATAATAAAATTTTATTTTAAGTCGAAAAAGCGATCTATAATATTTACATTTAAGGATTATTTCGTTTATCTCTCGTACCGAAACCACGTTGAAAATGTTCCACCCTGAGAATCCAATTTTGGATGACGCGTTCCACTATAGCGACCGGTATCTCGCGAATGACACGAGTCATTTTGGCTTGCAAAACGTCGATTGAAGCTGACTTATTCCCGACGTCTAGAGATTTCGTGCAGAAAAAAAAAAGAAAATAAAGTAAACTATAGAAGAAAATAATCGAAAAGTGTGATATCACACGATCTAGGCCGCCAATTTACTGGTCCAAAATATGAAATTAGGTTCTCACCGAAATGATTTTTCAATAATTCTATTGTTCCTCTCACTGTATGTGAAATAGCGCCGTCTTGTTGAAACCAAATTTTAACGATACCCCGAGCTTCAGTTTCACGTAGCCAAAAATCCCTTATGATGGTGCGATAGGGGTTGTCAATGACGTTTACGTTCTGAGCGGTTCATATTTCTGACTGGATTCATTTTTAAAGAAATATGGTCCGATGACTCCATCGACCCATAAACAACACCGAACTTTGTGTTTATGTGACTTAAACGGTACTTGAGCTCTTCTGGTTGTGAATCAGCCATAATACGGCAATTTTGTTTACTGACGTATCCATTGAGCTGAAAATGCGCCTCATAACTGAATAAAATCTCGTGATAAGAGTTGAGAACTACGCTGAATCGATTCGTGACGGTCTGCAGCCACTCTATCAGCTACAGAGGCTATACTACCTACACGATATGCTGGATCTGGTCTAGTCGGTAGAGTATCGTCCATGGTTTGCCATTTACGAATAGTTTTGGCCATAGTAGTTTCGGCAGTTTGACGATACACACCATACATTCCTCTTAGCAATTTGGAACAAATACTACGCACAAATATAGATGAAGAGGAGCCGCTTGCCAAACTGGGTGTATTTAAATTAACCTGTGCATGTCAGCATAGCTACATCGGTTAATCAAGACGTAAAATAAGGACAAGATTTTGCGAGCACATAGAGGACTAAAACAAAAGGATACGAAAGTCGAACGCAACAATCAGTCAACTTTGCAAACCACATGACTAACAACAAGTATATTTCCAACTCGCGTCAAGGAAACGGTGAAGGTACGACGGTTGAATGCACTAGAATACATGGAAATATACTAACAAAACACATTTTACGAATAAATCATAACCAAACAAACAATAACTGTTTCGGATATAATTTTCGAGCCGCTAAAACTGCTTTACAAAAATCAAAAGAAATACAATACGACAACAACAGACATCGAAATCATAAAATCTCCTCAAAGTAAAAAATAGCACGGACTTTTTCCTATCTGGATTAAAGGACATCTATTTGCTTGCGAAAACCACAAATCTTTTAATAAGGACACTTGAGATGGTCAAAACTTAGAACCCGAAGATGGTGCATCGCCGAAATGCATCTGTGGACGAAACTCAAATAGTCAGGGGAAACTATGGAATCTACCAAGGATAAAAATCGTTCGGGCTTTTATATAAGCGTTTTTAAAACCATTCAATGTAAAGAGAGATAATCCATTTGCATGTGATGCTATCTAACGTAAGTAACATGTATTGTTTAACCCTTGAAAATTGTCCTTTGATACCTCCAGTAAATAATCTGTAACAAAAATTTAATGGCCGTTGATGGAACAAAAATTTACTGCTCGTTGATGCATTTGTTCTTTGGTAATTCTGACATTCATCCGGAACGACAATTTTCTGATGTTTCGTTGTCGATGTCTCTTAGTAGTCTATGTTTACCAGGCTATGGATCTCGTGTCAATTGACCTTAGTCAGCACAAAGATGGAAAACTCTTTCAATTATGCAATTATAAAATTCACTGTCTAAACTGTCGTTCAAACATATAAGTCCACATTGACCAATCGTCTAGGAATATAAACAGTAGATGACAACCCTACCAGTTGCCTCAATTACCAACAAGACATGTCAGACCACACGCAAGATGTATATCATAACAACCAACTTTCCACGTTAACACCATCGCATTAATCGAATCTCAACGAAGAGTTCGAAACTACGAACGAACGTTCGAGAGTTGTGAGTGATCTGCAGGCTCCCTAAATTTGAAATGACATTAACGTCAAAAACGTCAAAGCTTCTCAAGCCTGAACATGCAACTAATTAACTGATGCATTAGACTCGAAGCAGATAGAAAAATGTCATGTGCTATCGACCCGTTTACTACTTTTTAGAACTTAAGGGTAAGAAACCCGTTAGATTTTTTTATATTTTACCATGTGCTTGAACGCGACAAGCATTAGTATATTAGGTTGGCGTGATTCGTATTGTATTCGTTCTTGAAAAAAAAAACATGTAGAAAACAATATTGCGAATTATTTGCACAACTTTTTTTTTATTTTTCAGTTGTGTTAGACAACTAAACAATTATTAGAACAAAAAGCGAATTGTTTGATGTATGGTTAAAAGCACAGAAAGACAATCGAAATGAAGTGCTACTTTATTTCGTCATGTCGGGGTAAGATATATCTGGTATAATGGAGCAACCTCTACGAGAGCTTAATGTTATTTTCTCCTGATATGTTTCAAAAATATGTGAGAAGTAGAATAGCTGTGGAAGGAACCGTCAGCGATTTGTGATAAAGACTTTAAGGAGGCTAACAAGCGCCATATGCATCAAGGCATCATAGTCAATTCCACGAATATAAAAACAAGGAAAACCCACTCAAGACCTGTAAGGCCTCATAAAATATTCGCAGATTCCAGTCTCAAGTCAAATGAAAGAAAAGTTAACAGTCTCGTATGAGAGAGGACTTTCAGTGAGCTTGTTTATGCTGCTGAAGTTTGTACGCTTGGGGTGGGCAAAGAAAGTGCTGGGCTGGGCAATATCCTTGAGCAAAATCATCTACAACCCATTACCTGCCAATCAAGTTATTGTACACCAAAGAAAATAAAGAGGTCACTATAACTGAAACAAACGACGTCCTGGAAGATATTAAAAATTTATTGCCGAATTTAAGCTAAGTTATGGGACATCAGTTTCCATTGAACAAAAGATGATATTTACAATGGTGAATAGAAAAATATGTAATGCTGTGACTGAAACTTCATCAACGCAGGAATTAGTGGAACATCCCCTAAAATGATGAAAGATTATGGACGAGGATACGGTACCTCAACTGATGGAAATACCGCCCGTAGATTTTTTTCTAAAATTCTTGGCTAAGCGCTAATATTACAGGGTTCGATGTGTCATACTTCGCACTTCATCGTCGAAATAAGGACTGGAGAAGATTTCGTGAACGGAATACTAGAAAGCGTTCACGTCAAGCAACGAATAGAAACTTACTCAACGTACTATTGATAACGTCTGAACCTGTAAAAAACATCCTTCGAGATACACCAACAAAAAAATATGCTAGGTTACCCTCCGAAATAATCGAATTAATATCGCCATAACAAAATGCTACTTTAGTTTCTAGGTTTGACTAAGGACTGACAGCTAAATGTCTAAGAAAAAATTAGTGTTTTTTTAATAAATACATATGTTACATATGTAAATATATTTTATTTCATGATATTTATGCTTTTAATTGAAGACCAAAGTCCCTCAATAAAACGAGCTGAAAAATTTCAAGCCTAACTAAGCTTGTCTAGATCATTTCAAACAAATATTCTTAAAAATTAATTTTATCCAGCTTCCTTATACTACGCGATCCATTGTACGAAAGTAGGATAGAAGCAATTAGATTTGCTTGCTGTTCTCCTGTTAAACGTGGCTTTGGAATACGTGATAAGATAGCTTCCCAACGATACAAATGTTTCGAGTCCCGTCTAGCCCCAAAAAGCCCCATGTGAGTGTCTGGAAGCTCCCTAAATTTGGAAATCTATACATATTGCTGTAGAGCCGGTTAAAACCACGGTGAATGTGCTAGGAGATATCTCGGGAAATGATTGCAAGATCTTATTCAGAACGTCGAGGCACTGAGGACAGCGTGATAGGACTCAATATATTCCCCTTATGCTTTCTAGTGTGCTTTAAGTTGGATGACCTAAAATAAGATGACAGTGAATACTACAGGTGGATCCTTTTGGGAGACAGATTTCATTTCTTGCTTGACAAATATTTAATGCCATAGTCAGTTGTCCTACAACATTAAAATGGTAATCTAGCAGATATCTATCTTTTAATTTTCGTATTTTAAGTAAAGTCTCAAAATCAGGACGCAAATAAAAGCCTTTAACTCTACAAATTGCGACAGACACTCAACACTTCAAAATTATAATGAGTTTTGAACACTCGAAACTTCAAAACACCTGTCAACTTAAGCAAAAGCCAAAAGACAAATAATTTCAAAAACTTCAATTTTATCCATCCATTAAATACTCCCTTCCTACTACACGCCAAGTGCCCACAATATTACCCTCGGCCAAGTGCCGTCATTTACTTGCGAAATGTTTAACACCTTCCACCCTTTCTACCCACGCACTCATCCACATACATTTATTGAAAAGTTTGATGGAAAAACATTTATTAAAATTCTTCCCCACCACTTCATCATTTCGTCCTGCAATTTATGACTATGCTTTGTTTGAAACCAAATGGGGAAAAAGATTTTTTGCGATTTCCATCCAAAGAGAGCCAACTTCTTTGTGGGTTTGTGACCTTCTCGGGAATGGAAAAGGGTGAAAATACCTTTGGGGTGAAATCAAAAAAACAAAAAATAAATAAATAAATAAAAAATTGAAAAGGAACTTATTATTGCATTCTCAGGAAATTCGGATGCAAACCGCAGACTAAATCTTCAATGAATTTTTCCCAACCAATAAGCATTCAGGATAGTTACAAAAAGTTCATTTATAAGGGTTTAGTGGTAACACATGACTTAAGACGAGAGCTTCAAACTTGAACTGAAATAATCTTCTGGTCTAGAGTTTTGCCTCGCAGAAATCTCAGAGAACTGAGAAGATATTTGTCCTAATCCTGCAAATTCGTGTGTCTGAGAGATAACGACGCCATAGCCACCACATTATAAGAAACTTACAGTTGCCTGTATGGGAAAATCTTTTTCATACTCTAAAAACATACAGAGCCAGTCGAACATTGTGTTCGCCGGTATCCTTTTCAAAATAATGTTATTTATATTATTGTAAAATTTAACAACTCCTTAGAAAGGAATATGAAATTAGTAGGAAAAGGTCAGGATGCTTCGATTGTTTTTCGTTCAACTGAAGCTTATTAAAAATAAATAAAAATTTTTATTCGGGAGAAACCCCGAGTGTAACCCAAATGTCGATTGTTTCGATTGTATGGGAGGCGATAAGTAGGCCCGAAGGACTTGAGGCTGAAGCAGTATGGCCTCTCAAGGCCCCAACGTTTAAAAGTTATAATTTAGGTGAAACCAGTAGAGAAGGAAACGGTTAAATGTCAGTTTAAATTCATATTTTTAGGATACTTCGGGGAAGCTGTCGACTGTGAGAATTTGAAATGTGAAATTCAAGTGCGCTTTGCTCCCTCTCCGCTTCCTAGTGTTTATTATTGTCTTGAACGAACGGGTAAATATTTTGAGAATAAATATTCGCTAGCGCAATCAAAGCAAAGAGCAACATAATGAGAAATTCTAATACCTGTGTTAATTGCAATCCTGAATATTCAGCTAGTATAAAGCCCTCTGCATATGTTGGTAAGCTTGGAAATTCTGGTTTTTATGCAGATTAAGTGGTTGCAAGTAATTTGAATAGAATTTAACAAGTAAAATAATCCATTGCCTAATATATTAAGTGCCAAATTCAAGGCTCAGTTGATTGAACCCTATGACATAGCACAGCGTAGCTACATATAGCACTAATACTCTCGGATGGTTTCTCCCAGACAGAGAAAGAAAATATGGATTTACATATTTTTCTTGCAATTTTATGCAACATTTTTGGGTGTAGATTTTGATGTTGAATTTGCTGATGAATTTGGGATGTCTTCGATTCTCTAGGAGTTTGAGGTGAGATTTATTTTCCACAGGCTTATGATGGGACTAGTTATGATTCTATTTTGTCCGTACTGTATTAAGGCTATGGAGATGAGTTGTTAGAATCATGCCTGCGAAAAGTGTAATTCATTTGCTGCATCATGTAATTCATATTTTCTAGTTTTAAGCCTAAACAAAACGTTTGTCAGAGGTCCCTTATAGGGTCCTTTATTCTTCGAAAGCGCCGCTCCCCTCTGAAACCCATAACAGAAATGTCTAGGCTCTTTTCGTAGTAGCATTAAGATAGACAGTTTACGGCATCTTGGCTAAGATCCATAGCAGATAATTGCTTAAAGTTGGGGAAGGGTGTTGATAGGTGTATACACTTTGGTGAAACTCTTAACTGTGTCCAATCTAAGAGTGTTTAAGTCCTGTTTATAAGTATAATAGAATGTTAGATACTGAGAATCCTTTGACTAGTTTAAAGGTATTTTAAGGTTCAATTGCAATTCCGCCTTTTTTGTTTCCAATGTCTGAAAATACGTCATATTTAGGGCATCCTTGCAAATGATCTGAACTTTTTCCCACTGGTTATATTCACAAGGATTCCCGGGAAAAATCCATAGACTTCAAACAACATCGAGAATTTTGTCAATTTCAGCAAAATTGCTGACATCATAGACGATATTGGGTACGTAAACTGTACTTACACATCTTGAGTGCTTACACATCTTGTTTCGAATGACAGGAAAAAAAATCCATCATATTTGGGGTATTCTTTTGAATGGCCATAAATTCGCGGTGTCCGTTCAACACTTTTTCTCCAAGCGGCAAGGAGACTAGGCCAAGACATGCAAGGATCCCTGGATAAAAATCTGATGACTGTTCACGACATCCAGAATATTGCGAACCTCACGCAAATTTCTGACGTCATTCACATCATTGGATACTGTCACTTTATATGCTTGTGACCCCCACGGCTGAATTCAATTAACGGTCTGACAGCCCTTGAGCCTGTTTTGCCTTTGAAAAAAAAAAAACAATAAATGTAAGTAATGCAACGCGTATTTTCCTCTGAAATTAATACCCCTTAAACACATGGTTTTTCTGTAAGTATTTCGTCTATACGAAGCACAGGGGCTTCATTTGAATATTTGCTGTACTACTAGATGGCAATACGAGAGCGCATTGCGATTATCTCACCCTATCCCGACTTGTAGGGCCTGCTAAACGAGGAGCGGAAAAAACATTTTAATATAATCTGGTCAAGCTCTGTCAAAGTCGATTGTTTTCCGGCTTGCAGTGCTGTTTCTTTACGAGCAAGTGACACTCATCGTAAAACCTTTTATTACTCAAAACAAGGGTGCTAGTAGCGTCTGTTTGCCTTCTTATTTATTTCCAAATTTACAACAAATTAACAAATGACATATGCGGATGCAGCGTAGTAGAGTAGAGAGATTAGGGAAAGGAAGATTATTTGATGAATCTTTGTATTTAACATTTTTGCAATGACGCAAACGCAATCTAAGAAATTTAATGCTAGCCGTAATTGCAGCAGTAGTACTTGTTGTTGTTTTTGCAGTTTATATTTACAGTTCTAGTACAGTGCTAATAATGGGTGTCGTTTTAGCAGCATGGGAAGTATCGATGGTTGCTGTCTATGGTCTGACAATTGAGAATGTCAAACTGTGTTGACATTTCTGTTCAGTACCGTTTGGTACTTCATCGTGAATGCTTTAACGCCAGAAGATCGCTTCCAAATTGTGGAAATTTACTTTGAAAAAAAAAAAATGAATCTGGTCGCGAAGTTCATAGACTTAGTTCAACAATTTAGTGAATAATTTTAATGAAAACATTAAATTTGTAATTAAAATTAAAACATTACGGAACAAGTATATTGAATCTCACATGTGTGGCAATTCTCTTAGGGAGAGCAAATCACATATTAGAGATACGTATCCCTTCTCCACTCAAAAAGATCCAGGGCTTCAGTTTCAAGCGGCTTCTGTAGGAATCTTCATGCATAACGTAAAACCCTGTTGCAAAAGACTTAATAATGGTTGTAACGTATGGTTGAAAATATGTAGTGTGTACACGTATGTATTACTGCATGCACCAATATTCATGTTAGATCCAGATTTACATGGCAGGGATTTTTCGAATGTTATTTATGAACGGACCTGAAGAAACCTTCCGTTCAGTTTGGGCAAGGATCGAATTGTATACTTTATACCTTAATGATACCGAGCACCATGCCTTATTATTAAGGCTTTTGTTTTTTCATTCCGGCTTGGGAATTTAATCTCCGGAAATAAACGAATTGTGGCTGAATATTGGACAAAATCCTTCAATTTTTCAGAGTATCCTGAAATATTACTACCAAAGTCATAACTTGAAGAACGTTGAGCTGGAAGGTACAAGTATTATTTTTGTAAATAATTTTCCGAAAAATATCGCAAACAATAAGCCGTTGGGTTGCGTGGAAAATTGAAGCATGGATTTCATGCACTGCCTTACAGATGCTCAACTGCCTTTAAAATGTGTTTGTGAAGGTAAAGATTTAACTTTTTAAAGATATTATCATTGATTCAAGGTTGATTGAAACATCAAAGGTGGAAATATTCTTCAGAAAAAATACTTACTCAAAGTTTGTGTATTTTTAACTTTCGTTCCTGCTGTTTTTGTATTTTATTTTTCGGTTCGATTTCTTTTCTCAAAATCTATTTTCTTTTCAGATATCACCAGAATCAATCATAGCATAAATTTTTTCATTCAACATTCTTAAAACAAGAAAAATGATGGATTATGCCTTGACAACGACAAATCTTCCACCGAACAATTTCAGTCTTCTGCCAAATGAATCGATACAACAACTCATCAAAGAGGAATATGGTAAGTGTGATGAATTTACCTGGAGGTAATAGAAATAAAAAATATTTCAAGGAGCAAAATCGAATCAAAGATTTCATAAACTGATATTAATTTGGCGTTCGTCCTCGAGAGTTGATTGGAAAAATTTGATATCTGCCATTTTGTGTGGTTTTGTTACAAAGTATCTAAAGCACTTGCGCTTGATATGAATCAGCTAAGAATTTTGGAATCTTCTTTCGAGAGTTTTTCATTTTTCTTTAAACATGACGAAATTGAAAATTTTTTTTCTTTGGTTGCTTCTTCGAAACTCATTTATTCATTTGATCGGTTCCAACGAAATGTGCAGCTCTACACACGTGAACATGTAGCATCACTTTCTTTATTGCCCAAAATGAATTCCAACTAAATCGGATTTGATCCTTTGGTGGACTAGCGCTCCCCGCTGTATGTAATTTGATTTATGAAGGAAAGTAATACAAAGCGCACTTACCCAGACATTTATTGTTGTGAATCACAAAATTTAGCCAGGCATTGGCCACGTGGCTGTGCCATATTTTTTCGTGAATACTGAAGAAAGGCATGGCGTTGAAGTACCACTCAACTTTTCAATGGTTTTTTTAATGGTTTTTCAATGGTGTAAAGCGCTTATTGCTAGTTGCTTTGTATTCGTATCTGTTTCTTCGTGATGCTTTCCACCGTATGAGTGGTATCTATGTATTATAATGGCACGGATTCTTTTAATCCCACGGCTTTTTTGTTTTTTCTTGTATTTTTCGACTTCGATCGACATGAGAGAGACCAAAGGGTTCCTCATCAAAGTTGCATCTAGAAGATGACACATAAGTAACCAAAGAATCATTAAATTCTAAGGTAATAGCTTGAATTGAATAAAAGCTCAAGAGAAGCTCTAAGAAAGCTCTTCGAAAATGAAATGTCTCCCTCAAGATTAAAATTTTTTTTCATTATTTGGGAAACGAAACAACTAGTTACACATGGAAGACGGTGCTCATTTTTCCACTGTGTTTCAACCAATGGGGTGAAAGATTGTTAATAAATAACGATAGTAAAATATTCACGATTGCATATACACCCAGTGATAAAAAAATCTACGAGATTCCAATTCAATGAATATCACTACATATTTAATCTAGTTTCTGGAAACGTTCACTTTTTAGATCCAAAATACTTTTCTTATTGCGTTATGTCCCTGAAAAAAGCGTTACAATATTGTAACATTTTTCCAATAGCTTGATTCGTTAAAAAATAGAAAATAGGTACCTTTTTCACAAAAAAAAATCGCAAAATATTTATTTGAAAAAATCACTCCTTTGTTTTATTTTTCTGTCATATAAATACAAACGAGTAAACGTATTGTAATAACTAAGAAAAAATTAACATCACAGATATTCAATTAGTTCTTATGTATTTAAAAATTATTAATAATTAATCGGTTCGCTTTTTGCTTGGATGACTGCCTTCACTCGCTTTACCATGCTGTCATACAAATTTTAAAAAAAATCTTCACTGATTTCTTTTTCCCACACTTTTCAAGTTTAGAAGAGTTGGCGGTTCACTTTCCCTTATTTTTGAACCCATTATCTGCCAAAGGTTCATAATGGGATTCAAGTCGGGACTGTTTCCTGGCTACGGCAATGACTCTATTCCTAGCTGCTCCTTGAATTGTGGTACCTGGAATATACAAAATATTACCAAGTTCATTAGTAAAAATATTTTTCTTTCCAATGTGAAAATAACTTACAGAGCGAGCTCGATGTACATGAGCCGAATCGTCTTGGAAGAGAGGATTTGACACATCTGTCGTTAGATCTTCGATTGCTGATCCTTCACAGATCCTTCGATTCATCTGAGAAAATGACTCGAAAAAAAACCTTCTCTGAATTGTTCTGGTACTGCAAGGCTCATTCATTGAGTTCGACAACTCTGCCCGCAATTTTGATGCTGATTCGAATCAATTTGCCAGGGCCAGGATCTGCAAATGGTCTTCATCCCTTTGCGTGGTACTCGTTTTCTTCTGCTGCCTTATTTTCGCTAAAGGCTGCGTGTTTCTTACTTTTTTAATTAAAATCTGAACTGTCCCCTCACTGCGCCCTGCTTGCCGAGCGATTTCCGATTTCGACTTACCTAATTGGTAAGAAGTCCAAATTTCGGCCTTTTTTTCTAGACTCAAAGTGATGTATTTTCGCATTTCTTGGATAATTCTTTACCTATTGGTTTGCAAAATCAGACTGATGCGGAAATTTTGCATTCTGTAGTTTATATAAGATTCCTTATTACTACCTAAATTTCGTTTGTCTCGGGATAAGCTAATTATGTCATTTTGATGGTAACTTGAAAATTCCTAATTCGTAAATTTTTTTGTCACTGGGTATACATTAACCTGGAATTCATTGAAGGTAGTCATTAGTCATATAGATCAACAGCATGAAGGGTTCAAAGCATTGCAAATATCAAAATCATACTGCAAACACAGCCAATTTCGGGGTCTGGAAGGAATATAACCGCCAAAAAGTGGTTTTCAAGCTGCCTATTGACTTTGGCTTCATCTAAGATATGTGGAGATCTCTTTCTAAGATATGTGCAGTTCTCTCTTACAAAATCATCTAAGAGATGTGGAGATCTCTTGCGACAGCAAAAGGAAGCTTCCGAAAGCATCTCTTCAAGCATAAAGCAGGACAGTTTAAATCTCGGAATTCCATTTTACACTAAGGAAGACTATAATAACGTATGCGACCAAGTAACAAATTGATCATGATAGAATATCCTTTAAATTTGTATTACTATTCAAAGATGAAAGGAGATAAAAAAAATTCCTAAGTATTATACTTTTTACAACGAAACTAGGATAAGGTTTATGAGGTGTGTAGTTCAAACTCCACAGCTCGAACATGCAAATGGTGGTCATTCGTTTTGATTGAGAGGACTCTAGACATCTCTGGTCTGAATCAATGCTTTTAGTATAAACCAAACAAAAAATGAATAATATACACAAATTACAAGAAGGAGTTGCTTCACCTGTTTTGAATTTTTGCGGGACTATTGAGCTTATGTACGACTTACTTAAAATTAAAACCCCAAAAATTTAATGTGCAACATGTGGTAGAATCACAAAATATATCGTATTTCCAGTAAATCCAATGATTTAAAAGAAACGCAAAGTAAGGCATTCAAACGAGGACTTGGAGAAATTATATAAAATATTTAATTTTGATTGCAATTTTTATCGAAAATGCACGGATAATCTATTGTCTACGCCAAGGTCTAGAATATTTTTCAATTAGTTAATTTCAGGGTAGCTAACATGGTGATCACAAAAAATAGAGCATTCACAAAAATTTCCTAGAGAAAGTAGGTTCATTTTGAACATTACTAACAGCGAGTTTGATTTTGAAGAAATAATGTGCCTTCTCAAGATCGAGCTGTACCATGATTTCATGTCACAGCTTAATAATCGGAAAGTAAAAGATGAGAATTATCCAAAAATGCTGCAGAAATGTGAATATTAAGAATAAACGGACCAAGAAGGCTGCCTTGAGTGCTGCCTACTAAACTATAACTATAAAGTACTTCTTTTTTAGTACTCCGTCTTTCGCTTCCGTTATTCCGTGCCTTCAACGATTTTGGTCTATTAACCGCGTCTTTCAATCAATAAATGGAGGAAGTGATTGATTCAATCAATAAATGGAGGAAGTGATTTGCTGTGCTCATTAGTCGAGGCTGACGTCCATTTTTCTGCTCATTCACTGGTGTTCATCCGACAGTTTTTACTGCGCAGATTATCTAAGGTATACGCACGTCATTCATGTCATTCAACTTTTCAACGTGTCATTAAACGTCAAAAAGACTTTTGACTCGTCAAAAAACCTTATTTGCTATTGAAATCCTTTATGTTTTGCATCTATTGTAAGGCTGAGGACCACCTTGTGCGCACGCCGAGGCGCAACTTGAACTATATCTCAATGATTGTTCATTTCTTTGAACACGAATCCTTGAATTCTTGCTTGGGATATACAAATAACGCAATACCAGTGATTGAATACTGACTCCGTATTGTTTTAATTTATATTTATTAAATGTTTTTGAGTTATTAACTGAACTGAACAATTAATTGAACCCGTATCAGTAGCAGCATCTATAACAAGACGCGATCAAATATTCGGCTAAAGTTAGAGTCCATTAGGTGTCCTTTTTTTCAATTCGTTCAAGATTCTAGAAACAATCACTGTAGTATTCGTTACGGTCGTAATCAGAGCTGTTGATCGTCGAGTCAGGGTTCAATGATAGGAGACGTTTTAGAACCAAGTCATTTTTCAAATAGTGTTAGGCGGGCAAGTCGCGTGGAAAAGTTATCTTTCGTATCTTTATATTTTTTGCTTCTTTTTTATCTATCTATCAATCAATGTATCTTTTATATTTCATCTACTTATCTATCTTTTTCATTCATGGCAATTAAAAATATGATAAGGAGTTTTTGAAAGGAATATCTCCGGCCGGAATCAATTGCTCTCAATCCTGGAACAAAATAAAAGGGAGGGGGTAAATCTATCCTAGCTCTTGGTTCTTTTATTGGAGATCAAGTTCTTGTATTGGCTTCGATATTTTTTTTTTGTTGGTAGAAAATGTTTTCTCGATTGCCGTTGTCCAATTTATGTGCGTATAAGGTAAATAAGGAGAGGAAATTAACGTTCAGGGCTAGTTAAAAGTGGTATCTTGGTATCATGTATCTTGGATCACATGAGCTGGATTTCTGATAAATCAATTATTTAGAGAAACATCAAGACGATTGGAATTCATGAATTTGAAGAAATTTTAAGAAATGTTAATAATATTTGCACTTGTAGTGTTCTGATTTATATGTTTATCGGGTCCTCAATTGAAACTTCTTTGCCGGCTTATCATATCGGAATTTAACTTTAGATCTCACATTATATTCTGTTTGCACGATTTAATAGAGTCAAGTTCATTGATTTGGTGTCAAAAAAATCAAAAATCAAAGTATCCATATGAAGCCCAGGCTCAGAGTTCTTGGTTTTTTATTTTGTTTACTTGAGTTAGTTACCCTTCCCTACCGTGTCTAAGGAAGGTTTGCAGAAAGGGACTGCTGCGTCATTTATAATAAATGTTGAAGGTGCGCTAACCCACATTGTCTTGAGAAGGGGATTCTTAATAGTACCATTTTTAGTATTTCGGGTCATACAATTGTTCCAAATATGACTGAATATATGGGACACACAAAATTGTGTCCTTGCACGTTAGATGACTTCTTCTTCATTAACGGATGGTATTTTAAAAAAAATAAAGAATTTTTAGCCAAATCAAACAAATGCCTCGTATAACTAATAAGATACGAATCTTAAGATAAGAAATGTGCTCCTCTCATCGTAGCCTCGTATTTATGTTCTATTGTTTGTGCTACAAATAGCAACGCGTATAAAAAATAGTTAGCTGTGTGCCGTTTGATTGGGGATTCGCCGAATATTCAAATAAAAAACGAACCAGCACGAACCCTTGCGCTGGTTTACACATCAGCCATAGCATAAGCAGGAAACACACTCTCGGCCGAGAACTGGAAGACAGAGATAGAGCGAGAGTTATATGTGCATTCTGAGAGTGCTTTTTTTCTTGTGTAGTGTAGAGGAAAACTGCAGGAAGACTATGGAAAATAGCTAATAATCGGTACTGAGCCAACGTTTTATTTGCATTTATTTTTTTTTCATTTCCATTACTAAATTAACTTTTATGTTTGTTAAAACTTGATTAAATATTTTACGTAAAAACGAAATACAAATGTAAATCCGCTTATGTTTTTTGTTCTTCTTCTTGGGAAGAAGCTTTCTCATCGAAAGTCGACCAGGATTGTTTAAGCTGTTTTTACTAACACTTTGCCATATCCTTTAGAAGGGCCAGATTGGCTTTTCGAGAACCTTTAAAGTGAACAAAAGAACAGTTCAAATGAGTCCTGAGACAAATCAATCTGACAATCAGACAAATCAATCTGCCTGTGAGAAATCAAATTTTTTTGTATTTTAGAGCATATAAAGACAGTATGGAGAAAGGTCCTACACGCTAAGGTTCCTAAGCTATGAGTCCGACACGAACCCAATCAAAATGTGTTGAAGTCGTATATTAGCTCCTGCGACCATCAAAGAGCTACAGCTGTCACTTTTGGGAAGTGCGCAAATATTCCCTAAGATGCGTTTCAAAACAGAAAAAACGTGCTTCCAAATTTATTAAGGGGTTAAATGGGTTTCTCAGTTTCAAAAGTTTTAATTGTCTTATTAATTTTAACAACCTTTCGAGAATATTGTCGTAAGTGTTCAGGTCGATCCGAATAATAGTTTCGGAGATACAGCCTTGTGAAGGTGCGCGCTCGAGATCAGCTAAGCTCCGAGCGCCGTAGCTGTTCGTCTATTGTTTGTCTGTTTTTATTGTCTATTGTTTTGACTTTCTAAGGGCAACTAGTTTGAAATACTTCAGTTGGTGATTACTTCTTTAATCACGAGGTTCATTTGAGGTTATTCAAAGTGTCTGCTGTGATATTTATTTAAAAATGCCTGAACTTTCAAGAACTCAGTTAACAGACGGCGCTCGTAGAAACGATAGACCAAGGAAAAGGAGACAGTCATTCAAATCCGAAAATTGATGATGATTCCTTCGCGAGCATGTCGGAAAAAAAATTAAAAAGTGACGATAAAGAGCACGTGCCAATGCGTTGCCAGATCGTTGCAAATGCAACGCTGTCAAATTTTTCCACTTTTTCGTTTTCATAGATGATAAAATGAAATAAAAACCTATAGGATTGCAAAATATTCAAATATGCGAATAAAATTGACTAAATATTAACTTCCAATTATCCGAAGAACAGTCAAAAAGTAAAAAAAAATTGGAGACCGTTGTATTTCCGACGATGCAAACTTCAAACATCTTAGATGTGAGTGTTTCCGGTGACGGTACGTGGAAGAAGCGTGGTTTCGCATCACTATATGGTGTGAGTTCACTAATCGGATATTATTCGGGAAAAGTGGTGGATGTGATTGTAAAATGCTCATACTGTAAATTATGTGAGTCTTGGAAAAAGAATTTGAGCACGGCAGAGTATTAGGAGTGGAAAGAAGAACATATCGCAACAAATCTATGCAGCGCCAATCACATTGGAGCATCTGGGAACTGGTTCGAAAATCGTTAATATTGCTGCATTAGTCGCTGCTTGCACTTTTAATGAAGGAACATCAGCTTTGTTATTATTTATACATGATATGGATTTGAAACTTGGCCGAAATTCCCACGAATATGCCTGAAATGCTGATGAAAACCGTGTGTGCGCAGCCGAAAAAAATCTGCAAGCGAGACTCGCGAAGCCAGGAGTCGTCAGAGACAGGAGCAAAAGGATGCCCTGGACGTTGCAGTGGCTGCAGGTAGTTTACTTTATGGCCCAGAAACCGACGATTCAATGTAGGTTAAAAAAAAATTTTTGCCCAGATTTATTGTGACTCAAAACTATAAACACGTTTTTTTCAAAACTTTGTTTACAAAATCGGTTGTCAAAAGTTCTCGAAAACTACTCCACCGACCTTGATGAAATTTTACACTGGTCTTTGAGATACAATTCTCAAGAACTTGGACGAAGGATTCTTTTTTCTTTCAATTACATCTATTTAAAAAAACAAAAAATGTAGAGAGAATTTGACCAAAATTTGCATTTTTTTGTAAAAATGTCTGCCAAATATGCAATTTTCAATTTTTTTTCCTTCGTCCAAGTTCTAGTTTAAGCTCTTAACTAAAACAAGAATTTTTTTTCACTTTAGACGATCCTGTCATGAGTTCTGCTGACAACGCGGACGCACTTTTCTCCCGAGGCGTCATCGGAAATGATGTCCCAATGGCGGAGTTTTAAATATTTTTCTTTGAAAATTAAAAAAAAAATTCTTCAAATGTATATCTTCAAGACAGTAAAAAGTTTGAATGAAATATTTTATTTTGTATGCATAAAAAAAATTGTTGAAAATAGACCTTTTTTCGCCCGAGTAAACCCATGTAACCCCTTAAAGAAGTTATTAAAGACATAAGGGAGAAAACCTATTTCTTCTTTTTGTCTATTTTGGTAAATTTCTTCTTTCGAAATCTTTTTGGTGACTTCTTTGAAACGAAAAAAAAAAAATATTTGTCAAGTATCCTTTCCCAATAGTTGAATTCATCTCGGCCCTTTTTTACGCATTTCTCATAAATTATTGAAGTTGTTCAGGTGAAATTTGTACAATTTCTTAGCGTAGATTGAGTTTAAGTAGTCTGAGAATATCAAAGTTGTTACAATAAACCTTAACTTCTAAGTAAATACGGAGGAAAAAGGCTGGTGCAGTCCAAACAGGTGAATGAATTTTCCCGGGAACGAAAGTTTCAGAAAATGCATTTTTCACCAGTAGTGGGGTATTTAGCACCATCTAGTTAAATCCCGAAGCCTTCTTTTCCCTTTCCAGCCAATTAATTTGTCCGAATTTGTCATATCATTGCCTAGTATCACCCTCCATTCACGGAAACTGTTGCGCCATGGTAATATTCAAACAAGATTGGGCCAATGTTGTTTTTAAGAGCCCATACTGCACCATCCAGTGATTTTTGGTGGATGTAAGAGCTCCTCACCAATCATTTTTGGTCTTAGGAGTCCTGAAAACTCAAGAACGAAAGATATGTGTATTGAACTTCCAGAAAGTATAATGTTTGTTTTAACAGACATAATCAAGCAGCTTCAGGAATCATGTTAACCATTAAAAATGTTTGGCATCTTCATGTGCATTGAATGTGACGTGGCTTATCTAATTGCTTTATTTGTCGTACCAATTTTGTTTGGAAAAAATTCCAAATCAATCATTAAAACTGTCAAGAAAGTGGCTTGGGCCAAACTGCTGAACGGGTCGATGATTTATGTACTTGGGTTTTGATTACCGTCCGACTTTACAGATAATGTGATAACCTTTTAGAGTTTGGCGAACCTTAGTCCCTGGCCTGGTGTTTTCAAAGGAACACCTTTATTAAATTTAGCTGTCAGACCGCGACTTGTCCTCGGTTTTGACTAATTTTTATCAAGTCATCTAGCTCTTTGTGGAAGTTAACTCTTTGAGTTAGTTAGTCTGCAAAAAGAATTTTACAATTTGAGCACATTCTTTTGGTGTGTAGTGTTCCATGTTGAAAATTGAACTCAATTGACGTTTCCAATGCGTGTTGACACGTGATGATTTGGCTACTGATTGCCAAGCAATAATACTAAATATTGAGTACCACGAAAAACACGAAAAGCAGACCTTTTTCTATTTAATCCGTTGGTTTCTTTAGGGAATATGCGAACTCTTTATTGACAATAAATAAGGCATAAAGTATTTCACTCCGGTTGATTTTGATCTTGTTTTTCCAATTTGACATGATAACAAAAACAATTAAATTACAAAATAAAAAACTTTGAAGAAATCGACATAATTTTTGATGGCTGTTTATGTTTTGCAAGCTGAAGAATTAGTTTAAAAATTATTCGCTGCTGTCAAAAAAAATCTTTTTTTAATGAAAGCATAAAGAAAGAAAAATTGAAAAACAATTGGCTGAAATTTTAATTCGGGTTTTACATGAGCACGTGCATGCTACAACAATTTCCCAGCGATTTTACCGGAAAAATTCTAGGAAAACCATCAATTTAGTATAATTGATTAACTACGTGAATTTTGAATGGGGACTAATAATAGCACCACAATGATCCCAAGAGTAATTATATGTCTTATAATTATCTTTGGTTATTTTAGTAATATATCTCATTAACCACAAAACATTACACCCATCCTGCCATTAGTGAATGTTATCTCTCTAGGACCTTATTCAGAAAATAATAAATTCAGACTAACGATAATCAATTCCTTTAATTTCTTTATTAGATCTCCTATACGAGGTGCCAACGGAGGTGATTGTTTTTCTTTCACTTGCCTACGGCGGAATCAGCTTCATAGCCGTTATTGGTAACATGCTCGTTATATGGATCGTTGCCACAACCAGACAAATGCACACTGTGACAAACATGTACATAGCTAACTTGGCCTTAGCCGACGTAACAATCGGAATGTTTTGTATACCATTTCAGGTAGGTGTCCTTGCGATTTCGTAATACTTAATCGCACGCTGAAGTTTGTAAGCTGAAATTCAAATCGAATAATTTTACGTTTGCCTCCTTGTCAACGCATATCCTGTTTAATTCCCACGAGTACGTGAGGACTGTAATTTCCTCTCAACGTGCATCCTATTCGATTTCATTTGACATGTTCACTTCCTTTTCGCATCGCTCTTATTCGGAATAAATCTGTTAAAATGCATTCTCTCGTTGCAGTTTCAAGCGGCGCTTTTGCAACGATGGAATTTACCCGAATTCATGTGTGCGTTTTGTCCTTTCGTGCAAGTGGTGAGCGTGAACGTTTCAGTTTTCACACTTACAGCAATAGCTATTGATCGACATCGTGCGATTATTAATCCGCTTAGGTGAGTATGGCAATGGATTTAAATATTTATTATTGAAATCGGTGATTTATTCAATGCATGCTGACTCTCGGTGACTGCTGATAGAGTTCGTGGGGAAATTGATGCAGGATTGTAACGAAAACTTCCCAAAGATATGGATTCACGTTCGTAGTTATTCAGTAAATTGTCTTTAAGGGACCACTGGGACTCGCTAATTAAGAAATTTTTTCTGTAAAATATAAATTTTTTAAGACGATTCGCCCATTTCGAGTCTTTTGGATGAATTGTTTAACATTTTCCCAATGTCTGTCTAAAGCAATTTGTGGAAATATTTTGATAGTCCTTGGATTGTAAATGTGATCCCTTTAAATTGCTTACTGAACCCTTTAGACAGAACAATGAATGATCGCACTGTTACGTAGATATGTGTACAACCTGCTCTCGAAAAATTCGTTTGAGATACACTCAGAACATTGGAATATGATCCTTACGAGTGGAATAAATGCATACATTATTTTCGGCGAGGAAATCGTTTTATCGCGACAGCTGGGAACCTTGTAATCCTCTTATTTTTTTCTTCCAGAGCTCGTCCAACGAAATTTATTTCGAAAGCTATTATCCTGGCAATCTGGTTGGCGTCGATATCTTTCGCAGTGCCGATGGCTATAGCACTGCGTGTACAGTCTATCACTGAAGAAATACGCCGTAAGTAACGTCTACTCAGATATATCACGAAAACCATCCGCCGACTATGTTTTGTATTTCGGATTCCTTTCCAGGTGATAACGTCACGGCTAATTTTACTCGACCCTTCTGCGAGTACAGCAACCTCTCGAGAAACGAGATCCAGGCATATCGCTATTATTTAGTTATTGTTCAGTACATCATTCCATTTTGCATTATAAGTTTCGTGTACATTCAAATGTCGTTAAAATTGTGGGGCTCGAGGACGCCTGGAAATGCGCAGGATGCAAGGGACTTGACATTATTAAAAAACAAAAAGAAGGTAAACGGATGAGATTTTCTTTGTGTTCGTATGAAAGCAAATAAAAGAATGTGGTATTGATGAACTTGCGTGAGACGCGAAAAATTCGTAGGCAGGCGAAATTCGTGAAAGAAGAGGATACCACCTACACATAGAACGTTTTATTCTAAGAATCCTTTACATGCTAGAGAGCGTGTGTCAGCATTTATAATCAAATTCTTTGTAAACCAATCACGTCAGATCTGTTTCAGATCATTTAATCAGGGAATGAAGTCCTCCGGTAAATTAAACCACTCCTTGCATATTTGTTTTTTGTGTTGGGAAAACACGCACAGCTTAAATCCACTGAAGTTTATTTATAGACGCTGGTATTGATTCTCTCGCAGGAAAACGACTAGAAAATAATCTCGCGTGGATCTCAATATATCCTTGGTTTTCTAGGTTATCAAGATGCTTATCGTTGTTGTCGTAGTATTCGGAATTTGCTGGCTACCACTCCAAACCTATAATATTATTCACGTGACCTGGCCCGAAATCAACGAATATATTTATATAAACATTATCTGGTTCTTTTGTGACTGGCTGGCGATGAGCAACAGCTGCTATAATCCTTTTATCTATGGAATTTATAATGTAAGTATATTTCTCTTTTGAAATCGTTTGTATTGTTTGTTTTCTTTGCAAATTATTTTTGGTGAATGGAAAAAATATTTATTTATCGATTAGAATGTGGACTCAGTTAATAAACTCAGACTACAAAATGCTGTGTATAAGTTTGCATATTTTTTAGTTATCTAGTGCAAATGCTTAATTAGTTCTCCGTTGTAGAGCAAATGGTATTGCTTGTGCGATTCGAATGGAATCAGAACACTAGTAATACTATCAGTACTTAAAAGATTAACTAAATTAATCTCCAAAGAAGTGTCCATATATTAACACAGAATATTCAATATCGCTTTTGTCTGCGAAAATACACGTTAATACGGCCAATAGACCGACAAAGAAAAAATTCAATGCTGACGTCCCTTAAGGTTTTCACTGTTCCTCTGTTTCCACTTTTAAGCCTATCTGTCTTCATTTTAAGATTTTGAGCTCCCTAGCTTGTAGTATCAAAGTACGTTCTATACTTTGTTTGTCTCTATTTGACTATTGGAAATATTTTTTCGGGTTTCAATTCGCACAACTAAAGGATTTTTCATGTTCTTGTCCTTCTTCTTCCACTACTAATTTCTAATGCTGTAGTAAATTTGATTGTGGGACGGACGTCAAAAAAGTAGAAGAGGCCGTCAGACAAACTACTCCTACGGCAAACAACTCTGGAGTAAGGTTGACGCCAATCAATCGTAGAGGACAAAAGATAACAATAGTTGAGATTCCAGAGAAAAATGCATCGCAGTTCCTGGCCAATGTCAACATGCAAAAACGGCTTGGTATTATACAGAGTTCACAAAAAGATGGGCTTAATTCATTGCCTGTAGTGCCTTAACTTTGGATACATTTGCAAACTGCAAGGGGCCAGATCGACTCAATCTATGCTACGAGTATTGCAAAAATAAACCAAGCTACATCTTGTGTAAGCCCAAGGGCCTGAACCCTGAAGATCTGACTTCAGGGAAGGGGAAGGTGCCTACAGTTCAAAAACGTACTTAGCAAAACTATGTTTTAAGTCCTCCAGATATGCCTGAATAGTAGTGCAACCGCACAGACCTTGCTTGACTAGGACGCGAGGGAGAAAGGAAGCATCCTGGCCAATAGCTAATCGAGGTTGGGTCTTTCTATATCGCAATCTGCTATTAATATCCGAACAAAATCTGAAAAAGGTGAAGATTGGATAGTACTGTGACCACTTTGGCACCATATACATCTGAGTGCGGGATAGCGTTCTGCTGCCAGTTCAGAGTTGCTTTAAAGGGAGAAGGCCTTATGCTGATCAAATGTCTGGATAAGACATTTACCAGTGTCCATATCTCACCAAATTTGCCAACTTTATCCATTCTGAACAAGTTCGATGAACTGAAGGAATCTGATGCGAGCACGGAAGGACAAATCTCTTTTGGCTTTAATGCCAACGCGTGTGAATGGGGAAGGCCTCATCAAGATTCCAGAGAGAAATGAGCCCTGGAAGTGATTAAAAGGACCAAAAACATACCAAGCTTTCGCTGGAGGGGCTGGTTGGCAACCATTCTGGACATGATGTGTGCTTCGGAGCTCAAGTGCTGGTGATACACAAATGAAGGGCACTGGAGGATTATTCAGCGAGCGATTGCTAGGACATTGTACTCGAAATTGATAAGCAGGTTGGTCAACGCGCAAACTGGAATGTCGAGGCATTTGTCAGAGTTCTCATGGGGGTGAAACAATGACGTGGACTCAGCTGAATAGGTGGTGAGTTCCACTATGGTTCTATTCACGTTTGCGTACGAATTCTCTATGTCCAGACGACGGCTAGGACATGATAAGGCTACTGGGTATTGATGGTCAGCAGAAATCATTGAAAAGCAAAGAGAATGTTACAGATTCCCAACGTTCAAAAGATTGGGATGAATCACACTCACGAAAGCTGGCATTGATGAATGAAAGCAAGACTTCCTGCTGGCCATACCTCATGTTCGTCACTCCCACTTGTGTTTCCGCCATTCGTTTCCGCTGCGTAAAGTACTTTCCACCATAATGGTTTTTGTGATTTCCTTGTAATATACATGGATATTCTGTGTTAAGTTTTTCTTAAATTTTCTGGTTATATTCGTATTTATTTTTTGTTATCTTCTTCTAATTTTTCTTGATTGATTGACTAACTTTTTCTCTTTTTCCCACACACATTTGTGTTTGCCAGACTCTTCATATAATTTCATCCTTTTTACTCCTTCTTTCATAAGTGGCTACGCAAACGATAGTTGTGCTTTGACGTATATTAAGTATGGGTTGCTCTATTCCATGCAATTTGCGATACGTTTCCCCATGTCTCCCTGTTCTTACATCCAGAATTGATAGTTTCTCATTCCTTTTCTAACTAATGTGTGTTCTTGCTCTTCAGGTCTTTCAATTTTCTGTAAACTTCATTCTTTTTGATAATCGCAAAACAATCCTCTGTGCATTGTTGGCATTGTTCTGTGTTTTGGCGGTTTCTCTTCATTCGTTAGCTTGCTTTTGATCGTGTTCATGAAAAACCTCTCCTAAATGAAGATGTTGGAATATCTTTTGTTAATAATATACCACTAACAAGTACAGAGTAGTAACAAACCAGCGCTAATACTTCGAGTAAAATTCAAATCTCATCGACATGTTTCCATGTTTCTGCACAGACTGGCTTTCGCAAGCAAAACTCGTTGAGTAAAGAGGGCCTAACGGTACAGCGAGAAGGACGTTAAAATTTTCTTAAAATTGCATTCAACCGAACGCAGCAACTTCAAAGTACAATTAGACCGGAAAAATTATTCTCATAGATACTCAAACTTAGAAAGCTAGCTGGCTCTATCTCCTCCCTTACCTCGTTTTTTTGATTTGTAAGCTCTCCATCGTGCAAAGCTCGCTTCATTTGTCAACTGGGGCATTCTTTTCTCTTTTTTTATGATGCCTCTGAAGAGTGTTAGCTAAGCCAAAGTCATGGCTTGCCTACTTTATTTGATTTGTAAGCTCTCCATCATGCAAAGCTCGCATTATTTTTCGGTTGGGTATCATCATCCCTTTTTACGTGATACCCCTATGTAGTCTAAGCGCTGGATGTTGGCTAGACCATAGCATAAGCACAAACAGCCAAAGTACTGCTGGACACTTTCTCGCAGAAAAAGATAAAAGAAAATTCAGCAGATTTATATTTGTGTTGCGTTTTAACACAATAGTTGGGAAAGCTGTGCTTGTTTCATATTACAATAAGAAAAAATTAAAGATTTCGAATATAATTCTGCATATTTTGTTAAAATACCGTCAAGTGAGGAGTATGTTTTAGATAGTGGCTACCTTACAGTGCTAGTTACATTTAAGATCCAACTTTCTTTTCGCTCAAGTTATTCTTTTGCTAAATAATATTTTATAAAAGATGAGCCCATTTAGTAGGCGTTCAGTACCTCTTTTATTGGAATGCTCGGAGAAAATGTTATTACCATCGGAGGATACGAATGTCTCACCCTCTTTCAGAAGTTTTATTTCAGTCAGAATATAGGTGATGTTATTTTTGACTAGACAATCTGGTATATTCTTCTTAATCTGATTATATTTCGCCATTTCAATTGTTGATAATTCTTCCACTGCTATTTTTTTCCATTAGGTTCCCTGGTTATATGTATATTTGGATTTTTGTTTTTCCTGTTAATTAGAGGGGAAGCGTTTTGTACTTTAAGCATTCTTGTCTCGTTGTTTTATATATGTTGTCACTCCTTGACTGCTTTTTCCAGTTCTTTCGCCAGATCTTGAAGTGGATCGTCCCTGGTTATCTATGTGGGCATTCGTTGATCATCTCTTGACCCTGTTAGTTGCGTTTTCACTGTCTTATATCCCATATCTCTATCTTTACTTTCTTTGTAGAAAGCAGTGGGAACTTACCTCTAACTCCTTAATCGTCCTTTATTACTGGCATTTTGTTCTGTACTGGTCTCCATTATTTTCTTATTTTGCTCTGTATTTCTTGTATTTTTCCTCGAGTAATTTGTCCAAAATATTTTCCCTATTGCCACCTAAACGTATACGGGGAAATATTCCATGTTTTAATGTCCTGATCGTCACTTGGTTCAGAGATTCCATGTTTGAATCTATGATTTGAAAATTTAAGCTGATCATTTGAAAATTGCTGGGCGAATAGTTAACAAAGAATCCCCTCATTATCCTTACTGTCGGCTTCGTTGAATTCTTTTTTTTTTCACCCTTTTTGTTTTTGAGTCCCTTTAGTTGATTGTACAGTATTTTCTTATCCTCCTCTTCTCGGATGTCTTGGCTATTTTGACTTTTTGAAGAACTGTTTCAAAGATTCACTTATGAATTCATCTGTGAGGTAGAGTAGTGAGAAATGCACACACTCTTTGTGTCTTTGTTTTGAGTGTCCGACTATGAATGATCTCTCCCTCCCACTTTTTCGCTATTTATTGCAAGAACTTTGTTTCCATTATTTTGCCGTTAGACTTCGAATTGAATATCCAGTTTGAGGAACCTAATATCCTATCCTAATGAAGTCAAAATGCGAGGCAGGGAAATGTCAAATAAGGTAAAATACAAAACGTATGAATATTCTGACAAGTCAGAAGCCTCTCGTATAGTAAAGCTTCGGGAACGGCATGGCATGAGCTGAGATGAATGACGTGCGGATACTTAGAAAGTTATTCACATGCATAGATCAACGTCAAAGACCAATGCTTAAGTCTAACAAGCACTAGTCGATCTTGGTTGACTCTGAGAAATTCTGAGAATTCCGAGAAGACTCTGTTCAAATATCCCCAAAATGTATGCATCTGTGCGACAAATTCTCTGATACGCAATTGGCGCAAAACGTGAAGGACATCAACGGTGAATTAAGTACAATCAAGAGCTGTGTAAACTTTTCAACAACCCAGACGTACGGCAAATGAAAAAAGAGTGCTTTCTATCCTTCGAGAAATTCATATTGAGTCAGGCAAGTTTACTGTCAGTTTTCTTGTCTGAATGACGGATGGACTTTGTTGGTGGTCATTCCTTGGTAGCGTTACCTCCTTTGTTTGTTGGAGAATGATTAAGACCACTTATGCATTTTATGTAGAGGACCATGACATAATGCTTATGTCATCTGTGTATGTGATAATTATGTTCAGTCACTTGTGCTTTTTGAAAATACACGCTTATTTCAGTTACAAACATATTTTGTATCTAACTTGCTCCGTTTAAAAAGAAAACTTGGGATACTTATCATGGGACATAATTAAGGATATGAGTTATGAGGCATTGGCACCTACGAAATCAAGCAAGATGGGAACAGTCATGAAATTGTTGAAGTTGAAATCAAGATGCATGAATGAGCTTCTGGTAATCTACTTACCAGTTATCTACTAGACTGGGCAATGCGAAACACCACAACAAATTATAATGAAAGAATGAATTTGGGCAATGTGCTCACTTCCATAGAGAATCCCAACCAAATATTCAGGTTTTTCAAGAACAAGAGGAAACAAATTGTTCCCAAATTTGTGCAGCTGTGGCTATTTTAAATACCTCAAAACACTATCCAAAACAACGATCGAAAAGGAGAAGGAAATTTTATTACTAATACATGGAGGATATCTTCAACTAAGATAAAATAAAGTTATTACAGTTTATCAAGATTCAAGGGTCAGAAACTCGGTTCAGAGCTACAGAATTGGCACGGTAGTGCCTTCTTGCGTTGTGAGTAAAGAACCTTCGGTGTCTTGTGAGCTGTGAATCAAATGTCAAATGTACTCTGCAACAAGGCTGGGAATAATCCTATATAATATGATTACTGAAAACGAACCATCTTCTCTGACACAGGCAACTTTAAAAGTGGTAGTCTAATAGGCTGCGTCAGATTAGTTCGAGCTCTCTCTCTCTCTCTCACACTCTGTGAGCAATTGCGCTGCTATGGAGCAACTAGTGACATTGACATTCGAACTTGTGTTTCCGAGTTAGAGTGTCATCCCATCTGGCGGTGATAGCTGGCTTGGAAGGATTTTTTTTTTGTTTTTTTGTTTTTTTTTTTTTTTGTTTGGGAGGTGAAGACTATTTACGCCCTGAGTGTCGGACTCCCTCGCTACCGGACTACCGACTAAACGCCTCCCCTGTCACACCGAGAACCTAGCGTGGAACTGTTTGTCACATTACTTTGGACTAGGCCTCATTAATCATCGCTTAGCGGTGCCT
Source organism: Stratiomys singularior (assembly GCA_954870665.1). NCBI lineage: Eukaryota > Metazoa > Arthropoda > Insecta > Diptera > Stratiomyidae > Stratiomys > Stratiomys singularior. The sequence goes on from OX940880.1 coordinate 23,388,337, forward strand.
TCAGGCTAAGGGAAATCTCTCTTTCTCCACGGATGGATAGGAAGGGATTGCAATTAGAGAGAATTGCGTTACAGAGATCTCCCCTCCCTTACCAAGCGATCCATCATGCCCTTCTTTATATACGTTATATATTATCGAGTTTTATCTGATTATCACTATTTGGATAGATACCAAGCGATAACAAAAGATTCCAAACAGGCGCCCGAAAAGCAAGAAGGCACGAAACACAGCGCAATGCCAAAAAAAGACCAGGAACAAGCAGCGCAGGGATGCTTTACTGATCAAACCTGCAGATGGGAGAACTTACGCCGAGGTCCTCAAGGAAATCAGGCAAAATGTGGAACCCGAAAAAAACGGTGTCTGTATACGAACAGTAAGAGCGACCAGAACAGGCGGTCTCCTCGTAGAACTCGGAGCAGAATCCACCGACAAGGGACGGTTCGAGAGCGCTGTCAAGGACCTCCTGGGCTCTAAAGCTGTTATCTCGACTTTGCAGCCAATGGCGTCTTTGGAAATAAGAGACCTTGACTGCATTGCGGAGGCCAAAGTAGTAGAAGATTCAATTAGGTCAATTCTTCCTACGGCAGAGAGCTTTAGGGTAAGGCTAACGCCTACCAACCCTAGAGGACAAAGGGCGGCAATAATAGACATCCCAGAGAAAGACGCTGTGCAACTCCTGACCAAGAAGAAAATTAAAATCGGCTGGGTTGTGTGCAGGATACGTCGGAGGGTAGCCCTAACTCGATGCTACAAGTGCCTTAACTTCGGACACATCTCCTTGAACTGCAAGGGGTCAGATCGAAGCAAACTGTGCTACAGGTGTGGCACTTCCGGTCATAAGGCGAAAGACTGCCCAAACGAACCCAGTTGTATCTTGTGCAAAGATAAGGGATGGAAGTCTGAAGATCTTACTCACATTCCAGGAAGTGGTAGGTGCTAGGAGTTCAAAGAGGCACTAAGCAAGAAAAGAGCAAAGACATGATCCAAGTCCTGCAAATCAACCTACACCGTAGCTCAACCGCACAAGATCTACTAGACCAGGTTGCAAAAGAGAAAAAAGTTGACTTGCTGCTGATATCTGAGCCGCACCACAACAAAAAGGAAGCTGGATGGTATTGTGATCGATCCGGAACCACCGCCATCTGGGTACGTGATAGGGCTCTACCTACAGCTCGGACTTGCACCAGTGGAAATGGCTTCGTGCTCATTGGGTGCGCCGATTTGACATTCATAAGCGTCTATTTCACTCCAAATGAGTCAATTTCATGTTTTCAGAGCAGGCTCGATGAACTGGAGGAAGCTGTCTCGAGCACAGAAGGCCGAATCCTTGTTGGCGGTGATTTTAACGCCAAAGCGATAGAATGGGGAATGCCTCTGCCAGACTCGAGAGGAAAAAGCATCCTAGAAATGGCGGCTAAGAGGCAACTTGTCATCATGAACGTTGGGAACACACCAACTTTTCGACGGGGAGGCTGCTTGGGAACTATACCGGATGTGACATTTGCTTCGGAGTCCTTAGTGCCTAGGATGCACAGATGGAGAGTACTGGAGGACTACTCGGCGAGCGATCATCAGTACATTGCTTTCGCAATTGGCGACTGTGCTACTCGACGCGTAGCAACCCAACCCTCAACTGTAGGTTGGAATATATCTAAAATAGATGTTGACGCGTTCGCCGCAGCTCTTATGAGAGGTGAAACTATGACGGTAACGGGAGGAGCCTCAGCTGAAAACATGGTGAACTCCACCATGAGGCTCATCAAGAATGCGTGCGACTGCTCTATGCCCAGGCGACGGCCTCGACACAATAAGCCTGCTTTGTACTGGTGGTCGGCAGAAATCGCCGAAAAGCGGAGAGAATGTCACAAACTCCGCCGCGAATCTCAACTTTTAAGAAATCGAGACGAGTCACACTCCCGAACGCTGGCCTACAGGTCGGCTAGAAAAGTTCTCCGTAGGTTAATTAACGAAAGCAAGGCTCGCTGCTGGCGCAACCTAGTTGTGGACATCGACAGAGACCCGTGGGGGCTGGGTTACAAGCTTGCCATACGGAAACTAGGAGCTGCAAGGAGGCCCTGTGTCCTTGAAACGGAAAAAATGGACCAGATTGTTAGAGCGCTCTTCCCTATGCATCCTATTTGTCCCGATGATGCAGATATTGAATGTCTCGGAGAATGCCCGCTTTTTACCGCCATCGAACTGGATAATGCGGTAAAAGCTTTAAAATCGAAAAAGGCCCCAGGACCAGACGGTATACCAGCGGAAGTGATACAGCTTGCACATCAACTTTGTCCTGAAAAGCTGCTCACCACTTTCAATGCCTGTTTGCGGCAGGGCGTGTTTCCAAATTGCTGGAAAGAGGCGAGGCTCGTGCTGATCCACAAGGGGAAGGGGAACGCGGAGCAACCATCTGCATATCGGCCCCTATGTATGCTGAATGCCGCTGGGAAGGTACTCGAGAGGCTCATTAGAGAAAGACTTGGAGAAGCCATTCGAAATGCCGGGGATCTGTCTCCTCGGCAGTACGGCTTCAGGGCTGGTCGATCCACAATTGGTGCAAAAGCAGAGGTAGTGAGCGCGGTCCAGCAGGCAGAAGCCCACAATCATTACTCGAGACGAATAGTACTGCTCATAACTCTAGATGTGAGAAATGCCTTCAACTCTGCTAGATGGACAGATATTCTTGGTGCTCTGGAATATTTCAGGGTGCCGAGGTACCTGATGCAGATATTGAAAGACTACCTCAAAAATCGGAAACTCATCTATGATTCGTTGGGAGGCCGGCGAAGAATTGATTTGACATCAGGGGTCACGCAAGGTTCCGTTCTGGGCCCGGACCTCTGGAATGTCTCGTACGATGAGCTTTTGAGACTGCAGTTACCGGAGGAGTCGCGCCTGGTTGGCTACGCAGATGACGTAGCAGTACTAGTCGCCGGACATACTGTCGGACAGACGCAGCTCAAACTGGATGCGGTAATACGCCGAGTGAGCGAGTGGATGACAGACCGTGGGCTTAGCCTAGCGCTGGAAAAGACCGAGGTTGTCGTCCTCACAAAGAAGCGAATCCCTCGTGTTATGCCGGTTCGTGTAGGGGGAATGATCATCGAGTCAAAAGAATCAATCAGATACCTTGGCTTGATGATTGATTCGAAGATGAGTTTTTTTGAGCAGGTTCGAGCGTCAGCAGATAAGGCCTCCGCGCGGGTATCGGCGCTAAACCGCATTATGGCCAACACGCAGGGGCCAACCTCGAGCAAAAGACGTCTACTGATGAGTGTAATGGAGTCAGTGCTCTTGTATGGCTCCGAGGTTTGGGCTGATGCTCTTAATAAAGAGACGTACCGAAGGCGTCTGGCACAGGTGCAGAGGCAAGGAGCTTTACGGATAGCCGCTGCATACCGCACTGTCTCTGAACCTGCAGTGCTGGTAATCTCGAGGGTAGTTCCAATTAAATTACTTGCAGACGAACGGAAACGTGTATACTCACGTAGGGGGGAGTCGGCGAGAGAAACCGTCAGCCGAGAGGAACGGAGAAGAACCCTAACCTTATGGCAGCAAACATGGGAAAACGAAACGCGAGGCAGGTGGACCACACGGCTGATAAGTGACTTGGGGCCGTGGTTCTACAGAATGCATGGTGAGACTGATTATTATCTGACGCAACTACTCAGTGGTCACAGGTATTTTCAGTCTTACCTGTATAAGATGGGAAAGACACCATCCCCAACTTGCGTGTTCTGCCCGAGGATGACGGATGACGCCTGCCATACGTTCTTTACGTGTAATAGATTCACAAGACTCCGTTCGCATCTCTCGGAGAAAATTGGCGTAATTTCTCCAGAAAATCTAACGGGAAAAATGATGAAATCAAAGGACAATTGGAACTGTGTGTCACATTACGTACGGACAGTACTCATTATAAAGAAGGACATAATGGATCGCTTGGCGAGGGATGGAACATCTCTGTAACGCAATATTATAGTTACTAATTGCAATTCCTTCCTATCCATCCGTGAAGAGAGATTTCCCTTAGCCTGAAGACATCGCTAAGCGATGATTAATGAGGCCTAGTCCGAAGTAATGTGACAAACAGTTCCAGGCTAGGTTCTCGGTGTGACAGGGGAGGTGTTTAGTCGGTAGTCCGGTAGCGGGGGAGTCAGACACTCAGGGCGTAAATAGTCTTCACCTCCCAAACAAAAAAAAAACAAAAAAAAAAACAAAAAAAAAAAAAAACTATTTGGATAGAGAGAAAAGTTCCCTGAAAAATGAAATCCTATTCTATGATCAATGACACAGAGTCATAATAAAAAAAAAATAATGAAGGATGTAATATAATAGGATGCAATGAAGGATGCAAAGGATAAATTGACAATAAGTCAAGAAGAGAGGCTGAATGTAAAATGAAATATTAAATTCGAGTTTTAATTAGATTATTCATCACTGATTGTCAACTCTTTGGTAAATACATCTGCTGACTCGGTGCAGGAGCTAAACAGTTATGACTACCTCATGCATAGAGTGCAATATCCTTTTTCATTTTATTCTTTGCTTGCTGGAGTTTCCTTATCTAGCTGACTTTTAAGAGCCCTTTTAATTATGAAAAGAATTCTTCGTATACGTTTGATCTTAAAAATTTCATTTGGTTTCTTCTTTGGTTTCTATCTTTCTTTGGTTTCTCAGTGCATTCATAATATATTCGTTCAAGCACGTAAAATTTCGCATAGAATAAAGGCACGTATCTGAAAATCCTTGATAGCCTCCTAGCAAAATACATGAAAACCTATACCAGCACTTGTTAAATAAGCGTAAGTTCGAACTCCCGAGATCAGAGATAGTCAGATGAGTTAGTCACACCTTTTGCAATTTCATTAGTATAAAAGACAACAGACAACGGGACGATTTTTTAAGAGAGAGCTGGCAGACTTTGAAAGGATGCCAGTACTATGGTTGAATTGACGTTAAGCAGGAATTTATTTTATCCTCTTCGCATGGGACCGCTTATTGATAGTAAAATTATTTAGGATTCCAACCTATTGGAACGACTTTGTCCGGATGTTCCCGGAAGAGTTGTTGCGGGGAAAGTATGAATGTGTCCTTAGTCAACGCAATATTAGCATCTGAACCCTTCTCTGCTTGGCGGCTGACACTCTTTTATTCACATACATTTTTTCCACATACTTGAAACGACGCCTGGAAATCATTTGCATTCTTATCCTTCTCTCGACTAGAACATATACTGGATGAACACCAAGTTTGTGACCAGCCGAAATAGTTGCAACCAGGAAGTTTAAGACACTATTAAATATTGAAATATATATTTTTTGCTGTAGGTAGAAAGATAAAAGGCAGATTATGTATTTCAGTTTATTGTAGCAAAAAAGCAAGAAAACAATTTGTGACAGTCTCTGTATTGTAATTCACATGTAATGTCAAAAAACGATACAACGGTTGAACTCGTTTAAATTTTCCTCGTCAATGAATTTAAATTACGTGGAAAATCGTTTCAAATTGACATGAAACCATTTCATCCTTTGGTGTATGGCTTGATTTTTTTAATTTTCATTGTTTGTTTCGTTTCAGTCGAATTCAATACATTTGGACACAATTTTATATTTCTCATTGAAACGTTTTTCTGTTTTGCAGGAAAAGTTCAAACGTGAACTGAATCGTCGATTTTCCTTTTGCTTTTGTCGCTTTAGCGGGCAGGAGGCATCCGATCGAACAATGTCCGTTTACACGCGAGCTAGTTCAATTCGCTCCAACTACACCAGCACGTCGAATCGCTACAGGAACAATGCAGTAATATTGCAACAACGAAACTCGGCCAATTTGAAATTGGCGGGCGTCCCGGCAGCGGTTGATGGGTATAATGTGATAAGGACAGATATGGACGACCGACCCGGCTTCCCGGCTATGAACAACAATCGTCTTATTTGCAATAGCGAAAAGTTCATGTCGTGGTCCGACCATGAGCGCTTGTACATGAGTGAGGATCCCACAGATTGTCGCTGCGGACATCAACATCCTGCTGGTGAACTGATGGATTGCATATGCAACCCTCTCGATTTCGAGGAATGGAACCAGACGATATATGAAACAGAATGCATGCTGAATCGGAATTGCTCCCAAGCAAAGCCTTCCTTGCGACCTGGCGCACAACGTGGCAGTAGTATTTTGCGAAACGCAAAAGGCCAAACGAGGAGGGGTAGCAAGGATGCTATTCGAGTCTTCTCGTTTCCTCGAAGAATCGTTAATCATCCGGGCACAGTCAATTCAAGAGATCTGAGGGATTCCAACACTGGTGCCCGACGAGCAAACGGTTCGTCTAATTCGCGAGATTCCAGGACAAGCGTCAAGTTTAATAATATGTGATCTGTGATTTACTACTGAGAAATAAGTTTATGATCTAGGCAATGTTTAAAAAAAAAATTTAGTCCGCTAAAGTCCTTTGACAATGTGCACAATTTATCCATGAGTAACGAAAATAAAAAATAAAGAGCTTTAGGTTACGGCGTTGCTTCTACTAAGCCAAAACTATTTAAATGTCAGCTTTCATTTCTATGTCAGTATTATTTTTGGATACATGTAAAATATTAAAAAAACTCAATAAAAACTTTAGTTTGATATTAATATCTATTTTAATATTATAAATATATTCGCCATATTAAAATTTTTGGAACCGATTTGAATAGAGCTTGGATGAAACTAACAAATAGAAGGGGATTTCGCCAACGTGTCTTTTTTTTTAATTATTGAATTAATTTTTGAGAGAATTGAGAATTTTCTTAGAGTTAATTTTTGCTTGAACAAAGAGCACGGCCACATTGACGCTGTTCTGTCTTGAAGTAGTTTCAGAAATCTAATTTCGTCTCAGTTAGAGAGCCAAGTCCTCTCCCAACCCTTTTATACTAAAGTTTCTGTGTCTGTAATGACACAAACTCCTTTTCAGTGGAAAATTCAATTAAAAGTCTCTATTCCCAAGGCTCTTGTTTCTCTTTTTTCTACTTGCAGAACACAGTCTCTCCTCGATCAGCCAACGAACTAGTGTAAAAAAAGAAAAGGAATAAAAGAAAGCAGCCATGTACATGAATGCTTAATTCAAGTGAAAAAGCGCCTTCATTTTTCTAGTTTTCATACTTGAGAAGATTCAACCATGTTAGGAATGATAGTATGACAAAGTATGACAAAGAGTTCGCGTATTTAAAATACTCCTTAAAGATTTTTGACAAGAAAAGTAAGGAGCTATTGTAGTTTACGGCTCAGAATTTTTATTTTTTTGGCAGATGACAGATGATTAATATTTAATGTGACATTGATTGATGTGGATGTTTTACCAAAGAGGCAGAACAACTTCTACTTCTTCGATGCACTACAGCCCAACACGGCCCTGCGCTTTCTGCATTCAATGCCAGCAACTATCTCAATTCATGCACCAGTTTCGGAACCTGAGCAGCTTCATGTTTTCTCTATAGTCAGCTCATTGGTTCTGGTCTGCAAGTCCGAGTCCAAGAAAACGCTAGACTCGCATTTTCTTGACTTCTCACTGGTCTCTGTCTTTCGAATCTCGCTACAAATATCTTTTGGATACCCATTGTTGGTCCAAACGATTCACATTATCAGCCCATTGTAGCTTGCGTGGTCTCGTCCAACTCGTCAAATATTCATAAAGCCCATTCTTATGATAAAACCACCATCGGTCCATTTATCATTTCGCTCTAGTGTTTCGCCACCGGACCCGTCTGATAAAGGCAGAGTAGAGTACCATAGCTATGGGTGACGCTACCGTAGCCACATTAAGCCCCTGTTCTTTTTAAGTTTTTGCGACTTGAAACTATGTTTTACTGTGCATGTAACCGATGTTCAATACCGTCAGGACTCAATAAAATGACTTATTTACGAGCTGTTTTTTGATCCCACTTCATTAGTTACATAACCGTTCATTGCAAGCTTAGAGCCTACACTAAGAACTTTTTTCATACTGTATTCGCCAAGTGTGATAATTTGTTTGTTGGTGGCTTATCTTCACCCTTGCGTCAAAATTTTAGTTTTGTTTTCATTAATTTATAGCCCTTTTTGTTATGCTTCATTGTCAAATTTTGGAAGAATGCTCTCGCAATTGTAATCGAGTGTGACAATCGAGTTGTTGACGTCATTTACAGCTGCTACTGCTTGACTAGATTCTATTAAAGAGAAGCCCTTGTAACGAAATGTAGCTTTCTCATGGCCTATTCCAGAGTCAGAATTAATAATACTCAGACCAGCCTGGCTGGTCCTTTCCGACATTTGTCAAAGTTATTTGACATCGAAATTGGTGAGTTATTTATTGATATGGGCTAGGAAAGTTGTCGCAGTCATTGTTGATTTAATTGGACAGAAAAATTTCACCAAAACATATCAACCAAAATTTCCAAAACATTGTCGTATGCTTATTGTAAGTTCGAAAAATCACGTACATTGCTTTAATGCCTGTTGTCAAATTCGTCTTTCGAAAAGTCTTTTTCCTACGATCTATAATAAAACGTTTCTTCAAATCCAAAATTTATGCACAACAGGTTTTCCGAAAATCACCCTTCACGGTTTCTGATTGTATTAACACTGTTCAGAACTTTGGCACCTGGTTGTAAATGCTAGTCTATCGTGTTTTCCTTGAAATACCACCATAGAGAACTGCTATTATCCTCAATGTATTTATACGAACAAAGGACACGGCATTCATACATCACTTCCATTGTAGAAGGAGAAGTTTGCGCAAACGGACCAATATTTGTGTTGCCACATACACTCCACAAACTATTCGAAAAACCAATAAAAAGACTACTTAATCAGGTAGAATAAAGACAAATCATATCAAACATATAAATACATACCTAAATACTTAAATTTTCTTTTAACATCTTGATTTCGGCGAAATTAAGTTTTCTTTAGTTCTTATCAGGACGAGAAATTCGCGGCCATATTGTTGTATTGCTCTTGTGCCTACGCGAAATTTATGTTAGTCGACAAAACACTGACATTAAACTTTCCTAACGTGCTACGCTCTCCTGTTTGTATCAAATATAAAACTTTTCTTTTGAGAGTCTTTGCATGCGACTGGCACTCTTTTCGCGACAACCAAAAGATACCCTGGCGATACTGTTTGAATACATACCGTTTGCATCGAAAATTAATACATAAGTACGGAGATTTGAATGGCCGTGAATGGATAATGTCTGGGAAATTTCTGATACCGTTAGGTTATTGGAAGTTTTCGCGTAAAATGTGCTATTGAGTATATAGGACATTGGTGCAAGTTATATCGTGTAAAAAATGGTGTAGCAAGTGTTGGCGGTAAATGTTTATTAGTTTTTGTCTTTTCTGCTCATATTCATGAAATGTCAAAATGGTAATGAAAGGCATGTGGCGTTTGACATTAAAACCACTTTGGTTTGGTTGAACCGGGCCAAATCCCAGCAGGAAAAAAAGTAGGCGACACTCAGGTAAGTGTTATTATTCTTCAAAGTGACCCAAATGTGCACAAAATCTCACTTTTTGGCAATGACATTTGCATGGAGGAACTGTACTACAAGTAATGGCTATGCTTGGGCTATTATTACGTACGACGTCGCATTTATTTTAAAGGAGTATGGGCTCAGAGCCAATCGAGCGATGGGATGGGTTAGGTATGTGTTTCTACCGTTGCTGGATGAAAAACGGCAAATAACAACGACCATTTTTTTTTTATTTTATCATATGCAATGATGATTTTCGAACTTGAAGAACCAAACACTTACCTGAGCGACATCATCTTTCCTTGCAATCTGGCTGTGAACCAACTTAGGAAAAGTGAATATGCTATTGATGGCAGGATATTTCGCGGCTTTTTAAACTTTTCACTCGTTAGTACTAATTAAATTAATATTAAGTCAATAGCGACTAATTAAATACTTTATTTTTGATGTATTTCATTCTTTGTCGATTTATCATAGATAGTTTAATTTAAAATAATTCAAATTTGTTAAAAGATTAGACCGTTGTTTCCGCTAATATTGGTTTCGTGACGACCGTTTCTTAACTCTCGTTGGAAATCAAATAGTAGTAGAGCCAACTTGTCAACGTCTTTCAGAGTGGAACTTGTGTTTATATTATTTGGCAGTTCATTTTGAATTTCAACTTGAGCTATTATTGAGTTGCTCATTATAATTTTTTACAATGTCCTCTTATTTCCAAGAAATTACGAAGTCAAGAAATATAATACAAGTCTTGGAGTCAATGCGGCAATGCAATTCAACAAAAACTTGGAAGAAATCAATTTTGCATTCCCAGCGTTTTCCAGGGATTTCGATAGTATTGCGTTGAGTACGCAGGGTTCCATAGCATTTCAAACGAATTTGCTAAACATTTTTTAACCTTCGCTGTGACCTATGAAGTCATTGGTTGAATTGTTAAGAATTCCTTAAGAATTTTTAAATAATTTCGTATTTTCATAAATACGTAATTAATTCGTATTAACTTTTTTCGAGTCTTTTTGTCGTATTATGTATAGGTCGTAGGTTGTCACTTTTAAGGTACTCGTCAATTCTATAGAGGCTGATGTTGAGGTGTTTCTATTTTTTCTTTCTCTAGGATACGAATCACCTAAATGTGTTGTATTATTTCTTCTTTTACTGTTTGATCGGTTTGGTGTTGTTTTTAAGTAACTTTTTTCGCTCTTTAACATTCCATCCGAACCACTCGTTTTGCTGCCATGTAACAGCGCGCCCGATTGTCTCGGTTTGCGTAATGGTCCTAATAAGGATATTCTAGGTGTCCTAATGTGCTTAATATGCTCCAGTAATTCCGCTGTGTGTCATGTCCTTTCCAATTAGGGACATTTGGTGGGAGCTCGTTTTTCGAGGATGCTGTACAGTTTGTCTTTTAGAGTCTCGCCTGTACTTTTGGTGAGGGCATATATGACCGACGACAAACCTTTACGACTTTCATTGGTTTTGATATGTGAAAAATAAGTGCCAGTTCCCTTCGACGAATATCCTTGCGTCTTTTTAGTTTTTTATTAACGCAGGTTAATTGACAAGATATCCGCGCTATTCTTACTTTTAACAGGAAGAAAGAAAATAGTAGACCCAATGTTGAATGACAAAATTGTGCAATCCTCTGTATACAACGCCGAAATTAAACTCCTGAAAGGATACCGTCACCTTAAAAAGCTCTGACTCTTGAAAAATTTCAATAGCTCTTTCTTGTGGCCACTTCTGGTTGCTTCCTTCGCGTAAAGCAAGGTGTCTTCAACTTACGATTGTAGCCGATATCCTGGAGCTTAGAAAACTTTCTTGAGAGCTTAAGCTTCCTTGAACTTACAGTTCACCATGTTTTAGGTGAGTGTATTGAATAGAATCCACACGTGGTTCCTAAATATGATACTTTGAGGCTTTTACGAATTTCGGCTCCTTTTCTCGTGATGGTTTAGGTCGTATATCCCTGACGGAATATGATATGTGGATCAAAGTATGCAAGTGCAACATGTTGCTCCGGAATTGGAATCCTGGTCGGATGGAATTTCCTCTCCTTGTACACGTTTTTTGATGTATACAATGAAACTGAAACTTCTTTTCAATTTTTAAATAATTGATGACTTAAACTGGCTATTACAAACATTTGTTTAGTTCTCACAAACGATTCTAAATAAGGAATGTATATAAACGCTTTAGACTAGGAAAATTTCACTTGAGTTACATGCGAGCTCCAGTTTTGATTAATATTTGGTGTCCTAAAGTGCATGGAGAGTTTATGAGCTTGCATTTTAGAGCAAGGAAAATCTGTGAAAAAAATTGTCCGTTTTTTATTTCCAACTTGTACGTGGAGTTTAATTAAAAATAGTGAACGATGCTTAGTAAAAGTTTCTTGCCGGAGGCTGTAACGATTCGCGAATTTTATAAGGACGCGACAATATTAATCACAGGTGGCACCGGGTTCGTTGGAAAAGTGCTTGTTGAGAAATTGTTGCGGACATATGATGTGAAGAAAATTTACTTGCTCATTCGTAACAAGGATAACATGAATACTGACCAAAGATTTGAAAAGTATATTATGGAAACGGTACGTGGTAGTGGTGTATAATTTTCAGCGTTTACGAATATTTAAGTCAGTTAACAACATCTTCGTTTGGATAAAAAGGAAAATATCCATGTGAAATCGACTTTAAGAAAAAAATTAGAAAATGACGTGAAAGTTTTACCGATCCTCGATTTTCCAATCAATCATCGAATTCAGTTTATCTCTATCCTGCGCTTTTTTTATAAAATTAAAAATAACTGAGAATCCTCTACAGCGTGCCCCGAACAAATACAGAATACAAAATCATCATCATTTACCAACATCAAACTTCGTTATAATTTCTATGGGTCATTCTTCATTGAGTTAATTATTCACACGACAAACATTCATGCGAGCAAACCATATGAGCTCCGACTCCCATTTGAAATACTTTCGTATCAACTTGTTGCTCGTTGTACGAACGACCAGCAACATGTTGATCTGATTTTATGAATGAAATTTTAATGATCGAAATTTCAATGAATGAAATTGTATCTTGAAAATTTTGCACACATGACGTATATAGGGAAATTCTTATCAGAATCTTTTGCTGAAAAATATTTATTTCAAGTGATTCTCAATGAATCAGATGTACAAGCATTGGACATGAATTTTGTAAAAAAAAAAACACAAAAAACAGGATACAAAACCACACGAAAAATCTGGAAGTCTGAAAAATTAGGATCACATTATCTAAAGTGTGTTGAACGGCTAGCTATCCTTGGTTTGCATATTTTAAAAATATGGTTGGCGCCACTCCAACAAAACTCTTCTACTTTTGGCACGAATCATCTTCCTTGAAATTTTTAAAGTTGCCAATAACTAACGATAAAATTTCTTGCTACAAGGATCTAAGTCTATCAACTAAGAACCGTTTTGAAAAATTCAAGGCCTGTATTGATCCTGAACTTATGCATATCAGGGTGTCCCATAAAAATAAAAGTGAAATTCATGTGATGCATAACCTCATATTTTGTTTGAATGGTCTCAAAATATTTAAAATAAAAGTTTTGCGTACTTAGGATCACGACAACCCGTGCCGACTTGCAGCGAATCGTGTCTGTGCTTGTACGGTTCGGCGCGACGGAAAGTTTGCATTGTTTGCTTGTTATAACTTGTTCATTTTATTAGTAAACGCATTGATTTCAAGTAGTCAACATGTCAGTGGAGTGACGAAATTCTACAAGGGAAATATTGTTAATAGGACACGTAAAACATCAAATCACTGGTTCGAAACTTCCCTCTAATGGACAAGTACTGGGAATTTCGTTCTATAATATTCGTAAAATGAATTTAAGTGTCAATGAAAGTGCAAATCTTACTATTCGTGAGTGTATTATTTACTGGCAAAAGGCACAATACCGAAATTACCTAGCTGTGTTAAGAAACTGGTTTCTTTACACCAAGTTTGAAGAGATTTGCAAAAAAATGTGAAAAAAAAACACAAGAAATGTTTGAACAACGTCGACAAGAGTTTCTTGCCAACTTAGATAATTTGTTTGACATTGCTCATGCCGATGCACTTCAGCTTATTAAACTAAATGAAGATAGGATGTTATTTGAGAGCATGATCACTTAGCCGGAGTGGACAAAAACTAACAGAAAAAGGGGAAAAGGCGCGCCTTAGATACATTGAGGAGGAAAAGCGACGTGCTAAATGTTTTGCATCGTTAGCTCTATCGACATCATTTTATGAACCACCGCAAGAAAACTCATCATCTGATTCTGAAATAATAGATTTAGAAGAAAATAGACCCAGCCTAAGTGGTGCTTCCTCTCAGCCCAATAAAACTTGTATGCGGAAAAATTTCATAATTCCAAAGTTGGTTACCGCATTAGATAGATGCCAGTTAAGTGTGACAGATTCTGTATTTATAATTGAAGCTACTATTGACGCACTAAGGCTTAATACGGATGATTTTTCTATAAGCAAGTCCTCAATCTATAAAATTCGCACAGAAGTGCGAAGAGAGCGGGCTAAAATATGAAAGTTAATTTTCGAAACAATATCCCGGATACGGTAACTGTCCACTGGGATGGCAAACTAATGCCGTCTCTAGATTCATGTAAATCTAAAAAAACGCTAAAAAATCTAAAAGTAAAAATGGTTGCTAACTTAGCTAAAGAAAACCCATCAGCCCACGATAAACGTTAGATTGCATCCAAAGAAGAACTTTGTGGCTCACTTTTTGGTATATCTTGTATGTAAATTATGCTTCAATATTCTTCTATAGTTATCATACGAATGATAACCATTCCTTCTGCTGTAACTTCAGAGAAAAATATCGATGACTTCGTCTCTGTCAAAAGCAAGTTCTTATTAAATCAACTCAAAATTGATGACAGTCTTCTGACGAAAAGCCCTTCTTTATTGTCAAATGATGATTTGTTCCAACAAGCTCAATAAAAGCTTTTGATATTGAGGGCAGTTAATAATACGGCAGAAAGAGCAGTTAAAGCAGTTATGGTTTAATCACTGTTGAGGAGGAGCAAAAGCAATTTTTATTACGTAGCCTACAAGAACACAGAAACGTACATCCTGATTGTAAAAACCAAACTTTGAAAAGGAAATTTAATGATTGATGTGTGTTTTACTATTTATACATTTTTTTTTTTTTGTTTGGGAGGTGAAGGCTATTTACGTCCTGAGTGTCGGACTCCCCCGCCACCGGACTACCGACTAAATACCTCCCCTGTCACACTGTGAACCTAGCCTGGAACTGTTTGTCACATTACTTCGGACTAGGCGTCATTAATCATCGCTTAGCGATGTCTTCAGGCTAAGGGAAATCTCTCTTTCTCCACGGATGGATAGGAAGGAATTGCGGTTAGTTACTATAATATTGCGTTACAGAGATGTTCCCTCCCTCGCCAAGCGATCCATTATGTCCTTCTTTTTAATGAGTACTGTCCGTACGTAATGCGTCACACAGCTCCATTGTCCTTTGTTTGCCTCATTTTTCCCGTTACATTTTCTGAGGAAATTACGCCAATTTTCTCCGAGAAATGCAAACGGCATCTTGTGAATCTATTACACGTAAAGAACGTATGGCAGGCGTCATCCATCATCCTCGGGCAGAACACGCAAGTTGGGGATGGTGTCTTTCCCATCTTATACACGTAAGATTGAAAATACCCGTGACCACTGAGTAGTTGTGTCAGATAATAATAAGTCTCATCATGCATTCTGTAGAACCACGGCCCCAAGTCACTTATCAACCGTGCGGTCCACCTGCCTCGCGTTTCGTTTTCCCATGTTTGCTGCCATAAGGTTAGGGTTCTTCTCCGTTCCTCTCGGCTGACGGTTTCTCTCGTCGACTCCCCCCTACGTACGTATACACGTTTCTGTTCGTCTGCAAGTAACTTAATTGGAACTACCCTCGAGATTACCAGCACTGCAGGTTTAGAGACAGTGCGGTATGCAGCAGCTATCCGCAAAGCTCCTTGCCTCTGCACCTGTGCCAGACGCCTTCGGTACGTCTCTTTACTAAGAGCGTCAGCCCAAACCTCGGAGCCATACAAGAGCACTGACTCCATTGCACTCATGAGCAGACGTCTTTTGCTCGAGGTTGGCCCCTGCGTGTTGGCCATAATGCGGAAACTATTTATACATATATAATGTGTTTTATTTGCTCATAATAAATATTGAACTCTACAATGTCCCTATCGCTCCATGCTAACTTTTCAAGATAAACTTTCATGTCAAGTCGGCACGGGTTATAGTTATCCGATCGCAATAATATTCAATATTTATGTTTTTGGACTCAAACGAAAAAAATAGAGGGTATGAGTTCTGAAATTCGAAAACAAATTTCGCCCTTATAGCCTGGGACACCCTAATGCATATATGCATATAATTAGCTGGTTCGTTTCGCTGCCCTACAGAAGCTAAGGAAAGCCTCTAGTCCTATAAAAGACAGATATTCCAATTTTCTGTGTAAATATCCTGAGAAATACTTTATTACTAAGAACACACGCGGTTCAAAGGAAGGTCATTACCTAGCATGCTCGTTTTGAGTAGTTTAGCGTATTGCCCCAGAGAGCATTTTTTTGGCAACACCATGAGAGCTCTTACGCTATTTGTAGTTATACCTAGAAGCGACGATTACTCCATTCGGATGACTAAAGGGATCGGCTTATCTTCAAGTTATCCATATCATTTAAAAGTGAGTGTGTCTCCTCCTAGAGGGCAACGTTTGACTTCCTTCTTATTGTTGCGCTTCGCATTTTAGTTAAGTCTACTCTTACTACGTTTCGGATGACTGAACAAGCTCAGCTAAATCTTCGTTTCTTAGGTGTTAAGTAATTAATTAATTCCAAGTATCCAAAAAATCCAAAATGTAAGCCCTTTTTCAAAAGATAGGAAATGTAAAATTTTAAACAAAAAACTTACGGACATACAAAATAAGCGGAATAGTACACCTAGACGAAGGCTAGGCACAATACGGCACAGACCTTTGAACAAGGACTTAAATTTTGAAATTAGGGACAAGTATCTACCGAAGGAAGACGTGGAATCAGCCATCAAACATCCGCCCTTGGAAAGCAAAGAAATCATCCGGGACGAAATTATATGAGTCGTGAACACTGGGATGATCGAACAAAGGATAATTGTCAAGGAGCTAAAGGAAATCCGGTATTCTACCTAAAAGTCAGCAAAGGGAACAAGGTAGTTAGAATGACGACGAATTGGTCTTCATGAAACTAAATAATCAGGATGCCCAAGACTAGACTTACCGGACTCTATCAAAAGAGTGGAGAAGCCCCTATCTGACAGCTACGAATCAATCCCAAGTTAAATCGCGCAAAGGTTGACTAATTCAGTTCTTCCTCGAATCAAGTGCATTCCGGAATTTCGCAAACCAGGCAATGAAATGCGTGAAATAATAACTTTCACGGATGCCTCAAGAAGTCACATTGCAAAATGGCTGGTGGAAGAATGTAGAAGGTGGAATATACCTCCAACCAGCCACACAGCAAAGAGCAGGAGAAAATTAATCAACATTTTAAGCAAGGTAAACGATATTGAAGCTGATGAGATATTGGTATCTTTCGATGTTAAGGCTCTTTTTCCAAGCGCACCATTAACACAAGTTGACCTTGTTCGAAGACTGGCTGACAAGTCAGAGCCAAACCAGGGAACCATGGAAACGGAATCAATCTCTTTTTATGTGTGAAGCCTACTTCACCTTCAGAGGAAAGTTCTTCAAAAAAAAAATATGTTGAAGCTATGGGTCTCCCCATATTAGGCCTGCGGTGTACCGAGGGAAAGTGGAATCAAGCCTGACTGGCGTTGGACGAGTTGTTGACTGACGAACTGCTGAATGCTGAACAGCTGGATTGCGGAACTGAGGACTGGAAGAAATGATGACGGATGCATGCTGAATTAAAGTAAACATGAACGCAGTTGGTGAGGTCGGAGTGAAATGAGTACTGTTGATATCCCCAAAAGGGGTTCTAAACGCTGAGAAGCTGTGGCGTACCGAGGGAAAGTTGAAGAAAGCCGAACCGATGTGTGATAACTGCTAAGATGGTTTGATGGATAGAAGTTATAATGCTGACTCAGGACTAGACCGACATGAAGTATTGAAAGGACTTATGATAGACGCACTGAATGAAAACAGATTTACAAGTGATTTGAAAAATGGTTGAAAATTTTATGAAAATGATGTGGGTAAAAGTCGATATCTGTTGTGTATCGTTGGAAGACTGACAGATGACTTGAGAAACTTAATGTGAAGGATTAAGGTTTTTGTTACATGTAGACGAAGTGATGTTAAATGTATTCAGTAGGTTGAAGAGCTCGCATTGCAGCATCAACTTGTTGATGAGATGAATGCGAGACTAGTACACTTGCTAAAGGTTAAAGTCCAAATGTCGAAGTAAAATGTGCTTCTAAATGTCAATTTCATATTGTGACGCTTATTGACCCGGGCCCCATAGACTGGCACCATATGACTTTAGGTGACGCAGGGAGGCTGATAGCTTGAGCTTCGGTTCAGTTCTTTTAGGGTTTTTGGGGTTTGTTTCCACGTTCCTGAGGTATTGAGGATCAGCAATCAGTAGAAAATCATGACTGTTGCAAAAAAATCAATCAAATGCCTAACTCTTTGCTGTAGCGGTGCTACCGAATACTTCTCCCTTATATTCAGAACCAATGCTCTTTTGATTCTCAATTTGTTTTCCGTGGGTATGGCATATTCCGTAGGCGGTAACATAGTTTAGCGGACATATTCCGCAAGTGAAATTGATTGACCGCACCCCTTTCTGTGCACAACACCTTCTTAAGTCGCCTTTGTTATACTGCTGATGAATAACTTAAATTCTTTCCTTTCCACAGAAAGGAATTCAGCTATCTCATTCCAGAAAAATATTCAGAATGCTTGATAGTGAAACGTACCAGGTTGGCATTTTGTTAGTCTGGGTCCAATTTTGGAGCTTCTATCAACAAGAAATTTAGGGAGATTGACTCAGGCCATGGTTGCATAGGTTGATTCCGACCGACCTGTTTTATTTTTATTTTGTTCAGTTTGGTAGTGTCATGAATCTGAATCTTGCAGTCATTTGATAAAATCCATCGAAACATAAATGTGAAGCCCTTGTTAAAATTCTAATATTTTCAAGTTTTTTTTCCTAATGCAATAAAAGGACGACTGACAATCCCTGTTTGGTGGCCTTATCTATGTGAGGAGATACCACTTACGTGGTCAATATTCGAGAACTTGGCGTTGTAACAATTTGCGGCATTCATGTCACGTCAAATTCAGTACAGAAATATAGATATTTTAACCATTATAAAGACAAAATACTTGGAAAAGGTACCTCAAAATAGGTACATTTTTCTTGTCCTTAGCCTTTACTTCTCCATTTTTCCATTGTACTTGTTTACAACACTCACTCAGAATTCTATAAATGACTGTTTGCTTGTGTAGCTTATAAAAAGGTATTCAGATTCAGTCTGATCCTTTCAACACTGGAATCTGCAAGGTCCTTAATGTTCCAAGGCGATTCACATAGCTTACATACTTTGTGCTATAGAAAGTAAGTATTGTTTTTGATTTTGTTACAAGAAAATTTCTCAGCAGGTTTGGTAATCAAGTTTTTAACTCAGTATTTCGGAATGTTATTCAAATGGCCTAAGTATCATGCAATCAACTTTTGTCGCAGTGGCCTTATATACTGAGCTACTGAGAATGAAGAAATCGTAAGAAACACTAGGAAATACCGCATGACTCTCTTCGTTGTGAATGCCTACAACTTACGCACGAACGTCGTTGTTGTTGCGCGGAATATCTTGTGTCCCCTTCACGCTTGCATGAAGACTACTTTGTCCTGAAATGCATACGAGAAACTCATATATATAATATAATATAATATTATTATGTTATACTTGATATATTATTTATGTAATATCATTTATATTTTATGATCTAATATCATTTATATATTTGAAATATAAAAAGGATAAGATAAATTATCATTCATATAATTCAAAAAGTTAGGATTTAAATAGTTTTACTTAGAAAAATAATTCAAAAGACAACACTATTTTCACGAATATCCATGACATAATGACATAGTTAATTACATGCGAATGCCACAACGGTAACACTCTTCAGTCACCCGTCAAACTTCAACTTGACTACTGCACTCTCAGTTCTATTTGACAACTGATCATGTATAGGCTGGGAATTCAACATTGCGTTGAAACTTCTTCAGCACAATAAATACTTTTTTGAAAAATTTACGCGACGATATCATGTGATTTCACACCTCTATGACACGGGTCACAATCTCAGACGAAACAGCAAATACACTTTTGAAAACTGAACTATGTTATAAATGTAAGAGTCATTAAAAATTGAACGAAATCAAGGAGAGGATTTAAACGAAATTATTTTCCAAACATATTAAAGTATATAAAAGGATGGGTATCCCTGGTAGTTATCAATTCATTTCAAACTGAAGTTCGCGTTCTGTAAGCAAATCTTGTGGATACTGTACTTGTCTATTGAATTGAATTGAATAAAGCTTTATTGATAGTAATAAGTTTGTGTTATAACATACATGTCACTTAATTTAGAGTTCTGAAATATTCATTAATTCATTTCTTCTACGGTAATTGTTTCAGCTGTGCTGGTATTAATTTTTCACGGTTGGTTTAGCAATTTGAAGGAAAAATGAACAAAAAACCTTGGCTGTGCCTAATAATACCTAAAACTAAATAAAACCTATATCCTATACTTATGTACTACTTATATTCTAATTTTAAAGTTAATGTACTCATACAATTTTCTGAGCATTAAGAATTTATCAATAACAGAAGACATTGTTAAGGCAAAACTTACACTATAGGAAAGTGCTTTCAATTGCTAAGAGAAGCTATAAGAGGGTTAGATGAGTTGCTGGCTGAAGCCATTAATTTAAGTTGCCGCGAGTCCGCGAGCTGTTTTACAGGATCAACTCCAGTAAGTTCATGTAATTTCCGAGTAGAGAAATAGAAAGGTTTGTCAAACGCCATTTTCAGGAATCTGTTTTGGGTGGCTTGAAGCTTGGCTTTTAAGTATTCGGCACATTGATTCCAAGTTGGAGCTCCATAAAGCATGATTGGTTGTAGCACCATTTTTACGATGAGAGTCTTGTTTTTTAAGTTAAGGCTGGACTTCCGATTTAGTAGTGGATATAATGCTATGACGGAATGTAATGTCTTATTGCGTATGTGTTCGATGTGGTTTCGAAACGTTAATTTTGGATCTAGCACCAAACCGAGATAGGATAATTCGTTGTCCCAAGGTATGCATTGGCCCAAAAAGTTTAAGCATCTGCCAGGAAGCATAGTGGGTTTTCGCTTCTTACTGAAGTAAATTGCTCTCGTTTTGCCCACATTGATTTTAACTTTCCATCTGTGGAAATATTGGTATGAGCTCTCTAGTCCTTGTTCTATGCTATTTATAATAGTCTCCGGTTCTGTTCCTATTGCATAAAGGCAAGTATCATCTGCAAAGGTCGCTATTTGGCAATTAATGTTTGTTGGGAAGTCCGAAGTATAAATGTTGTAGAGAGTGGGACTTAAGCAAGAGCCTTGCGGGACACCCGATGGAATGTTTTTTATTGAGGAGAGTCTGCCTCGTATTTTAACTTGATATTTCCTTTCGTGTAAGAAGGAAGCTATGAGGCTTGTCAAGTATTGCGGAAAGTTAAATTGTTTGAGTTAATAGAGAAGCCCTTCATGCCAAACAGTATCAAAGGCTTTCTCTATGTCTAACACCACCATGCCAACTGATTTCTTTTCCTTTAAGGCTGCCTTAATTTCTTTGGTTACTCGAAATAATTGATGCTCTGTGGAATATCCTCGCCTGAAGCCAAATTGGAAGTTAGGAAGGGTCATTTTATCATCGGCGTTTTCGGCGATTCTTTTTAGGATCAATTTTTCGAATAGTTTTCCCAAAGCTGGCAATAAGCTTATTGGTCTGTAGCTCGCAGGTACATGTGGGTCTTTACCTGGTTTCAATATTGGGATCACAGTAGCATGTTTCCAAGATAAGGGAAAGTAGCTTGATCTAAGACATGCGTTAAATACATGGCAAGTGAGAACTATTGCTTTCTTTGGTAGATTTTTCAATACGATGTTGGGTATTCCATCAATACCTGGTGCTTTATTATTACTCAATTTTTTCAGTGCAGCAGTTATCTCTTCGGTGCGAATAAAGTCTTTATGTGGTATACTTGAAGAGCTCATCTCCTTTTCAAATGATTTTTTGACCATCATATCGGTGATGGAATTATAACTGGATTGTGCTAAAGAATGAAAGGTGAGAAACTTATCGGCAAGGAGTTCGGCTTTTTCCTTATTGGAATGTGCCTGATATCCTTTATCATCTGTTAGTGGATAGGGCAAACTGTGTTGCTTTCGTTTGAATATTTTATTTAGTTTCCATACTTTCCGCGAGTTGAAGTCTAAATGTTCCAACATATTGTTCCATTGGCGATTGCGTAACGAAGAGATTTTCTTTCGAATTGCAGTAGTAAGGCTGTTAACACCATTTTTTGTAGAAGCAAGTCGTGTTCTTTGCCATTCTCGTCGGAGCGAGTTTCTTGTCCTAATGAGTTTGTAAGTTTCATTATCAAGCTCTAGCCACTGGAGTTTACTCTTGAATTTTGGGACACTGCATTCGATAGCTTCCCAGATAGTCTTTTTAAGAGAATCAACGGTTTCATCGATATCTGAGGCTGAGTGCAGCTTTTCGATCGTAAACCGATTTATGGATAATTTTTGGTTGATGTAACTGCGAAACTTGGGCCACTCAGCTTTTTTAAAAAGAAAGAACTGATTTGGCTGCTCAATGGAGCGTTCTGAAGTTCCAATTGTAAAATATACAGGCAAATGTGGAGAGGAAAGGGCTTGCATTACACTAAGCTCAGACAAATGAACATTTTCGTCGCTCAACACTATATCGAGGGTTGAGCCGATACCTTTTGCCGAGTAGTATGTGGGTTCATCTGGCGAGTGTATAAAAATGTTGTTATACTCTATAAGCTTATATAGTGCGCGTCCTGTAAGATTGGAGCGAGTGCAGTTCCATTGCTGATGACGAGCATTCAAATCACCACAAAGCAGATATCTATGGTTTTGTTTGCAAAATCTCTCTATATCTCTCACGAAGTGATTTACTTTATCCTTAGTGTTTTTGGTACCCGGAAAATAGACGCTGTAAATTTTTAAATTCAGCTCTTCAATAAATATTCCGACATTTTCTATAATGGACGAATTCATTTCTGGCATGAGAGAGTGACGGATTGACTTTTTTATGGCGATCGCTACTCCTCCACCGATTTTATTTACTCGGTCTTTCCTATAAATGTCGTATAAGGGATGTTTTAATTTATCTTTCGGCCCTAACCATGTCTCTGTTATTACAAAAATATCTATGTTATAATTAGTTATAAAATTAAATGTTTCTAAACTTTTGTTCCTTATGCTCTGAGCATTCCAAATTAATATTTTGATCAATTCAACCCGTATAAGAACTTAATTGATAGATTTACTATGACATTGAATTGTTCGTTTCTAGATTTACACGATGCTAAATTTTTAATTAGTTCCTGGGATATCTCCAGTAGCACTGCTGGTGGAAAGAGATTGCAGTTAGTGGAATAAGGTGCTGTTGCAGAGCTCTGCTGACTTATTGAGCAATATGTTGCACGCGGAGAGTTATGTGTAGAAGTTGTTGTCTCTGCTGATTTGGTTGGAAGCTTTGGGAAATCCGTTTCCGAAAAATTGAATTGCTTTTTCCTCGGATATGTAGTTTTAGGCTTGTTATTTTGTTTTAATACTTTGCCTTTTATTTCAATGTACTCTTTCCTGCTCTGGCACTCAGGAGCGTTAGAATAGTGTGGACCGTTGCAGTTGCAACACAAGATTTTGTCGTTTTGTTTATCTGTGAGTGTGCATTGCGATAGTTGATGGGGGCCACTACATATAGCACATCTTGGTGGAAGATGGCAATGACTCGAGCCATGGCCAAAACGCTGGCAGTTTCTACACTGCGTGGGCCCTTTGCGTCGGCTAGAGTAATAATCCCATCGTACTATTGTGTGCATAATTGTGCGAATGCTTCGCAGCTCTTGCATTTTGACATCTCGTTGCAGATAAAGAAGATAGAATACATTCTCGCGTGCGTCTTTGTTGGAATTAAACTTTTTGATATCATTCACGCTTAGGTTGTGATCTGCTTTCAGAATCTTTTTTAAGTCTTCACAGGGCATATCATGCAGCCCTGATAATGTTACTTTTAATGGGCGGAGATCTGCCCGTTGGAAAGTAAAAAAATTTACTTTTTTATTTTTCAAATGTTCTTCCAACTTCGTGTAGTCTTCATTTGATGTCAGGAACACTCGTTTGCCAATGGACATCAATTTGATTGAGTACTTTTCGATTTTCAATTCTTTGAGAATTGCATCGATGGTGTCACGGGGAAGATCAATAAAAGTAATCGGCGGAACTCTTACCTTGGCTTTAGATTCGGTGTCTGCTTTACCACTGCTATCATCACCATTCTGGAGATCGGCAAGGGGTAGAAATCGGTTGGCTGGTGATAAAGTTGTAGTATTTCGCGGCATTTTAAAGTGATCCCTAAGTAGGGAACTTGCCGGCGAAGAGTCCCGGCTTCTTTTCCTGTTTTCCACAGGAGTAAAGTTATCCGATGGCTTCACACTCAACTTAAATATTACTTCAATGACTAGTCTTTTTAAAGAATATAACGTTCAAAACAATTGAAAGTAACGGAGAAAAATTAATGTCACTATGAATCACACTGGAAGAAAATAGAAACACGTTTGTACCGCTCAACTGTCGATACAGAAGTGTACTTGTCTATAGTATTAAATTTTCAATTGGGATTTTCGTGACATTTGTAGGTTATTGTTCGAGATGCGGTTTTAGTTGACTGACAGTCAATCATTTTACAAAATTTAAATAAAAAAAAAAACGAAACGTTATGCTGAAACGAGTGAGGACACGGTTTACAATTCTTTCAATTTCCGACAACATGTAATAACAGGTGCAAGGTTTAATGATTTTAAAATAATTTACATAATGTAAATGCATTTACATCTACACGTATCTAATCATATTTATTAACATCGCAGGACATGTTGAATGTAGGTCAAAGCGGAAAAGGAGATTCCCCTCCTTTTCAAAACTGTCTAGACCAGATTCTAGATTATGCTGAAAAAAACTTTAATCGAAATTTAGAATGATGTCTACATTAATTTTTCTTGCAGATATTTGACGATGTTCGCAAATATTCACCGGGAAAATTCAACAAACTCCATCCTGTATCAGCAAGTTTTGCAGCATTGGATCTCGGAATATCGAAATCGGACCGAACTCTCCTGAACGATGAAGTTGAGGTAAAAAGTTGTTCTTGTATTGAATCCATCATATTATTACTTTTATTATGGTGGTTGCATCGTATCACGGGATCTCCTGGCAAGAAGAGTAAACCTTGCTAACCATAGAAAGCAATTGAAAAACTTGCTGCTGAGTTCAAACAAAATATTTGCATTTCCTGAATCGGGTGCAAAAAGTTTTCATTTACTTGTATTGCCAGGTATGCCGCTCATTTTCGAAGTACGAATCACCTTTGTCCTTGATGTTCTACATGCTTTTCATGTAACGAATATCTCGAATAGAGTTTGTACGAAAGTTGACGATGAACTTTGAGGGACTCAAAGTAATCTGTGTTAAGATTAATCGTTGCATCCTGGAATACGCGCTCAATTTTTACGTTACACTTTGAATAAACTTTCAAGCGAAATTTTCTTTTTCTTCCCGCCTCAGATTGTTTTCAACGTCGTCGCATCGGTGAAATTCAATGAAAAGTTGAGCGACGCCATAGCCATTAATGTTCTCGGGACGAAAAAAATACTGGATTTAGCTCTCGAAATGAAACGACTAAAGGTAAATATTGAAAAAAAAAAACGGGAACTCTTTGCACGTACAAATTCACATATGAAACGTTTTGAGTAACTCATGCACTGCTTGCACATGGTTTTTTCACTATTATCGATGCTGTTGACTGGGAACGTATATTGCGTCCTTTCCGAGTATTGAATGGAAATTGATTTCACTACAGGCTTTTCTTCATATATCGACGTTATATTCGAACTGTAATCGTAAATCCATTGAAGAGAAAATTTATGACTCGAGTATTGGCTATGAGAAAATCATTCAGGTGAAATTTTTAGGTCACAGGTGTTTTATTTCGAGATTTTTGATAGTTTCCCTTTCAGCTTTACAAAGTTTTAGATGTCAATGAATTGGATAGGTTGTGTCACTGTCTGGTTGGTGAGTTACCTAATACGTACACTATGACCAAACAATGCTCGGAAAACTTAATAAGCCACCAAGCCCATACATTACCAGCGGGAATCTTCAGACCACCCATAGGTGAGTAATCAATTTTGAATTTTGGAATTATTATCATGAGGTTCTTTGTTAAAACTTTTCCAGGCAAAAGACATAAATTTTTGGACAATTAAGTAAAACCTGAATTCTGTTTCGCCGCTTAGTTTAGAAATTTCAACTTCTTACCTTGTAAAATGCATATTTGGTTTCTAACGTTTTTAATTTGATTTAGTACATTTTTTTGGGTTTTCGTGTTCAGTAACACTGCAAAGCCGTATCAGAGCACTGACTGCATTGCACTCATGAGTAAGCGTCTTTTGATAGAGAATGGTCCCTCAGTGGTGACGGTAGGGGTTGCGGCATATGCAAAATAGTGGATTTAAGACCCCAAAATAAAGCAACAATTAACGATTTGGCTTTTCCAAAACGAGCCGAGAAACGAGAAGCGTCAAGCCAGAATGGCTTGACGCTTAGTGGAACATTAGTGGAAGTATTAACGGGCCATAATCTTCTAGGTCAACAAGCCAAACGAATAGGAATCCAAACGGTTGACACCTGCCGAGCTTGCGTCGAGGAGGAAGAAAGTACAGAACAATTCCTCCTAGATTGCCTGAGTCTAGCCAACAAATGCCTTACTTGGCTGAGGTGTACTGGCGTAACAGAATTGGAACATTTGGTGACCGCAGAACTGAGGGAACACCTTGCTTCTGTAGGACGACAGGATAGACCATCTGTAAACAATAGTACTACACATGGGGAGCTAAGGGCCGATTTCTGACCTATGCTATGCAAGTGGACCCCAGTACAATAATAAAAAGAAAGGGCGCATTCTTGCACTCGATTGATCTACGCATAGTTTCCGGATCTTCCCAATCCCTCAAAATCTTTCTTTATGTTTTCAAAGATTTGGCTTTTGTTGTGGGTGGGAAATGTCAATACAGAATTTTGGGCATGTGCCATGTCCCAAACCCACCTCAACACTTAAGGTATACGAGAAACTGATCTAGTCAAAATCATGCTTGGCCATTGTACTTGCAATTATGATAATAAAACATAAGCCAACACAGGCCACAAAATGTATGAGGATATCGAAGCAAAGTGAGAGCATTACATCTTTATCTTATTGTATTTGGTCCAATTCCATTTCGAGGATTGTTTGACATTATTATTGCTGTTTCACAGCAAAATTCTTTCTCGTACGGTATTTAAATCTCATCCATTTTTGGACGATAATTTGAAGCATGGTTGGATCAGGGACGAATTCTTGGCTCACCTGAAAAGTCTAGCAAAAAAAGAAAACAAACCTAAGTGTAGGCAATAGAAACCGAATCAATTTTTTCTCAAATGTTTGTGTTAAATTTTTGAACAAAAAATTACAATCCTCTTTATCTGTTATTGCACTCCTCAAAAAAAATTTTAAATGAAACAGCGCCGCCGTCGATTTTTCCTTGACTTCACTAGCGTATTTTGTTGTTACGTTGCTGAAGAAGGAACTTCGCACTTCTTCAGTAACGTATGCGAAATGCGCCTTTTATGTCTCTTTCCGTTCGGGGAAATAAAAAAGTACCAGAGGAGGAGGTCGGATGAATAAGAGGAATGGCAACTGCAGATCAGTTCATTTTCGGTCTAAAATTGGCTCAGAGAATGGCCAGTATGAGGAGGGGCATTATTGTGTTGAAAAACCAGACGCATGGCTGCCGCAAATCAGGTCTCTCCTGCCGCAAACTGCTGTGCAATATTTTCAAAACTTCCAAGTAGAAAGTCCGGTTAAGCGTCTGAACCTGCGGCAAAAACTTTATAGGGAAAACTCGTCTCAGACCAAAAGCACAAGTCAGCATTGTTTTGACGTTTGATTTCACTTGATGAGTTTTTTCGAGATGATTTCAACTGTAATGACATGCAAGCAAAAAACTTGGATCATTATTTCTTTCTAAGTAAAGTATACTTGCACGCAACCTTATTTTGGTTCAACTGTCATCATTCGAAGTGGGCATTGAACAGGTACCCTTCTCATCCTCAACTCTTCCAGCTAGGTTCAAAAATTTTTCAATAAGCCGTTTTCAATCTTTGAGGATGATTTCGCAATTTTTTTTAACAAGATTTACGTTGATTCGCTACGTGGCTAGACGACCAGAGTGAGGTTTATCATCAATTGAAATTTGGCCATTTTTTGGAACCGGAAAACTACAGAAATCCTTGTGATTAGTTGTCAATTTCAATGAAGTTGTCAATATGCAAGAGTTCCTGTACCACTTTTTCCGAACAAGAAGGAAAACTTTACGGACTCACCCTGTTCATGACTTCATGTTCAGCACACAAGACAACTGTCACTAAAAAATTGACACAAACCGAACGGGACCTACTTTAGTGACGTTTGTGTTAGTTACGCCTCTAGTGGCCCAAAACAAAATCTGATTAGTTTTTTTTGGGCGACCCCTCGTATTGTCTAATTGACTAGGATCTGAGGAGCTGATGACGAATACTGACGACCTCTGCACGCCTTTACTTACTCCTCTTCGTGCAACGCCAATTGATAAGGCCTTACGCTCATGGATTCGGATTAATTTTATTTATTTATCCTTGATATTCAACAATTATTGGTAGACTTGGCCTAGTAACAATTGGAATCACGGTTGGTTCATCGGTAGAACGTAGAATTAAGGATGCTTCAAGGGTGCTGGAAGACTATCTTACTATGATCGGAGTGTGATCAATCTAGATGTATTGGGGTGTCCATGTCCTTCGTGGTCAACGCATCATAAAAAAGCACTCTACTGCCATTATGTTTTGGTAGTTTAAGGAAAGTGCTTTCCAAGTGTTGCTAACGCAGTTCCGGAGTGCTAACTAGGACATCAGAATCGCCAATGGGTATTCTGACGTCGTTTGAGGTGTGCGAATAATTGTATGGCGCTAGACAAAGACAATAAGAGAAAATAAAGAAAATAAATAGTCTATTATATAAAAGGAGCAATTCATACTTATCCTCAGATACACATAATTTTTATGGATTTTTAACATATATACCAAAATTTTCACTAGAATATCCTCCGAAATTTTTTTTTTGAAAATTTTCAGTGAAAACAATTTCCCAGGTTACTTTAAGGGATACCTTAAAAGTACATGTTATGTTGTCTTTTTAGTTTTATCAACATATAAACAACCATTTCCTGGCTGGACGGACAATCTGTATGGCCCATCCGGCATATGTGTTTCTGTCGCAAGAGGATTTGTTCATTGCATTTATGGAGACGTTCTGAAAAAAGCTAATTTAGTGCCTGTGGACTTTTGCGTCAATGCGATGGTCGCAAGTGCGTGGGATGTTTGGATCAGGTATGTTTGGCTTCAGCACAAGGAATTTGAAAAAAAATTCTCTTTTTTTTCGACGCAATAAAATTTCGATTCCACCAAACTCGCAAAGACTATTGAAATGAATACACTTTGCAAAGATAGTCACATTGAATTCCTTTTCCCGTAGACAATTACGCATAAAGTAGAGACAATGACACTATTTGGATCATATATATTCGAATATTCATGTTTCCGCTATGCCCTATGACGCTGGTCGTTGTCCTGGTGATATTTTTTGTTTTTAGCTAGCATTGAATTGCAAAAGGACGTCGAAGTGCTTGTTGTCCTTGTTTTTATTTTTAGTTTTTATGAACTATGATTGTCTGAATACTCAATAGTTTTTTTTTACAGAGGAAAACGTCAGCAGGACGAACACGCTGAAGTACCGGTTTACAATTATATTTTCGAAGGCAATAACTTGACGTGGGGGCGGTACATGCAACTGGCACGACATGGGTTTCATGAACCATTCGACAAGGCACTCTGGTAAGAATATCGAAAATGCAGACCTCAAAGTGTATGTTATAAGCACTGTAGAATTCTGTCCTATCAAGAACAAGGAGGATGCTTTTGATCCTAGTCTGAAGATGATAAGGCGCTTAAGAAAAGTTCAAGACGGCTCAAAATTATTTATTGCAGACATTTCAAAAATCTATATTAAGGAACTGGATATCCTTGTTCTTATTCAAGAGTTATTTTAAAGTATAGAACAGTTTTGAAAGTGAACAAACTGCTAGAATTTCCATCAATTTTCAGGATTAAAGTGTTTCATGGTCGATTTTCTGTATTTTACCAAATGACTAAATCCTTCTCTTTTTTTTCGAATCACTCATGAATGACTTGCACTCGAACGTCCGTTCTGTAAACGTAAATGCACAAACGAATACTTCCTGTTGAATATGGTAGCGCTGTATTGATCCTTTGCACATATGCTTGTTTGATCTTGTGTGTAGTCTTAATTCGTGGACGAGAGAGAATACAGACATTTACATTCTCATATATCTGTTTTTGCATCCTCGACTCAATATGCTGGCTGGCGTTGGATGCGGTTCAGGTGTTTTTCTTATGTAATCGTTCCGTATAAGGTGCTGTATCGCGTAACAGCATTTCTACTTCACAACGTCCCAGGATACCTGCTCGATATTGTGGCAATATTCACAGGACACAAGAAGATGTAAGTTTTTCGTTTTGCTGTGATTTATCTTTTCTTTTGGGTATTCTTGCACAAATGGACAACAATGCTATCAGGAGCTTGAATTCCTGATCACAGCTTATTGAATTACCAGCAAGGTTCACTCATGCTCTGGAGGAAATCAGGACTCGAGTGGAAAATAAATCGGATCTTAAATTCAGACTAAATACTTGAGCTGAGTTTGACCGTTCGGATCCAGCGTTTCAATTTCTTAAATTTATTTTATTAAAAGGAAATATTAAAAGCATTTAACCAACACTAATAACCAGTCAAACTGCAGTTCAAGTATTTCAGTTTTGCGAACAGTTTCAATCAATTTTCCTTACGAAATGCCAGATAATGCACTTTTCCTGTCGTAACAGATATTCACAAGGCTACAAGAAGATGGGAAAAGTTCTGGAAATGATGTCTTACTTTGGCTTAAGGGAATGGAGATTTTCCAACGAAAATATTGCAAAGTTGGATGCAAACTTGAATGACGATGACCGAAAAGATATTGAGTTCAATATGGATAAAATCAACTGGGAAGAGTATTTTCGTACTTATTTGAGTGGTATCCGAAAATATATTTTTAAAGATGCCGATGGTGAGCTTGAACGGAGAAGAACATTTTATCGGAAGTAATCTTTTTGTGAGTTCGAAGTGATTTGATTAAAAAAGCGATTTGTTTTTTTTTCTCTCCAGACTATGCCTGCTTCATTTTTTGATCAAGTCTTTGTTTGGATGTTTGAGCACGCTTTTCATCATAAAAATAATATTCAAAGTGTTGAATTCAAGACGAATGGAAAAACTTTTGCTCTAAATTGACGTATTCATCCACAAATCATTTTATTGAATTGTTAAAAAACGTCAAAAATTAAACCAATTTAAAGATAACGTCGTTGTTTTTGAATGTTGATATTTGTTGTCAACTTTTTATGTTTTTTTTTTCGGATTCAAGGAATCAAGGATGCATGTGTATTGAAAAATACTTAATTTATGGTTATTCATGGAAGTTATGAATGAATTATAAGATTAATTATGAAATATGATTGAAGCATCGGAGTTTTTTTCAAATGAAAAACAGAATTATTGGGGAAAAAGCAGGGTTTAGGGGAAAATTTCAACGAAACACTTCGCTTGTAGAATTACAGATTAAAAGCTGTAAGAAACACAAACACTTGGCACCAGAGCAAACCATTCAAATGAAATTGGGATGAGATATGGGTACAAGCCAGGGACCACATTGTGCAAGGATGAGGGTAAAAGCATCATTTCTGACGGTAACAATGTCAAGCCGGGATGAGACAACTGTTTTGTGCAACAATCCCATTCTAACAAAGCCTCGAGTGCATCACAAACTGTTGGACCATTCTTTAAGTCTTCCTTGCCATTGGTGATCCTGTAGAAGTAGGTCTTGCCTCCAACAACTGAAAAATAACAAAGTTCAGGAAATTGATTAGATTGTACCAGAACTGAAAGCTGTACCAAAAATACCATTCGAAATCGATACAAAACCTCTAGTATCAATTGCGGGTGTTGCAGAACATGTGCCAATCTTTTACAATCTCTTGTTTTTTGAATGGGAAACTCAAACGTTATAGTTAAAGTCGCATGATCTGAAACGTGGTAGGTATAGTCGCGTGTCTCTACTTTGTCCAAGAAAAAAATTCATTAAGGTTTTAGAATGGAAATTTTTCCCGAAGGTATCATTGGAGAACTAGGACTGCCGTCCCCATTGAATTCATGGGGAAAAACTGAACGTTTCACATCAAACACCATCGAATTTTCGTTGATTCTATAGTGGCTTACTTTTATTCTTATTTATGTTTCTAGATCCACTGTTGGACTTCGTATAGAACCGTGTTAGCACTAAGCTCCTCTTACAATTTCAGTCCTTGCCATTTGATTCCGACACATTGAGTAGTTATGAATTTGACTGAAATAACCTAGAAATAAGTATTTGACACGTAATTCTTTCTTTCCGTAGGTGAGGCTTGTTACGCCCCTTCGTATACCTACCTATTTGTTGTGTAAACTAAGAGAATTTTGGCCTGAACGCAATGGAAAGAAGTTATATAAAAACTCTAGATAGTACACAATTTCTAGTCCTTGGTAGGTGTTATTTTGTCCTCGATTTTTTAGCGTGATGCCATAGAGCTCCGCGTCTCATGGAATCAACCATATATTCCCGAGGTATTTCTATCCCCTACACACGTGTTTTGTCTGACTCTCTTCGCATTTTTGCTAAGGGTATT
Source organism: Stratiomys singularior (assembly GCA_954870665.1). Taxonomy (NCBI): domain Eukaryota; kingdom Metazoa; phylum Arthropoda; class Insecta; order Diptera; family Stratiomyidae; genus Stratiomys; species Stratiomys singularior. Next base: position 23,421,092 of record OX940880.1, read on the forward strand.
CATGTTGAGCCCACGCTTGATGCGTTTTCCCCGGTGAATCAAGTTCTTGCTAGTGTGCCTGCTCCTGCGTTTCTCGCTCCATCATTGTGTCAGGCGAACCACATTAATTTCAGCTGCAAATTTGACAGCTTGGTGCTGGTTTTGAGGCTAGGTAGTGAGAACCAAGCGCCTGCAGATTTGATTTCCTTTACGGAATGATTTCGAGATGTTTTGTTTTGCGGTTATAGTTGCTTATGGCTTGCTTGCCTGAGGTTTATTTTATTTCGAAAATTTCTGATAAGAAAATCTCGGTATGACTCTCTAGATTGTAGCTCCTGTTCAATAGGGGATTTTTTTGTAGTAGGGAGGCGAAGGCTGTTTACGCCCAGTGTGGGACTCCCAGACGAGCAATGCTTTTAGGCAACGCACTAAACACCTCCCCTGTCAACCCGAGAAACTAGCCTGGGACCATTTGACACATTACTTCGGGCTAGGCTTCGTGTTCCTACGCCTAGATTCGCCTTTGGATTATAGGAATCTCTTCTCTAACCAGAAGGAAGGGAGAAGAAGGAAGTGCTAGAATAGAGATCCCTCCATCTCTGCTGCCTCCAAGTGCTCCAATAAAGCTTTCTTAAGTATCAGCACTGCCCGAGCATATTGTGCCACGCGATTCCAATTGTTGACCGTTTTCAGCATTTCTCCGATCATAGTTCCCGGACAGAGCTCTCCAATTTCGCTTAAGAGGTGACCTCGCTGCTGGCCCTATCTTTTAGAATAAAAGAATGTGTGACAGGCGTCATTCAACTCTCCTGCACAAAACACACAGTTAGGAGACCGTGCTCTATCAATTTTGCGCAGATAGGACCAAAAACAACCGTACCCGCTTAAGAGCTGGGTCAAGTAGAAATCGGTCTCACCATGCACTCAACCGAGCTACGGCCTCAGGTCAGGGATCAGACGTGCAGTCCATCTTCCCCTTGTTTCTTGCTCCAGGGACTGTTGCCAATTGCTGAGAGAGTGACGTCTCTCTTCCCTGGTGATCTCTTCTCTTCGATATCTGCCTCTGCGTAGGTAAATACTTCGGCGCTCTCACGCACGGAGGGTAATGAATACCACCCCTGCAATTCTCCTTGTCTCTGCACCTGTGCCAACCGCTTCCGGTGTAATTCCTTGCTGAGAACGTCACCCCAAGGTTCTGATCCGTAGAGTAGAAGCGACTGAAAAACGCTCATTAAGAGTGGTCTCCTTGTTATGGTGGGCCTCCCTATGTTGGCCATTAGCAATTGGCAATTGACCATTGGCAATTTGGGATGATGGAACGAAAAATGTGAACTCCGATTACAGTGACTCCATCCTTTTCAGGGGTGTTGTTTATCTGCTTAGAGATGCGGTCAAGATTATGATTTCATTGCCTGGGCTGATGTTCTGCACCGTTCCTGACTGCTCTCAGCTTGGGTTATTGATTCTGCATTAAATCTTTGAGTGAACGGCTGACTGTACTATAAACCTCTGCTTGATGGGGTCGTTCACTCCGAGAATTTGAGAAGCTGGTGATAGTCTTTTCAAAGTAGACAGATATTTTTATTTTCGAGATTTTTAATCATACTCAACAGAGTTTGTTATTTCAAAATATATCCTTCTTGGGACATCAGGTTAAGAATTATGATCATCCCAGCTGATTGCGTAGCCCTCAAGTGGGAGTGTTGATCAATTAAGTTATTTGCTTGTTGATATTCTAGTTCGTTTGTGGACGTATGTTCCAGTAGTACCATATACCACACTTTTGCTTCGTAGGTAGGTACTAGATTTCCCACTGAACTGTAGACACTGTACTCGAATTGGAGCTTTACTCATCATGTCCTGCCCATTTACTTCTTCATACTCAGAAGTTCCACTGTATATTTTTGGTTTTCAGGTTCGTCTGCGGTGCGTGGTTTCTCCGAATTATCGGCTCCGAATATCGACAGAGTTACCAGATATCTAATTCTGGGGAGGAAAGGTGACTAGTCTTCGAAGCTTCGTGCTTAATATAACCTGTGTTTTACCGGTGCGTATGTTCGGCCTTACTGTTTTTACACAGGTAAATACGCGAACTGCATGACAACAAAGTTTTCCACAAAACTTTCCAAATTTGTCATTTCCATACGCAATGGACCTGAACCCCATCTCTTCAAATTTTTTACTTCCAGTACACATGGCAAAGGTCTTAAAATATTTGTGTTGAAAATATATTTATCGCCTTCTTTATGGTTACCTATTCTACCGAAGTTGCGACTTTTTTTTAGTTAGTAATTCCATCAATCTTTTGGTTAAATATGTATATCGATTCTATAATTGCACGACTTCTACTTTACTCCCTGATTTAGCTAAAGTCAATTGAAGGTTTCTTTGATGTCGATGAATGCCGCCAGGACGTTTTTTTGTTGTTTTTTTGTTGGTCAGGTCTCTCTTTATTCAGCACATCGCTTCATTTTAGGCATTTTTAGAAAAGCGTACTAGTTGAGACACAGGTCTTTAATGCTCATGGCTCTTTTGAGACGTACTAGTGTTTTCAACATAGAAGACGTTAGGATCAGAAACTTGTTGTCCTTGGCTTTGCGAGCACTGGTTTTAGCCTGCTTTAGTATGAAAAAGCTTTGAATCAACTTGAGTTCAGTCGGACGGGGTGTATTGAACGCGCTCGAATTTCATAAGTGCTTTGCCAGTGGCTCTGTTGTGACACTCTGTTATTGAAGGAGTGAAGTCAAAAACCTGTGCCTTAATCGTGGGAAAAATATTCGCGCATTGTTCTTCTTTCCTTTATCGAGGTCAGTCAGTGGTCGCTAGAATCGCGGTTGATTACATATAGTAATAATTACAATTGAGTACTTTTCGTTGCAGTTGGGCCTATCCAAAGTTTTATGATGAGCTTTGGCGTAGTAACTAATGATAGCACACTTCCCATGTACACATATCGACAACACCCAGAACTGCATCATTGGCTAGTTATCAGAAGGATTATTGCTATCAAAGAAAAATTTGGTGACCTCCGTTTCTTTTATTCATTACTGTCACCTTTGCTACAGTTCCAGGCAGAGGTTAAGTTAACTAAATACGAATAGCGAATCTGTTAGCCAAGTATATTGCAGTACTGTTAGTAAATCTTATATCCTGGTCATTGTATTACTCTTAGATCACTTTCTTGTATCTTCTTGCATTCTTGTATCACTCTTGGATCAATGATATATGGGTGCCTTACTCGTAGACGCTTAAGCCGATTGGCTGTTACCGCTCTTCTTTGGTGTAGGTTGATTTATTTATCTTCCTTCTCCCTTTTTTCTTTTAATAATTGGATGTCATTTCTGGGTTTCTCGTCTTATTTTTGACAGTATTCTGAGTGAAATCATTGATTAGACTTTCCATATTTTTCTTTTGTACTCCAAAGACAAGTACCGATCACTCTCAGTGACGGCTGTCTGCTTAAAAAGTTACCACTAGTTAGTTACCTCATAATATCCTGTGACTTGGAAGTACAACAACTCAAATGCGGCCTGTCCTGTTCGTTTCGGTTATTGTATATCTTTTAAACGCTTTATAGCGGCGGTATCTCGCTCCTTGCCACGACTGGCATCTCGTTGTCCAGGGCCTAACTTACTTAGCCGTTTTCTGAAAGGTCAATGCAGTTCTTAACCAGATGGCTCGATATTATTATCATCAGTAAATGCCACGGATGATTCCATCCTTCCACCTTCCAGTTTTCAGTAAAGTTGTTTTTAGGTTCGAAGGTTTCCTTTCGGACTGGTTGGTATATTTACCTTGATTTTATCGGTATGGCATAGGTTCTCTACCATCGCCATAAGTGTGTCAGTCTTGAGAGTTAAGTACGACCTACAACTAATTTCCAAGGGCTCTAAATTACACTCGGTTTCCTTTTTCCAGTGCATTGTTTGCTGCCAAGCAAACTGAAGGCATCAATTTGGGCCGAATTACACCGTCGTTTCAGGGGTACCCAGGCCACCTTTGCAGCAACATACATTTCAAATACTTTTTGAACCTTTAAAAAAAATCATCGGCGTTCACGAGGTCACGGACCATCATGCTAATTGGTAGTATATCTCTGTATGTCCACACCTGATATTCCTTATACGTATAGAAAAGGAATAAGAGAATTGTGTTTGTCTGATCAAATAATATTAGGCCAATCAGTCTCTGTGACGTAGAGACTATTCCAGGCGTGCATTTTTTTTGTGCAGAAATCTGAAATTCAAAGCTGCTTCCCAGCTTTATATCCTTTGAGACTCAATTGTGTAAGTGTTTTTCTTTTTTCAATCCCAGCACCTACTGGTTTTTCTATCCCTCCGGATAAGGAACCAGCAAGCTAACATGAAATTCCCTTTCAGCATCGCACGTATTTATTTTCTACTCTCTGCAGTCACATATTGCAATCCTGGGCTTAATCGGGTGCATGTCAATCTGTGAAAACTGTATGATTAATGGTTTTTAACGCCAACATTTTACCAATCAAGCAATCGCTTCTCATATCTTCACTCCTTCTTTTGACAATCGAATCTTCCCTCGATTTTTCCCAATATATTTTCTTTCTTGCGTTATTAAACCAATTTCATATGAAATTTCGTGAATAAAAAGAAATCAAAGAGTTGGAACTTCTTGGAACACAAATATATACACAAGTATACAAATGATTAATTTTTGACTGGTAACATACATAACAAAACGATCAAAATTTTTGATATTAATTATCACATGCTTCATTGGCTTCGAATTCTTGTAGAATGTGGTTGGTGAGCACATTGCATCCAACATAATTATTCATGCAATATTCAATAGAAAGCAGATACGAGTACTTTCTACAGGGTGGCTAAGCTCTCAGCCAAGCCTGTTTATTAATTTTTGCAATCATCCAAACCCGATTATTTAGCAAATTATAAGATCTGAAACATCATTCTCTTTGATTTTTTATTTCTCACTCGTTACATGACTCCCAACATCATGACATGAAGTTCGTGCATGACTCCCGACATCGAGTAAGCACATACAGCAACACTCCAGAGTGAGTTCTTCTAGAAAGGGATGGAGGTATCATAAGCAAATGTATCTTTATTCTGCGTTTCTACAAAAATGTCTGAGAACAATTATCTGATTTTAAGCATCAATTCACCAAAATTTAGGAAATTCATAATAATTTGGTTGTTTTCAGTTATGATTTTCAGAGTTTCTTTGAATTGGTTACAAATTGTCTGCCAAGAACAAGTAGAAAAACGACCATTACAAAACTCTCTTTTGCAGCAGCATTGACTCGGCAAACCTATTGCATGGAAATTTTTCTTAATAACTTCCTGGTATAATTATTAAGTGAGTACCTTAAAACATATAAACAAGAAAGAAATCAAGGACGAACTCAAATAAATAAAATAAATTTTAATATTTCAAAAGTTCAAAAGCGTAAACAATATTTTAACGAAACATTTTAGCTTTTCTTCGAATAATTTTTGCTTTGCCTATCCCTAATCGCCCGTCAAACTCAGCATTTATAAGACATTCAAAGTCAACAATAAATAAATAAATTTACCTGTTTCAAAGCCAAAATAATTTTCGAATGACATTAATGAGAATTTATTTCTGTTTAGATTCATTCCTTGATTTATTTTCGTGCTTGGAATATCTTTAAGGCAACACAAAGTAACGACTTTCACTCGGACTTTATTTCATTTTCATTTTCAAATTGAAAACTAACAGCAGGCACGATGCCTTTTCTTCGACCGGTGGCGGAAGTAAAAGAGTTTACAATAAATTTTCTTGTAAATCTGATCAAGATTTATGTTTAATTTTGTTAGAAGCAGCCCAAGAAAGGTGTAATAAGATTATAAGTTAAGCAGGACATGTGACGGTGATGTGAAAACAAAAGTTGCTTGTATTAATCACTTGGGTTGAATTTAATATCAAATTCATTTCAAGGATTCGGTGTGAATTTCACGCGATGAATGCTACCATTAATTATCCAAGTTGTATCTATTTGGAGTTGATTAGACTAATCCTAGAAAATTATTCACTGTTCACATTAGTGTCCTAGAATTATCAAGAAATGCGAAGCGTTGTATAGTTATTTTATTTTGAAAGTCAGATATATATTACCATGGTGCTGACAAAGTTTTTTGGTCTTTATGGTTTGGGTAAGAACTCAAGTTTCAATATTTATGCATGCTTCAATCCTGTAAAATGGTCCTTTTTTGTTTGTTTTTTTGGAACGTTTTTAATTGGAACGAACATTTTTGTTTTGTTTCATTATTATTTACCTGGTTGAGTCGGTTTTCTTCCATTTCGTTGTTTGTGTTTTGAAATGAGAACAGGATCCGGGTTCTAAACGGTTTTTTGAAAGATGAAGAGATTCTTTCAAGATTAGCCCAGGGATGTATTTTGGCGCCCCGTATAATATCTGTCCACCATCCCTGGCATTGTCATCTTTTTGAAATGTTTTCTTACGTCGTCACTGTCCAGCTTTTTTTCCTTCGCGCTAATAATGGTTACCCTCCTAGATCTTTACGCTTTCCTTTTGCGTTCACAACTTCCTGATTGACCTTTGCTCTTTAGAACCACGTTAAATAAATATCCTGCACACAGGAACCTCCGCCACATAATGTTGGAACACTCGCAAATGTTGTACTATATTTGATTCATCATTGATTTCATAACTATTTTGGTTCAACAATTTATCTGAGGAGCCTTCTTTTAAAGATGTTTTAAATTTTCTTGTGAAAGGATCCATTCTTTTCACTGGTTGCATATCAAAGAAGAGTCATATCTCTAGATGGCAATGCATTCAATCAGATAGACCATGTTCTTATTCATCGAAGATTGGCCTTGAGTATCCTAAGTATGCAATTCAAGGAGGGAGTTCTGACTTGGAACAAGCTTTATCAAACGATTGTCAAACGATTACTCAAACGCATTTGCATAGGAGCTGGCTGTGTGAAACAGTTTCAAATTGAATTGCATCAAACTGTGTCGATTCCCAAAGAGTTTGGTGAGACTTTCAACACTAATTTGATCACCCCTTACTAGACATAGAGACAAATAATCATCAAGGAACTATGGACGAGATGAGGTCAAACACGTGGGAATAGAGATAAGACGATATATATCTGGAGTGTTTCAAATAGTTAGTTTAACAATAAATCAAAGAAATAACAAAAATCAGTTCTTTATTGATTACATTAATAAAGTACTAGGAATACGTTAAAGGAAGCAAATTGAATAATTTGCAATTTTCTGTAGAAAAGAAATTCAGACAATTAAAAAAAAGGACAACAGCAATATCAGTCAAACAAACAGACAAGTGAAACGCTTGAGATATGGCTGCTTGATCCAGAGCGCATTAAACATGCCATGATGGGACCAGGATCAAGCGAGATGTGCTAACTATTCCAAACAAATCGTCAATCATCAAACGGATTCATTCATATCAGACGTCATCACTGTGTTTGAATGAGTTTTCTCTGGTACCGGTCAAGGTATAGGAGTTAAAGAAGAGAACCTCGATCCAAGGACACAAACATCACAACTATTTGGACGTTGTTCAAATCCAGTAAAACTTATAAAATGCTGGTAGGAGTGCTCAAAGTGTTGACCAAAAACTGAGTCAATAAATCTTATATTAAGAGAAGAAAACGTACTTTCTTGTACCAGATATCCTTGTTATTCTTGTGACCAAGAGAAGAAACAAACTGAAGCGTAAAAATAACAGGAGCAGCGCAGTACCCTGCGAAACATATAAAGTAATGACTACTTTGTTAAAACAAATCGCAGCTTACGCAGAAAATAATACAGAGTAATATCAATGTGTGCTCATTACTGGCGGGATGACCACCGTCAAATCAAATTCATCGTCAAGCAACTCTGGGGAAAAGTTGTGAGTTCAACTTCATTGTCCAAAAAACTTTCGTGGACCTCAAGCTAGAATATGACAGCATCGGTTGAAGCATACTGTATAGAACCAAAATTAATTTTGGCATTGGAGCAAAACAAACAAGATTCCATCTCTTCAAAATTATATTAATGCCAACGACATCTCAAGTCTGGACAGACAACCTACAGACTGAAACCTTGGACCTAAAGGTTGGGCTAAGCCAAGGTTACGACCTGGACTAATTGCTGTTTGGTCTGTCTCTAGACTATGTGGTAGGGCTCGTCCTACTGATGAATCAGATGAGTTCTAATTTCACTAAATCAGAGCTTGCGTAGATTCAATGTAACTTACGTTGAAACGTAACTAACCATGCACCAAGAAGCAAAACTATTCAGGCTATAAACTGTCAAGGTCTAACAAAGTGCATAGTCCTAACAAGCGAAACGTTTTTAAGCCGGGAGAATATATTTTTCAAAGGGGCAAAAGAGTAGAAACCGTGGAGAATACTATATAAATTAAAGTGAAATTACGAAAAAGAAGGCAGGAAAAATCGCATTTTATAGAACAATAGAGGCTGCATATCTATCATTTTTCTCAGTTTTGTTGATTCTTACGGCCTCTATTCCTCTATTGAGGCCGTATACCTACCTTATAACCATCTTGAAGCTATCTCTTCGAAAAACCTTTTCCATGACCTAGTTTCAAAACTCGAACGTCATTAGCTGATAAGGACTGAACAGTCATGGAGGAAAACCAATTCTTCAAGGTGAAAAATAATGAAATAAACTAAACATTTTTGTTGCAAAAAAATCAAAACCGTGGAGAATACTATACAAATTAAACTGAAACTCGAAAAAAGGCAGGAAAACATCGTATCATTCTATAGAAGAATAGAAGCCACATATCAGGCATTCTTCTCCGATTTTTGGATTCTAACGGCCTTAAAAGGTACACAGTAAAACAGATCTGCCAAATTAAGAAACTTTGATAAGAAATACATTACGCTACGGCTGTGAGACGTGAACACAGACGGAAAGATTTCAAACAAAATGCATGTGTCTGGCAGGCAAGTCAGTCAACAAAAAATCAATTGAAACTATCTTCCAACGACAGGGAAACCAAAACCTGATCAGAGCTTTGTTCTTTGTCATGATCTATGGAAGTCTATGACAGGCTACTGTCATACCCCACACAAATAGGAGCCTATTTTGACTGAAACGTGGTGGTTTTTAGTTTCGAATGTGACTGGAGAGAAGGAACTGGACAGAAACTGAACTGGACCAGTAGTGTTTGGGTACCCTGAGTAAGGTTTGACTAGGCCTTTATTGTAAAAGTAATGGTAGACTTAGTTGACGACTATCAATCCTGTCTTGGAGACTGTACGGCTAGGCCATTATGTGGCCAAAATATTCGGCTTCATGGTCGTGTGCGACTGATGAATGATGATAAGAAGGTATTTTTGAATTGATTTGTCAACTGAGAAATTTCTTTTGACAGAAAAAGACTGGAAATCTGGTTGGGCCTGCAACTTAATGAGACAATATCTTCCATGGAAACCACTGCAACGCGTCCCCAATCACGGTTACTCAATTGATGACTCAAGAACGAGTGTGTCAATGGTTAATAGGCCTGGAAGTCTAGACTTGTACTAATTTACAAACTTCCATAAGCAGGCTAACTTTTCGCGAATTTTTGTTGAGGAATTTGGTGTTTTAATGTTTTGATGTAGTCCCATATGGGTGGTCATTATCCACAAAAAGAACTTGGAATAGAATTTTGAAAAGTCAAAAACAATATTTAGACATGTTTAAAATAACCGTCTAAAAGAAAGCTGCGAATGAATAGACTTTTAAAATTCTGTAGGCTTACGCGAAATGCACTCGTTGTACCACTGATGCACTCGGACTATCAGCGGCCAAAATATTTTTTGGAGTAAGGATTACCTGAATTTTGGGTTCAAGGGTTAAATCGCGTGCTTTGAAACCTTTTGCAAAAGTATTTTCAGCCGTGTATTACAAAAGAGCTCATTCAAACCACCCTGAAAATTTCGATTGATATTGTTTCGTTCGTCCTTTTTGCATACCAAACGTGGATTAATCAATTCACAAAAAATAACCTCTACGGTCTCATACGTGATCCTCATTCATGTAACTTTATACGCCAATGATGGCAATGTCCTGTTTCTACATAACGATGCGAGTGCAAAGAACTAATTTCATCGTAAGGACATAAAACAAAAACAGTAAACGTTGATGTGGCCAGTAAATTTTACAATTTCATAAACCATATATTTGTGGCCCTTTCGACTTCCCTCTCCCACGAGAGTATTTTGCATATGCGACGAATAATGTAAATTTTTGTAAAATAAATCAAAAAAGCGTATTCTGCTTTTGCTATTATCTGTGCAGTGGCTGGTCATAAACTTGACGTAATATTTCGGCATCAGCTGAAAACTTTAAAAAAATGTTTTTTGTCACACTGCAATGGCATATTTCAGACGAGTGTGAAGTGTATTTTCGTAAAGTGCAATGTAAGGATATAAGTTGTACATTGGTGCTAGCAGGAAATTATTGTGAGGGCGAGGAGTAAAGTATAACTTTTTTCAAAGTTTTGAACATATTTTGAACATGCTTTATAGTTTTAATGACTTCCGATACTGTTGGACTTTTGGTAGGACACAAATTTCATCTAGCGGATTGTGTTTGGTAAAGCGTCTTCTAGAATTCACTCCTCGAATTGAAAATTCCATTTTACCGGTGGTTTTTCTTGAATGTTTACTAACGAGACCTTTGGTTTTACTTATATGTTCACATGTCTCGAATTATAAAATACAACAACAAAGTCACATCATAGAATTTAAAAATGTTATTTGTTTTCAAAAAACAAGAAGATAAACAAACTACACTTAATAATTAACAAGATGGGTAAATATCATTTTATATGATTACTAGATAGTTCGTTTTTTCATTGCCCCAGACCAACATGTCTCATTGTTGCTTGTGTCCACCGGTCCTTTCTTTCTAGTCGAGGTCGCGTTTCGTTTTCGAGTCACTTAAAGACAGAGCCGTCCATCGCAGCATATAGCGCCATATATAGATCACAGTATAAAGCCATCATTCCCGAGTTAGTAGACGTAGCGTCGTCCCTCCAGAAGGTTCCGTTCTGTTTATGTCAATTTTTTATTGGCAGTAGTTGTGTGAAGTCTTTGTCTTTGTTATGGCTGATTCTCGTCAGCAGCGCACGTCCATTAAGTTTTGCTACCTGCGAGATAAAGCAAACACAGAAACTCTCGAAATGTTAAAAACTGTCTACAAATATCATGCATTTGGGAAAACTCAACTGTTTCACTGGTCTTCCCGTTTCGAAAATGATGAAATGTCAATTGACGGCAAACCTCGCTCTTGGAGTCCGTTCGCGCCGCGAACCGACGATAATGTTGAAAAAATTAGGAAAAGCATCATGAAACATCGAAAATAGACTACTGAAGTAGGAGACTTACGTTCAAACTGTCATCTCTTAACCTTTCTAAAGACAATTGCTGTCATTAAAATTTAAATTAAAAAAAGTTTATAGTTCAATTTTTTTTTAGATAAAATCAAATTTTGCCCAACTTTGAATTAACTTGAAAATTGATAATTTGATTCCTTTTGAGTAACAAAATCACCGTGGAAATATGCTTCAATTGTTTTGAGCGTTTTTCAAACTCATAATTATGACAATTCAGTCTACTCAAAATTTCCTGTAAACCAAAATTCAATTGAAAATACTGGAAGATTTAAGCTGTGTCCACAAGTACCATCAGAAAGTAATCAGATTAAAGTAAGCTTGCATAAATATGGCGGAATTCAATGAAGCACAGGCCGGATTCACTAAGGAAACAATCGAAAATTCAAACCTAAAACCATCCTCACTACCCACCCCAAATAGTTTTGACAGTGATGACCTTCTGGATAACTTCACTCCTGTCCCATACATGTTCTTACTGAAGGATGCATATGGCGACGCGATTTTATTGCCGCCTCATCAACTTAATAACGCAAGGGTTGAATGTCCGCGATTTCATGTGTTGATAGATCATTTGGTAGCAGTTTTATGGATATACTATTCCAAGAAGGAATTGGAGCTGTTGGAATCGAACCAAATCCATTGGGCTCTGAAAATTTTGGAAGGTACCCGAAATAGATACGGTCAACATACCGAAGATATTGAAATGGCTATAAATCACCTAACACATGCGTATATTGATGTTTGTTCGAGGGTTGATTTGGAAAAGATTGAAAGTCGGGAATATACCTCTAAGACGGATACACGTTCTTCTCATCAAGATACAAAATTTCCTATGACGAATGAATTTGGTGAATTTGGTACTTCAAATATTACGCGTTCTGCCGAGGAAAATTCCAATGCTGCACAGCGAAATACGTTGAAAAATGCTTCTCTACATCTCGCTGACATGGTTCTCGATGCAGATCCTGCTATTTTGAAAGAACTCATTTCACAACCGGAATCCACTGCGCCAAAAATTGAAGAGAATGTAATATGTTTGAATCCATACGCTGAAGATCTTCCACCTTCAAATGAACCTGATGAGGTTGGACAGGAGCGTCAAAAATTGGTGGATTTGAGAAACAGTAAATTTCAGACTTTTGCTAAACTATTTGAAGAAATACGTCTTTTGGATGAAACTCTTCAGGACATGCCTTCAAATCGAACAGGGGCTTTGAAGAACATGATAGAACCTATACCTCAAGATCCAGATAATAAGAGCAATCAAGAGAGAGAAAAAGTGTCCGATGAAACACCCGATTTAGAATAATCATTACAATGAACATCTGTCAGTTTCAAACTTGGTTATCGCTTAGGATGCAGTTCGAAATTTGATTCAGATTATATATTTTTAGTGTTCAATGCATTGAATTAAATTTTGTATCGAAAAAAAACTAAGTTTAACGATTTCCCGCTTGCTAAGTGGCCTATCGATTTCAAAGACTAAAAAAGTATGGCAATAAATGAATCGTAGCACCTAAAACCAATCATCTTAAATCAAGTCTTGGATTAAGTCAAAGGAGGAAAAAATTCTCGCATGGGATTTTATTCGGTACTTTTGACACAAATAACTTTCACAGCATCATTGCCCCGAAGGCGGTCCAGCGCTGCTCTAGAAATCATACTAGAAAAAAAACGAGACTGGCCTGAAAACTTATGAGAAATTAAATTGAAAGAGATCACAGAAACTGCTACGCATACTCTGTGTCTTTAAATTCAAAAATCCTTCCAATATGCAATTGAGCTATAAATAGTTATTTTGAACTTGAAATCCCAAATCGAAGACATGCTCTCGACCGGTATAGCTGAGTATCCTTGTTCAACCTCACCCGACAAACTCTGTTGCGCCACACGCTTACTATTGACCTGTACTGGCAGCCACGGAAATTCATAGCAGGTACTCAAAGACTCTTGTATCAAAAAAGAGTTACTTGGAAACTTTCCTTGTGTTTGACCCTCTACGAAGAGAACGCCGTCGACCAGGCTTTAGATACTCTGCTCAAACAATCCAATTTCAGCTTCTTCGGTGTTCACTGATGCTTCAACATAGCGTAAGTCTAAACAGCGAGAACACTCAACGTTGAGTTCTGGCAGACAGAGATAGAAAAAGCATGAATACATTCATACATGTATTGAGTTTTTATGGAAAAGTGTTGTGAAGCTTCTTGATTTACGTAATAAGGAGAGAAAATGTATCAATTTAATTAAAATTCCCTTGAAGCTGATTAAATACCGTCATATCGGAAGTTTTTCATAGTAATATCTCGGCTATGTATTCACTGAGTAGCATTGCTTTGATTTTTTGCTAAGAGCTTTGCAAGATAGAGAGCTTTGAAATGGAATGAAGCTTTCTGAATGTAAATGTATGAGGAAATGTTTTTCCGATGGTATTTTTTCGATGATGATATTTTATGCGCCTAAAAGACACTGCGCACATCTCGGGATCTACGTCAGCATTTCCTATCCCTCAAATGATTTGCTTATGAATAAACAGCATCTAGAAAATTGGAATAAACGCCGTAAGTCATATGAAAAGTGCTAATGCTTGTTATTTGGTTATGCTTTATACTTTAATCTTAGCGTACACAAAAGAGGGATCACATCCTTAAGTCCTTCCAGCAGAAAATGACAGAACAAGCATTAGTAGAACTAACTCATAGAATCACAAATGTGAGTTGATAATTGGCTTGTTTTCAAGCTTTTTTTGATGCCTTGAAACGGAACGAAAAGATTCGAAGGAAAAATATTTTTCAAATGCACAAATTAAAATTTTAACAGTGTGGGTTGATTCCCGTCGGACCGTGAAGTTCCTTCGCTTTTTTATTATTACGCTGCGACTTGATACCCTAGTCTCATCTTCTCATCCTGATTAGGGTAGAAAGCTTCCTTTTCAAGGAATTTCAAGTTCTGTGTCTTCAATTCCAAAAGTTTAAATAATAAATGCTATGGATAAACTTTTGCTTCATCCATAGCCTTTCCATCCATCCTTTTCATCTTTTTGTTTCATTTCAAATCAGCAACCGCTCATAATGAAATGAGATGAAGATAAAATCTTGCGCAAATGAATCATAGAGCCTGTCGAAAAAATTTCATTTGACGTTTCGTATTGGAGATAGCGATCTGTCAATCCACCCAAGGTGTCAGTGTTCCCATTGAACTCATTGATGCGCCATAAGTTCTTCCGCCACGATAACACTACACTTCAAGGTAGGACAGTACATTTCTTACTGGTCACATCTTAAGTAATCAGTACGTCCCATCGCATACGCGTCGAATGCAGTTAATTTGGAAATATATCCTGCTGGTTACTCTGGATGTCTAAATGTATTGACTGCGCTAGATAGGCAGATATCCTAGATGGACTTGAATATCTTTTTCAGCACCACTGCAGGGCGAAAATGTACTGTCGGACACTAAGAAAGCTAGTCGAAGATGATAGTTATATCTAGCGTCGCTCAGGACTCTATTCTCAGTCTGTACCTGTGGCACACCTTCTTTTACAGACATCTGAGGCTTGAACTAATGGGCCAGTAATACTTGATTAGGTATGTGGACGATGTTGTGTTGGTAGTCGCAGAACACCCCGTCGAGCGTGTGGAACTCCAACTTTATACAAAAATGCCGCGTGTGAGGGCCTGGAGGATTGCTTGACGGATCAGATAGGCCAAAAAAAGGAAAATGGTGATATTGATGTAGAAGTAAGAAGTGCTTGTTTAGTCGAAATCAGCAGTTAAATACATGGACAAAATCATTGACTAGAAGAATATTTTTTTCGACGAAATCAGGGCCACACTTGACGATCCGGTGACATCTTTAACGGCGCTCCTTACATTCATAGCAAGCATTAGGGGGCCAACCAGAGTCTGTTCTACTCCTATGCCAGAACTGTAGGAGAACGCTCAGAGCAAGGTGTTAAACCTAAACTAGTTGACACTGGTGCAGAGACAAAGAGTGTCGCAAACCGCATTCATATTTCGAACTGTCATCGTTACGTTGGTTGTGATTATTGCAGGGGTTTTAACAATCGCCATTATTGCTAGAAAGCGAAGAAACATTTATAGGCACCAAGGGAAGACCTCAGAGATGATGTCATCAGGGATGTAAGGCAACGATTGACAACAAGAAAGACGACTACCCTGGAAGGACATCAACCCGATCCTGTGAATGTCGATACTGATTTCTACTTAACCTAGTTCTTGAGCATGTCTTCTTTGTATTTCCGGTCTTACATATACATTATCGATAGGTTAGGTTGAGTTCTTTGATCCTTTATAGGGACCGTAGATGACACGTGTTACATATTTACGCTTACGAAGGCGAGAGGTTGCAACGTGGTGGATGACAAGTGAAATTGCGAGGCAAATTGCAATTTAAAAGATCTGACAGCTGTAAAGGATCACTGCAGCACTAGTCGGGTGGGAAATGGAGGACGACTGCACTATACTACCAAAAAAAAAAAACTGTGAGCTGATGCAACCTCTTGCATTTTGTGTTTTTCATCAGAAACTTTACTTTCGTGCAATTAGACATAGGGTTTATGTAGGTGTCCAAGAGAAGTGCGATGAGAATTTGAGCAAAAGAAAATTGTCTTATACCAATCTCTCGTTCTGTATTGGTTACTTAGAAAATGTCTGTTCTGATCTTCATCAAAGCAGACACTGATAATTTCAACGGATAATACTATGCATATGCCTTTTTGTTGAGTGTTAGGGGTCTTCATTTTTTAATTGTTGATTAGTGTCCCATGAGTTTATGAACTTTTAAATCAATTCAAACCAAATTTTCAAATCGAAAAGTCATTCAAATGGAAGCGTGCTTCAAAAAAGGGATACAAAGCTCATAAGTCTCCGAATGTCTTAAGCGCCTGCAGCCTGTGAATGTAGTCACTAGGCTTTACTTGTTTTGCGGTTTAACCCTTTGCAATCATATGTCACACTGGAGCTGACGATACTAATTTACTTTACAAGTCCTATGTCACACTGGTGGCACACAGGCGGAGGTGGCAATACTAATGTATGTCGTCAGGCAATAACACTAACTTACAGTAAAAGACATTGTAGCATTCGAGATCTTATACAGTAATATTTTGTCAAGTGTTGTTAGTCGAGTGTCAGTCGTACATGGCATTTGTTCTCTTTGTATAATTCAGTACACAGTGAATAATGACAGTGAATTTGAATTTACTGATATAGATGTGCGCAAAGTAAATAATAAATGAAATAAATATACGTTGAATTCTACCATTGTAAATTACTTTAATTTATTTACCTAAAAATAATAACAAGTTGACCCGTAACAACTTGTAAAATAAATCGAGTGAAAAGGGTTAAATTTTATAAGGGGTAATCAATACACACGGTGGGGTATAATACGATTTAAGGATGCTCTGGACATATTCGAGACTTCAAATGACACGCACACTTGGATACGACACAACGGATACAATGTTTGCACTGATATGTAATCAAAAGATGTAGAACGTTTTCGAGTAATTGGGATACCGAAATAAGAAAAGAACAACTGAAGAAAATTCCACTGAAGGTTCCCTTCTACTGAATCATTTCAGAAATCCTCGAGTTGAATGGTGACAAAAATTGTACTTAAGGGAATAACATTTTAAGTCGCGTATTTTTGTGATATTCTTTGTAGGGGCCAAACAGGACACCTTAAGTATAACATTGATCAGAATCAAGGCTAGATCACAATCATGAGTTGTCAAGCAAGAAGGAAAAATAAGAAGAGGAGATCTTGTAACCTGGTAAATTCCTGCACACATTAATAAAAAAAATAAGCAAACAGCAAACAAGAACCTTACTTCGCTTCTAACTAAAAAATATTGGATAAATCACTCAGTATCACATCAGTGCCACTGATATTTTTCAACAAAAGGAGAAAGCCATTCAGTTTGATTATTTCCTTTTTCTATGCTCCCTGCTTGACAATATTTGAAGCTTTCACTAAAAAAACAACTGAAGTTTGATACGGGTTTGTGTCTCTTTAATTGTCTCTTTTTTTCAGGTGCTGAATGTGAAAATATTTCTTAAAATTCAATAAGTAACCAGAATTGATATTGGCATTGAGAATTAGGATTTTTGATCCAAAAAATTAGCGCACCTGTTTATCAATTTATTTTTCAGAACCAAACTAATTACCCCAACGTTCTCCTTAATATATCATATCTATTTGGATCAATGAAACAAGATGATTTCGTTGCAAACTGTCTTGAAAGGAATTCCCTGCATGGAATATTCAATTATCTCAAAGACATCGAAAGTCGAAACATCAAATAAGGTAGCGAGAATGAGTTGGTAGAAGACTCGACGACATCTGAATGAGTCCTTAATGCTTAAAATGTTACAGTAGCAAAAATTGCTTCCAAATGGGCAAGAAGGACTATAATACCAACTGTTACTTTTCTCACCCCGCAACTACGTTACTAATTACAATGCAAAGCAAGGACACGGAACCTTTAATTTAAATACTTAGAAGAGAAGCTCCTGGAACTTTTCAATTAAAGTTGGGACAAAGGTGAATGATTCGAGGACAAATGAGTCAACTTTCGATATCGAAAGATGAGGTTTTGAATTTTAATTTAATTTTCGCGCCTTTGTTTTACGATGAGCTGAAAGTGAGGGTGGCCATTTAATTCGTACGTAGATCAGGAAATATAATTTCAATTCTAATTGATTTAACAGAAACGACTTTTACAATCGTAGATTTCGTTAAACGCTTTTTGATGAAAGAATTATTACGCAAATTTTATTTGTCCGTTGATTTTGTAGAGTTCCATCGGACTTTTTTTGTACTTCTGAGTATCAAAATTTTATTAGTTGAGCTGGTAGTGAGTGACAATTTTCATTTTGACATTGATCATCAGACATCCTTTGAGATTGGTTCTGCATAGAACGCATAACCTTATTGCGAATGAAGATTTCATGGGAGAAAAAATTACCGAAAATGAGGATCGAGAAATGTGAGTCTCGAGAAATATCAGGTTATGCATCCATCGAAAAAAATGCACTCCTTAAAACGTTTTAGGAAGTCCGACTTCCGACAGAAACTACTTACCACATTTCAAGAAGAGCTTACAACTAGAGTTATTCTTGGAAAGAAAGAAACCCAGTCCTTTCTACCAGCAATTTTGGATAACATCGATGCGTTTTTGAAATGAAACATTTTGCATTTCCTTGGTACATTTTGAGATGCGCTTTTAGGGGCCATAATTTGGAAGATTTTTTAATATTTTAATGTTTTAGTAGCCATGTTAATTTTTATCTAGAGATTCGTAGCTTTTTGCCTTTGTAATCATATTTAATTTTTTCCAGGAGCAGTCTACCAGTTGCATTAAAAGATGTAAATGATGCACTAAAGTCAGTATAGTCAGCGCAGAGAAGTCAAAATACCTGACATTGGTAAATCTTATTTTCCTCTAACCTCGTTTATGTTGGCATGTTCTTTCAATGAAACAAAACCTGAAGTCCTTATTCCCAAAGTGTAGCGTAAGCACAAATCAGTAACAACACTCTTGAATGACCTCTGGTACAAAGGTAGAATATTTACAAAAACAAGTAAAACTCAACTTATTTCGAACAAGCCCCTACGTGCCGGGAATTGGCAAAAAGTCTAAAGTATAGTGACCATTTCTGTAGAAATATTGTATTGGCTTACCCCCACTACGATCTACCTTTCCTTGAAAAAAAAATTAGCAGAGTATATTTGGTTAATGGAATGGGAAATCTGTGGACTTACTAGAATTGATGTTGAAAAAATGGCTCATCAGATGGCTTCCAAAAAAACATCGAAAATAAAATTATAAATGAAATCGCAGGACGTGCTCGATTGGGTCAGTTTTTGAAGCGACATAAAGACAATTTGTCCCTACGCAGACCAATGGGGACATCGTATGTTCGGGCTCAAGGCTTTAACTGTGAAGTAGTCAAGGAATTTTTTGATATTGTATATGCTAGAATGAGAAAATAATTATCCTTTCGATGGGGTTTTCAATCTAAATGAGACTGGGCTCACAAACGTGCAGTTGAAAGTACCACATGTGGTGGGGAAAACGGGAGGAAGCAGAGAGGAGCCTTGACTGCTGCAGAATGAGGTATACTTTACACTCTGCTTTGGTGCATGAATTCTTCGGATATCTTTGTACCACCTATGATAGTTTTCCATAGAGAAAACTTTACGGATATTTAGATGAAAGTGGCACCATCTGCAGCGATACGTAGAGTTCATCCACATGATTGGATCCTATCGAATTTGTTTACCGAATGCTTCAGGCATTTTATTGAAAGCAACGAACATGGCTGAGGCCTCTCCGGTTTTGCTCATTTTTGACGGCCATTACAGTTACACCCCCGTGATTTAGAAACAATACAGCTGGTCCGCGAAAACTATGTCATTACTATCAGTCTTTAGATAAGTCTGTCTTGGTGCACTTAAATGTCATTACAGCGAAGAGATTCGCAAGTTTCTTATTCATTCTGACAGAATTCTTAAGCCTTAAGGCCCAGATACAATACTGCGTGACGGCGATGCAATTCTCGCTCGTCGTCGCG
This sequence comes from Stratiomys singularior, assembly GCA_954870665.1. Taxonomy (NCBI): domain Eukaryota; kingdom Metazoa; phylum Arthropoda; class Insecta; order Diptera; family Stratiomyidae; genus Stratiomys; species Stratiomys singularior. The sequence continues at coordinate 23,441,081 of OX940880.1, forward strand.
CAACGCATTCAATTTACAATGCACGCGATGCGAGGAAGAATAATGTTCATATGACAAATGTCAAATTGGTGACGTTTCAAATTAAATTTGATTAAAATTGTTTTTGATTTGACAAATATTTGAATTTAGAATTTTCCTTCGTTTGGCAAATTATAGCCTCAACATGGACGCACGAAATTTTCATTCAATATTCATTCCGAATAACCCTCCTACTTAAAAAGTAATTAAGGTGTTTGAATTTTAAATCTCATTTACGCGCCATAGTACATCTGACAAACGTCACGCACCTGGTTGCGAGGAATTTTTCGTTTTTCCGAATATTTCTCGTTTCGCATCAACGCATCGCAATCATTGTACGACGTCGTATACAAACGCATGTTACGAAAACTGCTTGACATTTGCTGTGAGACACTCGTCGCGCTCTCGCATCGTCGTCTCGCAGTATTGTATTTCGGCCTTTACGATATTCCGGAGTTTTTTCGATGAGCATATCCCAAATTCACCACGGGAAAAATAACAATGAATGGTTTTCGTGTAACAAGTATTTTCCCATTCAAACTGCAAGTTTTTGTAGACGTGTATTTTATAGCCGAAGCGTCAAACAATGATCAGTTATATCGCAGCCCAGACAATCAACATGCAAGTGTTGTTCTTGACCAAGATGGCCCAAATATGAACCTAGCGGTACAAGAGACGCTGACAGGTTTGATTCTACCTATATATATATTCAGCCCGTCCTTTTGGCCAAGACTAGGACTCCAAATCTTGCAAGAAAGGCTACAACACCAAAAGTGATTACGTTATAAAAATCAACCGAATCTGTGCGTTTGGCTGCGGAAGACGTGAGCGAGGCCTCAGACTTAATAAAGGTGGAGTGAGAAGCGGCAAATGCGTTAATACACGTCAGAGATGTCATACAGTCATAAATTTAGTGACATATTCGTAGAAAGTGATTCTGAATATGATGACAACGTCAAGTCAGTTAGAATGCCTGAAGGCTTGGATAGGAATTGCATATTTTGTGAAACCAGTTATTCTAGCGACAGAGGAGTGGATTCAGTACCAGAGTTGAAACTTCTGAGCTCATACAGCGTGTGCAGGCCCTGAGGACGATATTATGTTTATGATTTGGCCGTTGAGGTTTTATAAAATTTCAAATTCATAAATATGGCTCCCAGGGTGTCATATAACCCTCACTTAATATGTTGCCGAATTAGTTACATTTAAGAATAAATAAGTTATTCATTATTCTGCTTTTATATTATATATAGGTCAATAAGTATGGAACATTTTAACGTGCTTGTTTTATTTATAAGTCTAGTATCCTTTCATGAGGTCTCAGAAACATTGTAGGGGACCACATGACCACGTTCTTTACTAAAGGTGAGGACTGAAGTCCACTTTTCTTCCAAAAAAATCGATTAGATTATTAGATTTGCATCTTCCTACCTTACAAAAAATACTTCCTTTCAAATTCTTCAAGCCAGGGTTGGTCTGAGGGCTTGTAAAATAAATGAGCGTAGGAAGTTTTCAATGTGAAAAATGCCTTCAAAGTATGTTACCAGCTTCCTTTTATTAACGATCTGATAACGATTGTTCACTATGTCATCTACTACGTTGGCTACTATGCCTTTGGATAAAAGGATCTGCGGTATGAACAACTATTTCGTCAAAAATTGATTCCTAAGAATCTTATTTGAAATTGCAACATAAAAAATTGTATTTTGTACTCATTTGACTGAAAATTAAAAGTTTGATTAGCGGTCTACCTTATAAGAGAAGACGTTTTCAATAGGAACACGTTATAATATGTTGATAAACTAATTTTAAGTGTCCAATTTGTCACCACACACCTATGGTATAAGTCTGGGAATCAGAATTGAATTTTAAAGAAGGGTCAAGTCTAGGACTCTGTATCAACCCCCCTCCACTCTAGCTGCTTACTAACTGAAGTGTAAGCAAGCATTACATTCGGTTGTCCTGCACACACAAATGGTATTTTCCATACCTTATGAAAGATGTTTTTATACAGGTATAAGGCTCTAATACGATTTGATATACGAATATGGTTTGAAGGCCATAAAATTCGTGTTTTTGGTTGTAAGATGATTTTCTGTCATTTTTATTTCAATATGATTTTGGTCATGCGAGCACCATGGATAGCGCGGAAGGAGACCAAACGACTATTCTAACCAATAATTGGGGCCGGATCCCACCAATAACGCGCCAAATGTTGTTCTCCAAATGGTCGACCATTCGGGTCTATCGTTGCAAATGAAAAATTTGACGTTTCCTCAAAAGAAATAGTCCAGAGGTGTTAAGTCACAAGATCTTGCAGGCCAGTTCATAGGCTCAAAACCACAAATTAGGTGCTCTTCAAATGCTTTTTTCAATAAGTCGATAATTGGACGAGCTGAATGGCATGTCAGCTCTTCCTGCTGAAACCAGAGGTCTCCTGGATTACGGCGAATCGATTCTGGAACGAGAAAGTCATTGATCATGGCTCTAAAGCGGTCACCATAGACTTTAATCTTATTCCGAAAAGCATTCCTGAAGACATATGAACCAATGATTCCACCGGCTCATAAAGCATACCAAAGAGTTACTTTCTTCGGATGTAACGGTGTTGGACAACCCCTTGTGGTTTCTAATCACTCCAAATCTGACAGTGTGGTCCATTGATGGAGCCTTTGTACCAGGAATGAGCTTCATCGCTAAACTCAATCTTCTTATAAAACTCGGGTTATGCAGAAATTTGTACTTAGACCCATACACCTAATCTGCGCCTTGCCCGGTGGTAGTTCAGCTTCATGTCCTACACGATTTGGATTTTGTGGGCTCACAAACCAAGAAACCTCCGTAAAATCTTCGAAAATGTAAATGGGCACAGTTGTCGAATCGGTGTCGCATGGACTCACTTGGGTCTTCAACGATACTTTGCTCTACAGCTGTTATTGTTTCTCCAAAACACACTTTACGACGTCCGTAAGAATGTATTTGATGTGTGAGAGAAAACGATGATTAATTGAAGTAATTGTTCTAATTGACAATTCTGTCGTTCTTAAAATGAGTGCGGTGTGGAGTGTGCATGTCGTTTTTCAAACAGGTCCATTTTTTTGAAATAAATCAAGTTATTTATGATAAAATGATCGACCAAATTTACTATAAATCACATGACAGCTGTCAAACTTTACGTAGCATTACAAAGAGTTGCCAACTTAAAGTGTTTATCGTGGATAAATTTATCGGTTTCCGTTTGTTATTCTCAGATCTTCCAGAAGCAGTTTCAGAATACTTTCAGGAAGAGTTCGATTTTGGTAAAGGCAGTGTAATTCATGTAACTATTTCTTTTTAGTACGTTAGCCACTGATTTTTCAAAATCTGTAGAGAACAAAGCTTTTTTATTCGATATGGACTGCCATTCAATTGCTTCTGGTGTCAAATACTTTCTGTACATCTTAGGAAATCGCGTGACATTATTGTATGCTTGACAGATTTTCAGACAAATGTTCCTTTATCTGTAAGTAACAGATATCGTCTTTGATTTTTTCTAAAACAGTGCAGCCTTTTGTATATATTTATTTTGAGTTTATATCATTCTAACAAAAAGGAAATAAAACAATTAATTTAGTGACAATATGATGCTAACAAGAAAAACTGATGGAGAATATTAGTCACAACTGACAAATAATTCCCAAAATGAAAATCATAGAAAATGTGTAAAAAAAAGTCATACAGAAACGTAAGTCGTGTTTAGTGAATGGATTGGTTGCCAAAACCGATCGTCCTTCTAACTAGGGACCGAGAAAAAAGGTCCTCACACAAGAAACAAGACGGAAAAGAAACCGATGAGCGTCAGTCCTGGGAGACATGACAAAAAGAATGATGAACGGCACGCTTAATCTTCCATTTGAGGCCATGGCTCAATCGAGCGTGTGGTGACGCTGATTCCAACCAGATACATCTTTACACATCTTTTGTGAGGAAATGTCGATGATGCTTGCCTTATGATTCTGCCTGCAAAAGATGAAAGACGCAGGTTGGTGACGTTTTCATCGATACAGACCAAATTTTCCTGGAAGCTAATGTCGGAAATATGCTCAGAGCGAGTGACTAATGAAATCGAGTCAGGTCTCATGCTTGTGAGGCCAACAGTGCAAGAAGGCATCTCTTTTCCAGTATTCCGTCTCTAAATTCTAGTAACAAAGGGATTATTGTAGCCTGTTTTTGGCTGACAGAAGTTTAGGTAGCCTGAGGCTTCCGGTAACGAGCTCTAGTCCAAATAATGTTTCAATCAGTTCATGGCTGAATTAGTAGGTTGGTATAGGATGTGTTTAGTGGGTAGACCGAATGAATTTCACTCGTAGATGTCCTGCAGACAGGGTGCCTTCACATTCTTATTGCAACGAAAAACAATATCTATTTAAAGTTTGGTCCTCACACCTGACCTATTATCATAAAGATTTATCACGTGGTGTCTGAATATACTTATATTTGGGCTCTTGTTTGACGTAAGACGTTACCATGTTTACAAACCATTACAAGAGACATAGACATATAAGCAATTTTCTTCTGATCGATTTTCTTTTCTTCTCTGCAGAAAACGATATAGTGTTATATTAAGCATTTTCTTCATAAATTTCACTATGCTTCGTAGCCATTTTCACTACATTATACCGTAGAATGTCCTGAAGTCTCGCTCCAAATATTAGTATATGCACTTTCCTCCGTTATCAGCCTTTTGCATGGTGCAAACTTTCCCAACGATCCCATTAACTTCCGCCGAAAACGGACATTTTTGACTCCGAGCCTTCTTCGTTGTACGAATGGTTTCGTTTGAGCTCGTTACATTACATCAACGAGAGATTGTACTGAATGCAGTGAAAAGACGTTGGACGATCCTGAAAAACTTTCCCATCATCCTTAGCATACAGTTTTCGCTTTTGCTAATGTTTGTATTCCTACCATCGCTATCGCTAAGTGGAAATTGAATTGCATGTTGGTCGTTTCTTTGAAGTGTTTGTAAGTGACTATATACGTTTTATAAGTGTACTCTATGTATCTTCATATGCTTAAATAGATGAGTCAGATACTTAAATAGATGAGGCATATGTCTGAAGGAGACTATTGAACTTTGAACTGAGTCCTACTCGGTTTTGCCAGATGCAAGGAATGATATGTAGTAAGTTTCAAAATAGTTTTTTTTTCATTTTGTTATATCATTTTAAATGTTCTCGTAAGTTTGAACTGATAAGAACTATAACAATAAGAAGTTTGAAAGATTGTGAGGAATCTCAAAATCAAAGCTATTGACAGTATTATGAGCGACTTACAGCGTTAAAAGTGCCACGAAAAAAAGACCAGCCTGAACAGTTTTGATTTAACAACCTCAGGTCCTTTATTTTTTTCTCAAACCCAGAGATGAACTTATCTATTATTTGTTATATTTTCGTTGAACTCCACTAGAATCCACTTGTGGTACAATTTTTACATGTAAATAGTACCAAAAAAGGGAGTTACTTTTGTCATTTGATAATTTCTGTCGACAAAATTGGTTTTGTTCACAAGGGATGCTACATTTTGAATTAAAAGGACGTCTGTTGCTTTGCCATCTTAGCAACTTAGGACTTCAGCTTCGGGAAGTCCGTTTCACTCTCTTCACTGGAGTTTCATTACGTGGTTACGCGATAATGCAACGAACTGGTAGCCAATCCCTGTAGGGACATTCGTTCAGCAACTTCCAAGTTTGACTTGGAGGCTTGTGTTTTACTTGTCTCCGCACAGTACAACTACACGCTCCAAACAATTGATTGACGGTCGTGGCTAATATTATTTAAAAAGTCATCTAGTCAAGTCTTCTTAGTCTTTTTTCTTCTACTAGCCTCCTTTTTTTCCTCGTTGAACTCGCTTGAACTCCGCCGCTCGCTTGAAATCCTTGAGATTAAAAGCTTGAGATTGAGAATTTAACCTTGATTGAGATTGAGACAAAGACTGAAATAATTTACTTGACTCCTAATTTAAAATTTTCACAATATTTACAATTATTAATCGAATACTTAGCCTACGGGTTTCACCTCATGGCTGTACCCCGATTTCTATCTTTGCCTAGGTATTCCATAATCTTTACTTTAATTTTATTATCTAACATTCATTTATTAGTACACTAAGGAGGTCGTCTCCTCTCCCTCCTGTAGAGCCCCGAACAATGCCGAAGGATCTTCCGACCCTTAAATCTTATCTGGCTCTAACTGTAATTTAGACCCACTCACTGCTTCCTGAAAAGAAGGATAAGAAGATGCTATGCATATATAATTACCTTACAAAAACAATCTGCGTGAGCACTGAACGTATTTTTCTTATCGAAAATCACACGTAGATACTTTGTTTCCCCTGAATATCAGCCATGAATATAATAAAAAGGCAGGGACCTAGGGTAGACCCCTGAGGGACCCTCAAATTGGTAGGTAAGCGTTCAGAACTATCTCCACTAGATAACGCAAAGGCAGCACGACAACTCAATAAACTGCCCATTTTTCTTATAAAGTTTCTTATAATGAACGCCAAATGGAATTAGTCATCTTATCTATAGAATTTTGCTCTAGTCCGGACATTGTAAGTCTCAAAAACTGGGTATCACCACTAAGAGCATTGGGGGGAATGGTATCGATGAATGTAGTCAAGATCAAGTTCTGGTTATGGCTATCAAATTTTGATATTGTTCATTTCACTAACAACCTTCCCTACCGTCTTTTACCTAGAAGAACTGTTGTAAAATAGTATAAGATCAATGGAGCTTGTCGCGACAGCAAATTTTGAAAGCGGAGTGCAAGTACGCCCCCTTTTTCTGATTCAAATTAATGAGTTTCGATACTGAAGAATGAACGAATCTACTTTGCGGATTACAGTCAAGCATTGATTTCAGTCGTTAGTAATGACAGAACACCTGTCAGTTTAGTGTACTGCTGTCAATGGTCCCTATTGACTTGTCGAACCGACTAACTAAAACACTATATTAGCAAAAGAAACATTTTTTCAAATTGTGTTTTTTGAGGAAGCAGTGAACGAGTCCTTTCTTTATTTATTTTTCCTTTGAAGGTTTAGTCGTGATTTTGCTTTACAAATTACACAGAAAATTGCATTGTTTCCCTCTTCCTTCTCATTTGAACAGTGGTTGGACTCGTGATGTTTATTGTATTTAAGACAGCGGGGTTCCAATCCGTATTTGCAACCAATATAGCCAACACATTGGCAATTGAAATTTTGGAGCTTTTTGGATTTAGTCAAACGTTTCCACAGTATTGTTTTGTGATAAGAGCGTTATTACCTCTGTAACTTTTTTCACGTGAAAGTTTGGCTTAATAATGAAGGAGGAATGAGTTCTCCTTAACCTTTTGGGTTTCAAAGTATCTTCACTTAGAATTATTCCCCTTCTCTTTCCTTGACATCATTTTCTTTGAAGGAAGCAAGTACCCCCTTCAGTCAGGGTCAGCACGTTCTCCGTTGGGGTTGTATAGGCAATACACGCCACCTCATTTTGAATAAGTCAAAAAGGCTTTTTTCGTCTTCGATTGTTTTCGGGTATCACAAAGTTCATGCAGAACTGATTACCGTTAGCTCGAATTTCGGGATAACGACTTCATTCTTCTCCTCTCCCCGTTGATCTTCTTCTCTGAAGGGTTGTTACAAATAATAGAAGGAAGATTTCTCTTCATAGCTGCAGCGTTCTTCGGTGGTTTGTTGGTAGTTAGCTTAAACAGCTATTCCCCTCACTGGGACGCGTGTGACATCGGCTCTACTTATGCTTACCTAAGCTTTGGATACCATATCGCAAAGTTTCCATATTTTTGAAAAATTCGATAAAATTCATTTTGCTTAGGTTAACTAAGCGTTTTGAAGTCGGTTAAAACGTTACAATAGGTATGTTCGACCACCCTCTTCGCGGATCATTTCCATTGTATCTTCTTGGCTCACAGTCTAAAGCACCCCTTTCTGCAGGGAAAAATTGGCCCCATCTACTGGCAAGTCCTCAGAAGGTGTAAGTTCCTTCTTAGGGATTGTATCAAGTTCTTGTAATTTACAACTAACCAAAAAAATAAAGTACAAGAATTTTCCTTTAATGACCCTCCAGATTTCTGGTAAAGCATCTAAAGGTTTTGCTTGGCTTTCCGAATAGAAGCAGCTTTAACGCGGAGAGATTTCCGTGCGCTCCCATGTCACTTTTTCCTAGCAAGAGCATGATTCAGAATAAACATTAGAAAAACCCTGGAATGCGGACGAATATCCTTTATAATATAACACCCCATAATACTGTATAATACCACAAGTGAAAAATAAATATTTTTAAAATAATATAAATATAATATAATAATAATATAATAATATTAAAATATAATAAAATGTACCAAGGTTAACCATCTTGCCTGTCAAATGGAAAATTCAAGGATTTAAGCCTCAGTTCTTCTACTGACAAAATATATTTTACTTGCAGAGGTTTTAAAAAAATTGAACTATTTACCACTGCGTCGGGCACACGCGCGACATCTTGGCGAGCTATCTATTTATCGAACTATCAAAATCACTCGATTTTACCTTAAAGCTAGCATGATCAGAAGTTCCTTTTTCAAATCGAATCATAAACTCTCGTGTCAACAGTATTTTTATTCATTTACACCTCTTTTAGTAACGAAAGTTGGAATACACTCATAAAAGCCGGAGCATTCATTTAGGGCGGGAGAACTAATAGACCAAAATATTGGAAGGGAAAGTGAAAGGGACCCCTCTCACACAACTCTCTCACCACAATTTATCTAAGTGCATTTAATGAATTGCCGGTCCTTCTGCTACGGTCATTGATTGATCGAAAGACGAACTATGCAAGGGGTGTCCTACTCCGGTGCACCGTTGCACCCACGTTGTGGTGAGTTCTACTAACCACACTGGATCTCACCACAGTCGCCTCACGTTAGACTACCCGTCAGGTGACAGATGACAATTATTGATGACTCGAGTGAAGAGTATCTATATAAAAGTCTTAATTTATGTGACAATTATATTTTGTAGTTCTGTTGAAACATTAAAGGTTTTTTACCTCGCATGTAGGCTTGATTTGGTCCCAAATATCATTCGTTTACATACCTAATGATGGACTAAGGATTTATTTGTTCGATTAAAGCCACTAGAACATATCTGGATTCTTCAACAGTTCGATGCTGGAGCTCTGTCGTCTTCTCATTCTGAGGTGTCTACAAACTCTTATGTTGTACGCCGGTCATTATTGTCAAGCTTCTAGGCTAGCTAGCTCAAGTTTCTGTTACTGCCATTTGGTTTGACGGTTTCTAAGTTTCGATTCTATGATTGGTTACAATTCTTCCAGCTACTGAGGTACAATTCTTCACCTTGTTGCAGTTTTAACAGCTACTGGGTTATAATTCAAATTCCTCAAATTACTTCTATCGTTGACCAAGTAAGGATGGTGTTCTTATATCCCACAAAACACCTGAGCAGAATTTCGTTTTTCAATAGTGTGTAATATTTGGTTTTTTCTTAGGGGTGGTTCCACGGAGATTGATAAAACGATGCCTGAACAGGCCTTCATCTCTCTAAGAGCCAAATAAATCTGTTGTCCTTTATATGAAAGTTAAAAATATGAACGAACATATGTTCAAGTTAGCACAGTAGCTCTGTGAATATAAAAAAAAGCGTCAACTTATCTAGGAAGGCGTATGCACTTTTTGTGGCTCTTGAAAAATTTTGAAAAATGGACGAATCAACTGATTGAATTCATTTTCGTGTCAGGAAAAATCAACTAACACCGTAAGCTGACAACGATTCCTAATCTATAATATCAAAAGTCAATCAATCATTTCACATCATTAGACTTATTTACACGTTCGATATGAAAGCAGAGAAGGATTACAGATCAGGGCAGCTTGAGTCCTTGATTTGTGGTGTACTCACTTGCGTATCCCGATAATATTTCAAACAGCCTGAAGAAGTAATTGTAATAGAAATCGCATCAAATACGGCGAGTGTTTGCTAGAATTTAACCAGATCAAAATAATTTGTTTCCTGTAACTTCTGCAGAATTTTCATTTCTCTTTATCATGAAACAGTTCACGCAGGACTACTTCCCGCATCAACAGGTATCAATAAATCATTTGGCAGAAATGATTTCGTTTTTTGATACTCTTGTTATTTAGGCTTTTGATTCATTACCATATCCTTAGGGGTTCTCTTTTCCTCGAGATATCTGAGCGTTTTGAATTATAAGGAAATTAACGCGCATATTATCCTGCCGCTGGAAATTTAAGATTTTCATTAAATTTACAAAAAAAAAATCATGAATTTGATGATTAAAGACGTACAGCCGTTGGGACTATTAGGGAAAATTTTATTCCTTGTATGGATTAAGGGGATGAAAGAAAATTTCTACCACTTATTTTCGACTTCCTGCCCAGAGTAAATCATCTAGGAAACTAGATAAAAAGATAAAGTGAAAAGCGTAGACAGAATAGACTCGATTACACAATGCGATTACGTTTGTCAGCAGACAGCAGATGGGAAAAGTGATATCGATACGCTCAGACAAATTTGGCATACTGAAAGGATAGAGGATAGAACTGGCACAGAGACAAGTCCGATGTCGGAGTTATAAAGGAACATAATGGCTGACAATGGAGCAAACGAGTGATTGAATCCAGGTGGAGTCGCCCAGACACTCACGACACCTCCACATGCAACACGATTAGGGATACTGTGAGGGATTTGCTGATACCTTTTGTTTGCATCGCATATCCGTATGCCCTAGTTTGTAGGCGAGTTGATTAGGCGGCTGGTTTCGATTACATTTCAAACTATTTATTGTGGTTTTTGGCGATATCCAAGTATTAAATGTTGTCAAATGTTGCGTCGTCAGGTATTCCTTCGTCAGAATAGTCAGAATAGTAAATTAGTCGCAACAAGTAAAGAACATAACTCTCAGGTGTTGGTTGTCCTACAAGGACATAAACAGTTTACAGGTTTGAAACGAGGAACCAATGTTCGCAATTCAACTGAGCAGTCGAGATCTACGAATTCTTTGAAAGGTTAGAAGTGGTTTCGAAGGATTAGCGAATCGTTTGAAAGCGATTATCAAAGTGAATTAAAAGTGAATCAAGCGCAGAATGAATGAATAAATCATTAACCGTTGGTGCTGCTTTCGTTCAAATGAACTTCAACTCCAAACACAACAAATCCAGCTATCAATCTCAATTTATAAAACTTATCCTGTTTCTCGTCTTCAGGATATAATAAATACGTTTGTCTCAATTGTATTTTACACAAAGAACCAGAATATTTAACCCTATCCGGTTCCTGAAACCTTGAAATAAATCACAGATATCAAAACCATATTCCAGCTAATCCTTACAATTTTCTCAAGTATCCACTTGCCGTACTCGCTAAATAATTTATTGGATTAAAAGATGAATTCTTTACTTAGGATAACGATCTTTGTATTCGGTTTAAAACGAAAGGGCCAAAGATTCTGACCGAGAGTTTCGACGGCATTAAAAATGTGATTCCATTTGTCCATTCACACTTCGTGAACATAACCCCTGACTGAAAGCAGCACGGCAACAGGGGATCAGGACAACTCTGGAACAAGAGAGAAAAATTTCATAAGATCTTAGTCAATGAATAAATAAAGCTTCAAGTCTCATAAATTTATCCTTCTTTACCAAGTGTCGTTAGTCTGACATTAAGTGGACCTTTTGTGCGACGAAAAGATAAAAAGTGTAAAAGAGGATTTTTCCCCCGGTACAACAGCGAATCTATTGGCTTTCCGTACCCTGTTCCCACCTTTTTTTCTCCTTTGTTTATTTTATTCATTTTAAACAAGGAAAAGCATCATTTCGGGCTATTCAACATAATAACTTTCATAAATTTTAGGTGAAATGGATTGAGAAATTTAAGTTTGTATTGTCTGAGTTGAGCTAGCTCTTTTGAGGCGGTTTGCCGAAGGAAGATTATATTTTTTTTTCTAATCTTGCTGAATAAGGAATAAATTATTGTGCTTATCACCATGAAAATTAGTTGCGGTTGATATTGAAGCATTAAATTTTTGTTGTTTTCCCGGGTCACACGATGATCTTGAAGTTGAATTCTTGGAATTCATCGATCCTTGCGGCCTGTTGTGATTGAGAAAGAACTTAAGACGATGTGTGACGTATATTTCGAAACGATTTGTATCGTTATTTCGAAAGTATTTGCTGTCATATTTTGGTTTTTATTTTCTATATAAAAGAATTGAATTCTGCAATTTTAATTTTATTTGAATATTATTTTATTATTTTTCACAGGCCACTATATCCGCCACCTGTCACTGTTGAACCTCGTGTCTGTAGACTGCCTCCTCGTCGATAAATCTGCTCCATTGTGCTCCTTGTTTGCTTGACTTTTGCGGCATTTGCTTATTTTATTCTCTTTACTGCCTGTCACTTTAGTGTTTGATTATTGTCGATTTCATGTTCCTAGTGTCTCCTTGGTGCTTTTTCATCTTTTTGGTGGAATGTATCATTTCCTGAGTTTTAAGACTTTATTTGATAGATGTCACTGTCATCTCCGTTTTTATTTTTGTCGTTGCATTTTTGAATATTTTTTTAGCAGGAGCTGCAGGCTGCTTGGAACTAGCTGAATATTAACTTATTTCAATATATTTTTCAATTGATTAGTGCGTTTGGTGTTTAAATGTCAGCCTACCAAGCTGATGTAGGAAGCAACTGGAAAATTATCAAGGTAAAGAATGATTTTCGCCAGATTACATTCTGGTGTGAAATAAAATGGCATTAATCCACTTCAAGGATCAATTCCTATAGTGAATCGTTGGATCATATTCACAAATGAAGTCGACTTATATAGATTTGTTCAGCGGTTTCATTTTTCCATGTGTTTGTTTTCTTTATCATCTTGAATATCTCTTTTTCTTAACCGTTCTTCGCTCTGTCTGAAATAAAGTTTTTTTGTCTAAAATAAAGCCCTCTCTGTTTTCCTGACTTTCCTCAGTCATATAGTGTTGTGCTGACCAGATTGAGTTAACAGGATAATTTGTATTCAAGCTCAGAACAGAAAGCTGACAAGCTTTGTAAGAATGTCTTATTTTTTATATTCAGTTCTGTCCTCTAGCTATTCGTCACTTGTCAAAAAATTTCCATCTCCAGGTTACTCTTTCTTACTTTTGCCGATAGAGTTGACCTTTCAAAAGCGATTTTGGATCTGAAAAAGACCTTGACGATTAATTTGGTGTTTGTCGTGGAAATGTAAAGTGTTGTGTATATCCCTCAAGCAGTCGCTCACCAGTATTTATGGAGAATTGTTACGTCGTGGCTTGCTTTACCTTTTTAACGGTTGGCGCATCGCGGATGGTCTCATAAACAAGTCGTCGGTATTTATGTTTAATTTTATATTTTTATATTTGCGTTATATTTATATTTTTTTATGTGATCTTGTCTTGTTCTACGCTTTTCTTTTTTTTAAATCAAAGATTTATATCACAATAGATCATAATGTGAGGCGAGTGTAACGTTCCATTCATTGCTGTCTGAAATGTTTCGCCGATTTCATCAGACGGGAAATGGTTTACTTAATGTGCTGAAAAGTCCCGGAATTTCTCAATGGGTGACACCAATAAAAAATCAACATGACTCATTTCGAGAGGCTCACTTGTCATTAGATTAGGTATGAAGTTTGATGACATTTCTTTGAATCGTTTACAAGCTAACGTCGTTTGGGTGACGCTACATTCGTTTTCATAAACAAAATAGAAAGACAGGAATATCGCTTCTCGATCAAACATTGTTTTTTGATGGGAAAAACTTCTGAACAATCATTTCAATTATTGTAGAAATTCTATCTCACAATATGTTCCTTCGAAGATAACAGTTTATCGGTGGCTTAGTGAATGATCAATAAGTCGTGAAAGTACCGAAGAAGCATTCGCTCCAAAAAGTCAAAAGAGGCTACGAATGCAAAAATCTTAACGCAAATGCATCAAATCATCTTGAATTCTCGAAGTTTCTCAAAGTTCTGAACCATCACGATTACGCACCGTAACAAACTTCCTTGAAAGCTATTGCCAAATTGGACTGATTTCGATTCGAATTGGTTGCTTATCCACCGCATTCAAGTCAGCACCAGAAAAAAACTGAATTTGACATCCTGACAAAGAAAAGAATCCCTAGAGTAAGGCGTAACAGTATTGGGGAAGCACTGGTTAAATCGAAATCCCGGGCATATTGATAGACGCGAAGTTGAGTGTTTCTCGGCAAATTAAGGCAACAGTTGAAAAGGCTGCAGTGCATACAACGGAACTCTCACGATAAATGGCTAACATAAGTGGTCCAATCACATCAAGGAGACGACTCCTATTGAGTAATATGCAGCTGGTTCGACTTTATAGGTTATAAATATGGGATGACTCTCAGCGAGGAGTCACACCAAAAGTTGTCGGCACAGATGGCATTTCGTCTCTAGGACGGAAGCGCTGGTGAACGCAGGGGTGATACCCATTGTCCTCATTTAGAGAGAGCGTAAAAGTATTTACCCGCGCAGAAGCGAGGACATCTGCATGGAATAGATAGAACACTCTCTCAGTAATCGGTAACAGTCCTGCCAAAAACGGAAAGTTGACGACAAGCCTGATTCCTAACTTGAGGTCATGGTTAAGTCGAGTGTATGGTGAAACCGATTTCTTCTTGACCCAGCTATTAAGCGGGGGTCGATGTTTTTGGGCTAACCTGCATACAATTAGCAGGTCATGGTCACCTAACTGAGGGTTTGGTGCAGTAGACATGGATGATGCCTGTCACAATTTCTTCTGTTGCAAATGATGGAGTAAGCAGCGCTGTAATCTCTACAGTTGGAGAGCTCTACCCAAAAACTATGGTCAGAGGAAAGCTTACAACGGTTGACAAATGTAATTGCGCCCTATAACATGCTCAGACAATCTTAAAACTAAAAAAGGGAAAATTGGAGCATCAGGACTCATAAGATCTCTTTTTTAACACTTCCTACCCCTCCCATATATTCCGCTAAAGGAGAGATTTCCAAAATTTGAAGGCGCCTCTGAGCGCAGAAATACGAAACCTAGTCCGATGTGATGTGTCAAGTAGTTCCAGGCTGGGCTCTGAGATCGACAGAGGAGGTGTTTGGTGGATAGTCATGAAAATCGCCTGGGAGTCCCACGTTCAGAGCGTAAACAGCTCTCACCTGTATGGAGGTGAGGGCTGTTTACGCTCTGAGTAAAAGAAAGAAAATAAAAGAAGGAAAAAGTTACCGTAGTCATGGCTTCAGCAGAGATGATCGTGCCGTTATCGCCCTTGTAAAATGTTGTTGGGAATAATATTCACGTTTCAAACGTTGTCACATTTTGTCAGCATGTCTGATGTTATTGTCCGACATATTATTGTAAACAAATAATCATCTCATAAGAATTGCGGTTCTTACGTCTACCTCACGTCAATCTATATCTTATATTTTCCTATTAATATTCTTGTTATCCTTATTTTTTTCAGTCAAACGCAGATTGGCATTCGTTTCCAAGCCAGTTAGCTCTCTCCTTTTCTATCTATAGTTTCGTTCCTTTTTTCTCTTGATCTTATACTTCAGTCGTGCTAGGTCATAGCCAAATTTTGAGAGAATATTTCGATAGCTGATGCCGTTTGGAACTTCTCAAAATCTAAATAGTGGACCTTGATTAATTCGCATGATCCCCTATTTCTTTTGTTCCTGTCCTTCGCGAACTATATCCAGTTGAAACTGCTGTGTTATTCCTTCATGCAAAGTCAATCAGACGTTGACCGTTGTCGTTGGGTTGATCCGGACCACTATAGCCTTCAGTAGTTCCATGATGTTTTATTCTATAGTCTATCTTAGCATCAAAATCACCTCGAATTTGTTTCACAACGTTTGAGTGCAGTTTTGTACCCTATTTTTTCGTCCTTTTTCCAGGAGAGGGGGCCTTAAATTTCATTCTTATTCAACTCCTTTTTCTGGATCACTCGTAAAGATAGCTTTTATCGTCTGATTTGCTGTAACAATCATTTGACAATACCGGGATACCTAAGTGATTTGACATTGCAGGATCAAATTGAAAAGTCAACTTTCATTATGTGGAACTGTCCACAGTTTTTAATTATTTAAACATATCTGAGGCACAATAAAGGGTTTTCGTCCAGCTTCTGGTTTTGCAGGGATGATAAGCCGCCTCTTCCTCCTGTAAGCAAGCCCTTTATCCTATGTTGTCAGGCTTGCTTTAACGCAATATGTTTGCTTTTCGATAGGGCTGGCAGCAACCTCTACAATAAATTGATAGGAGAATTAGATATTTTGTAGTTTAAAGTATGATAATTTTAACTTAATATTACCCAGGAAGCCATTAAGTATAGTTCATTGCTACTATAATTTACTAATATAGGGCCTTTGATCAAGTGCTTCCTATCTTTATAGATAGGAATAGAACAAAGAACAAATAATAGAGCAAAGTGTCTATGAGATATCGAAAGTTTTTATTCGTTTGGGAGGCCGATCGATGTCATTATGTGTGGAATATAACACCGTTCAAATGTCCGCCGCGGCTTCTCTGAAATGTCTCTTGAAATGTCCAATTTTCATGACTCTGGCGCATAAATCAGGCTAAATTTGACTGATGGCCAGGATTTTGTTGGCTTTAAGGCACATAGACCTGTGACTTAAGAAAACCATACCAAAAAGTTTAACGGGGACAAAGCGTACGATCACTGGCCACAGCCAGTTCACATCACCTCTACGTGAGATGACCATGCCCTCAAATCTCTCGTACAAAATGTCAAATGTGGCATGAGCTGTGTAGCACGCAGCGCCGTCTTGTTAAAGCCACATGTCGTTGGTGTCTAAATCATCCAATTCAGGCCAAAGGAAGTTGGTAATCATTGACCTATAGCGCTCGCCGTTGACGGAGAGGGCCTGGCCAAATCTATAGCGTCATTCTCAAAGATATATGGGCCGATGTTGTCAAGCAGTGACTATTTTGGAATGCATTGGACGCTCTTGGATCTCATATGGATTGATATCGTCCCAAATTCGACAATTTTGTTTGTTTACATTCCCATTCATCCAGAAATGAGCCTCATCTCTGAAGATGATTTTTCTTTGACAACTAGGGTCAGTTGCCAACTATTCCAGAGCCCATTCAGCGAAGACAAGTCGTTGTCTATGATCGTTTCCCTTCAGCTCCTGGGTCAATTGAATTTTTAACGGGTGCTCGCCAAAGTCTTACGCAAAATTCGTCAATTTGTGGTTTGTGCAAGGCCAAGTTCTTGTGAGCAACGTGAAATCAACTACCTCAGATTATCCTGCACAATGTCACAGACAGTGGTGATGTTTTCGGTAGATCTTGCGTTTCGTCGACGGACAGGTTTTTGGTTGAATGAAAACCGAACCAGTGAACCTTAATTTAGCCACCACACTGCGAATCATTTTTTTTGACAGCCATTTGACAGATGTAAATTCATAAATATGGGCGCAATCAACTGACAAAGTTTGGAAGTCCCTATTGGAAGACCCTACACTGGCTTTCAGCGCAAGTGACTAGTGAGTCACTAGTGACTAGTGACTAGCTTTATTGGAAGTCTCCACCAATTTAACGTTTTTTTATTTTATTTAGAAACTTTTGCTCTGATAGCTAACTGAACTTGGTACCGAACTTTAAAATTTATGTACAATCAATTATTAAAAATGAATGAAATAAACAATTTTGACAATGTCCTGCATTTTGTAAATAGTTAAATCGGAATCATTTCATATGCTCTGTGTTGCTGTTGATTTTCCACAGATTCTCCCATTTATTAAAAAATTTCATTAGGAATTTTATCGAGGCTCAAAATATAGCCAAAATAATAGCAATGATACAAAGCAAATAGCTATTCACCTTCACGGGATGCTGGCCTTAATTCACAAACGTCCATTATTCTGGAAACAACAATGGGAAGTCCAATGAATGAGAACACTGGATGAATTTATAGAGTTCGTAGCGAATGGCAGGAGTATGAGCAAGGACATAACAAAAGCTGCTTCATCGTCTTCAACCAATCTTGAACGTCACAACCATGGATTCGTTATGTTACTGCATTGTTCTCAATTTACAGAAAAATTTATGCAACAATACTATTTGCAGTGTGATTTAGAATGGAAGAAATATTTCGCTGTGCTCGAGGTTCATTTTCTGTGCCGCGAATTACACTTGAAACGGGAAAATAGCTGGAAAATTTTTCCATTTTCCACAGTTAAGGCAACGTATTGATGAGCAAAAAACATCGTTATGAAAATCAGGATCTTGAAATTGACTGCCTTAAATATTCAAATTTGCATAACGTTGCAATATATAGTTTCATTTCCAATTCTTTCGGTTCGGTATGGGTTTTCTCAAGATAACTTCGGGATGGATATCCAGGTATTTCAGACCAGGAATGAAAACGATAACTTTTCCCCGTCACTGTGATTAAATGCCACTGGGAATAGTTATTTGTTTGTTGCATGAACAAAACGGAGACTATGCAAATAACTAATGCGCCTTTTCATCGGTATTGTTTCTAGTTGATGTTGCATCTAGTCGAGAATTAATTAAAGCAAAAGGATACCATTAAGAGTGGGAAATCACTGAACAAACAATCTGAGATATAACAAATGTGTTATATTTCGTACTCTCACAGTCTGATCCAATATAGTTGAAAAAAGGAACTCGCTTAAAGCTTTCTGATGAAATATGTAATTGGTTATTCCTTGCTGCTTTCATTTAAAGATTTGCGAATGTAATAACGCGTAATTACTGAAGAGATATGAAATCGGCAGTGAACACATTCTGAATTTTAGAAAATTTCAGAAAAACTGAAAAGCACCTCGGCAGTCACTGTAATATTTATATCTTTATATCTTTATATCTAGATTGAGGTTCAGTTCATCTGATGCAAAGTGCACAACATCGGAACATCCTTAAAAACACATTTAAACAACGCAATATGTATTGCAAGCACCTGGAGCAAGACATCTTCCGATTTAAAACTGGTCCTTTTGGTATGCAAATTAATCTGATTGTTACATACGAAATGGTTAAACTCTGTCCCAGAAATGTTCTTATCTAATGGAACACTTGCCCCCAAAGCATGGCATGCTACGCATGATATTCCTGTCCTAAGCAAATTCATATGTTCTCATCTGTTTAGAAGTACTTCCTTTTATGGAAAAGGACGACAAAGCTTCAATACTCGGTTAGGTGAATTCTAACATTCATTGCCAGTTGATAAATTTGAGAAGTTAGTTCATATGGTGTTTTGTATGTTATTGCATATCAATGAAAGTATGCTTTTTATCTTCCTGAGTCCAGCAAGGATAAGGTACATTTTTCATCATTGATTTTAATAACCTCAGATAATAATTTTATGATCGGAAGTGTGCTACTGACTTAGACATGAATTGTTAAGCTTACATTGATTAAATTCTGTTTCCTGTTTAGCGTTATCCTTAAAACGTTCTTTGAAGAAGGTTTATCGGAAACTCTATGATCTAAAAGGTTGTTTGTTTCGGAGTCATGCTGTTCATAATATGTGTTAACATCATACGTTGTTCATGCGGTAAGTAGTCTACAAACCTAACGCCATCACATATGAGTATGATACTTTCTTTCGGCTAAAGAAGCAACAATTTCAAGGTAATGTACTTTCTACACAACGATATACTGTGTTCACTTTCCAGTTGATTTCCTACCAAATGAGCATTACTCACATATGAGTACGTACGATATTATCAAGAACATACTCAGGGTATCCATTCCTTCCAGATGCTTATTTTTTCCAAAGCGAAATCTATACATAGCATTACGTTAGTCACATACGTGCATCATTTTATTATTTAATATAACAAGCGATGTCTATTCATAGGACTTTTTTGTCTCTGTGTGATGAAAATCTTAGCGAAATTACTATTTAGAGCTCTATTTTAGGAAACCGACAGTAAAAACATCAAATTCAAACTCAATATAGTCCACTAAGATGCAGTTTTTGATACACATTGAAGTATATAAAATTAAATACAAATAAATGTAATATTTTTACCTTTGTTGCATTGCGATGATAATTATCCTTACACATTTTAAAGACATGATACTGTAATTGGAATCTCTATTCAGCATCAAGATTTTTTCATATGCGTTTTACAATAGTTTGAGTGGTTACCATTATAATCATAAAACAATAAGAACCCTTTTTTTATAACTAGGAGATCAATTTATGTCCTTATTTCTCAGTGGACATCTAACTCAATATCTTCTTACCCACATTGAACTGTCTCTTACAACAAGGACTGACTAGAGATACAGATTACTGAAGGAGTTATACCCTACCTCTATGCTGATAAGCGATTGAATATGCTCTTTCCTTTTCAAAGAACGGCATACGCAATGCATGACTCGGAGTCTCCAACATCTTCAACGTAATTTTTTCTTCTTCAACTTCTAGAGACAGCTTGTCTATTCTCTCGGAGAGGTTCATTCACTGTCCAAACTTTCTCGCAACTACAGAGAAGCACTAAAACTACAGACAAACTTCAAATCTAACTCTTTTGAACTCCAATCTTTCACATGTATTGGATAATGGGATGCATACGTAAGCAAAACTTCTTGAAGAAAGGATATGGCGCCAAAGGAATTAGAAATAATATTTCTTGAACTTTGTAGTCAAACACAATGACTCACATACACTATTGGATAAGAACATAATTCTCACACCCATTTAAAAACTCAGAAAGTTAGCTATCGGGATTTGTCCACTTGGCTCCCTCATTTAGGTTTTAAGCTCTCTATACTGCAAAGCTCGCTGATTTGGCTGCCTGGATTATTTTCATCTCTTTCTTTGTGAATCCAGTCTGAAGTGGATTTGTCTGTTATTATTAGTCACTCTATATCTCAAACCATTTCAAACAATCAAAATAAAGTAACACCTTTTCATATCATGAGAACATAAAACTTAAAACAACTATGGCCGTGAAATAATAGTTAGTTTAGAAAGTACGGTACGCAACCGCCATTAGAATTACTTACGTAGACATCTATGTAAGCCTTTTAAAATTAATTTCTTATAGCTAAAACTCACACTACGGACCCGTACAGCGGCAGTAGTTCCTCCGAGGTGAAAAGTAGGGGTCTCATACTCAAGATTGGCTAACCGATTCGCCAATTCAGCACACTGTTTTGAAAATACAAGCTCATTTCCGCTTTCTTCATCATGCAATGGTAAAACTCTTCTGATTGTCAAAGTGTTATTGTGTCAGAAGATCGATTTCGTTGACACAATGTTCTCTTTCCACGATCCAGACGAGAAAAACAATGACAATTAACTTCTTGGTCAACCTAACGACCCACATTTACTTCAAATATAAAGCGGAAGCAATGATTTTCCTTCAATTTCCCCACTTTTTTGCGCTATTATTCAAAGATCAAGTTTCAACTCCTCGACTAGCTTAGCAAAAAAGGCCACTACATAATCAAAATAGTGCGTTGGAAGCAACTGACCTGATAAATACATCCTCGAAAGTTCATAGTTTGAGATATTTTGTACATCTTGGTTAAGAGTAGAACCTTGTGCCCCATGCCACACCATGGTCATGCTTTTCTGATTTTCCTATAACCTCCAGCTAAGGTGAAGGCTGTTTGCGCCTTGACTGGGGGACTCCCAGACGCGCAATGCTTCTGGACTACCCACTGCGACAGCACATCAGTGGCGGGCCTAAGGAGCTACCCTGGAACCGTTTGACACATTATTTAGGGCTAAAGCTCCTTTTTCTATGCCTAGAAGCACCTTTACGGGACTGAAGAAATCCATTCTTCATTGTGAAGAAAGGGAGGAAAAGGTAGGAAGGGTACGGAGAGGAGGAGAAGCAAAGGAGGAGATCGAAGCGCTCGAAAAGAGATCCTTCCATTCTCGACGCCTCTCGACGCCTCGAGTGTAACTTTTTCAAGTGCCGGGACTGCCTTGAGCATATTGTGATTGGAGATTCCATTTGTCAACTGTGCTACCTCCAACAATAGTTTCCGGGTAGAGCTGCCCAATTTTGCTGAAGAGGTCACCGCCCTGTTGACTTCATCTTTTGCAAGAGAAAAATCTGTCGCAGGCGTCATCCACGCCTCCAGTACAAACAAATGAAGTTCGAAGGCTGTGAACTGTAAATCGTGTGCACATAAGACCGAAAGCACCCATTCCCGCTTAAGAGCTGGGCAAAGCAGAAATAAATCTCTTCATGGGCTCAATTGAGCCATGGTTTCAGTAAGGAATCAGGCGTGGAGTCCGTCTTCCCTTCGTATCTTGCTTATCACTGAGAAAGTGTTATCTGAATACCCTGGTGACCACTTCTCTGTCATCTTTGCTTCTGCGCAGGTAAGTATTTCTGCGTTCTCTCCCAGGGAGCGCAAATCCTTTATTATTGGCATGATACACTTTGACACCGTGGCATTGTGAAGGCACTGGAGATATCAAAAGCTCATCATTGAAGTCTCTGTGAACCTTGTATCACTCTGGATACTGTGTCACTCTGGATACTATGCTGACTTTCCGATAACCTTCGGGCAATCATCAGGTAAGCAAGCTGCAACCACTTACTTTATTGTTTCATTGCTTAAAAACTGCTTTATGTGAAGTTTCTTAAGCTTTGGGAACAGATATTCATCACCAGCTGTTAGCTTAGTCTTTCAGGGTACATGATCCATAATATCGAAGTCCACTTTGTGCAGGACACCAAACACAACACGACTCTTGTGAACAGACACGTTGTTGTGTTGAAGGAATACCCTTATTTTCAATTTCCTCTGTATGACTGAAGTGTAGTATTCTCATCTTATGGAGAAACTTTTATCTTTGCCATTTGTCAACAGCATTCCTTATGAATTCCAAAAGACTATCGACATGATTTTATCAGTTGACTGTGACAACTGAGTGGTGCTGTGCCCTATTTGTTCTCAGGTTCAAGTTCATACTGATGACCCCAAAATTTCGTTTTTGATAGTAATTCGATTCAGTAGTCCATTCTTGTCTTCAATACCAAGGTCTAAAAACATGCGAGAATTTTCTACGCCCTGTTGTTTCTGAGGTGGCGTGAGCATTCTCTAACCTTTGCCATGCCAAGATGATTGTGAATAATTTGAAAAATTGTCAGACATAAAATTTTTCAAATTATCGCTCCAGCCATTTCTGGAAGTCATTTATTGTTTGGTCTGGCATCTTCTAACATTATTTATTCGACTATTCAATCATCTCCGGAGGACTCATTTCGATTCACCGCCTGGGCCGTGGGTAATCTTCAAGTGAGTCCCTGCCTTATTTAAATCAAGAGAGCCCCAAACAAGAGGACAAGAGAAAAGGAAGCAAAAACGGACAAGAGCCCCAAAAAACGGGCGTCATCTCTTCCAGTATGGTTTGAACTGACTTCCTTTGGTTTCCTTTCCTTGAAAGCTAATGACGACGCGGTACTCGATTTTTTACATAATTCACACTTATTTAAAGATTGGCATGTTTGATTGACGATAGACCAAGAGTTACTAACCGAATTTGTATAAGACTTAATTGCTTTGTTTTTTAATCCTTAATGATCTACTTCAACCCCCTTCCGCTGCAATCACACAATCAGAAGATTATTTAAGACAATGGGATTTTGAATATGATTCAACCATATGTTTTTCTCTCAAAATGTTGGGATAATATCCAGGCTAGTAAAGTAGAACCAGTAATGAATTCAGAAGAATTTTTTATCTGTATTTTGCCTGGTATCCTTTCATTGACAAAGTGTTCTTTCTCCTAAAACTAGTAGATGAAATACTGCTCTTTGGAAGCGGAATTATGTTGAACAACTTTAGTGGACCTTTCGATCTTCGACGTTGAATCTCTTTCAGATGATCCAGAGGACAGACACTAACGAACTCTGCGCTAAATAAATGAACATCCACCATTCTTACTTTATTTAATATTTATTTCTATTATATTTATTTTATGTATTTTCCTAGAGGTACCGAATCTAGGGTTGGTCAATCAGTGAGTTGGGACGGGTTGCATCTCATGGGTGCTGAAACAAGGGTTGTCGCGGTTCCCAATAGATTTGGCATACATTTTACCTACTGCGTTTGACCTAAACAATTTTAGACAGGGTGAAGCTACGTTAGGTTAAGTGACGTCAGGCTAAGCTAAAAACCAAAAGGATTGAAAGGAGTGTGGAAGAATTTTTTTCACTATAGTTTACCCGTGGGAACGTTGAAAGTTTGTTATGAATATTCGTTACCTCCAACAAATTTTTGACAACTTTTGTATTTTTTCCAGGAAACTTCAAAAAAAAAATTTCGCGATTCTTTGAAACGAATTCTTCCAATAAATTTGAAAACAAAAATGAACAAAGGATACGATTTAGCATTCAAATTCGACTCAGGTGTATTCACCATCTGACCAGAAAATATACAGTATATAGTTTCATACAATGAAACGGGGATGATTTTTAATATTCCGGGCAAAGTTCCAAATTTTGAAAGCGTGGCTTTACAATATTGAGTTTGGATTGCATAAATGGGGCTGGGTTATGGACGCCGCTTTGCTTTTAATATTATTTGAAACGTGTTGTCCGAAAGTTTCGAACGTGTTCAGTGGAATGATTTGCTTTAGATTTTATTGGCTAAGCATTTTCACGTGAATTTATTGGCGAGTTGGAAGGTTCAAGGGTTTATCGATACACATTCCTATATCCTCGCTGCTGGATACAGGAATGTATTTTATGGATTTTAATATTGAACACCTGACGCTGACATGTGGAATCAACGTATTGCTGATCTCAGAATGTTCGTTGTATTTCGTTCGCAAAAAAATTCAGATGAAGCAATCCTGGATGATTGTAATTTCAAATTCAAACTACCCCAACACATTCAAATCGACAAAAATGCAAAATCAACTTAATTTGCTTTAATGCTCTGCACCATAACATTAACGCGTTGTTCTTAGGTTTTGAAAGGACAACAAGCAAATTTTCCATTTTTAGTTTTCATATCGTTGAATTTTTCCCTTCTTCCTTCAATACGTCATAAACGTGGAAAAATGTATGTCGTCTTCACATTTAGTAGGCATTTAAGTTGCTATCCTGCAGGGAAATCTTTTCAGTTACTAACTATAACAAAAGCCTTTGAATGCGGGAAGTCAACTGTTCGAAATCATTTGTTGTTCATACGTATGTGCTTGTGTGAAAATGTATGAAAAAAAAACAAAATCAAAGGAAAGCGAGCAAACGCTGGGAAACTTGTTGAATGCATTTGTTTCGCTTAGCATGGGATATCTTTTAAGGCTTTTCAAGCTCAATGAGGCTTACGCTCTGGAGAAAAAAGGCACAAGTGTAAGTGGCTGCAATGAAAGGATCGCCACTTGACTAACACTTGTTGATTCGAAAGGAATAACACTTGAATGGATGTTTATATGTGTTCTGAGTGATTTTCTTCATTTTATGAGTTATTTTGTTTGGCGTTTGCGGAAATTGAAGACCATAACGAGCCGTACAAGACATTCATTCCATCAAGTAATGATAAATACTCCGGAAATAATTCTCATTCATTTTGAGCTCGACAAGGTTTAATTTAATGCTTACAAAATGCATAGCTATAAACAATAACGCTTTGAAAGCGACTGTAAGCAATAATATATGACATGGAATGGATTTTTTTCATTTTTAATATAAAATTTCTTTAAATATATGGAGGAAATCCAAACGAAAATGAAGAACAATTACAATCAATCGTAAAAAAACTATGTCCTCATACATGTGAACCAAGCAAGGATCTTTTTTTACGTAAAGAAATTTAAAGACATAAACCTAAGCATAGGTAGTTACAAAGGAAGGCAGCTGGTTAAGCCGGGAAGCTCAATCTTCTTCAATTAGACGTACATTACAACGCGTTTCCGCTATTCCATCCACACGGTTAACAACACGGTTAGAACCTAAAAAAGTCAATCAGTTGCTTATGAGAGCTAACCGAACATGGCCATTACGCTCCTATAAATGTCATCGTATTTTTGTTATCGTTGCAAGTCAATATAACGTATGTTTAAGGTTTATGTACTTTTTGTGCTTGTGTGTCTTGTGTGCTTAAATATCCTTCTGTTTTCTTTAATTTTTGAGGCTGTTGATACTTATCAAATACTTTCACAAAATACCGTCCTCTCTGCCACTGAGTTCTGGAGAAATCACATCAAGTTTTGAAGCTAATGATGATGGCAATTTATACAGATTCCAAAGAAGAAAATTGTGTAACTCATGATGAAGTCAGAAGTGACTTCGAAGATGACCTGATATATGCCATTGAACCGAATAACTTACCAGCTGCTCGTGGAAAAAGAGGACGTTGAAACTGCTGGCTTGTCTTCCAATTATGATATTTTAACAAAGTTCGTTTCGTGGGAAATATAATCATAAATGTTTAGTGATAAAGGGCAGATTTTACGGTAAGTCCTTTCATTTAAATAAAGTACGTGCAAATAAACAACCCACCAGAGCATCCAAGGATATTATTGGTCCTTAACTTTGCTTCAAAAAAATTTTAATAGTCAAGATCATCGTTCAGATTTTCAAATGGAGCAACGTGGAAATGATGCAAAAACGTACGAATTTGAAAAATGTATCAAAAAATTACAGAAATATAAATGACGTAAGGGGCAGGACCTTAATCACAATTCTTGCGCTGACCGCCTTTATGAAATATGATATGATTTTCATTGAGTAAAGAACTGTTTGAATTTTGACTGAGGTTTCTGGGAATGTACGGTAAATTGTTGCGGCCAGCGCTTCGCCAAGAAGCTGCTTTCACACCTGTACGGAAAATCTTGGAGCTTTTCATCAATCAATGTAGAACAAGTTATACATCTGGGACGCATGAGAGATTAGATGAATAGCTGTTGAGTTTTCGTGGCTGGTATCTATTCCAAATGTACCTCCAAAAAACCTGATGAGTATGGGATGAAATTTACCATGTTCTGTTATGGTATGGCCTCAAATGGTGGAAACCATACCATATTTAGGTTAGAGTACGACAACTAATTTTCTACCCATGAGTGAATTTTATGTCAAATAGCTGGCAGAAATAATGCATGAAACCAACATAAATCACACATGTGACAATTGGTCCACGTATGTACCTATGGCAAAAAGATGACTAAGAAGTCCATACAAACTGACGATAGTTGGGGTTATAAGATAAAACAAAAGGAAGACTTCTGAAGCGTTAAAAAAGACGAAAACTCGTATTAGGAACTTCTCTATATTTTGCTTTGCACCAACTTCAAAATGTTGGTGTCTTATAAAGCTAAGCAATTCGAGATGGTCGACCTACTTTCAATCAAGTGGCAGAAACGCTATGAGCAGCTGAAAGAATGGAGAGCCTGACATAACTATGCTCTATAAACAAACCGAAGGTGCAGTCGATTCTTTTGATCAACGGTGTTCTCAAATTTTCTCCAACATGAAAACAAATTGGTGGTCGATGGCCATGTTTTATGGAATCCAAAAAATGACATTTGTGAATTTCAATTTTTTTGCTGCCATAACAAGTTAACTAAGCAAGAAAAGCCATTGAACTGCAAAGAATTCATGAAAAAAATTATCCTTCACTTAGCCCTGAATGAACGGATGTGGATGTTTTCAGTCTTACCTACACAAAATTGACAGGTCACGGGCTCGTAACTGCGATTTGTGTACAGGAAGACGCCTGTCAGTCGTACTTGTTAGTAAACAGCGCGGTGACCTATTCCGTGAAATTGGGAAGATCGACCAAAACACTGCGGCGGAAGAAATGTTGAGAACGGTGAGCAAATGGAACAACGTGACACAATATCCTCGGGGTAGTTTTGACACATAAAAAAGGCAAACTTGAGCGTCGGGAGGAGACTTGGATGGAGTGATTATTATTTTATGTTAACGTTAATTTCAGTTATCGTTAGCTGCACACAAAGTATTAAATATAATTTCACTAAAATCTAGATTTGATTTCATTCTTGAAATTCAAAAAATTACTAATATATACATTTAGGAATGATTTGAAATCGAACGATAAATAACGATTTTTCCAGCATCCTTGAACGTATCTACAAGATATGAGTCCACCCCAGACAAAAACAATGCAATCATCACTCAATACGTATTTTGAACTCTTTACATCCCTTGCTGTTATTTGAATAGAACTGGGAATTCTATTAGCATTCGAATGAACCCACTCTACACACCCCAGTCAAAAGTTCAAAAGTTTAAGCGCAAATAGAAGCAAATCAGATAACCAAATGACAATTTCAACGAAACAAAGTGTAAATGAAATTTTCCAAGTGTTTTCACGTAGTTCGCCACCAGGTGGAAACACTGTGGAAAGTGTGTTATCCATTGTTCGGTGTTCTTGCATTCATAGAATCAACCCCCGTGCAAAAACGTTAGACAAAAGGTAATTTTTTCCTGAAATTTTCCATTTCATCGTCTCCACAGCAAGGCAGGATTGTATTCATGTCCTCGTTTTCATATTAACTGCGATAAAGATCTCATAAATTGGAGAAAAGTACTCAACACATTTTTGTTTTGAATTTCAATTAAACTTTAAGACCAATCGGTTTGCCTTGTTGTTAAGTTATGTGTGTTGCAATTTGAGATTGAATCCTGCAGGATACGAAGTAGACTTAGTAAAGCAACACGTTTTTGGAATGTTCTTAAATAATAATTGCGATCTTATCATTTCATAATGAAAGCCTATGCCCTTAGGTAATTATAATTATGATAACAGATTTTTGTACCTGTCTCGAACTTCCAGGATAAATTGTCAGGATATCAGGAATAATAAAATTGGAAAACGCGTCAAGTCTCATATTGAAAAAGCGAATGGAAAGCAATCAAAAGCAATTTTATTTCCAGGAGTTTTCAAAAAGCCAGTGCTGCTGGTTTTCGAGAAGGTGGTTCCGATAGTGGAAATTGCTGAAAATCGAAGGCAAGTCCATTTACGAAAGTAGAAGGCAAGTCTACTTAGGAAGTCTCTACTTAAAATTGTTAACCAAACAGAAAGAATAAGGACTCTACCTTTATGGCAGAAATTGAAGGTACACGAAGCGCGGGGCAGATGTACCGCCCAACTCGTCAGCGACGTGGGCCCGTGGTTCTGCAGAAAATATGGTGAGACCGATTATTATCGAATGTGACTGCTCAGTGGTTGCGAGTATTTACCACCTTCCCGTTTTTTCTTGTTATTCCTGGAGGTCCACAGATGACGCCTTCCACACCATCTTCCGCTGCAGAAGATGATACAGACTATGTTTTAACCTGTCCAAGAATGTAGGCGTACTCACCCCAGCATACATAAGGGGAAGATGTTAACAGCTGAAGCCAAAAGGAATCGCGTGTTGCATTACGTGCGAATAGTTCTTTTCTAAAGAAAGGGACTATGAACGTTTGACAGTCGGAGAGCATGTATCTCTGACGCGAATATAACTTTCCTCAACCTGAAGAGCCGCTAGGCTAGGCCAAAAAGGTGTTATGCGAAGGAAGAGTGTCCAAACACCGGAGAATTGTAATACAGGAGTCTACTTGCCATCGGGAGTCCAACGCTCAAGGCGTAAATAGTCTTCATTTCCAGTTTCCTTTCGAACTATTCACTATGCAGATATTTTGGCACCTGTCCTGGCAACAACGTGTTGGTCTTCAGGTGCATGATCCATTGAAACATGCAAGTGGTAATCGGATGAAATCACGACTAGTTTCACGATATGAAACTTCCAATTTAACAACTTCTAGCAGGTGTTCAACAGATTTGGCCGTGTAGGACTGAGAAATGTCATGAAGAAGAATAACTTTGTAATACCTGTATCGGTATTTTAGTCTTCTTTCATGTGCATCCACCTACTGTTGCCTCAACCAAGGAAAGCTCCGTTAATTCTCTGTTTCCTTTTGCGATTGCAAAACATTCAGGCAGAGCAAAGGGACAGTCAATAAAGTCAATGCAAAGTCTAGCTTGTCAAGTCAATCGTAACGTGAAAGGCAGCGGAGCTAGACCCCATCTCAGCAGAAATTCTGCACTTTGTTCGAAAAAATTTGCCATGCTTCGTTCTTTCAACGCCTGTCTGTAGTAAAGTCTATTTCAAACCTACTGGAAGAGCTGAAGCATGTGCTTATAAGCATGGTGTATTGAATTGCAGAGCGACTATCAGCACATCGATCTCTATGTATGCTCTTCAGCTACAGTTTATTCAGTTTAATCCGTCTCCAAAGGTTGACAAAAATCCTTTTATTTCTATGCTGGAAAGTGGGCCTTTGGGACGATTTAGGGTTTCACGCAGCTCTGCAGTCCTTTCTGTCTTTAGCCATGTTCAACGATGATGATGAACTCAAATTTCAAGAGATATCACTGATGTTATCCTTAATGGGTGGACTTATGCTTATCAGCAAGGTTGCTGGGTGGACTTATGCTTATCAGCAAGGGGAGAAGTAGTTTTGAGCTAACATCAGCACGTCGAGCGGTATGAATACTGAACAACGCTTGAACATTGTTGACGAAGCTCATCAAAGACAAGTTGACAAGCTTCTTCACACCGAAAGGGATCCTCAGAAACTAGGGTTCAGTGTTGAGCGAGCCACGATTTGTGCAATAGTAGAATTCAAGAACGCAATCTAAAAGCCAGAAATCAAAAACTTGTACCCAAGACACAAACTACACCTTAAATGTGTTTGATTTCACTTGGTACGTTGGTACTCTTAGCGTAGTAGAAGCTTCCAGAGTACTGGTATGTTTCATGCGGATATTCAGGGACCACCACAAAGAATGGAACCTCTTCTGCAATATGTTTGAGGCCGACGAAGAATTGACATGACATTTGTGGTGGTACAAGGTTCCGTCTTGGCTTAAATGTATTTTTTCTTTCGTATGACGACTTAGTTACTTTTGATCGACTGGGCACAAAAATGACAAAAGGGTAATGACAAAAGTTACTGGACACCCTAGGAAGTAAGGGTAACTCAAATTACGGCAAACCTTAAGTAAACCAGTAGGTTTAGTGTAGTGATTTCATCAGCTCCCATTTTTTTGGACACACTTTAATTTTCTTAACACGTAAACGTTTGTCCGTCTGTCACTGGAATTTACCAGCTCAGCATTGCAGCGTTGCCTAGGCCTATTGCTTATTTAAATCTCGTGGCCTTAAATTTATTTTCTGTTTCGGCTTCGAACGCTTCGCTTTTTTTTGCCTTCTGTTTTGCTTTCATATTTACTAGCCAAAAATTTTCCCCAACCGCAGTTTTATTCAGTCTATTCTTTTTTCCGAGGGCTAATAACAATCGTTTTATTTTGAACAGTGAGTGCTGAAAAGTGAGTCTTTTGGACAGTTTTTCCGCTTCATGGAACTCTTTCCGTCCTTTCAGTGCCTTCAACCACGGCCTACTTCAAAATGTCTTTAAGTTTGCTGATCTAATTCTCCACATCTGGACTCATGCTCGTTTGAACTGAGAGACGTTTTATATTGGTTTAAGGACTGGACTCATACTTCGTATTAATGACATCTCTTCGCTTCTGTTCAATATAATTTATGTCATAAGGAGACTCATCGGGAAATTCTGAAATCTTTGTCAGTAACTGACATGATGTCTGTTAAGCTTCCTGGGTCCGGTTAATAACTTTGCCTTGTTTCTACATACTCGTCATGTCTGCTGAGGTAGGGTCAGCAACTTGAGCCCTTCCTGCTTCCACTTACGACTCTACTCTCTTGTTCTGCATTGAAATCGCGGCTTTTGGAACAACGCTCTTATTTTTCGTCCTTTTCAGGGATGGACAGTCAGCGCTTTCCTTCCCCGTCTCTTGTTCGTTCGCTTTGTCCGTATCTTCGGTAATGTTGGTTGTCAGTATTGAAAATCTTTCAGTTGGAGGTTTCAACTGTTTTGGCCAGCCGATGTATATGCAGAATATGCCAAATAAGACACCACTGAAGATCGCAATGACAACTCATCTCCAAGCTGTTTTCTGAAGAGAAGAGAAAAGAAGATAAGAGAAGAGAAGGCAACGCATCAGGTACCAGCTCTACAAACGTCGGTGTGTCTATCCACACCCCTAATTGTTTTCCTTTTGTATTACACATTCTGGTTTATTTTCAGGGCATAGCCATCCGCCTCTCTGATGGACACATTTGCGAATCAGCCTGCACTATGAAGGTAGTACCAGTCGGGGGTGGGGTGTGTTGAAATATGAATTTGTATGTATTATCATATGATAATAACCTTTCAAATTGGGGCTTCCTCGAATAAGGTCACAAAATTAGCTTTGGGAGAAGCACTTGTAAATTCAAGGAAAAGTTATTCATATACATTTTCTAGAAATTATTTTTTCTGCTTGGACAATCCAGGCACGTTTAGAAAACTCTTCGTTAGCTAACCTTAAATGTGTTTCTTCCAAACACGATGACAATGCTAGTTGAATAATGATAGTTGACAATGATTGTTGAATGTCGTATTAACAAACTAACTTCCAATTTCACTTATTCAATTGATAGATATTTATACCTTTCGATATGTTCCTGAGAAACTGTTAGTGCATATAATGTTCGCTATAGGATGTAACTTGCAGATGTTCTTGACATCCATATGCAAAGCAGTATCCTCAATTTTCCTATACTACAACCGATTTCAATCTACTCGACCATGGACAGGTTACATGTCCTAATCTCAAAATGATTTAACATTCCTGAACTACATCAGTTGTATAGAAAAGTTGCAATGGTCTAGTGAACTTTCCATCTCTCCGACTCCTTAAATCATTTTATTTGAGTTAATTTAATCGTAACGTGTATGAATGTCTTCGTTGGATTTGAAACTAAACTCGTTTAAACTTTTTACCTTGAATGCTTTTATCCTTTTATATAAATCATTTAATCTATCCTATTTATGCGTCCACTTCGTCGTTATTTGAAAAGACTACATGGAGATCCCTTCCAGGAAAAGTTTCGAATGAAACATCACGAAATTGCTATGCACGTTCGATGTGCACGTACATATGTGAAATGGATTTCCAGAAATTTGAATGCTTAAAGAAGAATTAGCTTGAATGGGAACTGCAAACTAAGCTGTACATCAAAGTGTCTGATTTGTTTCTATGTAGAAGTTTTAGGGACTCGTTTTTTAAAGGTTTGATTGTTAATGTTGAACTGTATACAGACGATAGGAGTTATGACTTGATCCTATCGTGAGTAAGAAAAAAATCAGATTCTATATTCCAACAAGACGTTTCACTTTTTAACGTTATCACGCCTACAATATCGAATCAAATCTAATCCCATTTAAGTGTCCTTTACTAGAGTATGTTCCACTAACAGCTGGAGTTGAGCAGGTTAACGTCAATTTTAAGAACATAAATTTCGGACGCTATATCTAGATTTTCCAATCATGCTTCTATTCTAGAGTCTAATTTAGAGCAATTCAAACTTATTGACATTATTCAAATCTATTTATTTGGTCTAAATGAGTTTTTGTATCTTGGCAACTTCGACTATACAGGAATCGTGAGATAATTCGCAGATTAATTATCTGTAACATTAAGCAACTTCTGCCGCAAGCTCCCTCCTTGGGAGAATCCGCGTTAATTCGTGCAACATTTTTCATTCTATGAATTTGGTCCTTTCCCACTAAATTAAAAAGTCCATACAATCTTGGTGCTTTATTATTCCTGGAAAACACGAAAACAGCAACTTCTTCTTCCAAATATTCTACCATAATCATTTCTTCATCACCTCAGAAACCTAAATCATGGCCTTCTCCAGGGATCTCGATACATTGAAATTCTTTGGTGTTCGTAAGGACGCTTTTTATTCAAATAATCGATTATCGTTTCGTTTCAGGATCAAAATAGTGGATACACATCTCGTTCATAGTTCCGAGACATGACTAAATTATCTTCAATCTTTTTTTCGAAAATTCCCGGGAGGTAATTGTAAATGACGACTAATCTTTTAAACATTTATTTCCTCCCTATGCATTGATGCACCATACACATCAGTCCTTTTCAAGCGATGGTTCACATGAAAAGTGATCAGAAAATGCGTTAAATATTCTAAATTCCAAGAATCAACTGTCAAGGATGTAAAAATGTACTACAAAGTACGATCTTAATTGCTCAACAACGTCAGGAAAACCCAAACATAAAAATGAGTCATGTCTATCGGCTTGCTGATGCTCTAATGTTTTCCTTGGATGCGATCGTATTGTGCTATCGCGGAAGAAGCCCACATTTGATGAATTTGTTAACAAGTGTGAGGACCTCTATTTCGCTGTTATAGTGACATCAAGTCGAGTTGTTTAACGAGACCAAATGCCACGATCTCCGTAAACGGTGTTGAAAGAATATGTCAACCACCGCCTTCAAGATTTGAAACAAGTTTCAGTCCGAGGTCCCAATTTTGTTGTTGCTATCTGGATTCCCGAACACAACTAGTGAATGCTCACCATAGTCTCTAGCCTTCGAAAACACAACCACCACATTTCAGTTAAGGATAATCTCCTCACCGTGTGGGGGGCTGACTGTAACCTGTCATGGGTATCCCCTCAACTCATGGATCAGATTAAATTCTGATCAGGTTGCAGTCGGAGGAAAATTCTCAGTTTTTTCTCCAGACAAACGGGAGAGATACTCCTTTCACACTACCTCAGTAACATGGGGACGGCACTTCCCAAGGACTGAATGTAAGAACCCGAAGCCTAGATCATCACTTCCCCTGCGTCACATGGAGTCCTACAGCACAAGCCTATACGGCCCGGTTTATCACCATTCATTCACATTCAATGCACATTTTGCTTCAACATTTTCAACTTCACTTTTAGCAAATGTTTCACCTGCTTATAACATGGCATCACCTGGTAACGGCACTTCGTCTACATCTAACAGAATACTCAGTTCGTCACATTCAATTTCATAAATCATCTGTCAGCCTTGCAACAATCCACTACAGATATGGAATTTAACGGATCAATTTACTTACACATCTGTCTTCATCAAGTCCGTCAATTTTACTGTCCACTCCTAATTTGTTGTCTAGTCTAGTACTCCGTCAACATTTATCCATCGAATCATCTTACCAGCTATCATCCATCAGTTTGGCTTTACTCAACTTTCCTTTGGTACGTCCCTGGTTCCTAACTATTTAGAATTGATAAAGCTAAGCAAAAGCAATTTGGAAAATATGACAAGTTCAAGCTGAGAGCAATAATAATAACAAGTAAAAATAACCAGACGACGTCCACCTAGTTGGTAGTGCCAATCGACGCGTCCCGGCCTGTGAGTTAGCACCTGACAAGAAGCGGCAGGGACGCGTGTTCGATACCAGCTTGAGCTCTTACCATCTTTCTTTCTAAATATAAATTCAATTTCGAGGTATTCGACAAATTTGATCAAAACTTCCGCACCCCTGAGTTTTCGCTGAGTTAGCTTAGCAAGGGTATAAATCATAGTTGTAAGTGAAAATGGATAAATTGATCAACCAAAAACTCCTAGAATATTTAGAACTCTTTTCAACGTCAACAGTACTCGTTTCAGTCCGACCTCGCCTCTGCTATATAGGCAACTTCACCATTCACCATTCATCCATCATTTTCTATTCATGGATCTATCAGTCCAACATACAGTGGTCAGTTTTCATCAACCTTCCTTCTGTACACCTCGGGCCGGAAGAACTGACAGGAGGCCTTCAGGTGACGTCTCCGGTATTCGCTTCATTCAATCCTTTCCAACTGCCTCCCAAACGTCACGTCACTGTCACTTCACCTCTCATTGCTCCACGTCACTCAACTAAACTACTTCCCAATTCTTCGATGCCTTCACATTTCTTCAATACATGTTCAACCTAAGTAACTACAAGCCATACGACTGTCTTCTTTTCTACGAGTTCACACAACAAGAGGCCAAACGAATACAACGTCTCAGCTCCACTTCAAATCTACCTTTCGACTTCATTTCAACTTTGCGGGACAACAGATTCCTTCGCGTTTTCCCTCCTACTTTACACAGGTTTCAGACTGTTGTTCAGACTGTTATGATACTCAAAACTGTGTAAAACACAATACTTTTTAACCCAACTGTTGCTTGCTCTGTCTCTTTCTACTAGAAGCCACACAGAAGTGCTTGTGCTATTTGTGCTTATGCTATAAGGACGGCTTGAACAGCCAGAATAATGATGTGGGTGGGATTACGCTGTTCTTTTTAATTGGATGGAAGTCAAACTTTACTCATAGGACTCTGTCGTATAGAGAATGAGTGCAGTAGCTACGATATCCCTTAACAATTGTGAAAGGGATCATTCTTCACTTATTCCAAGAATTTGTCTTATAAAATTTGCTGTGCTGCGTATGCAACATGTTCCAAGTTTTCCACAATCACAGATAATTTTCTTTTCTCTCGCTTCCTCTCTCTCTTTGAGAAATTTAAGCATTTGCTTATGACATCTTATACAACAACAAAACCAAAAATCCTTTTGAAAACTATTTGCGTGTCGGTGCGATCTCCGAAAAAAAAAACCATTTGGTAAACTTTCCTACCCGTAAAATTGGAAAATAATGGAAAAAGTCCAAGACCTACATTTGCCGATAAGGAAAGTAGAGAGGAAAACCCAAGAACGTTAAAAGAAAACCACCATCCATCCAACCACACCAGAGAAGAACCAACCAACCATCCAACCGTCCAACCAACTAGCCAGTCATGGTTGACGGAAGTGTTAAACAACTTGAGGAAGAAGAAAAAACGACAGCAAGTGAAAGAAAGGGAAAAAAAGTTGAGAACCAGGCATGAAGTGAACATCAGCAATACCTCGAAAGAAGGACTTTTATTGGATAGCGACCCAATGAACCTTGAAATGGGTTTCAATTACAATCGGATTGTGGGTGTAGATCTGCCACTTCGTTTTTCTCAATTGGCATTTAATAAGTCTCATTCAACTTGTGATAGAATTGAATAAATTGAAGGGTGATTTCCGCCTTTCACGTGGAAAAAATAGCAGAGGTGAAAGATGGAAACGTATTCAATGTCAATACCTTGGTACACGTTCGTGAAGGAAGAATCTCATCAAAAAAAAAAAAAAGAAGAAATAAGAGTTAGCGCAAGTTAAATAAGCAATTTATATGTAAATTGGAGGAAACACGTTTACTTTGGGGTTGTATGTGTTTATGATTTATTTGAATTGCCAGTGATTCGTTAAAAAAGAACCCATTTTCTCATTTTATTGGGCCGCTCTGACTTCCTCGGCCATTACTAGTTAACTTACACTCTCCACGATTCTTGCAAGCACATAGTTCTAAAGAACTTAATGTATATCTGTTTTGTATGCACATGATTTCCATACCAAGAAAGCCATCCCATTTTAAATATCTCTGAAAAGAGTGTATTTGCAACACTAATAAAGATAAACGTTCAATAATGTTTTGTTTGTTGAATAACATTGGAGTTACAGTTTTATTGAGGACTATATGTGGGACTCTAGGAACCATATGTAGGACGCTATTAATGAACGCATGCCTTCGACTGAACGGTTGTTCCGAAAATAATTTTCCAGTATATCAAGAAAATAATTTCTAGGATATCAAGAAGACTCTATCCAGGGTCAGCCGTTGAATTCAGCATTGAATTCAACATAAGCCTGCGTTTGTCTTTAATTTCTCACATGCGGCATAGGCCTTACCTAACCTAGTACTCCATGGTAGCCAAAGAGAGCCTTATTTTTCTGTGGTATTAAAGTATCAGCCTTTGTCTAGTAGCCTCTTGTCTGTGATATCTTCCGTTTGATTCCACCACCACCCCGTGAAACGCTGTAGCTCGAATAGCCGGGAAGAAAGTAGCTTGAATCAGTTCATCCTCATGACATCTGCGACCTGTGTGATTTGTTTCGTGTCCAGTCATTTGAAGTGCTGACCCAGATGATTGTGGTCTGTCACGGATGTCATTAAGCTCCACCTCCACAGAGTTGTTTGGTCCGGTTTTTTCTGGGTGGACCTAGAGTCGTTGGATTATTCTATATTGTTTTTTTTTTTCAAATCATCAAAATATCAGGTGTAATCATTTCCGCAGAACTTTACTCAATTATTTGCAGTCATATCTGGAAAATTTTCTTCCACTTCGACGTAATCAAAGCTGACATTGGACGCGTGTTATGTTTTGATTTTTTATAAATAAAAGGTTAAGCATACACAATTGGGAGCTCAATCAAAATATTATGAATATTTTCAATACTCTCAAATTATTTTTTCACATTTTCTTGCGCAGAAAGAAAACAAATTCATTCAAAATATGAAAAACAATGGATTTTTCCTATGCGTATATGAATATTATTCATTATTGACATTTGTAAAAGAGTCTATCTTCGAGGGCACTATGGTAACAAAGAAACAGAATCTGGCGATTAGGGTGTATTAGCGTATTCTCGACGTATAGTAGCATTCATTGGAGCATGTGTAATGCAGTAGCTGCACCACATACCTCATCAACGATTTGGGGTCGAGGATCATTTAAGATTATGGTGAGAGTTAGTTCTATCCAACATATTATTGAGTGGCTATTGCTAGTCTTGCTGGCACAAAATTGCACAGGAGAGGAGGACATCCCGAAAGCAACCCACGTTATTCTCTGGCTTTGTTATTTGGAATGACCAATCGAATGGATGGCGAAATCCGCCAAAAATTAAAACCAGTTAGTAATTCTCGGTCAGATTTTCTCGACTACAAGAGTCAAGGTAGACTTGATCCGCTGAAGACGTCAAGGTTCAATGGAAACCTTATCACGTAATTTTCCCATTCCTTCCTTCCTTCGTGTTCAATATTTTTCTTCGTTCTTCGATAGAGCAGATTCGTAAGACCTTAAGGCACTATGAGGCGTAGAAAAGCGAAGTCTATCTCAAAAAATGTGTCAAATGATTCTAGACTTGCTTCTCTGGTGGTCAGAGAAAAAGTTTGTTTCATTTTCAATTTTGATCACTTTGTGTCATTTCGAGATAGAAATAAATAGCTCCCAGTTTCCAGTCAAAAAATTTCTAAATATATATTTACAATTTATTGTTACTTAGAACTATTTTATTCCAATTTCAGGTAGTAAGTTGAAAGCCTTTTACATCTTGAGTGATAGACTCTCAGCGGCAGAACCCCCTGGATTCTACATTAAAAACTTCCCTGTCAACCAAAGAACTTAGCCTAGGTTCGTTTAAAATATTACTTGGGGTAGGCCTCCCTATTCTAATTAAAATGGTTCCTTCGGGTAACAGGAATTGCATCTTTAGTGAAAAAGGAAGGGGAAATATTGCTGGAGAAGGGATTCTTCCATTTTTAGGTGCCTCTAGCTGATCAAGCATGCCTCCTTTAGCTTTCAGGATTGACGGAGCGTAATTTTTCACCTGGTGTTATTTGTCACCCGATTTTGATACCGCTTCAATTAGGCTACCAGGACAGAGCTCACCCACTGCAAGATCACTCCACAGTATGTCTCAGCTTCTGCATGAATAGAAAATTTTTCTTTCTTTCCAATCCAGAATATGCAATTTGGAGACCGTGTCTTATCAATCACATGGAGATAAGACTGAAAAGAATCGTGTCCGCTGAATACCTGGATTACCAAGAAGTCATCTTCATTGTCCCTTCTGCTGAGACATGATCTCAAGTCGTTGATAATGCACGTGACCTTTTTTCTCTTGGCTCGCGTTTCAACGATTGTTAACCCTCGTAACAGTACGTCGTTATTCATCGCTAGGAACTGATACTTTGTTACCCTCATCTCTTCCGCGGAAGATTATTTTACACTTTCTGAAAAAGCGGGCGATGGGTTTCATCCCTGTAATTACCAACACCGTTGATTCAAAGAATGTTTAATATGCTGATACCATCTGCAGTGGTCCTCGTTTCTGCACCTCGGAAGTCCGGTCCCATGACAGCTCCCTTCCATATAGACGCATGAGCGGTACGACTTTCATGAAAGGTCGATTTTTTGTTGGATTTGATCCCATATTACCATTAACCATTGAAAATATGGGTAAGTTTAGGGCAGTCCTGCAATCAGTTACTATTAGCCATCGGTAACTGATTACCGAAACCCCTCCCCCGGTTTTTTCCCATTGACCTGAGTTGCTCCAGAAAATGCGGCTTAGAATCGATCACCAAGAACAAGTTCTTGCTGCAACTGACAATTTCGACTCCACTAATAATTTGACAGCACCGCTTGCTCTTACTCTAGGGATCCTCTTCTTTTTCAGTACACAAGCGAGACAAAAGAATCATTGCCAACAACAAATAAAACCCTATTTAAGTAAACACTTTTCCACCAAAAGTTAGTATGTTTTCTGGATGGGCCCCAAAATTTTGCAACTGTATGTGAATCTAATTTAATTTTAAAATTTTATCAGAATTCTTATTTAGTTCAATTGCTATAGACTTCGAAAAATTGTACTAAACATTTACAATACATTTGTGACTTCGACGGATTACAATAGTTTAAGGTCGGGACAACCTGGACTGGAGACTGCTACTATAAATATCCTTCTCGGGGCAATAATTGCAGATCGTATATGTGTATACATGTATATATATATACAGTATATGCATGGGAACCTTAAGTGTCGATGAATTCGCACCTAACGATCTATTGAATTACAATCCTGGAAGCTCTTTTTCCAGCCGAATGTCTCGACCCGCAATAATGAGTTACCCATCGGTAAAGACTTTTTTGACGGTGGTATTGGCTTCCAGATTATATTGACTCAAATCACTTCAATTAATTAAATGAACGGTCGCGTATCCTTACCATTTCATGCTTCAATGCAGTCAAATATTTCCAATGGGTCCCAAATCTGGCTTGCTTCCTACGCTTCAAGCGCTTCTTCACCAGTGCAAATAAGAATGCACGAAAGTAACAATTTGCTTAGCCAATTTTGTGGATCTTTGATCTGGTATAAATTTTTGCAATAAAAACATTTAAAATTAAAGGATTCAAGTTTGGATCAAAGTGAGCGATTGTCCTGGGTACTTCCGTCGGAAGTATTGATGCGATTTGCATTGCATATGAAAACTGATTTGAGGTGGTTCATTATCCGTTTTCTGAAGGGTTTGCATAAAATGACTATTTTACGATCCGCCACTCCTTTTTCCAAAGTGAAATTGAACATTACTTTTGACGATATTAGTTGAGCAATCAAATAATCCATCATCCTTATTAAAAACCAACTTGATACTTTCTTTCTCGGTACTTTGCAAGCAATTCTATTCATTTTATCACTCTATCCAATTGAAAATGTAACAATTGTACATATATCGATAATCCAATGTTAACATATGTACTAAGTACATATGTTGTAATATGTATCTTTGCATATATGTTTAATATTTGCAATGGCATTTGCATTCCACTCGATCACTTGCTAACATGTATTTACATATTGCGAAATGACGATCCTGTTTTATGGTTCCTTGCCTCGCACACTCGCAAATTCTTTGAAGCTCATCGAAGGAGTACTTGCCCCGTTTACGTGGGCAGACAACGTATAAAAGGTGGAAAAAGCACTTAAATATTTTATTACCCGATACAGGCGGCATGTAATCCATCACCCGGAGATGGTGTCTTCAGTATGTCAATCATCTTGTATGCATCACTGAGCACTTTTACTCAGCATCACATGTTTCATCCTTGAAAATGAAATCATGAGAATAGGATGGCAAAGGACATCAATATGCTGCGAAGCTCAACTGTTGTCACATGCCGAATTTCAAATCTACTCTAATTGGGACAGCAAGTTTACCATTTCGACAATTTATTTCGCTCTAAATAAAATTTCGCTCACAGCGCGAAATTAATTATTTTAAAATCACGAAATTCCTTTTGCAAGGCGTTTGTTGCACAAATTTTTGCTAGAAAAAACAATTTTGATGCGAGACAATCCCGTGCTCACGAATGTACCTCACATTTACATTCGAAGCAAACTCTGTTGAAAATTCTTCCCATTTACCCGGATAAGTACCCTGGTACCGGGCGTATACCAATTTATGTATTACGTGACCTTATATCCAAATCGCAGGAGATGCTGGCGACGGTGTTTTGCCATTCACCTCGCCAGGACTCAAACTAGTATTACACCGGATTATACTAGACAAATGGAAAAAAGGGGTGCATGTCACTGGCGAAAAAGCACCTCCAGTCCATATGCATGTTCTCGACCATATTCGCGCGTAGAGAAAACCTCGAACTGTTTGCTATTTTGAATCTTTCAGATACATAGGTGACATATGCGAATTCAATAGATATGTGAAAGGAGGCTGCATTGAAGGCAGCGATGTCGACATATGGGTCATAAATAAAAATGCGAAACAGCACATCGCCCAAATGTTCAATTTATTGCTAGCAGTTTAAGTGAACTTTGATGGTGGATTTTTCGCTTTCCTTCCTTTTTGTATCCTCTTTTGTCCATTTTTTTATGTTCAACATATTTCAGCTTTTTTCCGACCATTTCGTCCTTTCTTTGCTGGGTATTTGCGAGCATTACGAACGGATCGAAAATAAACATGTATAGTATGGTTGTTAGTCAGAGGTTGCAAAATTACCTAAGGGAGAAGGAGTGAGTGAAGGAGAGAAAGGAAGACAGAGTCAGATTTAAAGGGTCGTTTGTCAGCATCGATTTATGACTGTGAAAATTTCTTTATTCAGATGTCTGATGTTATTGACAACACATTACGGTCATGAAAATTTGGTTGATATTTTATAAAACTGTATCGAAGAATAAGGAAAAACTGTATCAAAGAAAAATTCTTTGCCAGTCACGAATATGTGATGGAATGTATTTTCATTAAGGAAGAGGGAAAGTTGAAAAGACTTCCAGGATATAATTTCAGTACACAGACCTATTTGATAAAATAATTATTTTTAAAAAAGGATCCCATGGAAAATGTTTTGGAAAGCGTGAAGATAACATGACAAAATAATGATAGCCTCAATAATTTTTGGAATTTTCAAATCTTGACTTTTTCGACGTTTTCTTATAAACTATAGCTAAGGCCGGAAATTTTGTCTTTGTCTCAACTTTGCTCCGGTGACTTTCTGCATTTGACGTTATCCTTTCTTTTTATTCCTCATTTATTTATCACTCAATTTGCTAGATACAATATTGACACTTATTTTAGGTGCCGTAGAACAGTTTGTCACAACAACCCTTCTGATGAACTTAATCTCTATTCGCTGGAGTTTTTTCTCTTTGTTTTCCAAGTTACGAGTTCAACGGACAGATAATTATTGAGAGAAACCCATCAAACAGAAGGCTAAATTAGACCACAGAAGATTATAAAAATATTAGAATGCTCTTTGAGCAACCTAAGCAGTGTTTCAACCACTTCGAAGAAAATTCATTATCCTCAAGGAAAGAAAAAGAAGCAACGCGTTTTACGCGACCTTTTGTCCATCACATTCTCAGCACTATTTTTGCTACATCCTCTTGCGGAGAACACCTCTTGTTTGCGGAATCATTGCTTAAGACCTAATTT
Organism: Stratiomys singularior; assembly: GCA_954870665.1. NCBI lineage: Eukaryota > Metazoa > Arthropoda > Insecta > Diptera > Stratiomyidae > Stratiomys > Stratiomys singularior. Next base: position 23,484,650 of record OX940880.1, read on the forward strand.
GACGGCGTTAACCAAATATGATACGAATGACTTGGCAGAAGTTGAACCAACGAAAATGTGACCAAGCATCGTGTAAATGATGCCAATGCACTGCAGAGCGAAGCTCCTTTTCCTTTGTTTTATCAAAATTGTGATCGAGAGTTCACATCACAACGAAGAATTCTAACCATTCATCAGACGTGACCAATTTTATAGACCACAGCTTAAGCAGAAAACAGTCAGGAAACTTCGTCCGTGTCCAGGCAGAAATAGAAAAGGCTATGTTTTTATTGAAATTTCACTCAAAAATTCACTTCGAAAGTGTTGTTCTTGTCAACCGCAAAAATGAGGAAAATGCTAGAAACAAAAAATTCAAATAAAATTGCAGTGATTTTACGCTATGCCTTAGCGTCATTACATCCAGCAACTACACTTCCGGGCAACATCTAACAGAAAGAGATAGAAAAAGTACAGGTAGATTTGTATTCGTATTATATGTTTACACGGATGCCTTGAAGTTGGATTCTTGTTTTACTTTAAAATGAAGGGAAGTTTGCCAATCCAAATAAAATTCCACTTATTTCTGCAGAATATGTTTAAATAAGGTAAATAGATAGATCCTCATCAGGTAGATCATGTTTAGATAAGATGAAGTGTGTGCTGTGTGTCTGATTTACGCGTAGGTGGACAAGCAAATATGATCAGCTTGACTGTATAAGGCACATAGTGGGCGTCCCTTTCTTGGGAAAGTGTGCAAAAAGACGAATTAAATAGATTGTGCTGAAGAGCAAAAGAACGTTTCTTAGTATTGAAATCAGTTGATGCAGAGATCTTGCATGAAAAACCTATCGAGGAGATGGGCAATATCTAGAGAGAAAATCGTTTTTGTATAGATCTGACATGTTGATCGTTACAACTAAAATTATTATGTAGCTATGAGAACATTTTTGTTTTAGGCTGTTCTTTTGAAAATAAGATGAATAAATGCAATTGTCACTTATATTGTTAAAGGCTAATATAAAGGCTTCGGCGCTCTGAACGAAAATTTCCGCCAAAGTCCTTATTTTGTCCTACCGCTTCTCGGATTGAAGTTGGAGTAGTTCTCTCTTGGACATTACATACGTGGATGATTTTTGGCTAAAATAAATAGCCTTCGAAGCACCTTGCATTTGGCTGGACAAAAACACAAAAAAATGTTTTTTCACACGGTTTTTATGCGGAAATTACGTAGTGTTGAGCAAAGGAAAGCATTGTTCACGCCAAAGGATGCTCACTTCAAATTCATTAGATATCAGTTTAATCATTACTTTTAATAATACTCTTAAAAAAATGGAAAACATAAACTTAATTGTTCTGGCAAGTGATACAGTTGATTATCAAATTCCCTTTTTCCTAAATGAAATGAATACTCAGGATGGATGTCAGACAAAAGGAAGGAAGAATCCTGGATAATATGTGCTACTAAGGTTTGATAATAATTTGTAGGTCAGCTGTTAAACCACACGAGGATAAAATGTGGCGGAAGGTCCACATCAGACACTACTGAAGGTAAAAATTGAGGGTATAAAAGGTGCATGCCAAACCAGTGATCTGAGGTTTGAACTGCGACCTCGAATCCCGATGAAATATGTCCTCGATAAACTGGGATTTGGTTGGCAAAGGATATACAGAGTTACTGGACAGTAAAGCTGAGTAGCGGAGAAAAAGTGGCGAGCAAGAACTCGTTACGATAGTTTAGTGGGTAAAAGCGTTTGGAGAAGACGTAATCAGTGATCGTAGGATTGAGAATTCCTGTCGTAGGATCAGAATTATAAATGAATATTGTTTTTTGAGGGTTAGGTTTAGCGCAAAGGATCTTCCTAATGTACCTCAAGTGCAAAAAATAAGCATTTGTCTGTTAAAATAACGTTAGGTGTAAGTCATGCTCAATTTTAACTTGCTATCAACGTTTTATGAACCATAATTAGACGTAGTATAATCAAATTGTTTTAACATATGAGAATTTGTTTTTCGCCTTACATTCTTTTGGTGGGATTTGCATCACAAAAAACAAAAACATTTGACGACGTTGAATTACAGGCATTGCTCAATGAGTATTCGTGCCGAACGCAATGTCAACTTACGCTAGCATGAGGAGTTACTCACCTAGGAAGTTCCAAATGGTTACATACGTTGGATACCACTCATAGACAACGAACTTACACTTCTTATCATTTGAAGCCAAAGGACGATCTGTGTCATTATTCGCCTCCGAACAACTCGTCGTCGTCGTTGTAGCGCTACAGCCCATTTCGGGCCTTGGCTTCCCGTAGGTGTCGCCTCCAGTTGTCTCGGTCCATCGACCGCGTCCTCCAATTTCGGGATCCGAGTAGCGTGCTGTTATCTTCGTCTACAGAGTCGGACCAGCGCTTTCTTGGCTTTCTCACTGGCCTGCGTCCCTCAGTTTTTCCGACAAATACCTTTCTAGGTATCCGACCTTCATTCATTCGCTGCACATGGCCAGCCCATTGCAGCTTCCGCAGTTTTATCACAGTGGAGACTTCTGGCTCGTGGAAGAGTTCGTACAATTCATGGTTGTACCTAATTCGCCATTGTTCTCCTTCCTGAGTTGCTCCCACGATTCGTCTTAGGACCCTCCTTTCGAAAGCGTTTAGTATGTTTGCGGAAGCTTGAGTGAGGGTCCATGTCTCACATCCGTAGCACAACACAGGTCTTACCACAGATTTGTATACTTGCAGCTTTGTTTTCCTATGTATGAAGCTGGCCTTCAGAATACCCAAAACTGAGTAGAACGCTTTATAAGCGAGCTGAATTCTACGCTTTATTTCCGCCGTTTCATTACCATCCTTCACTAGCTTGGAGCCAAGATATGTAAATTCGTCCACATTTTCCAGGTTGAATTCGTTGAGTGTTATGTTTTGCCGGTTGGGGGTGTTTCTCCTGGTTTGTATCATAACTTTTGTTTTGGACTCGTTGATTTGCAGCCCCACCTGCTTCGCTTCTTGGTCTAGTTTGAGCAGGAGTTCCTTGGCAGATGAAAAGGATCTTGACAGGATATTGATGTCATCCGCATAGGCTACCAGTTGGCTCGATTTGTAGAGTAGTGTTCGTTTCGTATCCACAGGTAGTTTCCGTATGACGTATTCTAGAGCTAGGTTGAATAGCAGTGGCGCCAGCCCATCGCCCTGCTTCAATCCTACCTTTGCCTCAAAGGCATTAGTCAGCTGGTTATTGATTCTGACTTGTGCTGTTGTTGATGCCATTGTCATTCTTGTCAGGCGGACTAGCTTCGCTTGGATTCCAAGCTGAAGCATTATTTGGTACAGTACTTCTCGATCAATACTGTCGTATGCTTCCTTAAAGTCCACGAAAATTTGGTGGACGTCGATGCTAAATTCCCAGCACTTTTCAAGGATCTGCCTAACTGTAAACAGTTGGTCAGTAGTTGATCGTCCGGCTCTAAAACCACCTTGATACTCCCCAATTATTTTTTTAGCATATGGTGTTAATCTACCTTCAAGTATTTTTGTGAGGATTTTGTAAGATGTACAGAGTAGTGATATACCTCTGTAATTTTCGCACTATAGTTTGTCTCCTTTTTTGTGGATAGGGATGATGATGGATTGGCGCCACTCTTGCGGCATCTGTTCTTGATCCCAGACGTGTTGGATCATCTTGTGGATGATTTTCTGTGCCGCAACACCGCCGTTCTTTATCAGTTCTCAATTTAATTGTAGAGATGATTCTGTGTATTTGTTCTGAGTAGTTAAAACTGCACGTAACCATCATCGGAGCACAGTACTGACTTTCACGCGAACAAAACGACCAATATACTAGCAGAAGAACGAAGAAGTAATTTTATAGCACCACGCGAGTTAGTGCGCGAGTTCACAATACCAAACGAATTTTTAGGAAGTTCTTTCCTAGGAACGCTCAAACAGCAAGTCTTCCTCTACCAGCCACATTTAATAAATATGGCGCCGTCAGACTTTTACTTCTTTTCTTTCGATAGCAGATGTTCTGCCTCTTCCTCTGATCAGTAGATCCTCTCATATAGCAACGTCAAAAATTGCGTGGAAATTCTTAGAAAGTCATAAAAGTTCAACGCTTTTATCGTTACGATACAATCGCTCTGTTGATCTTTCGCTTTTCTTCTAGAGAAATCGATTTTCCTCCGTGGAAGAGAGGGAATTCCTCGAAGTAAGATTCATTACCGTAGCTCTACGTTTTTCAAGTGAACAATTTGCTTGATCTTTCACTCTGTAACAAAGTGGGACTTTCATCAGAAGCAAAACAGAAAGCCTGTATCACCTCATGACTCATTCTTTTGGATGGGATATATCATGTTATCCCTATATCCCATCCAAAGCAGTGGGCCATGAAGTGTCACAGACTTCTTATTGGTTTCTGATAACAACCCTAGGCATCATGTCATCTTTTGTAATAAAAGCATGGCATGATATGTCCCTTTGATACAGTTTCTCTGCCTCCCTCAATTTTTATAACTAAGTCTTATAAAAGAGTTAAGATAGTGACGCTCTAACTTTATGACATTCTTTTTGGAAACATCTAGACCTAGTTAGTCTCGTGCAAATTTCAAAATACCCTTTCAAACACATGGAAATCATTCTTCTTATTATTAAATTCAGTTTCCTTGTAATTAAGCCAAACGTTATTGATGCCTGAAGAACTTCCAACGCAATGAACCGAAAACTTAGAACTACTTGCGCGAAATCTCGATATTGCATCGCCCATTACCATAGCATACCGTGAACACACGTAGCGCTTTTTTAACGTGAAAATGCAATACAAGTCTTCTAGTGCTGTCTCTTTCTATGAGATGTTGCTCTGTAGTGTTCTAGCTGTCCATGCTACGTTCATAGCATGTATATTACTTTTTTTGACTTGAAGGTTTTGGACTCCATTTAGATGATTATTAGGTTATTGAAGAGTTTTAAGGATTTTCAAAGATTAAAGTGAATCACGGACAATTTGATATTATTCTATTAATAAACTTATGAAACCTTGCCACTACATTTGTTGTTACATCGCCTCTTTATTTATTTAGGAATAAAGCGAATAATCTACCATAAGCATCCCTTGAGGCTGTCTCATGGGGTCTCTATATCGCAAACGTACCATTTTAGAATTCACCTCTAGAATTTTCAATTGAAAACTAAAGTGCAAACTTAAATAAACCTTCAAAGGCTTTGAAGGGTAACCATTATCGAGCTCTTAGGCTAATACTGCACAGGAATTTCACAATGATCTATTATTGTTACTTTACCGAAGTAACGAGATTTATAACTTTCCAAAGTCGATAAATACACTCTAAAGCTATAACATTTTATTTCCAAAAAACGCCACTCATTGAATTGCTCAAATATCTGTGCCAGACCAATGCTGAAGCAGGCAAACTTTTTTTTTATCCAGACTGCAAAGTTGCCTAAACAACAACCCTTGCAAGAATAAAATTAATTAAAATCCTTTTTTGGCATTTACATTGGATTTTTTCAATGTGCATCTCCCAATATCCAAATATACTACGAACTTTTTAGCTGTCGGGCATTGATAAAGAAAAACTGAGGACTGACAGCGAATTTCACTTTTGCTGATGTTGAATGCAATTTATTGGCCCATCAAATCGGCCCATTCAAATAAAGTATTGATTGTATTGAAACCACTAACACTTCAAACTCCGATTTAATTGATAATTGATAGTTCAAAGGACTGCACAGTACAGTCATCGTTTCGATGCATTGACGGTTTGGAATGCATGGTCGTATTGGTGGGGACCAAATTTTTTACACTCCAAATGGTTTTTTCATACAAAACATTCAAAAATCAATAACGCTTTAAATTTACAAGGGTATCTTCAATTCAAAGAATAAATGCAGTCATCCTTGCAGGAAACATGCTGCCACTATTACATCCTGAAAGTTTCTGCACTAGTAATTAAATTCACTATTCCAGAAGCGTTAATTTCAGCTTCAATACTCTCTGGAAATAGTGCAACCAGGTGTTAGTCACTATGTACCTTAAGAAATTGAGAAAGGGACGAACTTGCAGATGTTGTGACATGGTATGGTGCCATTTAGTTCCGTGCACTATGTATATGCATGCGATAGAATATCGCAACCTGTCTGGATGCCACTGTTTCCATAGTAAGCTGCATACGTGTTTGTTTCCATTTCGTCTCACCACCACACGTTCTTATGCTACATATCGATGGCAAGGTGAATAGATCCTTTATATTTTTGCTCGAACTAAGCTCGGTGTGCCGAAGAAATAAAGCAAAGCAGAGTTTCCAATCATATTCACTTTCGTGCATTGGATATTCTTCTGCACCTTGGAATTGTTTTTTGCATGATAACGAAAAGCTGTCGATGCTTTGTCAGCTGCGAATACATGCATCCTTTCATAATAAGCTTTTTGCATTTAGTTAAGGTTTTGTCTCCTATAATACAAAATTTAACCAACACCAACCGTCCTCCTGTTTACAGATGATAACTAGATTCCTTTTATTTCCAGGACTATTTAAGTATGTTACGTTAAGAATTCCTTTATTATTGTAGCTCTCCTGACCAAGGCATTAATATAGGGATAGTTTTATATTCAATATCTATTGACCTCTTTATTTCTTGTCCTACGGGTAAATGGATATTTAGGAATAATAATTCGTTTTGACGTGTATTCAGAATGTAATATTTACATTTATTGTATTTTACAAATGTACTTATATTAAGGATGTAGTTCTTAAAATGTTGGATTATGTCCTTTAATAAAATGTAGTCCATCCTTCGTTCTTAATTTGATCAAGTCAACATTTTGAGTCCGTAGTTCGCGACCTTTAAAATGAAGATCAATCTCGAGTCCTTGGAAACTATTCTCTGTCCTCTTTAGACAATTTATATATTGTCCGACTTTGTTTCGTCATATCTATCATAAAGTCGATATTCCCCTATCATATCCAAGAGCGTTTGGGATTCAAGACATAAAACGAATGCTTCAGCCTTTTTACAAGCGTTTTCCTTGAGCTAGTGCTTAGAAATTTAAATGTTCCTCAAAATCACAGCAAATTACATTTGAACAGAGAACGTTTTCTAAGAGTCTTTAATGAGAGCCTCATATAGAGTTATGAAATCCTATAAACACTCTCTTTGAACGAGAGAGAGAGCGATTAAATTTCAAATGAATCAATTTTTTTAGCATGTTTATTGTAAGAACAATCAATGAACAATTAGTTTTTTGAACAGTTCTGTATTAGATAAGGACGAACTTTTCAAGACCGATTCTTTAAAGACCATTACTCGTGACGGTAGTAAGATTTAAGCTCTTTAACAGTCATTTGCTTTCTGCACCAAAACATGGTTTGTGTATGTCCATTGATTCCTCCCTACAGTCAAATCAAAGGAATCCGTTTCAGACATTTCTTATTTCAAAATAGGAAGGTGAGAAGTATTTGAACCTTGCATATAGAGCTCTTAGTGACACAAAACTCCTAGCCTTATACACTAAACAACAATATTGTCTATTCTTGACCCAAGACATTTCCTTCAAATAGGCCTTGTTAAAACATGTCCTAAGATGTCATCAACCAACTTTGATACCTCTAGCAAAAAAAAAGGAATTGCAAAGTGAGCATCGCTGAAACGAATCTGGTCAAAGAGACCTAAGTTTTCCCTTCATGGAGGTCAACCTGTCGCCAATTCTACCTTTAGCGAGCCGTTTGCATACAAAATCGTTCTCCAGTGTGCAAATTTTGCAATTAGGAAGCTGTGATTGACAAACCTTATGACAATGAGGCGAAAAACATCCATAGCCACCCAAACTCTGAATAAAGAAGAGATCAGGATCATTATACTTTCAGATCCTTCATCTGTTATACTACTCAATTTGCGACCTTTCAAGTGTATTTATTCTGGCTCACCTCATGAAAAATGGTCTCGCTGTGAGCCGAATATCAGTGGCAACAGATGTTTCAGCTATCTGTAGCAAGGATATTGACAGATATCCAGCATTCATCATCGACCCCAATGGTAAATGCGTTACGGACAAGACGGAAGTGGAAGAGTGCCTCAAAAGGATTTCACCCGAATTAACTGGGACCAAATTACGACTAACCCCTGAAATTAATAGAGGGCAGCGCATGGCCATAGTCGACTTAATCCAGAAACATGCCGAAAAACTCCTCTGCGTGGGCAAAATAAAAATAGGTTGGGTGGTCTGCAGAATCCGGGGAAGAGCAGTTTTTCTCCGCTGTTTCAAATGCCTAAGCTAAGGTCATACAGCACAAGGTTGCAAAAGGCATAGGAGCTTCTTGTGCTATAAAAGCGGCAACGCAGGACATAAAAGAACAGAATGCATGGGAGAGGCGCACTGTAACCTCTGCAAGAACGCTGATCCCAGACCTGATGACCTAAGACATATTTCAGGGACAGGGAAGTGCCGTGTATTCAAAGAAGCCCTAACCAAAGTCAAAGCAGCTCTGCAATGACCCGTGTCCTACAGATAAACTTACATCGGAGCTCAAACGCCCTAGATCTGCTTGACCAATTCGCGAGGGATATGAAAGCCGATCTATTGCTGCTAAGTGAATAACACCGAGATAAAAATTCATCAGTATTGTACCCTGATGAATCTGGTACTTGTGCCATACGGGTTCAAAACAGCACCCAACTGAGAGTTCGGGGCCATGGGCGAAAAGATGGTTTCGTGTAGGTCCGTTGCCCAGGAATAACATTCTTTTGTGTGTACTTGACACCGAATGAACCAATAACATCTTTCCAGGCGAAGCTCAACACTTTGGAGGACACCGTCTTGAGCACAGAAGGTCATGTTGTTATCGGTGGAAACTAACGCCAAGGCCATTGGATGGGGCATGCCTAAGTCAGATCCCATGGGGAATCGAATTCTGGAGATGGCAGCCAGAGTAGGGCTAGCTGTGGTAAACACTGGTAACACTCCCACTTTCTGCCGCTAGGGTTGCGTGGACACCATCCCGGACGTGACATTCGCCTCGGAGTCCCTCTCTTCTATGACACACAATTGGAGAGTTCTAGAGGACTATTCGGCCAGTGATCATCAGTACATAGCGTTCGAGATCTGCGACAACGTTCCTAAACTCCCAGACACTCAGCGCTCCGCTTTCGTATGGAATACTGAGAGGATGGACATGGAGAAGTTTGTCGACACGCTCATGACATGCTTACCACCGCTTGGCTCATCGCCGGTGAGCAGAGAACTGGCTACTGAAGACATGGTGAACTCCACAATGAGTACCATCATCTCCGCTTGTAAGTCATCTATGCCCCGCTGGAGACCTAGACACGGAAAGCCTCCAGTGTACTGGTGGTCCACTGAAATAGCTGAGCAACGAAGGGAGTGTCACAAACTCCGGCAAGAAGCTCAACGAGCGCGAAGCCAGGACGAGGCATGCATATGAATGACAGTATATCAGTCGGAGTAAGGTCCGTTGCTGGCAGAACCTCGTCGAAGACGTGAACAGGGACCCGTGGAGCTTGGGCTACAAACTAGTTAAGCGGAAGCTCGGCACTCTACGGGCCCCTGCGGACTTGAAGCGGATATGATGGACGAGATAGTACGGGCAGTTTTTCCCCAATATCCCGTCCGCGTTGATGCCACCAACAGGGAAACAACATCAGACTTTCCACTCTTCACGAGAAACGAACTGAAACAAGCAGTTCTCTCCACAAAGGCGAAGAAGGCTCCGGGCTCAGACGGTATTCCAGCTGAGGTACTGCAACTGGCCTATCACTCTTGTCCTGACTTGCTGCTCAGTACGTTCAATGCCTGCTTGCGGGAAGGCGTTTTCGCTGAGCGCTGGAAGACGGCAAGGATCGTGCTGATCAGCAAGGGGCAGGGAAATCCTGAGTCATCGTCAGCATATCGACCGTTATGCATGCTAGACACGGCCGGGAAAGTGCTCGAGAAACTGATAATGAGAAGACTCGCTAACGTTATCCACGCCACTGGGGATCCATCTCCAAGACAGTATGGTTTCAGAACGGGACGTTCCACTATAGATGCAGTGATGGAAGTTGTAAGTGCGTTCCAACAGGTGGAGGCCCGCGGTTGATCCAACCGTCGTGTAGTCCTTCTAGTGACGCTGGACATAAAGAATGCTTTCAACTCCGCTAGATGGACGGATATTCTGGAAGCCCTGGAAAACTCTTTCCAAGTTCCAGAATATCTTATGGGGATAGTCCGAAACTACCTCAAGAATCGCAGCCTTATCTACAACACGGTGCAAGGTTGTCGGAGTATGCTAGTCACATCAGGTGTGGCTTAAGGCTCCATCCTCGGTCAGGACTTGTGGAACGTCTCCTACGACGGACTGCTCAGACTTGAACTACCGGAAGAGTCCAGACTGATCGGCTATGCAGATGACGTTGCGGCACTAGTGGCTGGGTGCACGGTCGATTAAGCGCAATTAAGGCTGAATGTGCTAATGCGCCGGGTGGGGAGCTGGATGATCACTCACGGGGTTAACCTAGCGTTAGAGAAAACCGAAGTGGTCATCCTGACCAAGAAGAGGATCCCCAGAGTAAGAATGGTCCAAGTCGGGAACGCATTAGTAGAGTCGAAACTATCAGTCAACTATCTGGGCTTGCTGATAGACTCTAAACTGAGTTTCTCGGAGCAAATGAAGGCAACGACAAACAAGGCCACAGCAGGGGTCTCGGCAATTAGTCGACTAATGGCCAATCATGGGGGACCAAGTCCAACGAAAAGGCGTCTGCTAATGAGTGTAGTGCAATCTACGCTTCTTTATGGAGTAGAGATATGGAGTGAAGCTCTCAACAAGGAACTACACCGAAAACGGCTAGCGCAGGTGCAGAGACGAGGAGCACTGCGGATCGCATCAGCATACCGTACAGTCTCTGAGCCAGCGGTGTTGGTAATTACAGGGTTGATATCAATCGCTCTTCTTGCTAGAGAGCGCAAAACAGTCTACCTACGAAGGCACGAGGATAATGAAGAAAAAGTTGCTCGCGATAAAAGACGATGCACTCTCGAATAATGGCAACAATCATGGGAACGTGAGCTAAAAGGAAGATGGACCGCTCGGCTCATCAAAGACTTGATATCGTGGCTCAGGCGAACCCATGGTGAGACTGATTTCTACCTGACCCAGCTACTGAGTGGACACGGTTGTTTTCAGTCTTACCTGCACAAGATAGGTAAGTCACGGTCTCCAGATTGCATATTCTGCATTGGTTGGAAGGATGACGCATGTCATACTTTCTTTTCATGCAAAAGATGGGACAAAGAGCGCGGTTATCTTGCCAAAAAAGTGGGAGAGCTCGATCTAAATAGCCTAGTCGAAGAGATGCTGAAATCATTTGACAAATGGAATCACGTGGCACATTACGCTCGGATAATCTTAATAACGAAAAAAGGCATACTTGATCGGCTGCAGGCGTCGAGGGTGGAAGGTTTCCTTCTCTAGCAAGCCTCCTCCTCTTTCCCATCGAACTGGAGAAGGAATCCCTGTAACCCGAAGGCGCCAACAGGTGTAAAATTGGGAGGCCTAGCCCGAAGTAATGTGTCCAACGGTTGCAGGCTAGGCGCTCCGGTTGACAGGGGAGGTGTTTAGTCAGTAGTCCAGTAGGTCCACTGGGAGTCTGACACTGAGGGCGTAAATAGCCTTCACCTCCCTACCCCCCCAAAAAAAATGGTGAATGCTCACTCACTACTTGTTATGGAGCTGCAAACTGCAATTTTTCATGTTCTGCACCTGTTTAACTCTTTATTGATGCTATCCGTTGTCAAGAATAGCTCTTATAGTTACGAAACGTTTTATGTCTTTAAAATGCTCACAAAGAGTCATCTCCCTGCATGTTTTTGACATAAATGAACTGGGAGTCAAGACGTTTCTTGTAGTTTTTTCATGCGTTGTTCCAAATCGTTTTGAGATACTGATATTGGCGGCTATCAATCAGCTTAGAAACTTGACTGGAAACACCACTAAGTTGCAATTGCTGATGATGAACATTTGGATTGGATAAATTTGAGACTGATCTCTACCAGTAAAACAACTTTGTTTTTATCCAGTGCCAAGATTATCCACTGAAGATCAATCAGCGTCTCATTCAATAACCAAAACGTATCTTATTCAACAGCATTTGTATCTCTTTCTTAAATATATTACAATAAATATTTCACAAAGCTAGGTCAGAAATGTATGTTCAGCGATATCATTTAAGTTGGATCTTTAGCGGACAAACCTTCATTAGGGGGTTATAATCACCTCAATGATCTTCTGAATGAACTCAAGAAGGACGACAAAATCATAGAAAACAAGATAAATAAAACAAATGACAAAGACAGCCAAACCGCAATAACTTCTTCACTATGGCAAAAAGGACTCTCAGTTACTTTTGTTTTCCGCCATTCGTACCTTCTTGTACCTTCTTAAAGCATTTTAAACGGTTTCATTTAAGCCTGAAGGCATAAATTAGTCTTTGATACTATGCCCTACTAGTGTTTGTGGTAGTATTGTCTACATTTGATCAAGACGAAACCAAAAGGCTCTTGAAAATGAAGTTGGACCTTCTGCTAAACTGAAATGACCTCGATATATTGTCCTTATACGGTTCGAAGTAAAGTCACTTCAGACAACTGAATAAAAGATAAACTGCTACAGTGAAATTCGTTTAAATTGCCTATACCCAATGTGTTGGAGGGTTTTGGAAAACTCCAATCTTTCGAGGATTTTCTGGAAATGTTGGTTAGTTATAATAAGCCTATGAAACTTTCCAGCACTTAGAGGGTGATGAGCGGAGATGAAAACATTCATTCAACGCTGAACGTCTTGTGCTGAACGTCTTGTAAATTGACTTAGTTATTCTGATTGGATCGCAAGCACCACTCTAGCATTTGTATCAAAACTAGGTTTCCAGCTGCTGCAATCAAGCCTGTGAGCGTTCCATGTAATGTCTCTCTAATATTTTTCCAGCCGTGTATAGAATAAATAACAAGAAAAACAATGTTGCTCCATACACTTTAAAAAGGCTCGTTACACTTCAGAGATCTCCACTCCAGAGAACACTCGTTACACTACAGAGTTCTTGGAAGGTTTCCAGACATAGTTAGGGATTAAACAAATCAAGCAACTGATTAACGACAATAGAATAGTCACAACATTTCAACTAGGATCTCTTCTGGTCCTCTTGAGTCCTCCCAATCATCTTTGAAGACAAAAATGCCAAATATAAGCGGGGGATGGGTTTGTGAAATAAATGAAAATTCAGTTTAGAAGAGTTCCCATAATCTTCCCATAAATAACTTGACCATGAAGTCTTGTTTTCCACTGGGCATTTCTGACGCTGCCAAGGATTCAACGACACTGTTTGGCATATCTTGAACATTGAGCTTGGCTTATCACGACTCCACAATGTCTGGGCTATTTGTTTTAGTTAATGACGCTCCTTGTACCGGTAACCAGTTTTAATTGAATAGCTGAATACCCACGGTTTCATACCTATTGGAACGTAGAGTTCTCCAACGTACCACGTTCATAAGCCTTCATCGAACCTCCGAACCTACTTTCTGCTAATATTCCACCCGAGAGTATGAGATTGAGAACATTTATACGGGATGGTTTCATATTTGATCTCGAATGAAATGTACGAATGATCAGTTGAGTAGTGAATAAATCAGTGGTGTGTCCTTGTTGTGTACCTATGGTTCTCGGCACGCCGAAGCAAAAATGAAGTATGCTATAATTTTCATGTGACCAATTCATGTTTTTTCGCTCTCCTGGTGTGCTCATTTACTCCTTGAGCCTGAATGAGACATAACTAATCAAAGGCCTAAGGATTGAAGTGTCTTTTGAGGACAACGTGACTTTCTGATCTTTCCTCTATGTGCGATCATCGTTCTTAAAAAGATGGCGTTAAGAACACTCATAAGGATTTAAACAGAACCACTACACTTTATCCTCGAACTGAGCCAAATCCGTACTATTCATCTGGGATTGTTCAGGACTCATTTCTCACATAGATGCATTTGGTACACAAAGACCTTTTTCCAAAAAGCAAACTAAAACAAAGCTCTCCCTTGTGTCACGCCCTTCGCTTTTGGAAATGATGGATGTTAATGACTCACATTGCAAGGACTTGTCAGGATACTAAATTGACAACTTCTGGACGTGGTATTGCTTAGGCGATTGCAAACAACTGCTCATTATAATCTTGGGCATACATGCAGCAATCCCAGCAACGGTTTTGCTTCACCTGCTGCAAAAACTAATTGCGTTAGCATTTCATCTAGGTCAGGATTTCTTTGAAGACCAGAGAGCATCTTATTCGTAAGACATACTTGATACTGTCACGTCATAATACAAGTGCGTAGCAACGGATAGTATATTTCTCCTCAGCGTTTTCTTATTTCTTTTGGTGACCACTTTTATTTACTTCACTTAAAACGAAGAAAACTTCCATCGGGAGCTCGATGAGAACGATACTTTGCTCCCTGTTTTTTCCATTAATTAAAATTGGCAAACTCACTTTCGTGGTCTTTAACATTTCAATAAAGTCTGTAGTATAGTTGATACACAACTTTGAAGGATAAGGATGGGTATTAGAAGTTTTCAATTGCATGCACATTCTGATACCCTTTGAACATATTCCGGAATATGCTTTCTCCTGATGGGCACTTCTGTAAATGTACCACAAAAAGTCCACCGTGTAAGGTTTCCTATTTTGTGTGTATATTTTATGTATTTATGTAAATAAACCATCCGGGTTTATTTTTGAGAACACATTTGAACATGCTTTCATTTCTTAGAACCCATTTCCGTAGGCTATGTAATGCATTTGTTTCTCTAGCTAAGAGCTCAGATCTCTGAAACATAGCTTGTGTTAGGTATCTAAGTGGACTGCCTTTGTTTGAAGTTTGAAGAATGAATTCTTCGTCGTTCCACCCTTTTTCCCTATCACCGACAATAGAGCCTAGTCTTAAGGATGTGTCACTCCCACTATCATCAATCCACTGAGATACTCAGCCTATATTTCCTGGTTTAAAATCAGCCACCCGCATCAGCAATCCGGAATGCTTCCCGGAAGCTCTTCTAGCTCGAAGAGCAATCGTCTTCATCATCTTCTTTACAGGAGACAGGTTCTGATTCTAGCGTAACCAATCAAGCACTTATATCACGAAGAAATACCTAATCGAACGGTAATCGACGCCAATTTTTCTAGATGCATTGGTATTAGCAAGAAAGACTTGTTGGAGATAGGATACAATGACAAGGACGTAGAGCATTGTGAACCAACATTTTTGAAATGCTGGTATTCGTAAACAATTGATGTCATATACATGTCAAAAGTTATTCTCATATATATTTTTATATTATTCTCCACTAACACTACGTCGCTTAATTTCAAAGCTCTCTATCTTGTGAAGCTCACTTTATTACTACATGAGGTATTTGTATCTCCTTCTTTGTGATGCCTGCGCGAACTGTCAGCGCTTTTAATTGGTTACGCTATGGTGCTTATTTTACGTTGTTGATTGCAGTATAAGAGACATTGTGGCGTCAGTGCAAGATAATGTTATATCAAGTATTTTCTCTCTGCGAGGCTCTATGGTCTAGCCTCTATCTTTCCAGCCCCAATGTTGAGCTGTCTGGCAATTTTTCAGCAGCACCCAAATTCCTCAAGGAATTTGTTTATTTTCTCAGCTATTTTGTAACCTTTAAAACGCTTTTCATCCACCTTTGCGCCGGTTTTCAGTGCCGTTGTTATCGATTTAACAGAAGCATATCCTTGAAGTATCATCGTTCGTGTGAGCAATCGTCTTATCGGTTCCTAAAATTTGAAAGGGATTTATCCTAATGGGAGCACCCTAATGAGATGATTTTCTCAGAGCTTTTTGCTGAAAGCTGATCGTAACAGTAACCAAACCAACAACTCGATGGTGCTAATTTCGAAGGTACTACAAAGCATGTTTAGGTTTCATCGGGACAGTAAGTGTATTATTTCAGTGATTCTGCGCTATGCAACTGGTTCCTAATATCATATCTATCAGTCCAAAGCATCATTAGCAATTCAGAGAACTCCAAATGTTCCAGAAAATGTCCAAGAAAGGACACGGTGTGCTACAATTTTTATGAAAAAGAAGTGAGGATTTATGTAGGACGTTTGCCAATCGATCTCGGTTACATATTCGGTTTACAACAGCCAGCTTTGTATGCGCTTCCTAACCAGTTCTCAGTTAAACTCTTACTACGTAGTTTTTTTGTATAGGCCACTTCAAGGATAAAAGTTGGCACATCTTACAGTGGTTTCCTGCCACAATAAGCCCAGAACTTTTGGCTCGTAAATTAGGGAAGATTTCATGCCTTCTCTGCTCTTTACATCCATGTTGAGTGTCCTACCTTAATTTATGATTTGAAGAAATTAAACGAAATTGTAATGTGGGCTGACTTTATATTCGCAATTGAATAAAAATAAATAAAATCTAAGGATTCAACGCAATCGATTCAGACGCAACCTGATGAATGTTATAGGCTCGAAGAACCAGAAAGTGATGGTCCGAGAGGGGCCATAGTGCTTAGACGGAGAAGAAGGATCGAAGGACACAGCAAATCAGTATGAACTGCATTTTTTTTAGAGCCAAGGTACCGAATTCATGGCAGTGCTACGACATTTTAGACAAGATTTCATAGCGAATCAGTGAATACAGTTAAATCCTTTTTCGACGAAATAATTCAACTAGTAGTTGCTCTAGATGCCAACGATATGATAATATTCAACTTATTTTCTACATATCCAAACAAATTTTTTAATGTTAAATTTGAAAAGCAGATTGTTGTCGAATTTTCCATTGATAGACCATGGTTATGGATGCATCAAACATAAAAAGGTCCTCCTTGTTGCTTATTCAATGACAAACTTACTGTCTATGATTCATGGGTCATAAAAGCCGACAGTTGTTTTTTGAAATTCCATTGTTGAAATGGACAATAGTTATTCGTTTTTGTTGTGAATACAGTTCCAATAGCCATCAAAATATTTGTCCTTGATGTTTGTGCAGCTAACAACAGCTTTAGTTACATATCAAAAAGTTTTCATCATACAAAAATCGTTCACTCGTCCTTGTATTCTACGCATCCTTGCATGAGAACTTGTGGAATGTTTGATAATAAAAATGTCTCTTTGTTTTATTCGCACACTCCCATGGGTTTCGGTGAAAAAATGTAAAAAGGAAGTAGTTGCAGGATGAGTATTGATATACCGAGTTTGTTTGCCATCAATGCTGTAAATGAAATGGATCATTGAATATTTTAAAATACTATTTAATTTGAGATTCTGAATATGTTCATTGGCAAATACCGTATTAACCCTGTCTGGGGTCCTTTTTTGTAAGGATTAAAAGGATTAAATATTGTGACCAACCTAGTAGGTAGCGTCAAAACATAAGGACAGCGATAAGTGCAAACTGGACGGTCGCTGACTTTTGTAACTGATGGCCTCAATGCAGAGATAAGAACTGTGATCCCCATGATTTATATATAACATATCAGGATTACTCGTATAAAACAATTCATGGAAACGGACTATGGTAGAGAGTGTAGTAGTATAGCAGCTATGCTGATGAGTTAGTTTTTTTAAAAAGTATTTTTCCAATAGATAGCACGAGATAACCAAGAAATCAAATCAAATAAGTAAATAAATGACCAAAAAGCATAAAATTGAATTAGAAAATGGTGCCACAAGAGTATACTGTCAGTCAGCAGCTCTCAAATGTTAAGAGTTCAAAAAGCGTGGGAATAAAAGCCACCAAAAATTAACAAGTCCATTACCAAGCACGGTAACTTAGTACACCTCCTACATCCCACAGGAAACGCTAAAAAATGTTTTAAAATCAAAAAGGAAGTTTTTTATAATCCCGTGCCCGAAAAAACTCTCCAGAAAATACCGCATCAGTAATGTTCTCCGAGTGAGGTCCTTTGGCTGCATGTCACTCTTAAGCCCGAAGTTGAAGAAGATTCTGGGATAACAAATGAAAAATTATTCCGATTTAATATCACCCCACAGAAAGGAACCAAGTTCATTGAAACTTGGGTTACAAGTTCTCCATCTAATCTTGCTGCCTATAGTTTTTGAAACTAGACTTCCTCGGAAAATTCATTTCCACAGGTCTTTGGACACTCATCCGCTGGCAGGGCAGGTAGCGGCAGGACAACTCTGGAAATTGGATGAACTAGACTTGTAACTAATCTGATTACCACGTTCTGATTGCCGGTTTTTAATTTGCAGTTTTAAATTTACTTCGCCTAAGTATAGCCCTTTAAACTCTGGGTAGACTCGATTAGATTATACGTTGTTAGATACTCTGGTACTCTGATAGTGGTAAGCTGATACCCTTAGATACTCGTTCTTAGAAATGTTAGATCTTCGGTTCATTCAAGATTTCTAAAGTAATCTCCCACAGAGCGAGGCGTATCACAAAGTGTATGGTTCCAAGCAAGGGGAGTAGCCTTGGGCCATCTAGCCATGTTTTCGATATAGAGAGCCAATTAACTAAGGGAAATCACCTTCGTAAAGAAACTGGGTATCTTATAGCGATTATATCTTTTAAAATACCTTAAAATTATCTGCACGCAAAAAAAGAAAGGATATTGCAGATTAAAGATCACAAATAAACCGCAGAACAACAAAAGGCTGAGAATCGAGCATTGAGGGACACCGGGTGTCAATAGGTGGTGTTAAAATAAAGATTAGCGTTACATGAACGAGAAGAAATATTAAAATGTTATCCAGGACTGGAGAGGACTCAGGTTGTTTCATTCAACATTTCAAAAAATGTTTCATAAGCATTCTATTTGACGAATTCTCGGAGGTTTTGGAGGAATCAATATCGACTTGTACATGTATGCCTCTAGTTCTTGCAAAAGAGAACCATCGTTACCAAACAAATGCTGCTCAGAAGCAATAAAAGAGTCCACTGTCCCTTGCGGCCAAAATTGAACCAGGAGATCATGTTACTTGAGGAAAGCGGTGACAAAGGACTATAACTTAATACAGTTAATGAATTGATCTGGTTTTGACTAGCAATGTAATCACGTTTTCCAACAAAATAAAGAAACCAAGTAGTTGAAACTTCAATTGAATATGCAAATAAGAAGGAAACATATTTGAAGCGAAGGACTTTACAAAAACGTTGGAGAGACCTTCGGAACCCACAGTAATGTTAGTGTTCAGTGAACTGTTGAAGAAAAGAACTGGGAAAACAGTTAAAAAGACGGAGGCAGAAGAGGGTAGAGAAAATATGCAAGAAAAGAACTGGGCTAATCTGAAGCGGAAGACAAGTCACAATACCAATGAACAGCGTAAGGAATAGTACAGGAAGAACCAAAAAGGCTTAATACTGTTGGCCATAAGAAACCCCTTCGAACAATTGAAGAAGATTTTATTGAAGTTGTTTTTCAAGTCCAGCTTAATATCCTTTTTCAGTTCTGCATGGTAAATTTTATCTGGGTTCGGTAGTTGGAGTAGACTTATTGTCACGGAACATACTGCCCTTCATTGTTGCAGTATTTATAACAAACTTAGTGAACCGAAATTTCTGCTTACCCTTGCATGTATGTATGTTTGTTCTGAATCTTTGATCCTTTCATCTGCGAAAAATTTCTTTTTTGTATGAACGAGTCTTAGCTTCTCTATGATGACTTTAATTTTAAAGGAAACTTCTAGTAAAATCGCCCTTAGACTTGATTTTTACTTGACTTAAGTGCCTTCAATCTACCAACCTAACTCAAAACTAACTTAAAAACTTATTGGCCTATCACTGACAGTCACGATTGAAGATATCTAACATGATAGCCATTGTTTCATCAGCCTCTATATGTAAGAATTAGATTCTTTCTGGCACCAGAGAATAATTTTCACATTCGGTAAATTTTCAAGTTTATTAATTTGTTTTCTTAGGATATCTTGTGTAGCTCCTATGAAATGTGGTAATCAGACTTCTCAAGTCTCATTTTAGAGTATCGATTTTGTGAAACTAGAAATGTACTATTGAAGTATTCGGCGAATTAGTTCTAGCTGGGGCAACGTATAAGATGATGGGTTGGAACATCATCTTGATATCAAGGACTTTTTTCTCGATATTTAGCTGAGATTTATTGTTTAACAGAGAGTAAAATAATAGCCCCTTTGCATTCGCACCGATGTATTTGATTACGTTGATTAAAGTTACCTTTTTGCTTAAAAGCAGTCCAAGGAATGATATTTCTCTGAAAGACTAGATACTTTGTCGACTGAAATCAAATGGTCTACTCGGAAGCAATGAAGATTTTCATTTTCTGCTTAAAGA
Organism: Stratiomys singularior; assembly: GCA_954870665.1. Classification (NCBI taxonomy): domain Eukaryota; kingdom Metazoa; phylum Arthropoda; class Insecta; order Diptera; family Stratiomyidae; genus Stratiomys; species Stratiomys singularior. Next base: position 23,504,978 of record OX940880.1, read on the forward strand.
CATAAATTTGGTTTTGCTAACCATTCCATTATAGACAAACTGGTGCTGGTGATATTTTTTTCAAACGTTAATCTTTAATTTTGAGTAATGTTGTTGGGCATGGCGCAAGATTTTTCTAGGCATGTTTTGCCAACAGACAGTTGTTTGAGTGTTAACTTCGGTAGGGACATCAGAGGTGTAAATGTTAAATAATATTGGGCTCAGACAATTGCCTTGATGGACGCCAGCAGATATATTTTAGGTAGCGTAGGAGCTTCCTCTAACTTTCACTTGGTATGTCCTATCTTTCTGCATTGAATTGATCAAACTGACAAGTTATAGTTGAAGTATTTATTGATTAAGTGACAAATGAATTTTGTGCAAAGCTGCGTCATAAATAAAGCCAAACTAAAAAGAGTTTTTGTCGTCAGACTGGACATTTATTGCACCGTAATTTGCCGTAAAAATGGATATTAAGAATTGGGATTGTATCCAATTTTCGACAATTTTCAGTTTTCAATTTCCAATTTTTCCGATACACAACTAGCGGATCCAATAAAATGATGCAGTAGAAAGATCAAGTTAGGTCCTTTTGTCATTCAAAATCTTATTCTCTTAAAAGAGTGGAGAGTTAGCCTGAAAAAAGTGATACGAAACTAGATTTAGAAATTAAGGGTAGAGGCTATGTATTCTATTCCACTGACTTCTTGTTCAATGCGCTCCTCATGGCATACTTAGAAATTAGAGAACGCACCAAAGAATAAGAACATATTCCATAGAAAAGGACTTGTAAGTGGTAGATTAAGAGCTATTATACATAGAATATAAGCTGTCGATCAACTGAAGAAGTGAGATTTCGAAGATATTGTGATTTCACCCATGTGAGAAATGGAACAAGTACTACAAAAACATGAAATCTCCATTTGACAATCAGCTATAATGATCATCCAACAATTGCCTGAAGCAATAACGACTTGATCACAAAGATAGACTACGTTGGCAAGAGATTGTCTAGAATTTGGAATGCCCTCATTTAATCATACCTCAGACAAATAGCTAACAAAGTCCTCGGATAAATATCAGCACATCAGAGCTTCCTAAACTATTCTGCTGAGAGGACGTAAATTTTTCTGTTGTAAGGATCAAGGTTGATTCCTTACATCTGTGTTGAAATATAAGGCTGAGTTTTTGAATTAAAAGATATATTTTCATTGGGTATGATCTTGCTATTCTGGAAAACTACGGCCTCTTATCCAGAATCTGCTTCCTATTGAGGACGTGAAATTTTGCTCCAATACAACAGGAGGACGGAAATCAGGATTGAAATAGTGTCAAAGCTGTGAGACTTTGTTATAGTGTATCTACAACTATACTGTTTGCATAATCCACTTGCGTGAGCGTAGCTAAGGTTACCTTTTTATACATCTATCTTGATTTTGACGTAATCGTAGAGTCAATTTTAAGATGAGGCAAAAATATCTTTTGCCGCATCTTCTTCGTTGTTTGGTTGTAAATCAGCTCCTTTTGTTAGGAGCAGTCACTACTGAACATATGTCATGAGGATTGTTAGTAGTATCTCATGTTTACCCATCTCAAGATCAAAGGTAAATGAAATGGTGATCTGAATAACGCATGACCCTAATAATTTCCCCAAAGATACTACTCTCAGTTTGGCGGATGATACTCTGACATCGGAATTCAAGTTCAAATATTCAAGAATAAGCCTTCAAAGTAAAAGAAATTTCAATATTCCTTGAAGCATCTTAGATTGGATATTGCTGAGAGTTACGAACTGTGTCAGCCGAAGTATTGAAGCAGAATTCTGACGGATTTCAATAGCGCATTCTAGCATAATGTTCTATGCTGAGGTTGTTAGCTCATATCAACTTTTGGCAAAAATATTCCAGTTTCTTTCAATGGAATCGTTTTGTCTGATTTCATGATCAGATCTTCAGCAATATCAGAAATATCTTCGAAAGCTTGTATAGAATAATCTTTAATGGATTATGCCTTCTTAAGTTTTGAGACTTTTGCAGGGATTGACGGACGGACTAAACACTCAAACATTCTGGTTGTCTGACCTAGAAGCTACCACACCTGCCGCAATTGGGCCGGAGAAATCCGAAAAACACCTACCATAGAAAGGAAGCCATCGAAACCGGAGTATGTAATAATGACAGTTTTATTCTCTTTATCTATGCTAGAGTTTGCTGAACAGTATGCCATATGATGAAAGTTCATTGAAAAAACAATGGTTTTCTTCAAATTCGTCGAAGATATCACATGTAAGCATAGACCCCCCACAATGATTTTAAGTCGTTGATAAGTCGAAATCAGAGTTTGACATACTTCTATCTGCATCGGATGGTAAGCGGATGCGGTTGTTTTCAGCTTTGTTCGCACAAGTTCGGCAGGTTCTTGTCTACACATTGCGATATTATGCATTGGAGAAAAGGGTGATACCAGTTACACCATCCTTTCATGCAAGATATGGGAATGATAATAGAGTAGTATTGCCGAAGAATTGGACGATTTAGCTTTGACATTATCTATCTTTGTCTGAGCGAAGCCCTCCAAGAGTGTTAATGCTGTATGTACTTAGGCGATGGCCTAATCGCGAAGATGCTAAGGCTGGTTAACGTATCAATCTAGAAAGTATATAGCGCTGGGTTATTCTAACCAAAGAAAGCATACTTGGTCAGTTGCAAGAGTTCGACAATAGTATGGCTGCTTCTGGAATTCTCTTCCCACTTCCTTCTAGCTACAGAAGAAATCAGTTTGACTCGGAATTGCCATATAAGGCCTTTGTCTGCTTGCATAAAAGACGAAACAATAAACAAGGACATTCATGACTGACATTCATGACTGACAAACACTTGGGCACAACGCCCAAGCGAGTCTATAGACTTGACACAAAAAGGCAATGAATCATTTGCGAGAACAAGCGAAACCCCAAGATTTTCGTTTTTGAATTACGAAATCTTCTTTATGTAACGCAACGCGTCTTTTCTGAGATAAATGCCAGCACGTATCCTTTGATAAGCCCAGAATGCCATGCGTTTTATGGTGTATATTTAGCAAGGTTCGGAGTTCCATTGAGTTAACTCTTTCACATGACTATCGTGATAGTTCTGTACATGCATGATATAACATTCCTTCCAAAAACGCAACCCTGCACCTCGTAAAATATTAACATTTAAAACGTATTTCATTGTTTATGCAAATAAAGGATAACCGCATCAATTTTAAGTATCTCTGTATGCAAGGATAAAACTCAATTGAGGATTAAATTTCCAACAGTAATTGAAGAGCGAGAGCAATACAAAACAACTTAACCACAAAAGCTCGACTGAAAATCCAGTGTCGGGAATTTCCTTGAAAATTGCAATCAATGTGTTAAAAACCATGAGCGAAATTCGACCACATCGCTTCCTACTCCCACCCAAAAGGTCCATTGCAACAAGATAAGTGCGCAGACATGGTCAAGTTTTGTCGAATAAATAGCATCGCATAACTATTCCGACTAATCCTTCTCACACCGTTCTACTTGTTCGTTTTGCATCTATCAAGTTCATTTGTTTGGTTATTTGCTCCTTGTTTCACTAAATTCGAAAACTTTTCTTTGCCCAAAGCAAAAGCATTGTGCGTATTCGTTTCGATGGAATTTCTGGAGGGTAGTTCGAAATCAAAAACGCGAATACTGCAGCGAATTTAGTCGATGGGAAATCTGTTGAGCTCGCTTAATTGGCCTTCGGGATATTTGGCTATATTGGATACCTGCAAATGTATTTCCGTATGGAATATGAATCGAAATTCATGGTAATAAATGCAGCATTGATCTATGCTTTCGAAATTAATTGTTTCAGGACTCCCATGCTTAAGACTTTTATCGAACTTTGATCTGTTAGTATAATTTGGCCCCTCACAAACATACTCGGAAGAAATTATTTTTTTTTGATGAGTTTTGTCCTTACTGACATAAGCCAGATTTTCATCATCTTCAATTAAATGAAACCTCTTGACCTTAATTTTAATTGTAGGGAGAAGCTCAGCTAAGGTCGGCAAACTTATGATCAGGCTTACGATATATTTCAGGAAATTGTTTTCGCGTAGTGTGTTACGCATACCGTTGTGTAGGCTACATAAAAACAAATTACAAAAGTCTCAATAAAAAAAAGTTTCCGAAAAAAAAAATCTCAGCAAAAAATTCTCAGTAGAAAAAAAACAAAAAAATTCTTTGAACGCTAACGTGAAATTTTCATTCAATATAATTCACTTGTTTGTTGTGAACATATACCTATAAGAAGGATAGTAAAATTTTGAGTAGAAATAGAACTTCTGAATTAAGTATTGAGGATTATAATCGTATCAAGTTGAGTCAAGTTTTGAGTACTAAAATCCAGTATCAAGTTTTGACTTCAAAAGTTTTGAGGATAATAAAGAGAATCAAGAAGTATTAGCCCCAAAGCCCCAAGTATTTAGCCCCAAAAATCCCCGCGTTACAAAATCATTGAATTGCAAAGCCCAAGAGAACATCTTGATTAAGGTCGATGCCAAGAAGATAGTAAGCAGGCAGCAAAGGAAGGATCAGGGCTTGAATAATGTCCTAAAACCCCCACGCCCGCACGGTAACCTAATCGGTTAAAAGTAACTTCCTTCGGCCGCCATTATGCGGCCTTTGTATTTTCAAATAATCCTGTCTATTTAACCTTGTTCCTTTTTTTCACTGTAGGTGCGACCTTTCGGTGAACAAAGAACAAAAAATATGGTGAACAAACAGGAAGACCGTCTTCTGTAAGCTTTGTAAAAATAAAAATATCTGAAAATGTCTCCAGGATCAATTCTAACCCAAACTTATCAGTATCGATGATGAGACTGAATAAACTTTCTCCATTTATAGGTACGGTGTAAAAATTTTCACGGTCCATCCTAGGATTATAAACGATTACAGAACCTGATTAACCTGATTTCTACCGAGCGCAGCTAATGACCGAACTTTTATATCCATCTCACCACGAAGACTGTGGTGTTTCAAGCTTAGGCAAGTAACGTTGAGAAACCACGTTTTTTTGGTTTATGGTGGTATATTCTTCTTTTGTAAGAGATGAAATAAACAATGTAGCAACTGAAGTTCGTTTGGGTGTTGCCGCAGGCCAAAATTAATTCTGTCTTGCTCATTTTCAAGATTTTTTTCTTATCAAGAAAAGAAAACGCGACGAACGATAATCCCAACGATGATCTATCGATGATATCAAGAAAAGAAAACGTGACAACGATAATCCCACGATGAGGATATCTCCCACCAAACCGTCGTTGGAAAAATTCCATTTATTTTTCGAAAAGGCTCTGAAATTTTCACCCCTTCAAACGCAAAGGTCTAGATTTTTTTCACAGTTTCAACTTTCTATTGGATTATTAGAAAGAAATTGTTCTAAAATGTGTTAAAAAAATCGAAATTAAAATTCAAAAAAAAATATTGAAAAAAATTCTTGAAATCCGTTTCGAATTTTTCACACCCGACTAAATGAGATCTTATGAATGACAGAAACTAAGAAATAAAATTCAAGACCGTTGCAAATGCAATTCTTAAAACTTCAGACACTTGTTCAACAACAGGAATCGTATAAAATTAACATAAAACTTCAGAGGACTTAAAGGTTTATTCCGTGGCTTGGGAGTGCCTCTTTTTTGTAAATCATATATTTTCTGCTGTACACGCTCACCAATGGAAGAGGAATCCCTGAAGACGCCCTGAAGAAATTGACGCCTTGTCTGAAAAAATGTGTCAAGCAGTTCTAGGCTGGCCTATCAGGTTAACAAGAGAAGTGTTCAATATTTAATTCAGAATTCCTGTTCTGTTGCGAGTGCGATACTCCGCTGGTAATTAGCCAATAAATTTTTATTGGGTGAATCATATCACGATTCAAAGAGTCAAAGAGATTACAACAACTCCAAAATATTGATCCCTTAAGGTATCGAATTATTTAAAGGAATTTCGAAAATATGTAACAGCAAAGAGAGATCGATTGTCATTATAAACAGGTCTATAAGTGCACACTTTCGGATGTTACGAAAAAAAAAAATTAGAATTATAGATAATAATAAACAATTATCTCTGCTTTATAGAGCTGCAAATTTTCCACCATTTTACTGTTATAATTTGAGTGAATATAGGAAGGTGGGTCAAAAGGTTAAAAATGAATGTTTAAAGCAAAAGATGTTTCTTCTTCTCTTATATTTCAAATATATTATAAAATATATCCTTTAAGTAAAAAAAAGGATCAAGCTTTGCTGTCGAGGACAGGGGATGCTGTGTTCTTCATTTATCGCCGGGAAATTCCTTCCTCGTAGCTCTATTTTTCAGTTCCATGAGTAGATAGACAATTCGCTTTTTCTGAAAAGGAAATATTTTCCTCCTTTTCAGAAAAAATTGGCAGTGAGTTTCCTCAGCCGTCGAGAATTCCTCGAGGTCTGTGGAGGCAGTGTGATATTTGCTGATCCTGCACTGCGTACTGCTTAAACTTAGAGCTCATCTTCTCTTCCAATCTAGTCTTAAAAGTGTCTTGGCATCATCACAGATAGGCAACAACTCACAACTTTCGACTCCCAGATGGTTCTTGTGTACGTTTGGAATTATCCAGTCCCTCAGGTTGAACATGCTAAGATGATTGTGTCGAACGTTGAAAACGGTTGTATCTTTTTCTGAAAGTTTAATTTGGCAGTTTCACTACAATGTTTTTCACGTTTAACATTGTTTTCTGCCATCTTGACGTGCTACCAGGGTCGCAAACCCTTAAGTTTCATTTGTTCATATCATCGTTGAATCATATATTTACATACTTAACTGAACTCCTGCCAAGCTTGAAGTTATGGTACATGAACATGAAATTTCCCAACGTTCACTGTTAAAAATACAATAGGTTTACGTTGGCTGAAAGCTTCCCATACACAGTGCCTCTAAAGAAACCAAAAAGGATTAAAACCTTATTTTGAGAATGCCACATATTCTGACTCTGCTTCCTGATTCCACCCCTGTCAATTTTTATAATTATGGACGAAAATCGAGCAATGTGGAGTATGCCACCCTATAAGAAAGTATGCACACTCTCAGTTGATCTCTGTGATACAGCCAGGACAGCCGCCAGGACCGGATTTTACCGCAACTTAAGAATTGTCCTGCATTTGATTTACGAGCCACTTGACTCTAAGGGTTATATCCTAAAGCAGAGCTCTTTCGCTATTTCTGTTCTTCCTTAGGAGATCTTTAGTCCCTGTTTTGTAGGAAGGGTTCCACAGGACTTGGATTCCCTTGCAATATTTCGGTATCTATCTTCTTTCAAAGAATTTTGATCCATTGCATTATCCATGCGATGGCTGTCCACTCATACAACAGTTTGATTGTCCAAACCACCTCTAATAAGTGCGTCCATTCCTTATTTTCCTCTAAACCTCTGAGATCAAGGAGTCGGATTAAGTTTAGTTTACTTCATCTAGCTGCAGTTTATTGTCAGTTCAGAGACGTTTGCAGGGGGAACTTGCAACTTCTTACCCGAAAGGATGAGTATTTTGCTATTAAGGCTGTTTGCCAGTATTTCTATGTTTATTTTCTCGACAAAAAGGTTGAAAATCGTTAAATGACTCCCTAACTGTAAATATCGGTTAATGGGGCAGAAATCACATAAGGAAGTTGCGGATCCTGCCCTTTTTAAAACCATCATCCATATTTATGACTTTCTGCTGAAGAGTTTCTTGAACAGTATTCGGTTGAATAACGACCCAATTGTTTTGACATATGGTACCTTTGCCGAGATAAGTGTCAAATTACTACAGGTAACACGCTGTGACAGCTTTGGTGTTATTTCTCTGTTTCTGTTGACTAGAAGAATGGCTTCTTTTCATCCCGAAATGTTTGAAGATTAGGCAGTTTTGATACTTTAGTATGTACTCATTAGAACCACTAAATGCCATGACCAGATCCGTGTGGGATGTTGAAACCGTGTGGGATGTCGAAACCATGCAGCACACCTTGGAATCGCAGTTCAATACAGAATATTTGAGTCCTTGGCAATTGATTAACAACATGTTGGATATGAGCATGAAATTTATGGAGTGATGAAGGGTTAATTTTAAGGTAAATAAATATAGAGGAAGGGTGACTTTACTCTTTGTTTGGAACTGGTTGGTTGGATGTTTCCGCTACTAGCATATTTTACACATCTAGGTTTGTAGGTCATCAATAATTTTATGCCGTGCAAGGCTGTGATACATATAAGCTGTGAATCACAATTTTTTTCTTTTGGTTTTTCACATGCGAGGGTCATTTAGGGAAACTCTTTTTCTTTTGAAAATTTAAGGGGTCAAAACGGGGCTTAATGCTCCTCTTTTCGGTTTCTTACCTTAGCGCAGGTCTCCATTATAATTATAATAAGTGAAATTCCTTTGCTGAGCGTGAAATCCTTTTGGTTTTGAGATCTACACAAACTACCACGCAAATAATCTTTTTAAGGCTTCATCAAAAAATCGGGGAGGACTTGCACTAACTCAGATGTCCTTGCATCAGCCCACCGGTTGTTTAGTGGAGGATACTGCAGCCGCAATGCAAAGTTCGAGAAAAAATCCAGATACTTTGATCTGCGTCGTTTGCAGAAACTCAGCTTTTCAGATTACAATGCAAAGGATTTCACGTAAAAATTAAGGTTTGAAGAATGTTCAAGTAACATAAACACTCAAATCTGGTGAACATGATATCCGTCAAGCTTTCAGGAATTGAGCTTTGGGAAGTTGATAGCGGATTCAAATTTCTTCAGAACACAAAATTATGTTTTCGAGTTCAAGGCTCAAATCCCTGCGTGTTCATATGTGTTACAATGTTAAGCCAAACGAGTGCTATGTGCACTCACCTGAAACAACGTGCAGTGATTGAATGTTTGGCGACGAGAAAGATTACGCCTACATATATTTATCGGCGTTCCGAGGCTGTTTATGGACCTGAGAATGTTGACAGAAGAACTGTGAATACGTGGGCCACAAAAAACAAGAATTTTGAGCCGGATAAGTTGAATACTTCGGCGAACAAGGCTGTGCTCACTGCTTTCTGGGACGCTCGAAGAACTGTGATGATGGAATACTTCGAAAAAGGTGTATTGTAAGTTCGGGCCGCTAGATTCAGATGTTACAGACATTACGTAAGCATGTTTGACGAGAACTTATGCACCAGTGACCAAGTTTTACTGAACCATGACAATGCCAGACCACACACGTCATACACCACTCAAGAAGCATTGGAGCGCCCGAAATTTGATGTTGTTATTCACTCTCTATACTCCCCGGATTTGGCACCGTGTGTTTTTGACTTGTTTCCTCTATTATAAAGGACCTTGAGAGAAACAGATACGCTAGTTATGAAGAAGTGAAAGCCGCTGTAAGCAGTTGGATTCGGAATCAATCGGAAGAATTCTTTAGGAACGGCTTTGAATAATGGGTCCAGCGATGGGAGCACTGCGTAGAGCGAGGCGCAGACTATGTGGAAAAATAAATATGTGATTTTAAGGCTAAATTATTCTTCTTCAATTTTTTTTTAAATTTGTGAATACCCTACTTCATTCTCGAGTTATAAGCAAGTTTGCTTTACTTTTCAGCCACGAATTCTGTCGATTTTTTCGGCAATAATCTTCCAATCAACACAGACTGAGATTTCATCAGTTCATGTGTAGTTTTAGAGTGCAATATATGGTACGTTGAATAAATGGAATATTTGGAAAATAGTATATACTAGCGCATAAACTTTGTATGAGTTAAACTGCGCGAACCGGATAAAAAAAACTTGAGGAAGGGCATCATGTTTAAAAATAATACGCCTCAAACTGCGACTTAGAGTACTGTCACACCAAGAACCTACAGGTTTATAAAGCTCAAGTCGCGATGGTTGCAAGGGGCTAATCGGCTTCAATACCCATTGTTTTATACAAGCTATTTTCGATGTTTTTCCCAACCCAAAAAGTATCGATTCCGGGGCGTAACGAACGTGGAATTTTGAATGAATGACATTTGCATCGCGCAGGTATTGAACGGAAAGTGGTGAGAAAAAATGCAAATAATAAAGCGAAAATAGATGTTTGTAAGAACAACTTATCGACAAATTCTATTCAGCTATTATAACTTTAGATGAAAGTGTAAGATAAACTCAGTCAGACAACCGGGATACTAGGCCTCCAGATGAACGCACAGATGAGGCTAGTCAAAATATCCTTGGAAATTGAAACTAACCGTAGAAACCTTGATGCTTGACAGCTCTACTTCTACTACAAACATCCCTCCTTAAAATCGACATGTTCCAGGATAGATCTACGTAATCGGCAAAACGACCACTCCAAGTCTGATATTACAAGACATTGACATTCGAAGAAATGTCAATGTCAATTACCTTCTTATGATTGCCCCTCCTTATAATTGCCCAATCGGATAAATAATTGGTGATAAACATTGTAGATTCGGAGCTCTGCCAGAAAATCTTGCCGACTTCAATATTAGCGTGGGCAGATCAGAGTTGGATGGAACTAACGTAAATCCGAAGCAAATATAAGCCAAAAGCGTACAGAAATGCAATAAATTACCAAGAAAACAAAACAAACAAACTTCAAACCGATATTCCTTTTAAATTTTTAAAATTTACTGACATTGAGCAACTTGGACAACGCCTGAATATCGGGGAATACTTCTAAAATATTCTGATTGCAAACAACAAGCAGTTTCCGTCCCGTAGGTAAAATATGAATTGTCTTAATCATTGTTTCACGGACATTAGTGAAATCCTTTTAAGAGTCCTTGCTACAGCAAATACTGCCTCGTTTTTTTAGTTTTTAAAAAAAAAAATCAACTTTGTTAGTAAGCCAGCATTTTTTGTGACTAAGAATGGTTTAAAAATTCATTGAATTTGGCTGGCAACGAACTGTCTCTATTCTGCATAAGTTTCAGAGTTCTCATAAATTTCGATTCAAAAAGAATAACTCTGGCCCTAATTGTTGATCTAATCATAAATGCAATGCTGAATTTTCAAAATTCTAAAGAAATTTCCACGCGATGTTGAAATCGCTTGCGTTCATACAAAACCAATATAATTCGCAATAATGATTTTAGCTGCTTATTGTCAGTTGAACAAAAAAGAAACTTCTCCAAAAAGGACGACTACCAAACCACAAAATATTGGTCGTAAAAATATGCGTTGTTCTGATTTTCGACAATTTGTATTCTTCCATTTAATGGTCGTGTCGTGAATAAATCCGATATGAAATATTCTGAAGAATGTTATTGTGGCATCATCTTACAATAATAACTGCAACAATAACATTTTATCACACTTCCCATTTGATACGACTTGGAGCGACGGCCACTTATACGACAACAAAGGATCAAGCCTCAAAGCTTCTGTTAACAGTCCTCTAAACAACTTCGAGGGTGGTCGATGCGTTTCATGGGTGTTTGAGAAGAATTTGGTAAGATGAAGGTAAGATAAGAGATAAAATGATGCTGGAGTTGGAATGGTGATCCTTTTGGTGGATATGTCCTAATGTTAAACATTGAACACTTAAATTCAGCCTTTTCAGCATTTATTTTGGGAACAAGGGGTTCATGTGTCTATAAAACGCAGCATACAGTGCATTTAAGGAAGAACTGTGCAAATTAAGATTGTTAGTTGGAAGCTAAACGCGTTTCAGGAAATATTCCAAAAAAGTCAAATAAGGAAGAAAAAGCATCGTTGCTTTTATAAATCAACAAACAAACATATACTTAGCTCTCCATTGTAAGGAGTTTGGGCAAAATACAGAAAAGCTAGACCTAAAATGAACAAAATTAAGGAATCATAATAATTCACAGGGAGATCATCTACAAATTATAAACGCGTTGCTCGTCCTTAGAACGACATGCCGCACGATTATATTTCATGCACACTATCACGACTTTGTTCAGCTCGATTTGCTTGAAGGATGCCACGACTGTTGCTGTATACTGTACATTTGTTCAAGCGTATCAACGTCAAGGACATCCTCAAGCAAAGGTTAGCACTTTTATAGCGTTTAACAAGTCCTCTTAAAATTCTTTTCACTCACCAGAATAACTACTTTCGCAGCAGCCATATTTGAATTTATGTGTTACGTGATCCTTGCATCCACAGCGTACAAAATGTAAGCGAGTTGTTCAAATTGGCTCAAAGAACTTGGCGAACTTAAAGACCAGATTATGCCGAGAATAAAAAGAAGGAAATGTTTTTTTCCTGATAGGAAGTATAAATGAATACAGTGTGTTACATTGGTGTCCTGGATTCATCTTCCACTTACAACAAATTATGGAAAGGACACTGCTATCACCGGTCGCACCGTGGCTGCACCAGTTCTTGGTTCCAACGCACTCAACCCAGTCAGCTAAGACTTTTCAATACACTTTGTTCAAAAGTGTATTGAGGCCTTTCGATTTTTAAAACAACTTTTGATATATACCTATCGCAAGGACCAACTGACAGAGTTTCAAGGCGAGTTAGTGTAAATGGGATATGTAAAATGAGGCAAGTCGGGAATACACTTTTACTTATCTGGAATCTGCTTACAGAGCCATCAGATACATATTCAGAAAAAAACGCTCATTTTAACAGTGCGTAGGTAACATATGCTGATTCGATTGGTGCACGAAACGAAATCATATTCCCCGAGAATGCGAGCAGTATTCAGTCAGCGAGGCAGATCAAGGCAGTTTGGGTTATAAATATAAATGCGAGAAGCACGTCCTAGCAATGTTAAATTTATTGCAAGTCGTTAAAAAAGCTTTAATGTTGTTTTTTCTGCTACTCATGCTCAATCCTTGTTTCAATACGAGTTTTCAGTAGACGTCAAACCAATTTTCGAAATATCTTTAATTATTTTCAAGGAGGAAATGGATATCAGCCAAACTACTACTAAAAGAAAGTACATTTTAGGTGGCGTTGATGGGCAAGCATGTTCTCGGTTAAATAAGGGGTCACTTTTTGAAAACTTGGCCCAAACTGAATAAAAAAAGCCATAACCTCAAATATACTACAAAAAGAACAGTTTTGACCGTCAAATTTTGTTACACAATGTTATTTTGATGTTATTGTGCCTTATATATTGCAGACACTCATTCCACTTTTAAATCTCTCGGGTCTCCTAAGATCATCAGGTTGAAATGGCATAGGGGCTGTCATTGCTTCCCCTAATTTTAATCCCTATCCACCTTAATAGTCAGGTACTTGGATATAGTACAAACCAATATAAAATCTTCGTGATAAGCAGGGTAAGTAAAGCCCGTAATTGAAGGGAGTTGATTTACTCTCTTTTTTCGCATTACAGCACTATAGATTTTACTCCAATGGTCTTCGAAGGTGGAAACATTGTGCAGATAATCCTGATCTCAGTGTACTGACATTTCGACAATTCGATGCCAGCCAATAAATTCCAGGCCCTTCCGGAGCATACACGAGGGAAACAGACAATCTCTTTGGATGCGAATGATACAATCCTGCAGCACAATTTTTATGGAAGCAACGCAAAAAGTAACAAATGACTTGCTAGTGCAGTAAAAAAAGTGACAATCTAGTTAATTATTGAATAACCACTATCCAAAATTAAGCTCTTTTAGGTTACCAAGTAACTTTTATTGCCAAAAACTAAATCGTTGCCAGTAGTGTTGTTACCATATTCACAACAGAGCCATTGACAGACTTGCACAGTTCAGAGCTGATGACTCTCCTAGCCAGCTGGACCAGCAATGTATCCTTTATGAGGAGCGAAAAGGCGAAAATTCCCATTATTATATCACAAACCGAGAAGAATAGATTGGAATGGTTACACAATGGCTACCAAATGACGTATAAGCTCATATCATGCGAATCCACTGGTTTTAAAAATATCGACAAAAAAGTGAAGTACACCAAAAGTTGACTAGTTGTTGATTCCAGTGAACTATTGGGACAATGCGTACCATCAAAAAACAGGAAAAGTAAGCTTCTGGCACAGAGGACTGTAAAGACTCAGAGAAACACTCTCAAATGCTTGAGGTACTGATTGCTAAGACTACGAACTAAATTGTTTAAAATTTTAAAAACCACTGTGAAAAGAGAAAGTCTTGGAACCGCTTCGGCTAGACTATGGAGGAAGTAACTGAAACGTCTAAGCGAAGCTGTCGTAAGCTAAGCTCTTTGAAGGAGAAAATCGCATGTTAACAACTACCTCGAAGTGGCAAGGGATCGTGGATAAAACAGAGCATAGAATGTATCGAGCTCCTATTCAACCAACACTTTTCGGGCCCATCAAAAAAAGAGATCAAACGAGTGACCAACATCAACCCTAACTACACGCTCCTCCGTCATTGGAAGAAATGGAAAAGGAAGAAAAATTTCTGTGGGTCTTTAACGTTTTGGCGTCATAGAACTTGCCAAGGACAGACAAAATGTGTCCAACCGTGCTCATGAAAGCTAACATCACAACATTAAGGAACTTGGTAAAAATATACAAACTCTTTCCATCTGAAAGATATATGAGATTGAACATTCAGTCTGGAGAGTGGCTGAAATGTTTTTCGTACAAAAGCCCCGAAAAAACAAGTCAACCCAAAGCAAAGGATTAAGTAGCTATAAGCTCAACGTCATTTCTGCTGCAAATTCTGGAGCGAAAGCGACGCGTCACTGCAAATCAATCACGCCATATATGAGAGGTACTGATGAGATATAGAAGATGAGGACCTCAGACAAATGAGAATTCAGAAAAAGGGCTACAGTGGCGTTCTTCTAAAAGAAAAAAACTAGCCTAGACTACGCTAGAAAAGCGCGGTCTAGACATAAACAACATCAGTGGGATCAGCAAGTACCTGAAGACGATTCACTTGATAACAGGTAGTGTGAAAAAGACTGGAAAAATGAGTTACCTTGCCATCAGATCCCGTCAGAAGTTGAAAACCTACTACAATGGAAAAAGCGCCTAACCTCAAAATACTTGACAGATTCGGGAGCTTTCACTTTCGAGCGTGAAACTCACAAACAAGGTGTTTAACTACCCTCAAATATGACTCCTGTGCAAGTTGAAAGAACAGAGAGAATGGCCCCGTAGAGCAACAGAGAGCTGGATAGAATTGAACTGAATATTGCCGCAACTATACGTGACCGATATACCGATCAGAGATCAGAGAAGAATAGGAAACAGAATAGATCACCTGGAAGTGCTATCGAAATTCACACCAACAGTTCCTAAACGGATGGACGAAGTGGCGCTGGATTCTCTTTCCAAGGTTATCTGCAACTCAATCATGATTATGAGATGGAGAAACATACCAGATTATTTTGCTCAACATAATGACAACTATAGTGGTCACAGAAGTGGCATGCCTGTTGTTAAGGTTATTGCTCTTAACCGTGTTACCTTACTACTATGTAGTGCAGGTTTATAGGCAGGCTCCCGAAAACACAAAAACCAGTAGTAATGTAGAATTATAATGGGTCCTCGGTATCAAAGGGGTCAAATGGGTCCCAAGTATCAAAACATCACTAGCATAGATGGAAAGGATTTCAATGGAAACATCTAGAAGTAATCGATGAAATTGGAATGACAGTAACGGCTGCAACATACGATCTGACGTAAAAAAAACGAGGAAAAACAACTTTTAGATAATAAAAGTAGCGTAGGAGGTCGATGGCAATATTAACCAGCCACAATCGTTTTTGCCAACATGCAGAACAAAAAGGAGGTTCTATGGATGACATATGTACAGCTTGCAGTGGAGAAGAAGGAGGTACAAAACACGTTCTTTAACATTATGCGAGTCCGTCTAGCAAAAACCTCACTTGGATGCAGCATATGTATTGAAATTAACATCTAACAACACCTGGATGGGAATTCTTTTTGTGGCTCCATGATGACAGTTTCAAGCATGCATAAAGTAGGGAGGGATTGATTGGAGTTGTTGTTGTTAATAAGGTCGAAATGAAGCCAAGGAGGGTAACATAAAGGTGAATTTGAGGTCGAGTTTCAACGTTGCTTTGTGATCGTTTGGCATTCTGTGGAATTTTTCGAATTGGTACCAACGGAAATATCAATGTCCGTTGTACGATGTCTTGAAGTATTGATCAACCGAAGAATTGAAGCATTGAGAAATAAAGAGTTTGAAAAGGAAGTCAACGATTGCAAGGAGTACCGATGAAGTCGCCCATATGGGTTCTAAAACTCTGAGAACCAGGAGCGTGCCGAGTAAAAATGGAAGGAAGCTGGACAATGTGTCATGATTCGATGCGTTTGACGATGAAAGAACTGACTGAGGACTGCACTTGACAAGAGGTAAGGAAAGCACTATAAGGACGGACTGGATCAAAACTTATGTGCGAATAAAAGAAAAATTGATGAACTATGATTGGTGAAAGTTGTTATTTGTTCAGAAATTTAGCAAGACAGAATGCTGACCTGATAAACCTAATGTAACTGACTGGATATTATGCTACATTTACACAGAGTTTTATGTTAGTCTAAAAGCTCACATGGCAACAAAAACCATGTTGATGGAGTGGATGCGAGACTAGTAAATTTGCTAACAGTGGTCAGAAGAATGTCGTTTCAAAAGTGCATCAAGGGTTAACCTGAACCCTTTAGACTTGTGTTATAGGAGTCTGGGAGGTGCAGAGGTTTTGATTAGCGAGGATGCCTATCCCACGAATTGCACCCAAGAGTTGGTGAAAACTCGAGAGTTTTTCTCGGACTAGAGAAGAACGCTTCCTCATCAGATGTATATCTGAACCATGGGCTGTGGTGACGCTCATGACAGGTAGCTGTCAGCCTCCCGCACGATGAGGAGACTATTGCAGCTGAAACGTGGTGCTGTTGGTATCCAAGGGTTGAAAGCATGCTGAGCTCGTCCAGGACTCCTGATCGCTGATAGCTTCTGATCCTGACTCCAAGCTGGGACCCATTGTTACAAAGCATGGGGATGCTGGTTGGCACATTGCTTCAACTCCGTCAGTGGAGACGGTGGAATTATGCTTTAACGACACGTTTCTTCGTTAAACACTTCGACTTTATGAAGTTAACATGTTTCATTAAGAATTGACGTCAAGTAAAGTATCACTGGGAGTTAATAGGCGACGCTGGCCATTACCTGCTCCCAAGAATTGACTCCAGCGTGAATAATGAATAAAAAACATTTCACAGTAAGTAGGATTGGCTGTAACGTTCGATGCAATGCATGAAAATTCTTAGCTGGAAAATATTATGGGGTTTGACTGGATTATAGCACGAGCTTTGGTATATCTACGAGGGTCGTTTGATAAGTCCCTGGCCCAAATGACAAAACGTGGTTTCACGAAAAAGTTTTTGCTGTCGCTAGGTAGATGGCACTTTCGAACGGTCTCATGAATTTTTTCAGGTTTCTGTAGGTAACAGTTTGTTTTTGGCAGCCATTCTAAGTTGACGTGTCACGCGAATCGTCAACGATGGAGCACGTCCAGTACCGAGCGGTCATAAGATATTTTTATTTAAAAGGTTTAACGCCGGCCCAGATAAAAGTCGAACTCGATCCCGTGTATGGTGAAGCCTCGCCCTCATATGCAACAGTAAAATTTTGTGTTGCTGAATTCAAACGCGGGCGTACGAGTGTTCTTGACGAGGAGCGTTCCGGGTGGCCAAAAAGTGTGTTGACGGACAAAAACGTTGAAAAAGTGCACGATTTAGTTATGAGTGACCGTCGACTTAAAGTGCGTGACATAGCTAAGTCCATAGGCATCTCAACTGAACGGGTGCATCACATCCTAACAATTGATTTGGACATGAAAAAATTAACTGCGCGTTGGGTGCCGCGCCTGCTCACAGTTGACCAGAGACGCACCCGAGTCGTGACTTCAACGGCGTCTCTCGAACTCTACCGTAAAAATCCTGACGATTTCTTGAGGCGTTTCGTTACTGGTGATGAAACGTGGGTCCATCACTATACTCCGGAGATGAAACGACAGTCGATGCAGTGGACTAAGAAAGGAGAACCGGCTCCAAAGTAGGCAAAGACGGTCCAATCGGCGGGGAAAGTGATGGCCACCATTTTCTGGGATAGTAAGGGGATTATTCTGATCGATTACTTGGAAGAGAGGAAAACCATTAACGGGGAATATTACGCAAAACTTTTGGGCCGTTTGGACCAGGCAATCAAAAAGGAACGTCCTGGTTTGAAGAAAAAGAAGATCTTGTTCCACCACGACAACGCCCCTGTCCACACCTGCGCGGTTTCCATGTCCAAATTACACGATTTGCGGTATGAGATCGTTGACCACCCACCTTATTCGCCCGACTTGGCCCCGTGTGAGTTTTTTTGTTCCCCAAATTGAAAACTCACCTCGGTGGACAAAAATTTTCATCGAACCAAGAGGTGAAAGACGCCGTTTCCCAATTTTTTGCAGACTGTGACAAAAATTTCTTTTTGAACGGTATGAAAGGACTTGAGAACCGTTGGACGTTTATGTTGAAAAATAAAAAAAAATTCCGGAAAAAATGTTTTTTTCTTACTTGGGCCAGGGACTTATCAAACGACCCTCGTAGATTAGAATGAGCCTACACTTCATACTTTATTGAAAAGTGGATTTTGACTTCCTCATCACTTAGTATCAGATACAGGTTTCAGTGTGAAATCTTGTCAAAGGCCTGTTCAGGCGACTGTCTCTGCGATCTGCAGTGTTACCGTCAATTTTTGAAGGTGTTCATTTTTTTTATGTGATTGCGCTGAACTGCCTACTTCATTCTGAACAGATTCCCTTTAAAGTTTATCACATAAGATACAAGAACTTCTGTTCTAGTGCATCATTCATTTGAAAAAATGCACTCAAAAGCGCCAGCAAATGTACGTATAAAGTAGACGAACTTGATATGGTTGGCACAAACATTGCGTCATGTATCTTATGTGATACAATGGACAGGGAACCTGTTGATCAAACTCATAAATATGTATTGATAGAAAATTATCATAATATCAAATTTTATTATATTTTTTTATAAATCAGAACTATTTTATAATTTAAACAGGATAAAAAAGATACCTTAGATTCAACCGTATATTGTAAAATTTTTGCAATTTTAAAGAAATCCATGCTATACAAGATCCCCCAAAATATAAAATATGTGATCCTACTTGAAGCGTTCGTTTAAATATTATTTCGAGATTTTTGTGTATGGTCTCAGTCAATCGAAGACATTTATTGCTCGTGGGGTAGTCAGAAGTATACATATTGTAAAGAAAGGGGCTCAGACATGAGCCTTGTGGAACTCTCGCAGGTATATATTGTATTGATGTTAGGATTCCTCGAACTTTCACCTGGTATGTCCTTTCTTGCAGAAAGGATGCAATGAGTTTTATTAGTTATGGTGAGAAATTGTTTTGCTTTAGTTTGTAGAGCAGCCCTTTATGCCAAACAGTATCAAAAGCTTTCTCAATATCCAATACTACCATTCCTACAAAGTGTCTATCATTTAATGCAATCTTAATATCTTTGGTGGCTCTGCATAGTTGGAGATCTGTTCAGTGATCGCGCCTAAAGCCAAATTGGAAGTTTGGGTGTATTTGTTACTATTCAAGACCATCATTATTCTTTTTAAAGTCAGTTTTTCGAACAGCTTGCCAAGCACTGGCATTAGACTTATGGGCCGGTAACTCTCGGGTTTATGAGGATCTATTCCTGGTTTTGGGATCGGTATAGCAACGGCATGTTTTCAAGAAGAGGGAAAGTGGCCCAACTTGAGACATGCATTAAAAAACAAACACGTAGAAACAATTGCGTTTCTAAGGAGGTTCTTCAGTGCGATATTCGAAATTTCGTTGATGCCAGGGGCTTTACTGTTTTTCAATTTTTTCATCAAGTCTGTATATTTTCTTGACTTGTTTAGCTCGATGTGGGGGACATTCAAGAAAGACGTTGTTTCTTCAAAGGATCTATTCACAATTATTTCCGTAGTGAAAATTGACGCGTCTTGAGCCCGCCAAACGGTTGGTGGCATTTTTAATTGTGCTTTATTGAGAAAAAGACTGGCAGATGGGGAGATGAAAATGCTTCTAATATAGTTGATTCGGAAAAATTAACATTTTCGTCACTAAACGCTATATCAAGGGTGGACCCAGTTCCAATTGGGGAGCAAAAAGTGGGTTCGTTCGGATAGTGTTCAAAAATGTTGTTTTCGGTTGTCAGCTTGTAGAGTGCACGTCCTATTTGGTTGGAACGTTACCAGTTCCATTGCCAATGTCGGGCATTCAGATCACCACAGAGGAGGTACCTATGGCTTTGCTTACAAAACGTTTTTAAACCTCTTTCGCATTGTATTACTTTTTGCTTAGTGACTTTTGTTTCTGGAAAGTAAGCTGCGTTTATTTTCAAGTTAAGGTCATGAATTATCACTCTGATATTTTCGATTAAGTTTGAAATGATTTCAGGGAGACATGAATGACTCAGTTTTTATAAATATATCTTTTGAATAGTAGGTAACAAAATCAAAGGCTTCTAAGCCCTTGCTCATGATGCTTTTGGCATTCCAAAATGGAATTTTTAAAGGTTCAACCATACAAAAATTGAACAGAGAGCTCTACAATGGCTTCAAACTGCTCCTGTTTAGTTTTGCAGTATGCTAAACTATTAATCAGATCTTGCGAAATTTGCGGCAGAATTTCTGGTGGGAAAAGGTCCCTATCATTAGTGTTTAATACAGAAGGTTGTCTCTGCTGAGAAGCCATGCTAAATGTAGCGCTTGGAGTGACCTGGATGGGTATTTTTATTTGAGATAACTGCGATGGTAAAGCAGGAAAATTAGTCTCCACCAGATTAAATGCATTTTGATTTTTTGGTGACACTCCTTTTTGAGGATTGCTTCTGTTTAAGGATTACTGCTTAATAGAGATATATTCTTTCCTGCATTGACACTCTGGTGCATTGGCAAAATTAGAACCCTTGCAATTGCTACACATAATCTTTTCTTTTTGCTCGTTAGTGAGTGTGCATTAACTTGTGTTGTGCGCGCCACTGCAAATCGAACATCTTGTTGTGAGATGGCAGTGACTCGAGCCATGTCCAGAATTTCGACTAAAATGGTCACAAAAAATATAACTTTCCACCGTATATAATTCTGTGCATAATCTAAAAAAGTTATTAAGCAAAATTGATTTGAAATAGTGCTTGGCTTGGTGGCATCTAACTTCGGAAGTGCAGCAATTGAGACGGATCTAGAGAAAATTATCTGATTTGTGGTCAAGGACCGGAACACAATAAAAGTTCAAAATTTAATCACAAAAGTTTGATAGTTTCTGAAAGATGGTAAATAAGCCTTTGAAATTAATAACTTTGGCTGCAGAAAGTGACAATGTTGAATATAAAGTGCCATATAAATTTCTATACAAGAGAATGAAAATTTAGAATAAATCTTGAATCCTCGAAAATTTAAACTGTATCCTTTTTTTATGGTTCGGAAATTCTGACGCAAAGCTTATTATTTAATTGTAAATCCTTAATATTTGTGGTTCTGCATAAAATGTAGAAGTTTTTTAGTGGAGTTTGTAAGCTATCGATGACGCTTATGACGCCATCGATCGTCCTACATGACTTTTGATGATTCTTCATGGAATGCGAGAGTATTTTTAAAATTATTTACGTGATTTAACGGCCAGTTCGTTTCTGGCAATGCAATTGTAAAGATGTCCTGAAATATAAAATTTGTGAAGCTTCAATCAACATGTATTCATTGGGGAAACCGTTTGAAAACCAATCAAAATATGTTGGGAGCTGAAACACTCATTCTAAACCTATGGATTGCGTCCTCAAGTGGAATGTGAATAGCGAATTTTGAAGAGCTCAGCAAATTTTCTTGCATCCTCCGTAGTCCAGCACTCCTATTTCATCCATAGTCCAATGTGGAAGCAAACAACGATGTATAGGTCTCCACACAATTAAGCGAACAATTACAGCCGAAACTATGCAACAGGCAGGATAGCGTCGGTTTCCAATAGAACACAAAAAAAACCCTAAACAACCACCACGCTAAACATTGCGAATAGTTTTGTTTTATTGCAAACATTTTCTCGGAACAGTGTGGAGAAAGAACGAACCAGCAAGTTTGTGGATTTAATTTGAAACGAATTGGTGGAATATTTGATTAGTTTGGTTAGGATAACTGCAGTCCTTCAAAATAAAACTGAAAGCACTTTTCAGATTGGAAAACTAGTTGCAACCACACGTTTATAACAATTTCTTTGCACGAGTAACATTCAAATGCCATTTATTTATCAGTACAAGGCTTCCACTTATTTAGATGATACATTTTGAACAAAACCGAATACTCCTTCGAATCAACTTTCAACAATTGATTGAGTAGGACATTGTTAATATTTCTTCGTCTTCAAAACTCGTAACTTCTTTAAAATATGTTCTAAAAAAGGTTAGCAGATTGCAGCAGGGAGCTGGTGGGTTTAAACTCAGCCACAAGCCTTCCAATGGAATATCCTTTTTTTAAAAGCCTTGTCTATTTACCTTAGACGCCAATCTTAAAGCATATTTACTTCAGCCTGGTATTCCAAAACTTCTAAAGGCCAAAGCAAATTGAAATCCTAGTTGATAAAAAGATCGTTGGATGACAAGAGAGCTCCTTCAAACAGTGAAGGCGATATCTAAAAATCCCACTTTTGGACATGACCCTTCACGTCATTTTATAAACCGTCAGCAAGGACATAATCAGATTTATTTTGAAGGAGATGAGATCAAGTGGAGGAGTCTGATCTTTGATCAGATTATTTGGAGAACATCCTACGCACAAGAAAATGCGGACTTTCAAAGAAGCTCCAGTAGAAACTGAAGAGTTTAGACTTTCTTTATTTCTTCAAAATAAATCGTTTCCCTGCCATTTCCTGCCGCTGAAAAACACGTATTCTGCCGGTAAAATGATATGGCAGACATCTGAGTTCGGAGCAAAGCTCAATTTCAAGTGTAAGACCAGGAGCGAGGAGTCGTTTCGTTTCGATTCAGTATTCAGAAACTACACTTTCTAGTGCAAACCTAACTCAAAGCAAACTTCTATCATTTTTTGAACTTAGGTGCAATGGTATATGGTTCAATGAAAAAGCCCAACGCCTGGGTGGGATAAACTCAGCTCCAGGGCAATCAAATGAGGTATTGCTCAATCAAGGGCTCGTGAACAACGCCAAGACGGGCCATCTCGTATT
The DNA here is from genome assembly GCA_954870665.1 of Stratiomys singularior. Classification (NCBI taxonomy): domain Eukaryota; kingdom Metazoa; phylum Arthropoda; class Insecta; order Diptera; family Stratiomyidae; genus Stratiomys; species Stratiomys singularior. The sequence continues at coordinate 23,528,180 of OX940880.1, forward strand.
TTACTGACTCTATTCTTCACTTTCCTTTCAATGGTCCTTCGTACATTCGTATATTATGTGCGTTTCGAATTTCTTTTTTACAAGGTTTCAAAGTCAGATTGAGCTACATGATTACTTGGCCAATGCTATCTATTCATTGGAGATCAATACAAATGCTTCGCGACGCCCATACGTTAACACTTCTAGCTCTGGTGGATTGCTAGTAACGCAAACATTGAGTATTTCATTGAAATGGTGCTGCTTCGATTCACAATGAGGGGAACTCCCCTATGGAGTGGGCAACTTGTAACTAAAGATGTCGGGAACTTGACTTTTAGAAAAACTTGGTCTTCCTGCAAAACATCTAGACAGTTCGATATCTTACGAAGAACAGGGAAAACATGTACCAAGCGTCTAGAATTTGCAGTTCATAGTGTTTTAAAAGTCACAAAAAGCACAAAACTCAGAAAGAACGAATAGTAAAGAAGTCTACACCAGATCAAAATGTTGAAGTCAAGTTGTGAATGATCTGTATTATTCTCAACAGCGGTTATACCAGCCAGTGTCAAATGTTAGTGTTCCTCGTGCATAGGAGCTCTGAACCCTTGACTTCAGACAGCTAATGTCGAAGCTTGGCACCAAAAGGATCGTCTGGCCCTTAGGGGACGAAATTATTTGAGTTCTTTAACGTGTAAAACCGTACTACATTGTGTTCATCTGACACCAAAATTACCCCATTTTTATTAGAAGATGTAGCTGGCTGAGCTGGACAAGGAAAGTCCTAAGGCCAAATGGAGTTCCTGCTAAGATGTAGCTAATGATCTTTTCCTTTTAGCTTGACCTACTCCTTAGCAAATAAAATGTCAAAACGTTATGCTTCTCGGAGCTCTATAAGGAAGTGAAACTCGTACTGGTCAGCAAGGTAAACGAAAAGAAGAAGTTGCCAACCGAATACCGCACACTGACGTCTGCAAGAGTCCACAATAAAAAGCAAGGACAAAGTCATTATCACGGAGACTGACCGTGGTACCACTTCACCGTGGTACCACTATTCAGAAATATATATAAAACCTCACTATCGTATGGTATATTCTTCTGCTTCAACCAAATAGGACTCATAGCTTTATATTGAATGTGTGTGTAAGCGGTCGTGTCGGCGGATTTTACAACAATGTGGAAAAGATAAATATCGGTTGGTGGTTCCATGACCGTAAACAGTTGGTTAAAAGAGTTACAACGTGTGCGCACTTCGATTTTTGATGAGCGAAGTCCAGGTGCCCCAAATACGGCTACCGCGGAGAATAAGGTTTCAAAAATCCACCATATGTTTATTGGGAGATCGCCGATTGAAGATACGTGGGATAGCAGAGGTAGTAGGCGTCTCAAAGGACCACGTGTGTTATATCGTGCATAATACATTTAGTCATGAGAAAGCTGTGAAGCTACTTCAGTGTTACTAAGGGGAGAAGGCCCAAAAAAAAAAATTTAAACCTCAGGAGATAAACTTAATTGCCCAAAGATGTGCAGATTTGAATTCTGCATCGTTTTAAGACCTTTAAGGAACAATGGGTCCACTGGTGCACACCAGATACCAAGGAACAGTGGAAACCCTGAACTGTACCCGGCGAATTTACTCCAAAGAAGGTGAAGACTATCCTATTAGCATGGAAGGTGATGGCTATTGTATCTGGGATTCACAAGGTGTGAACAAGGTGTAAACATTTACGGGTCTCTACTATAACGAATTATCGGGCCGATTTGACCCTGAATTGCAGAAAAAAGCTACTGTTTGGCGAAGAAAAAAGTGATCCTCCACCATGACAACTCACTCAACTCTTTTTGTTTCCGATCTTGAAAAGTCACTAGCAGGGCAGAAATTTGATTCGCATGGTTTGCAGACCTTGAGAAAATGTATTTTTCAGACGGGTTAAAAAAGTCGGAGCATCGTACGATCAAATTTATCGAGCTGAAACATCTGCGAGATCGGAGATGAATCTCCTTTTTTCCAAAATTTTTGTTTTTCTTGTCGGCTCTAGTCGGACCGATGCTCACAACCGTTGGCCAAGAAAATCTCGTGATAAAATATTTTCAGGCAGTTTTGACACTTAAAAAAGGTATACTGGAACGTTAGCTTTCTACGGCAACTGATGGGTTTCTTACTCCCTTACTCCCTTTTGGCACTCCCTTTCCGTATGCTTTCAATGGGCTCTACATTCTTAGGGCGTCGGTAGGCTTTGTAAAACCAATTGTGTCTAGAGTCAGCCCAAAGAAATGTGAAAGATTTTTGAGGATAAGCTTTCAAGTTGACAAAAGAAACGTTTAGTGAATTCACTAGGAAAATTGGACGTTTAGAAGCACCACATGTTGGACTTTAACAACCTTCACCTTGCTACCACAAAAAAAGGTTTACCGACTCAAATAATTCAAACTTAGGACCGTGTTAAGCGACGAACTGACAAATTTATAGAAAAATTTATGATGAATCAACGTCTCAGTTTTTTAAGAAAAAAACTGTAGTCGAAAGCTACAGCGAAGTATACTGCCGTCAAACATTAGAGACTGAACTATTGCAGAATGAAATAGAGGAGCCTAAGAAAAACAGAAAGACTATTTAGAAAAGTGCACAAGGTGAAACCAGAAGCAGATTGCAACGATCTGGGTGAAGTTTAAAGGCTTACAAGTCAACTGAAAAAGAAAAAAAATGATATAATAAAGTCTCTCAGACCTTAAAAGAAACTACACGTAGAAAATGCTACAAGAAGTTATTGATTGTGCGCTAGCAATAGCCGGAGAGTCTCAAAACAATACTGGATCAACACTTTTCGGGTCTAACAGGCCAGCTTATTTATAAAAAAAATCAAATAGACAATTTATAAATGGTTCAGTCTGAAGGGAGTTCGTAAGTAAAGTTCCTTCTGGACATCAACAACTATAAGGTTGATAAAGGGAATCGTCATCGCTCCTTTTCACTCCACACTAATCGCATGAAGTTGATCAAGTTTATCTGTTGCTAGTAAAAGTAATCTTTCTGGTATATCGAAGAAACCAAACCTGAAAAAAACATGTGCTCGTTACCAAAGCGATGCATTTCTTCAAACTTTAGGGACTGAACCATGCGAAAACCAGCCACTAACTAGATCTTATTATCTCAAACTAGATTGTTTGATTGATTGTTTGTTAAAGCCTTTAAGTATCTAGGGATGGTTGCAAAGGACACCAAGTAGCATACCTTCCAAGATTCTCTAAAAAACTGGCAGGGCATGAAGTATTCAACAAGATAGAGAGAAGTGACTTGCACAAAATATAATCTGGTAGCCATCATTGATGTCAAAGGAGCCTGTTACGATGTGATGGCAGAAGAAAGAGTAAACTTGTACGTTTCCAAAGAAGTGGAACCAAACCATTTTGACCAACTGGATGGCATCCATACTAATTAAATGAGGCTCGGGGCAATCAAATTAGCCAAATCGAGGGTTTTCAAAGATTCCCTGCAGAGTTTATCCTTAATAGTTTGGCAAAACTACTTCTAGCATTATATCTTGTTCAACATTAGTTCCAAACGCCTAAACCAAAGATGGTTCAAAATGCCTATTAACGATATTTTCACACCGTTCGGAAGAGCGTTTCTGCAGACAATATTCAGTAAATGACAGACCAAGTTTCTCCTGAGGCAGAACTGCGCATCAATGTAGACAAAATAGGACTTTCATAATAGAAAAAGCGCTAGAAACTTATAAATTTTCCTCTCCATAATAGAAGACACGCAAGAATGTTTGGTCAAAAGGAGAAATACTTTACAAAAGCCCTGGGCGGCGTACGCATCTAGGAACCGCACGTAGAAGAAGTCGGAATAGCGACTCAAGCACGTAGGGGTTAAAGTCCAGAGTTGTCTAGTCACCTAGGAAGGGTTAGTGTGGTGACCAAAACCACAAAAACATAAATCTTTATAAAACTAGAAACTATTTAGAATTCACGGCTGAGATTGATGCTAAAGGATACACATAACCTAATACGGGCATATCTAGTGAGCATCGAAATATTATTCAGAAGGAGAATGACCGACGATAAAAGGTATGAGAGGGTTGATGCTGGAATTAAGGTCTTTGACAAGTCATAGATTAGCTGAGTTCACAGACTGAATACCTTTAAATGGCCATGAAATGAGAAATAGTAAATAGTAACAACCAATTTTTTCGGTACTTGACGCGTACTTAATTCCTTGTACATGGTGTCAGAAGCCGTTTAGGTGCTATGCATTGTCAAAAGAAACTAAAAAACGTAATTAAAAAATAATTATAACAATAATATTTTTTTTTTTTTTTTGGGAGGTGAAGGCTATTTACACCCTGAGTGTCGGACTCCCGCAACCGGACTACCGACTAAACACCTCCTCTGTCACACCGAGAACCTGGCCTAGAACTGTTTGTCACATTACTTCGTACTTCGGAATGCTAATACTTCGGAATAATAATAATCATAATAATAATAGGGGGCAACTGAACAGTCGCACCTGCAGCGAAGAAGGAACAAGGTAAGGAAGACAGGTGTTAATTGAAAATACAAAGGCCGCACACAAAGGCCGAAGGATGTTATTTTTAACCGACTAGCTCACCGCGCGGGCATGGGGGGGTTTTACGACATTATAAATGCCTGATCCTTGCATATCACACCCAAACACACACACATACAAAATTCTTACTACTTCATTTTAAACAAATTTTAAATAAAAATACAAATATAAAGTAAGTAACAAGTAAGTTAAGATACTCGTATATATGAGAAATAGTCAATTCACATACATCAGTCCTGCTGCGTTGATTCTGATCACTTATGCTACCTCCAACATGAGTTTTTATCTCAGCTCGATTTCGGGACTTCACCCGAGCGTCATCTTTCACGATATCCTCAACTTTGTATCAACCAGAAACGATCCCCTCCTTTGGTTTGCAAATTACAGTGCGCAAGTTTATATTCATCCAAGTGTTTTCAAGTGCAGTCAAGATACTTCAATAATCCGTCAAACACCAACAGACATCATGCACGTTCCGAAAAGCTTGTATTCAATTTTCAGCCATCCACTGCTCAGTATGATAAAAATTATTACAGTTGTATTCACAGCAAGGGTCCGTTTTTCTATCTTTTACTTTTTCTTGTCCTTGTGCTTTACTCACTTTTTTTTTGTTCGATTTTTAAAATTATCTTACTACTCATTTTTCTTTCTTAACTCACGGTCTTTCTTGTTTTACACTTTATCTTACTTCACGTTTTTTCCTTTACATTTACAATTTCTCCTTCTTATAGCTAGTTGTTGACGACGAAGAAGTGAGTTCTATTGATTGAAAATTTGTGGCAAGTGTTCCGAGAATTTAATGGAGATATTTTTTACTTAGACTTTTTTTCTACTAGGACTTTTTTTACTAAGAATTTTTTTTCTTATTTTCACTGAGACTTTTTCCTAATTTTTATAATTAAATTTTACTAAATACCTAAATTTTATTACAAAGGCTTTCATTTCAACTCTAGTCTTAGTTCTACTTTATTTCGCTTTACTTTATTCGCGTATTTTATTTCGCGTATTACTTTATTTTTTCTTTCAACATATATAAGTATTATTTAACTATGTAACTTTATACTTATTTAACTTATATAAATATTATGATTGCAAATTCAAGTATTAAACAAAACTTAATTATAACTGATAATCGTACATGCTATCTTATATTTATTTATTTTTTGTTTTATCTCTTTATGTCGCTTACAAAACGGCAAACGCAACACAGGACGATAGGTATGCACTAAAATTGCATCTAATCTGGGTTAAATGAAATTATTTTCGATGTCTCAGGGAAGTTAAAAATCAGAAGCAAGTTGAACGATAGCTTTTGGAAGGAAGTAAGTTCGGCTTCGAAAAATAGGAGTGGCTGCAGGATAAGCAAAGCATTTTTCTTTTGAATCCTACAACAATAAATCCCAATAATTTTTTGTAAAAACTCTACAGTACAGGCTACATCTGTCTCGTTTGACAAACTGAACGACTGACTTTCATAAGTTGCACTTTAAGAAAGGAGGAGGAACATTTTCTTCGAGGCTGGCCTAGCCTAATTAATAAGCACTTCAATTGGCTACGCAGAGAAATAGGACTCTCAGACAGGCGTTGAGCTGGAAATTCTCATTATCTTCTGTAGGGCCACAAGATTAATCGTATTTGTAGACTGAGGTATACGTGGGTATTACAGAGTAAACACAAGGTTTGGCTATATCGAACCCCCAAAATAAGAACCAAAAATAAAATAGTATTTTGAAAAAGTCTGAGAAAATATCCTACGCTTGTTGTTCGTATGTTAATGTATAAGATGGAAAGTTGCTGATGACCTGCTGATATTGACCGTCTCCTGGGAGCGTTCCGCAAAAAAATCATCATGCTTTAAATGAAAATTATTTTACTAGGAGACTAACCACTCATGATTAAACCAACGAGCCAAGGCTGAACTCCCGAAGGTTCTTGGGAATGCTCTTCCTGAAGATTGGTTGTAAACTTCACAAAACATTCATTCCTTGCTAACTGTCGCATCCTGCGTGGTATATAGTGGTCAAAGTACTTGCCAGAGCGCTTCTGCATGTGCCTGAGGCTATCTTCGGGATAGTGCCCAACGACAATCGATACTCTGCGAAATTTTGTTTCATAACTGATTTTCTTTGAACGCACCTTGGCAACTCTCAGTGACTTATTCGTTTATCATGAAAACTAAATAAAAAATTCCCCTTTTGAAAAAAAAACTTTCATATGGTAACTGCTAAGCACAAAGGAGTGGTGTTCCCTATTGTTGAGGCATAAAATTATAGTTCTTGCTCTATGAACAAAAGGATATAAACACTGCAGGTTGTACTTAAAGCTTAGTTAAAACAATCTTCAAAATATTTAATTTATACTGTTTCCTATCCCAACTTCAACGTAACTTCTACTTAATTTTTCAAATTCTACACTCTTCAACAAATACCGACCATAAGTTTACAATTTTTCAATGTTCCCATACACACATACACATATATATTCATACAAGGGTTATCTTGAGCTACAGATGCTGCCCAACTTGCAATTTTCTTCCATTCCAATTCATCATAATCCACGCAAGGTGTTTGCATTCAGGATATATACAATATGTGTGCTATGACTGGCGTGATGATGATGTATGGCGGCAAGGAAAATCTGCATATTGGCGAAAACTTTTCACCATACAAAATGAACGAACATTAAGTGTCCCAATCTACTTTATATAAGCGGCTTGGAACACATATGAATGTGTGTATATTTTGTTTAAAACTGTGAAGATATCATTTTATTGCTGAATAGCGACTTCTTCCGTACAGGATACGAGTTTTCCATAGCAGAATATTTCTTGGGCACTTGTACTAGTATCTTCCACGTTATTAGTCCCTCGCTTAGCATTTAGGTTAAACTTTAACTTTTGCAGTTTATTGTAAGAATTTTGTACTCTCTCGGAAGGATGACTTCAATACCGACATTATTATGTATTTATATGGCCTGAAAATCTTTGGAACTTGTTTATTTGCATGTTGCATATCTATTTGGTCCTGTTTGTTGCCGTCAATTGAACGACCGCAAGAATGTGCTCTTGGAGCCAGTGATTGCATTATGTCCTGCGCGCCTTCAAAGATATTCCGTGTTTCAACTTACAGTCATTTAAGTAGGCTTTGCTTCAATTGAGTGTTAGATATTGTGTACCATGCGTCCACTCCTCCAGGGAATTTAAAGTCCCTAATCGCATTAAAGCCTTACAACCCACACTACTATGGAAAGTTTACTCAACCCGTTCGAGCTAACTGAAAAACAAATGATAAATACGTGAAAATTTTCATTTCATTCAACTTATGAATACACGAGTACGCAGTACGTGCGCTTAAATGCTTTAGATAAAATAGTCAATGTGTGGAAAGGATTCAACATAATGCGACTAGTATCAGATTCCTTGTAACTGCTTGTCGGTTCTTGCACGTTGCAAACAACTTCATTCTTCAGAATATTTAGCCGACTGATGTATTTTACTGTATCCTTCGCCGTCATGAAACCATTCCTTGTAGATTTCTTGTCATCTGCAATTTCATCTTCGTATCACGTAGTACATAATTTTTTCATGACGCGCAACTATGAACAAGAGCTGATAATGGTTCGCGCTTGGTAACGTACTCAAAAATGAAAATGTATGATATGTTAGAAGTGCGGTTAAAAAAGTTAGCATGTGAGTTGTTGCTACCATACATTTGCTTTATGTGTCGTCCAAATTTCAAAATTAACTCCGTAATTGCAAAAAAAAAAATATACAAACTTGTTAATAATTTTTGTGTTTCTTTTTGTTTTTATTTATTTTTTTTTAATTCCTTTTAATTGCAAGCTTATTCAATCGTTCCTGTAACGAGGTCTTCGATACCTTCTCATCCATTATATGGTGTTCCTCAAGGTACTGTTTTCTGACCATTTCTCTTCATTCTTTTTAATCAATGCCCTTCTTTCTGTTTCTGTCTTCGTTGCTTCCTGCATACCGAAGATTTTAAAATTGGTTAGTCTATTGGGTCACTTTAGGATAATCAGCTTCTACGCGATGATCTGGCTACTCTCAACGCTATATCCGAAAATAATACGAAAGCCGATACAAAAAACGATATTGTTGTGACTTTCATGCGTTAATACACTCAAGTGTCACTGAATGACTTTTTCATTTAAAATTTCCCAATATTTTTGAGTTACACGTCTAATGAAAGACATGGGAATTAATTATGACTGAAATGTACAATTTGACGCTTATGTCCTGAATGTGATTACTAGAGAAAGTGAATTTTTTGGCTTCATTCTAAGGTATGTACATAAATTCAATATTCTTACCACAAATGTACGTTTATTTGATTATTTTATTTATTCTATCCTACACTATTTTACTCTTGTCTGGCCACATCGCCATTCCATATAATTTTCCCTAAGTTTGCTTGCTTTGTGTCCTGTAAACGTCACATGCCTTATCAACATTATTAATTGCGTTTAACTCTTCTTCGTCTCCGTTCTTTAGAGTTGCAACTTACTTTCATCCTTTTTTCTTTAGACTATCTTTCGTCCCACTTTCTTCAGTCTTTTTTTTAATACATTTTCTGTATCGAATTTGTAACAACCAGGTTGATTATAATCTGTACGCTTATTTATGCGTCCGACAAATTTTGCTCTCTATGAGAATAAATAATCTGTATATGATCAATTTGCTCGAACTAAAACCTGCTATAGTCATCAATTTTTTGTATTCTTAGAATATGTAACGAACTCAAGTTTGGTCTTCTTCCTCCAACGTACTTCAAACCGTCACCCGTCGTCCAAGCTAAGATACTTACTCATTTTATGTTACACAGAATCGTCTCCATTTTTATTCTTACTACCATATTTTTAGTTCAATTTTATAATAAGATGATAAGTATATCAATAATATACATAAATAATAAATATTTCGAATTGTAAAATTAAAGCCGATCTTGAATTTCAATGCGCACTCGTGAATTTTTCCTTTTGTATCAATAGTGCTTGAAACTGACAACTAGCATTTGAATAAGCCACCAGAGTAAACTTTCATTCGTTTTTCACCCTAATAAGGATTTCGAGACAACTGAAGTTGTGCTACTGCATCAATTTTTGCAAGAAGCAGGTTGGCAGGCAGTTGAAAATCGTACAAAAGATTTGTCGCACTTTTGGTTACGTTTTAATAAGCATCACACATTTTTGGCAGTTTGAGGGAAAGCCCAATGAACCAAATGGAGATAAAGAGCTTTGCAAGATAGAGAGCTTTGAAATCAAACGACTAAGGTGTGTTATTGAGATGGCGATTGCTACCTATCTCAAGTTAAATGAATGTGTGAATAATCGTGTGTTTTTTGGTGCACTGAGTCCAAATATGCCCTCAGTTTTTCTCCAGCACGTAGGAATTTTCCACAAAACGAAAATGAAAGTTATGCAAAACCCGCAGTACATATAGGTAAAAATGCATTTTGAAATGAAAAAAAAAATATTACTACTGGTTTATTTACATTTTTAAATACAATTTGATACAAATAATATGTATATACAATAAGGATTTATAATTCTTTATAATATCTACATCTTTTACCCTCAAAACTCCGTTTTGAGCTTTTCCGTTTGTGTGGGATGTCTGAAAGTTCTCTATGGAACATCCAACAGTAGTCTCCCATCATATTCACATCCCATCGTCCTTGGTACCTCCGTTCCATTTCTTTGATTTCTTGGTGGAACCTCTCGCCCTGCTCTTCACTTACGGCACCAAGGTTTTCTGGGAAATAATTCAAATGGGACTTCAAAAAGTGAAGTTTCAAGCTCATGGAGCACCCCAACCTTTTAAATCATTTCAACATTTTATTTACAATTTCTTCATAATCCGGGTCCTTATTGTTCCCCAAAAACTTAGTCGCAACTTCTTTAAATGATATCCACGCCTCTTTCTCAGCTTTTTTCATCACGTTTTCAAACTGATTGTCTTTCATTAGTTTCCGAATGTCCGGGCCAACAAAAACACCCTCCTTTAACTTTGCCTCAGACAGTCCCGGGAATTTCTTTTCAAGGTACTTGAACGTTTCGCCATCTTTTGGCAATGCCTTGACAAACTGCTTCATCAGTCCAAGCTTGATGTGAAGTGGGGGTAAAAGCACTTTTTTGGGATCAACCAAAGACTCAAAGTGAACATTTTTTTCTCCAACCTTCGAAGTTCTCGTTGGCCACACTTTTTTGCTCCTGTGCTGTGCTTTTGCCCGGCTATCCCACTCACATAGGAAACAGGGAATTTTGTATAGCCACCTTGTTGTTCAAGCACCATAGAGATGACTTTGAGATCACCACAGATAGGCCATCCAAACTCCTTAGATTTCAATTTATCAAGGATAAAAGCCATGTTGTCATACTTTTTTTTTAGATGCACAGAGTGCCCCACGGGTACGGAAGCGTATTTATTGCCGTTGTGTAGCAAAACTGCTTTTAAACTTCTTTTGGACGAGTCAATAAAAAGCCTCCATTCATCTGACACATGTTGAATGTTAAACCTTGACATCAACTTGGGAACATCAGAACAATATACAAGTTCGCCATCTTGAGAAAAATTTGGCTCAAATTGTTTTTCTCTGCTTCTGTACCAAGAGAATGAAGTTCCAGATCTCAACAAGTTCTTTTCTTGAAGTCTAGAGCCCAGTAATTCAGCAGACTCTTTAGAAAGCCCTAAATCACGAATGAGGTCGTTTAATTCTTCTTGTGAAAACTGTCGGGTTCCACAGTCTTCGACTTGAAATTCATCGTCCAACTGCTCTGACTCGCTCTCTGATGACTCTGGCAAGTCGTCAAAATTGTGTGGGGGCACTGGTACTGGAATACCGGGTCCATGAGGCACAGGTCAAAGTGCAGATTGTATGTTTGGGTAACATATATCTTTTTTATTTTTAGCATTGTACCCTTGCATGTTGCAAGAAGAAAAGTAGCAGTCATCGCCGTGGTTTCTCAGCTCTCTCCAAATCATAGGCACCCCAAAACGAAAAGATTTCACATTTCCTTTAACCCAACTGCGAAGTCCTTCTACACAGCCTAAACACACTCTATGAGGGGCCCAAGATTTTTCTTGATCTCCGATCTTCACACCAAAATAGGCAAAGTACACTTTTTTAATAAACTCCGTAAAACTTCGAGTTTGTTTTTTTAATACAAGTTCGCCACAAATGTAACAGAAACTATCAGGATTATTAACACAAGCTCTTGAAGACGTTTTGAAAGACACTTTAAGAATATTTAAATTCTTAAAGTGGAAAAACAACTTTTTTCGGCATATTCATAAATATTCCGCAGAAAAATGCATTTTGCGGAAAATGCTTACGTGCTGGAAAAAAACTGAAGGCATTTCTGAATTCAGCGCATCAAAATACATACGAATCACCCATTACTTTAAAGAAAAAAATTTGGTCGCAGGCCTGTGTAATGATTCAAGATTGCATGGATATGACCTGGAGATCCAATTGCATCCGTGAGGTTAAAAGCATTTCACGTCACGAAAACTAAAGAATTCCGACGTGAAAATATTATTGACTAATTTCATGGACTCTCACGATGTGGTACGCGACAAGCTAAGACTAAAGATGCAACAAATTTGCCTGAAAGGCTGCCAGGATTCTCTCCATCAAATGTGTGACGATGATGTGAAACACAAGAGAGTTATGTTCTACAGTCACTTCACAAAATAATCCCTGATACCACCGTGTTTTATTTAGAATTTTGTCGGCCAAAACTAGATTCCTGTTTTTCAGTAGGTTTTTTTCTTTTGTGATATGACCTCCTGTGAGTTGCAGTTGTTCTTCAAAAGTTATAGGCTGTTGAGAAGAAACAAATCAAACGTATAGAGAAAGAATATTATATATATGGCAGCAGTGACTTTACTAGTTTTGCTAATTACAAGATTTTCCAGTAAGAGCGGTTCAATGAAGTCGGAATGTTTAACGTTGACACCTGCCTTCTTGGTCGAATTCAACGGTCTCCACAGACTGAGATGAAACAATGAGTCAGCCACCCCTTAAATTCTGAAGCAAGTTTCAGTCCTAGGTCCAATTTTATTTAATCTGTCTGGATTCCAAAACGCAAAAAGTGCCTGCTCACAGTCCTTTTAAGTCTTAAAAACCACCACGTTTCAGCCAAGGATAGGCTCCTTACCATGTGGGGGGCTGAACGTAACATATCATGGGTGTCATCTCAACCCGTGGTTCACATACACCTCTGAAAAAGTTGCAATCTTTTACATTCCGAGAAAAACTGTCAGTTTTTGCTCCAGACGCACGGGACTGATTGCACTTCCTCAATCCTCGGGTAAGTGGGATCGGCACCTCCTAAAGACTGAAAAGAATGAGCGTATAGCTCAGATCAATCAGCCCCCCTGCGTCACCCGGAGTCCTATAGCACAAGCAAGAGCAGTCCAATGGTGAAATGGAATAAAACAAGTTCTGTCTGGGACGTTAAAAATAAAAAAATATTTCTTTTATATCTTTTTCATGGTAGGACAGCTCCTAGTGGTCCGATTTACAATGACCGTATTGCGTTAATCCATTCAGCGATGACATTGACTATGCTGAATTCTAAGGGAAGGTATTTTAATTGAATCTGAATGTCTTTTATGGATGTAGAACTACTACTGCAGTAAAATTTACAAAAAAAGTCTAGAGACGTCAACTCAAACATTCTTAGAGGGCAATTCACGTAACGTTTGTGGAGGTATAAGCACACCTTCAAATCGTAACTTGCAGCGTGTTCATTGTGGCGTTGACTGTTAACATGTATCTATCATTATATATAGTCGAATATGAACCAAAATCAATCGATTGTCATAGTTCTATAACGTTTTCTATTGACAGTAATGGCTTAACAAACGTCGTTTCCAAAAAAAAAAGTTACCAATGATGCCGCTGGACCTAAATCAGCGCCAATTGGGTCCTTTTTGTAACCGAATAACCATTTGGTTTACTTTGATGTTCCATATAAAAAAAAATTATCCTTGTTGACATAGCTATGCATCCAAAAATGTCCCCGTTTTCAAATATTATTTTTCGGTCAAAAAAGGTTTATAACAGCCACATATTAAGATAATGAAAAGAATCAATTTATGAAGAATTTTCCAAATAAGGATTCTCTTCCAAACGCTCCTTCGGTCATCTGACGAACAGACAGCATTGTTTATGGTCCTGAACTCCGAACTTCTAGGTCAGTTGGATTTTTTTCGGATAAAATTTCAAAAATTTGACAAGTTGAAATGAAGGACTGACTGCCGCAGGTTCTCCTGCGTACTGATATAAGCCAAAATATTTTTCTTTGACATATTTTAGGTTGATTATTTCTCGAACTGATAATCTGGATGTTGACAAACCAAACGTTGGAAAGTCGACTCTGAAGGACCATCGAAATCACAACGTTTATAATACCGAACACCCACTTTGATAAAAAAATTTTGACCGTTTTGACGCGCTGTACAACCATGTTACTTGTCATGGAGATTTGACATTTGTTACTGAATAATATTCTAAGTGTCCACAACAACATGGCCGCCACAGGTTGTTATATCGATACGTCCCGATTGAAAACAGGTCCACGTATTGGCTGTTTTGTTTGACCGTTTGGTTTGATAGTTTGATTGCGAAGGATACAGTTTGCAGACGTTTCTCGATGCAGAAAATTCCTCCCAACCACCACGAGCGGGTGTTTGTTGGTATAGAATACTACTGGAGGGTAAGAAATGTTCACTTATTTTAAGTGAAATAATTCAAGTTGGGAACAGATAACGAATCGTTTTTTGAATAATATTTGTTTTTGTTTCATTTTTCGATGACTCTTTCCAACTAAATTTTGGTCCTATCATCTTTGTGATACTTCTGTAAGTTGCCTTTTGTGCGGGTGAAAATTCATGGCTCCTGTTTTATTTGAGGAGTTTTGTATAAATGTGTTACACCAATCTCTATTCCTCTAAAAATTACCTTAAGTGATTTTTTTTTTCAGTTTTATTATGCAGCTATGATAAACTTCATAACCTGCGAACTTCATATAATATTAAGCTAACATTCATCAAATGCTGAACAGACAAGTTGCCACATAAACAACCCTCAGCACCTACCCATAAACTGCACACATGAATGCAAATTATAAACTCATATCGCATTGTTTCATCAACGGTGAAAGTTTTTCACTCGTAGTTGGTACACATCACTCGTCTGCGCATGGTTCTATGTTTGATGGTAGGTGAAAGTAGAGAAGCGCTACCGCCATATATGAAGTTAATTAAATATTCTATCTTGTGCGATTTTCAAACATTTGCCTGAATTTAATTAACGAAATTCCTTTCCACTTATGGTTCATGCATACGATGTTTCAACTTCACCGCTGAATGTTGCTGGGGTGGTTGCGAATGAATAACAAATATTGCCTGAGCATTTTGCCATGTTGAAATGTAAAATGTAAATGAAATTCGAAACAATGCGAAAATATATCGGACTTGCTTGGCCACAAAGAGCATTACTCTGGCAAAGCGTCGCTTCCCGGAGAATCTCCTTTTGCGAGGGCTAATTTTTTAATAATCAAAGTGTATTATTTAAACATTTGTTTATTGTTGCATCTTTAAATTACAATGTTAATAAATTGCGTCAAAGGTGAAAATATGCTAAACGTCTGTAGGGCTTCAAAAAACCATGAACCCCTCTCCCACTTAATATTACTTCTACAGCAAAAACAACAGCTACTATTAATGCTCCTACTTTAAGTAGTATCAATAATACTTCAACTTCTATTAATACTTATATTACTAATGCAGAGGGTTGTTTCGCTGGAAGAAATCTTTCAATAGAGATAAATTGCGTATGACACATGTTGACATAAAATTGTGTATGCCACATGTTGACACCAGATTGACAACTCGATGACGTTTATGATTTCGTAAGTTCTCCATTTGATTATTTGTTTTGTAAAGTTTGCAGTTTTGATAAAGGATTGCGAGACTGGGTTCAACATCAATTAGAAATTGATCAAAATTTTTAACCGTAGAGTTTTATTCGCGCTGAAGCATGATGCATATGAGTGAGTTGTTGTATATGAATCCAAAATAGAAGCAAATACTAATGCGCATCTCCATGCACGTTCGTGTTTCCAACTTTATGTCCTGTCATCAGCGAGTTTTGCTAACAAATACTAATGTTCAAAGTGCTAATGCTTTTAATTGATTACACTATGGTTTTAAGTTAGCCGTCAGTTGACTCAGATATGGATGCAACAATTCAAAGAAGACAAAATGTCATCTAACAAGGCACTAAGGCAGTCTGGGCTACATTTAATTGATAATGCTATTTGAGAACATTTAGAAATCATCAGTACTGAAAAAGATGGTAGGCACTTCTATGTCAGTGATGGCGTAGTAGTTAATCATTGCGTTTCGAAGAGTACCTCATCGGCAGGATAATTTTGCCGAGCTGTTTTGGAAAAAAATTCCGTCCTGTATTTCATGGCAAACGAATAGAATATGCTTTGCACGTAAGTTTTCAAAATGTTTAGCATAGCGTTCATGGGGTCAACGCTACGATGAGTATTTTCGTGACAACAATTTTGATGAACATATTTCTTACACCCTACTAACCTCTCCTTGCTCTCGCTCATTCTTAAGGTTGGAAAATCTTTTTTCATGGTTGCACATTCCCTGGACGTGCTGCAATTGCGTTAGATATTTTCCAATGGTCAAAGCAAGCCCCTAATAAAGCGATTGCAGCAGCCATAAAATTATGACATCGTCTTTGTCAAAAATATTAGAAGCTATGAATCTCTTTGAACTGCAACTCATCGATAACTACCGCTCTTATAACCTTAACTTTTTCCAAAAACACATCGAAAATAATAAGAACACCAATGATAGAAACAAAAAGAACAACAATGACAAAAACAAATACAACAACAAAAACGGCAAAAACAAAAAAAACAACTGCTACTACTACTTCTACTACTACTACTACTACTACTACTACTACTACCACTAACACTGCTGCTTACTGCTCCCTTAGTTTCGTTTAATAAAAGCTTTGTGGCATTACCCATTCAAATTTAAGGTACAAATGCAGCCGACGGACATCCGAAGCGAATTTCTGTAGCCAAACAGTATTTTTTGGGTTGGAAGGTGAATGCGTTTACGTACGGAGTGTTGGGCTCCCACAATCACAGACTGCTGGACTACCCACTAAGCACCTCCCTTGCCAACTTGAGAACCTAGTCCGGAACAATTTGATACACTACTTCGGGCCAGGTCTCGTAATGCTGCAGGGTTATCGCTTCTCTAGCGGGAAGGGAGGGAGGAAGAAAGATTACCAATGAAGTGAATCCCCTAACCCCGAGGTCCTCAGTAGCTGTATTTCCATTTTATTTTTCAGGACTGCCCGAACATAATGTGCCACATGGTTCCATTGGCCAACCGATCCAATCAACACAATGATAAGGTTATCCAGGATGAGCTTTCCTGTTTCTCTGTATAGACCCCGCCGTATTCTGTCCCATCTTCTGCATGCAAAAATGTGTGGCAAGCTATCCTTTTTTTTTGATTTGCCATTTTAAAATGCTATGTTTTTGTTTCATTTTGGTAGATGTGTATTTCAGGAGAAAGTTTATCCCTTCGACAGTGTCAATTCTTTTTCCATAAGCAACTCCCAAAACTTAGCATTTCGGAATGGAAAATCAAAAAAAGGATCGTTTGCGAGATCTAAAGAGGGGAAAATACACAGAGTGTGGCAAATCCTCCTCCTCTCCTTACCAGAACCTACAGTTGGTGGGTGGGGGGTTGAGGTTAAGACTGAAAACAATTATGTTCGCTCAAAAGCTGCACCAGGTAGAAGTCAATCTAACCATTCCCGCGATTGAGCTACGGCTACAGACCCGAAATGAGCCGCACGGTCCACCTTCTCTCAATTCACCCAAGAGATTGCTGCATATCGTTCAGTGAGTGTGGTCTCTTCACGCGGGCTGTTATCTCCCTCGAATCCTCGTTTCTACGCAGGTGAATGGTCTGGCGCACCCTAGCAAGGAAGGCGATAGGGACCACATCTGCGAATTAGATAAGACGATCTTACTGTCTTGTCTACTGTCAGCACGTCTTCTTCTTGATGAGCTAGCCCTTAAAGATTGGCTGTAAGCCTATCGAGTCTATATTTTGATGGACATCACGTCCACCAAAAAAAAGGCGTGATATCATCTACATAGCTGATCAAGCGCGACTCATCTGCCAACTCCAATTTCAGCAGTCCGTCGGGAGACACCCGGCAACACGCAAAGTGATTTCCATCCTGCGCCGGTCCTATGGCGAGTGATAAAGCAAGCTGCAGTCCTTCGGCAAAATAATGATCCGTCGCTTGGTGCAGGTATATTCCTTTGCCTTTCGGACCGTACTCACCAATTTTGCAATATCATCGATGTTGGAGTGACCTGTCCTAAAACTGTACGGCCGATTCGTGCCCCAGTGGCACGAATCGGCCTTAAGTCAGTAAGTCTCAGTAAGTCTTCCCTTGATGAATTCCTCTAGCACGTTTCCAGCCGTGTCTAGCATGCATAACGGACGGTATGAGTATGACGACTCGAGATATGTGTTCTCCTTGCTTATCAGCAGAAGCCTTTCGACGTCTTGAGCTGCTAGCTCTTTGATCCCCTGTGAATCCTCCAGTAGGGGCTCGCCACCTCCCGTGAACACCTCGAAAAACTTCTTAACGTCCACCCTTCTAATGTCCCGCCCGCTTGTAGAAGGTCGAGAGTGCTTACGTTTCGAAACATTATCAAGGACTCGAAACATTATTCAAGCACAACGTAGTCATGGCTGGTTGATTGGTCTAATTAGGACTCCAAACATTAGTCGCCAAATATTGGGAAATCCTTTTTTGGTCCATTATAAAACATTCTATGTTTATCTTCTTCAATCTTCAAAAAAAAAAAAATTAATGTCGATCTAATCATTATTTGTTTAAATTTTGAATTTGTCGACTCCATCGGTCCTATGTAAGAACTGATCGCTTAATCCAACTCAAATAGATTGTTATCCCTACAAAAAAGCCTTTATTTGGACACTTCATTCTATTCAACATTATGAACGTGCTGTTTGTGGTAAGGAAATTACAATAATGAAAAGGTTGGGTTCCAGCGGCAGGTCTGCCAACGCTTCGATTGTGAATGGTAGAAAAATGGGAAACTCATATATAAGCATCACAAAACATGAATCATGCTTTCGTGAAATTTGTTTCATTGACATGTGTTAATTTTGAAAAGTATTTGAAATGGTTAATTCCCGAAATACTCAAAACAAGAAATGAGCTTTACAAGAAGAAAAGAAAAGGGAATGGAAAAGTATAGGGAAAAGCGAACTTGAAGTAATCCTCAGCATTTTGGGCCATATGTATGTTAGAAATTCTGCAAAATATGGTCAAAAAAAAATTAATCGGAGAGATATTTGCCGAAGCTACCTTTATCTTACAGGTTGCAGTCAAGAAGAAGTCAGTCAGAGATTCAAGAAAAGTCAGAGATCCGCTTTTAGAGCAATCAAGGATGCGATGAATCCATTTCAGTAGACTGAAGCATAAAGTCACTGTTAAATGTGTACATTTTTGGCTTCTGACAGACGGTCCTAGGAATGCCTTCTTTTGCGCTAGGACGACCTCATGACATGTACTACCTCAAAAAATAGGAGCTTAACCATGGCAAATACAAAGAACATCAAAAAATGGAGGGCAACCTGTCTGAAGCCGCAGGAGCCAGACTTGTCAGAAGTCGAAGTGTCCATTCTTTTACCAGGCAAATTGAATGTCTTGCATGACGACCTTTTGAGGCTTTACAGCCACGGATTGAGACATATTTTATCGATTATGTCGATGAATTAAATAAATTACCGGACGACCGTTTAACCAGTGAAGCTCAAAGAATGTGTGAAACGGGCCATTGATTTACGAAGCTTAGAAATATTAAACGGGTTCAAAAATAGAGATTTTAATGCTGTTTAAGGAGCAGATTCCCAGAGTTATTCCTATCCAAGTAGGAAAAGTGACTGATGAAGGAAGCGATCAAGTAACTCGACTTGGTGATTGACTTGAAGATAAGCTTCTTCGACCCCATCAGAGCAACTGTGGGTAACACAAAAGCAGGAGTACCGGCCCCAGTCAGTTCATGACCAATATCGAGCGACCAATCTCGACTTCAAAATACCTTCTGTAACTGCGTTGGTCAATACTCTTTTAATATTACCTTGTTCAGGTTGAAGCGTTTAGTAAGGAGATGTGCCGAAAACGTCTTACGCGGGTACAAAGACGAAGCTTACGCTTATTGCTTTCCTTCTCTGAGCTGATCTAGATCGTTATCCTTAAATTTACTGCGCTAGTACCCCGAACAGGAGAGAATTTTAAGAAATATGTGAAAAGTGAGAAAAAAATCTCAATTTTTCGGCTCGAAAGAGAGTCCTGAGTTAAATGACGAACATGTTCAGTGAGGACAGTGGGGACCTTTGTACCAGTGAAATATAGTACCCTCACGGCTTAATTTGGCTGAGGGTCGCAGATTGCTTTAGCCTTATTATAAGAAGATATAATATTTCAGGCCACAAACGAAACATTCTCAGATTTAAGTGAACTGTTCTGCGCAGTTTATTACATCTGGAAGTTGATAGACCTTATAGGACCACATGATATATTACGTGTGAGTGGTTCTCCTCATAAAAAAGGGAATTTTCGACCGTTATCCGGGGCTACAAAAATGACGGTCTTAAGAGCATGGGGTCTATCAGTAATCTATACCCTTTCATTCGGCGCTGTTGAAAGAGTCCTTGCCTGACATAATTTGACAGTTTCAAGTCAGGTTCTTGCTTTGACGAGTTGATGTTGTTTTGTGTCATTGAGAGTTTGACACTCAGGACATAAATTATCCTCTTTCATTAATCGTAGATCATGTTAGTCGTAGTGTGAAAGTTATAGTAGGGATTATACTTGATTTTTTTTCTCTCATAATAACGTCATAGATAAAATAAGCAGAAATTTTTGTTCGACACGGAAAAGGACCACAGGATTTACAAGTTAAATAGTTACAAATTACAACCGGTCATAATATTAAAAATAGAATTGAATTATAATTACTCATCGCTGATTGAAACCCAAAAAAATGATTTTAAGTTTTGATTTCGTAGTGAAGTCCTGAAATAAAAAAGGATATTCAGAAGTTGCAAGGATAATTTATGGATTTTTTCCTTTCAAATTCAAATTCTCAGTTCCTGTTGTGACACATTACCAATACTAATTCAAAACATACTATGTTATATGACATTGCCGAACATTATAGCTTAATCCTTGTTCCGGATATTTATAGGAGCATCAATTTGCTTTCAACTGAAAATAAATTCCACAGAGCTTCTGTTACCAGTCCTACTACCAACCTTAGCCATTTTGGCAAGATTAATACGAATGAGTTTGTGAAGAGTTATGTAAAGTCTTAGAGTAAAGCGGTATTTGTTATGCTTAATTGCGAACTTAAGGAAACCTTCAAGTGGCTGAAATTAATTTGAGAAGTTGTTCGTATGCAAATGAAATTGTAGTGTTTCCAAGGTGTTTATTGTACGGATTTAATTGGCGACGAATCCAGGAATTTATCTTTCGCATTGTAGGTATCAAATTATTTCGCGTAGGCTCAAGGATGATCTGAAATACTTGATTGAGATGAAAATAACTTCACATGTTGCATAAATTGTTATTAATTGGTTTTTTTTTGAAAATAATGTATACGCCTGAGATATGATTAAGTTCAATCAATTTGAACTTCCTGACTAATTATATAAAAAAGCATCGGAGTAAAAGGAAACGAAAAAGGAAATACACCCTTTCGAATTTCTTCTTCATATATGGATTGGATTCCTTCATCATGCGCCCCATTCTCATTCGACTTCCTGTTGACTAAAGAGCTAACAAGAAATATTGCAGTTTTTCCTTCGTGAAATCCTTCTTGCATTTAAATGCAACCGATTTGTTTCAAACGAATGTACTTGTCCTAAGCAAGACAAATACACAAGTACGTAGGTAAATTGTATAGCAGTCAGTAGAAGCAAATAGTTGAATAAGGAGTAATTGCTTAAGGGACCTGCTGTAATTGCCAATCGATTTAAGGCAGTCGTTTTTTGCATCAGTTCAATTTTCAAAGCCAAATGGAAAGGATCATGGTGACCTAAATGTAAAGTTTTTCCTAGCGAAATAACGAAGGCAGGAAAATTTATCTGTTGAAGTTGTTTCGCATATTCATTTTAAATGTCCTTTTGTATGGCATATATATTTTTGAGAGCATTTGGAAAGAAAGTTGTTTTGTAGTTCTGTTGCAATCGTAGCTGCTATCTAGTTGAAAGGAACGAAATGGAAAAATTGGCAAACGACTTCCGAAATTTCTACCCCCTTCGCAAGTGAAATTGATATTCTCACGGTAAGTTGACGTGAAACGAGGTACTTTTAACAATGAATCGGTTAAACTAAAAATTAATCCACAATTATACACGTAGGGACAAAGAAACGAAAACTTGTATTTATTTATTAATTTTCTATAATACATAAATGCGACGATTCTCTAATGTCTTCTCTAACGGGAAGGAAGGGAGAGGAAGTAAGTGCTAGAAAAGAGATCCCTCCATCCCCGATGCCTCCAAGCGCTCCAATAAAGCTTTCCTCAGTATCAGCACTACCCGAGCATATTGTGCCACGCAATTCCAATTATAGTTTCATAGTTTCCGGACAGAGATCTCCAATTTCGCTTAAGAGGTACCCTCCCTGTTGGCCCCATCATTTAGAGTAAAAGAATGTGTAACAGGCATCATTCAACTCTCCTGCACAAAACACACAGTTAGGAGACCGTGCTTTATCAATTTTGTGCAGAAAGGACTGAAAACAACCGTACCCGCTTAAGACCTGGGTCATGTAGAAATCGGTCTCACCATGCACTCGACTGATCCATGGTCTCAGGTCAGGGATCAGACGTGCAGTCCACCTTCCCTTGTTTCTTGCTCTCAGGACTGTTGCCAATCGCTGAGAGAGTGACGCCTCTCTTCCCTAGTGATCTCTTTTCTTCGGTCTCTGCCTCTGCGCAGGTAAATACTTCTGCGCTCTCTCGCACGGAGGGTGATGGGTATCACCCCTGTGATTACCAGCACTGCCGCCCCGGAGACCGTTCGATATGCGCATGCGATTCGCAATGTTCCTTTTCTCTGCACCTGTGCCAACCGATCCGGTGTAACTTTTTGCTGAGAGCGTTGCCCCACAGTTCTGATCCGTAGAATAGAACCACGCTCATTAAGAGTCGTCTCCTTGATTGTCATGGGCCCCCCTATGTTGGCCAATAATCGGGTGAGTGCCGTCACACGCGCTGCAGCTTTGTCAGTTGCTGCCCTGATTTGTTAGGAAAAACTCATCGTTGAGTCTATCAGGAGGCCCAGGTACTATACTGCTGATTTTGATTCGACCAGCTCGTTCCCTACATCCCCGCGATATCGTCCGCATAGCCGATCAAACGTGACTCTTCCGGCAGTTCAAGCTGCAGGAGTGCATCGTAGGAGATGTTCCACAGGTTCGGGCCAAAGATAGAGCCCTGAGCGACACCTGAAGTAAGATTTGTACTTCGCCTACTCTCCTTCGAGTCGTAGAGTAGGCTGCGGCCCTTCAAATAGTTCCTGAGAATTCGCATCAGGTACCCTGGTACTTGAAAACGATTTTCTAGCACTTCCAGAATATCCACCCATCTAGCGCTGTTAAATGCATTTCGGACATCCAGAGTAACCAGCAAGACGACCCGTCGTGTGGAAATATTGTGAGAATCCGCACGTTTGATCGCGTTCACTGCTTCCAATGGCTTCGATGGTGGAGCGGCCTGCTCTGAAGCCATACTGGCGTGGAGATAGGTCCCCGGCAATAGTAATCACATCAGCGAGTCTTCCCCTGATAAGTTTTTCAAAAACTTTTCCGGCCATGTCAAGCATACACAGTGGGCGGTATGCAGCTGGCGATTCGGGATCCTCTTTTCCCTTCTTAACGAGCACAAGTCTCGCCATCTTCCAGCACTCTGGGAACAGCCCTTCGCGCATGCATGCGTTGAACATGCGCAGGAGCAGGTCAGAGGAAATATGGAAGATCATTTGTAGCACCTCAGCGTGAATCCCATCTGGTCCTGGAGTCTTTCTGGCCTTCATGTACAAGACTGCTTTCTCCAATTCCATCTTCGTGAAAAATAGAATTTGCATTTGTGTTTCATAGTGAATGGCTTCAATGATGGCGGGATGGATGGAGAGGAGAGCCCGCACGATTTCGTCCATCTTTTCTGCCTCGCATGAGTGAGGTGACCTTTGGACACCGAGCTTCCGCATTACTATTTTGTAGACCAGGCCCCGTGGGTCTCTGTTCACGTCGTCCATCAGGTTTTGCCAGTGGCTGGCCTTGTTGCTGTTGATAAGTCTACGGAGGCATTTTCTAGATGACTTGTAAGCAGCTAATCGGATACATGCCTCTTCCCGGGTTCGAGCTCGCTGTGTCCTGCGTCGTAGTTTGTGACACACAAACAATTTTGACAATTTTTGTTTTTTGACAATTTCAGGTGACCACCAGTATACTGGAGGCTTGCTGTGCCGGGGTCTTCGTAAGGGCATTGAAGACCTGCAGGCGGATGTAATAATTCTCATAGTTGAGTTAACGACATCTCTTGCCGGAGGTTCTCCGTCCTCTAGCGTTGCTTCCGACAGCAGTTATCGTGCCATAATCACTTCAACAAACTTCTCACTGTCCGCTTTCTCAGTATTCCACTGGAGCGCAGAAGAACAAGCGCGTTGGCTTCGGGAAGCACCGTGATGGATCTTCAGATCTATGTACTGGTGATCACTGGCCGAGTAATCCTCTAGCACTCTCCAATTTTTAACTGATTGTATGGTGCCAACGCAACCCCATCGACGGAAAGTGGGGTGTGACCTGTGTTTAGTACGACGAGCCCAGTTCGTGCTGCCATGTCCACGATCCGTTTGCCCCGAGCGTCTGACTGGGGCATGCCTCAATCGATTCCGTTTGCGTTGAAGTCACCTCCGACGAGCACATGGCCTTCAATACTCGAAACAGCGTCCTTCAAAGCATTGAGCCTAAGTTGAATTGCGCAGAACTTACAGGCAATGTTATTGGTGGCAGATAAGTTTAGACATGATTATACAGCTATCTAGTGCAATATTGTGCAGTCTCATTTAGAAATTCAACTGATATAAACGTGTTTTCATAGCTCTGTTTTTTTATAACCATGGAAGACGCAGCAAAATATCAAAGTGCAATAATTATCTTTTTGTGAAAAGAAGATGTGCAAACATCAGGTATTATTCAGTGTACACAGGGATTATTTGGTGAGCCCGCAGAGTCCACAGTTACGGTCTTTCAGGGGATCAATCGTTCACTACCAGGAGAATACCACTAAAAGACGACCCACGCCAGGGGCGCCCAAGCACATCGGGAAAGGAGGGAAATATTACTGCCATCGATGGCTTATTAAAAGAGAACAGTGAAATCAATATTTTTCACATAAGAGTTTACCTATGCCGAAGACAAGTTCAAGACATCGTCCATTATTCTTCAGGCGTTACCAAAGTCTCGGCTTTTAGGGTAGCAAGGCTGTTGCGACTAGAAATGAGTCTCAATTGGTCAGATTCTTGTCGTTATCTTCAAGAACTGTTTCGGTCATGAATTTCGGCAACGAATAATAACCACTGATAAAACCTGGGTTCCTTATTCTAGCCTAAAAATCTAAAGTAATTCCGAAGATAGCGCAAACTTGAAAATGGACCTCTACTGAAAGTACGTGCAATTCCGTGTTTTGCTAGGATAATGCCTACTAAAATCTGGAATCGCAAAGGAATCATTTCAATTTTTTCTGTTGCTACAATACAATTTAGTATCACAACAGCAGCTACCAGTATTTGTCAAAAAGCGCCTGGAAAATTGCAAAAGCCTTCGTTATTGGAACAGGATAATGCAAGACCACCTAACGCTAGAAAAATTAAGGATATTTTAAACGATTAAGATCAGTATTGCTTCTACACCTACCTTGTTCCTCGTATCTCGCACCCAGCGAATATAATCTGTTCCCAGATTTGAAAAAAATAATTATGTAGGCTGCGGAGACCCTGAAAACTCTTTGAGGACAGCTTGAAAAGTTAATTTATCGTTAGGGTAAAAGTATTCAGTTAAATAGACATTATGTTGCAATTTCATTGTAATGTTTACGAAAATCAACAAATTAATTAAAAATTATAGCCGCTTTAATTTTGTTTTTAAATCGTTATTTTTAACTTAACTGGATTTAAATGATTCAAGAGTTGATACTTCTTTATTGTAAGGGTGATATTTTGGCATTATAATTTAGTCAGCGGTGAGCTACTACATGTCATTCAAGGCGGTAGTGGAAAAACATATACCGAGACTGTCGACTCTCAGCCTTCTCATGGACAATACAGCCGGACCAATACTAAATACTAGGCAGGATCTAATGAGTGAAGTAAAATCTATGCCCATCCGCGGTTCCGCAGTTTATTCTCACGACTTTAGTACTAAATTGTCTCGAAATTGAAAGAAATATACCCAAGAGCATAGGCAAGGAGCGTTACAGGTTGTAGCTAAATTCCAAATTGTCCCTGAAATGACAGTGCTAGTAAACGTCAGTGTGGTTTCGATTGAGATTATTGACGGAGAGCAAAAGAGAGTCTCTCTCCATCTCCCTATATAGGAGACAGGTGAACAAAGCGGTTACAACTCTTGGGCAAGAGGGAAAACCCTGGTTTGTCAACAGCAAAAGTGAGTAAACAGGGCGTGAAGCAGATGGACTGCACGTCTTACCAGTAACTAGGGTTGTAATGTGCTCCGGTGTGTTTGTTCCCCATAACCAAATCAGTTCTTTTACCCAGGAAGCAGTGATGAACCCTATTATACTTTCACTTTCTCTTGCCTGCTGTTGCTGGTCAAGGCTCGTCTTGATCCTGTTTTCAAGATTAGATAAGCTCTCTTCAGATAGATAACACCAATAGAACTGCGAATTATACTGTTTTGCTGATTTATTAGGATGTTGCTTATTGTTTGCTACCACATACGAAGAGGGGGGTTGTTTTTCCCACAACAATTGTCCTTTTTATTTATCCCTGATTGAAGAAACCCCTTCTTAAGTCTAAAGGCACCATAAGAGGAGACTTATGAGGAGACTAAGGTGATCTATCCCATAGTGGTGTGACAAACAGCTCCAGTTTAGGAACAAAAGGTGATAGGGGAAGTATAAGGTCTTGTAAGAGGTAATAGCTTTTTGTTGCCAGAAGTCAGGAAATCGTATCGTATATGATTTCTACTACCCCTTGCCAGGTATTATTATTAGTATTATCAAACTTGAAAAACTTCTCAATAATTTACCGGCTTAGTCTCGGTATCTCACAGCAAAATAAATTGCAATCGTTTACGGGAAATATCAGAGAAATCCTTTTCAAACTGTCTGCAGTACGATTTCATGAACTTGTGTTAACCTTTAAGGTTGTTTATTGTGTTCAATCATGTACGGAAAAATTTGATGAAAATATATTTCAACACTATCTCATTTTTCCATCGCTATTAATGCACTAACTGATTCTGGTACGATTGAAAATCGTACTTAAAAAATTGCAAATACTGACGAAAAGGATTATAGTTACAATTCAATGGTAGAAAAAATTTGTTCACTTTCAACATTTATCCACAAGAAATATATCAACTCCTACGACATTCAAATGGTAACGTAAATACCCTTTCCATGCGACGAGTTTGCTTGGTAAATATAAAAGTTGAATAAATTTGTGTCCGATTTTAACTCATCCTATCTACTTTATATTCAAGCGTACATATGTTGTTGGTCCTTCCATATTTTATGGCACACAGCTGGTATCTTTTCATTCGAACATAAAATAGAGCTATCGCAATGTTTTAGGGAAGATACTCTGTATATATATGAATGTTCAACAAATTCACATGTTTAGATGAAAAAGAGAGTTTCGTTTTGAATAACATTCTTGATCCTTTTGTTGCTTCGTTTTACCTTCCTTTTTCCTTATTAAATCGGTTTTGCAATACCAATGGCATGCGAGACAGTCCTTCTGACATAAATAAGAGTCGTTGTTGGGTTGAAGACTCAAATCGAATATTTTTTCTCAGAACTTAGTAGGGCTTAACTATGACATTTACAATGAAAGCCACTGGAGTAAAGTGTGTGCAAACATAGGAAAAATCTTTTTCTGAACTTCAGGACTCCAGGTCTATTTGTAATCAGTTTGCATTCATATGAGGCTTTTTCATGATTCAAGTCCTTATCTCATCTTGGCAGTTGAAAAGGAGTAACCATCAAATTTCATCAGATCATTCAAAGTTGAATCAAATCAAAAACAAAAAAACTGCACTCAGCTGGGACACATCAACAAAAGGCGGGGTGTGATATATTTTGACAGTCCCTTCAAACTTGCGTCGTACATATGCATTTGCATCAGGTTTCATTCAATTTCCAGGATTTCTTTCATAAATAAGTTCGATTAAAGGAGAGTCAGACTGAAGGAGAGAAGTTTATGGCCGCGATATTAATTTGAATATTTTATCAGTGGAAATTTATCCTTTAAATTGTATTTGTACACTTTTGTCTAAGGAAACCAAATTTAAAATACATATTCTAGCCAATATTTCTTACCGCACCTTTCCAAAAACACCATTTTCTTCCAATATAGAGTTTAAGATCTTTAAAACTGAGGTATTTATCTGATAAATTTTTCTTTTAACTAGTCAATCGTCGGTCATGCCAAATGACAATTTCCTTCGATTTGTTGAAATTAAACATTGCTCGTATGAAATTTTTTTTCTTTGGGCCCTATTATTGTAGGGCTCATCGCTTACATGATTTCCATTTTCATCATCGAAAAATAAGTTCCAAAGCTCCGAAAAACCACATTGTACTCTGGTTTCTATCCATGAAGAAGGTTATTCATGAGCCTGTGGGTCCTGAATTGCGGTCTATCAAATTCATGTATAAATCTGAATCAACTTCGAACTGCCACAAAGACTAATTTCCAAAAATTTTACGCAAAGCCTTGTCAGCAAGTTTTAAGGTCGGTTAAATCTTATGGAATTCAAACGACGATTTTGAAGTTGACGATGGCGTTCTGATACGTTTCACTGACCTAAATCACCTCGACTGACAGATAGTGGCAGCAACACGCTTTTGTGTGCTTCTTCGATGTTGTCACTTGTTGCAACGAAGTCAAACAGAAAATGGACCTGACTAGCAAAAGAAACCAGCCAAAGTCGGGGAATTCGAAGACGCTATATGTTTAAATCAAGATCAAAGAAATGAGAGATAACCAGAAGTAAACACCGTCAGTGATAGAAAGGCAATGGTACAGATTCAGAAAAGACATGCAGAAGTACTTATTGGGTACGTTTGAATGTCCCTTTTCTTTTTTATGGTACAGATTCAAAATAGCCATTCAAACGTACACATTGAAACGTAAGTCGACGTAGTTCGTTGACAAAAGACAAAGTGATACAAACCCAGGTAACAAATAAACTCTTTGAAACGCAGAAAATGAATTGTGTGTGACCTTTGAAGAAAAAATGCAGTGAACGAAAGCAAATGTTCACAATGAAGAGTACACAGCTAATTGTCAACAAATCGCCAAAAATCTGTTGCCAATATCTGTTTGTCAACATAACAAGGAAACAGACGGGTAACGATTGAATTTCATTCGGAGCATAAGAAATCAATTCCAACCCTGTTGGACAAAACACGGAGTAAAGCGAAAAAGGAAGAAACGTTAAAAAATTAGACATAGATAAGCAATGTAACATACATAAAAGAAGAATAAGGAGTGCTGTTAATTGAAATGTTAAAAAATGTATTCAATAGAATGCAGAAAATAAAGACAAACGTAGGCAAATGTAAACAATGCCAAAGTTTACGTTAATATTATCGTATTTAGTGAAGAAATATGTAAATATTAACAACATGGTACCCTGGTAATGTAATATAAAGAAAAAAAATATAGAATCATGTAGACAATAAGACGTTAACAACTACACATCAAAAAATGTAGATAATTTAATCTAAGTCAAATTAACATTATCAAACGAAGACAAATATAGACCGTATTACTTTGACCAATTTGGCAGGTACAGGCAAGTATCTGAAGTGTTGACTGATCTAGTAAATCTAACGTAGACAAAGATTGACAAGTTAAGACAGAAGAGATAAAGGTAAACGTATACAACATAAGATAATTATGCATGGATTCATAAATATACAATGATTAACAAGAAAACGTGGAAAAATTTCATAAATTTAACAACAAACAACGAAATGTAGACAATGAAATCATTAACAAATGTATACGATACAGGAAAATATATTGCACTAAATGAGGAAAAATATAGCACTTAACATCGATAATGTATTATATAGAAAATTAAATGATTAAAGAATCAAATGTAAACAAAGATACACGATCGTAAAAGCTGAAACAAGGAGAATGAAAGGTAAAGAATGAAATCAATGATAAAATATGATTTAAATACAGTACAATAGAATGTGGTCCATCTTAAATCTGAGCACAAAGAAACGAAATTTAACGTAACAAAGAAATCATGCTAAAAGTTAGAAAAAGATAACAAAAAGGCAGCACAATCTGAAATAAAGGGAGAAAATGCACCACGATAAAAACTGAAACCTAAACAATCAAACGTGAACAATCGAAACGTATTGAAATTTAGGTGGTGATAAACAAAAAACTATAAAATGAAACATCAATAAACATAGACAAATATTAAGAAACAAGGAAACTGCATGAAAATAGACAGTGACAAGTACATCTTGAAGCCCATAGAAACGTCTATAAAACACAAACTATGAAAACTTAAAAATGGTTAATTTTATATGCTATCATCATCAACATACTCAGCTTGTTCAACTATACTTCAAAGTTATGGAGCAGCCTTCTTTACATCTCGACACCTCATTCCTTTCCATGTTTGTCTCTTTTGAGCTATGCTCATCCCATCGAATATTTTGGCGTCCTCTCGGTCGTTTGATTGCTCTTGGATACCACTGCGTTATTCTTTTGATCCATCTGCCGTCCATCATTTTCACCAAGTGACCCACCACCATTTCAAGGATTTTGCCCTATTCATTACGTCCTTTCTCGTATACATGATAGTCTCTTGTGATCCCTCCGTGTAATTTCCAGCATGGTTCTTTCCATGACTCATTGGGCAACCTGGAGTTTTCTCATTATCCCTTTTGTTAGCACCCATGTTTCAACACCGTATAGCAGGACTGGTACATCTTCATTTTGGACCCGAATATAATCGAGTTCTTCCCGAAAGCACTCCATGCCATCTTGATTCGTTGAATGATTTCTAGGGGTAGTGAACAGGATTTGTGTATTAGTATTGTGATGTGCTGGCCAAATTACTTTTTCTTTGACTTTTCTAGTTTGGTGTTGTTCACTTTTGTGCTTTCAACATAATCTTGGTTTTGCGTACGTTCACTTTCAAGTCTACTTTTCCGCTAGCCGCGCGGAGTTCATTCAGCTGTTATTGTAATTCCTCTTGGCTGTTGGCTATAAGGACTATGTTATATGCTATTCTCAAGTGGTTGGGGTAGTCATAATCGATGTTCAATCCCTTATTCTTCCAATGTAAAGTTCGAAAGATGCGCTCTAATGTGGCGTTGGCTTGTCCAAGGCCCATCTTTGGCGATATGACGTCTCCTTGTCTGTCAGTCCTTTTTGTGTGGGAAACTGTGGAGTGTCTTCTAGTACTTTGACCGCTGCTCTGACATTGCAGTAGTTGTCAGCTGGTATTTCCACGTATGGTTTTGTCTATGGCTTTCATTATTAATGCATTGATTATTGCATCAGGGAATACAGAGTTAAAGGCTATATCAAAGTCTATGAAAGTCAGTGCTAGGGGTTGCTTATATTCTTTATATCTACACAAGACTTCTCGTAATGTGTGGATATGGTCTATACTGCTGTATGCACACCTGAGACCAGCCTGCTCCCGTTACTGTTCGGCAATCTAGGGCTTTCATTATTAATGCATTGATTATTGCATCAGGGAATACAGAGTTAAAGGCTATATCAAAGTCCATGAAAGTCAGTGCTAGGGGTTGCTTATATTCTTTATATCTACACAAGACTTCTCGTAATGTGTGGATATGGTCTATACTGCTGTATGCACACCTGAGACCAGCCTGCTCCCGTTACTGTTCGGCAATCTAGGGCTTTTTATATTCGGCTGCTAATGAGCTTCGTTAATACTTTGTAGAAGATACTAAACTTAATAGTCTGTAGTTCCTTCTTCTTCTTCTCTCTTCTTTGCTGATTTTCCTGTGGACCAGTATGTTATTAGCACTGTTCGATTGATCAGGTATGCAACTGGCATTAATGCAATCAGTATAAATTTCTACCAGTAGTTTCCAGGCTTTTCTGTCTGCTTATTTGAGCAGTTCATTAGTGATACTGTCATTACCTGCCGCTTTACCATTTCTTATAGAGTTCATAGTCATCTTGACCTCTATCACTGGGATATTCGGCGCATTATCGTTGAATTTTATATAAAGCCCTACTGTATATACTCCTTACGCACTGCACTTAAGACAAATGAAAGCAGACTTAGACAGAGCTTGACGGCTAAGCACGAATAACGAAATGTAGTCATATGTCAACAATATAACGTTAATAAACAAAAATTAAAGTGAATCGTGACTTTAGAATGTAGACAAACGTAGACAATCAATTGAAACGCAGCGCAAATGAAAAACGATGTGTAGAAATTATAGACAGTCTACCATCACACAATGCAACCTAGATATAAATCTTATCGAATTGGAACGTAAACAAACGTAGAAAATGAAATCCAAACAAATGAAATGTAAACAAATGGAGGTTATTAAATGTAGACAAAGGTACATTAGCATCGAACTAGAAGCAACGAAACATACATAAAGATAACCCAAAGATAAGCCTAGACAATGTAATATGGGATATAAAACGTGAAATATGAGAGCTAGATAATTATTTAAAGTCAATGAAACTTTATGAAATGTAGTCTCTGAAATGGAGCCCGTTTAAAAGAAGACCTTTTATCTTTTAGCTATAATCAATCAGGCGTTCAAAAAGATGCTACACTTGGTACACACATGGTACACTGTCCTTTGTAGAACCTCTTCGTTGCTAAGAAAATACAGAACATGTGAAGACACATCATCAGGAGGGTCTCATGAGGGTCCAAAGGATCAAGTGCATGATAGCTGTTGAGGTCATGCTAAGGGCTCAGGTATTGGAACAGATGTGGGCAGAGAAAAATTGTTTGATGCCAGCATTTGCTAAGTGAGACAATGTTCAAAGACTAGGTAATGGTGTATGCGTCAGGAAAAGGGGTCTGGAAGAAAAAGGATGTAGTATTGTGTGCAACTAATTATTTCTCATCCAAGTCTGAATACTATGAGCGAGTATCAGCTTAAACATTCCAGCCCTTGGCAAAATCAGTGTTGACAAATAAACGAAATGGAAGATTGAAAACTATTCACTACAAAGAGTCGCAATGGCATGGAGGACAGGAATAACAAAAGAGGGAAGCTGTTGGTCGCTTTTTCTTACTTTTACCTTGTTTTGAGAACGATTAGCCATCTTTAAGCTCCAGCTTCCCATCTTCTACAACCAATAGAACAGAATCTTCGCCTTATGAAGAGAAATGGGGAACAGTAGTGCTGAATAACTCGATAACTCTTTTGTAAGAAATTGGATGTCACGGGAATACGCTACTTGAGCATTGAGCATCAGCTCTTGAGCAATGAATTCTAAAAATTTTGGTCCTGACGTGGATCAAAAAGCTTAATATAGCTGCATATCATTCTTTAGAAATAGTATTTCAAAAATCTTATTCCAAGAATAGAATTCCGGCAATCTAATCGAAAAAATCGAACCAGTGCTGAATTTGACAATCGAATGCACTTATGATATATTGAACACACATTACTGGCTCCCAGTGTTGCTCGCTACACATGTTGGCTGGTTTCTCGTTTTGGTAATAACGTTTTCATGTCATGAGCGTGCGTGAATTATTATAAATTTGAAAACAAAAGTTAAGCCTTGATTTCTTCAAATAAAGTCCTCCTTGAACAAGTCCGAAGAATGAAAACATTACTTAGCAAGCAGTTATTCAATAATTTGAAAAGTAAGCACAGAAGATCCAACAAATTCATATGTGAATAAAACACATGAATAAACAATTTTATTGTTTATGAAAATTGCATAGCAGCTTTTCAATGAAACTTGGTGTTTTTTTTTTGCACATCCTTCGCTCACCCGGTCTACTATACTCGCATCATATTACAGCATTCCGCTCAATCTTGTTATCCTCCTGAAGGCAATATCTGGTTTTATTGTTATAATTTCGTTTATTTGTTGATTGTGGAGAAAAGAACAAAACAAAAAAATTACCCAGAAAATTTCCAAGCATCTACGAATTACAACATGAAAACTTACGCGAAAAAGTTGATTCTTCCTCTTGTTGTTACTATTTGCTTGGCAACGAAACATTATGGAAAATTCATTGTCGAATTTTTATATCATTTTAATTTCATTCTTTTGTTCAGTGTAGAAAAATCAGCAGAATAAGTCCAAATAATGATAACGTGTGTATATGGTGAAAGAATAAGAAATCGTTTCCAAGAAATATTTTTGAACAGTAAGAATGGTTGTTTGTTGCCAAGAAAGTATGCCTTGACTTAAGTCATTTTTCTTCTGCTTTCTGAAGAAGAATGAGAATTATGCCAGAATAATAATAAATACATTTTTCTCTCTCGCAAGTACAATGTTTTCATGGTCTTATTGTTTAATATTCGAATAAGAGAAAATATCCTTAATGCTTTTCCCATCGTACTGAAGCGTTTTTAATTAGAGTAGTACATTTACAAAGACGTAAGAAAGTTTGAAGGACAATGGCGAAAAAAATTTAATTTGCTTATTGCGATCAAATTATTTCGCTATTAAGACGGATTTCGAAAATGTTTGTAAATATTTTCAGAACTCTACTATAAGTGAAATGAGTAGACGTAATAAGCAGCCACAATAAAGATTTTATTTTTAGTTGGAAATTGCCCGCTTTGTCTTCATTTTCCAGCAATCATGATTTGTTCCTATTTTTGGACATACAGTGGAGATTTTCACTGATACAATAAACAGGTTCCTTCTATAAATCGAAGAAACATTCTAGAACCAAAACGAGCAATAACTTACAATCTAATCATTAATCCTTCCAAAAGCTCTTGAACAAGGATGAAATGAGAGGTAATTGCAGATGACCTGTAAACCTGTGAAACCTGTACCAAAATGAGCACGAAAAATACTGAATTCTTGATGCTACTTTTGCTTACTTTTCCCTTTATGTACACCTGATATAACCCTTTTTGCTCAAGGTAATTAGACTTTTTGTAGCTGACCGTCAGCTACCTTGATGCCGATAAGTCCGTTGAGGATTGGGGTCGACGCATCTCCCTTATGCCAGACACCACGTTTACGGTCAAACGAGAGTCCAGTCGACCAATGTACGCTATTGGTTGGAAACGCTCATTTCCTAAACTTGAGAATCTTTCTTTTTCTATGTTGCCAATAATTCCTGAAAGAGGCTTGTGTCTATATATCTGGGTTCAAAGAAGATCACGAACCCGTTCGTAAAATTCAGCCTACTGGACAACAAAATTTCAGAAAAGGATATATGGCACGGAAGACATAGAGCAATACATGGCATAGACATGTGACCGCGAGAACCTTTAACAGGAGACGGTAGATTTACAAGTGTGTCGAAAGGATATCAATAATTCTTGACACATTACTCTAAGTCTAGATATGTCGAAGCATATAACGTGAGTATTTGCTATAATTTGGTCCACCTTCACGATCTCTGGGACACAGTTAAGCCATGTGGTAGTCACCACTCTCATGAGCTAAAACATTGCCACAATTATAAACCCACATATGCATATAAGCGAATCCGAATATAGCTGCTTTCTACTTTCTTAATCTTTACATCCTTTAAGACCACAACCGTCCATTTTCAGCCAGGAAAGGCTGAAATCCTGAAGATGGGGATAGAGCTTCATGACAGTAACCGGACATAGACATTCCTTAACACATGATTCAACCTCTGCTTAGGTTATAATTTGTATTGGTCTGAGGAAAGCTCTCAGCTCACACATATACGGAACTGGCAACTCCTGATCACTATCTCGATAACGGTATTTCCCAGTATCTGACAAGACTAAGCCGATGCATAGAATCGCAGACCTTTTTTTGGTCAAAAGCTATATCTAACAACATAAGGACATATTCAGCACTCGGATATCTGCAAGGACATCTGCAACTCGGCAATGAATCTCAGTTCGGAAAAACTGAGACTGCGTGATAAAAGAGTTGTTACCAAGATATTTTTTTAAAAGATGATTGCTAGCCACACTGGTACAATAATGTTCCTTTGCCACGCAAAAGTGAATTTCGTGGTAATGGAAAGTTTTTCAGATTTTCAATGCACGGTTGGAATGTCTTCATTTTATTGTGGCAACAGTAATCCCAACTTGATTTCTTGTCTGTTGACCAACCGACACACATTACAACCATGTAAGCATGAATTCATTCGCCTTTACTGTATGTCCTTCCTTCAATGCTTAGTGCGAAGTCTTCCTTCAGTTATCGGCAGACTTTTCTAAAGATGTTGTACAAAGCGATTTCATAAAAATCGAAAAAAAGAACGACTCTTTTCAACCCTTCAACTTCTTCACCCAACTCTTTCCTGAATATTTGCTGTATTTCCTGATTTCAAGTTTCATTTTCAATTCTTATTAGAGCACTACCCTTATAGCAATTAGCAACTCGGAGATGTATTCCTATAAAGAAACTTGAAACAAAAATCCAATCGGTGAGAGTTTCAGAGTGTATGTAGATGTAATGGATGTACAAACAACAACGATTTAATGACACCAAATGACAGCTTGATCCACCGAAGCACACTGTGTCAAATCAACTTGTCATGACTAGTTAGTCAGTCTCCAGAGTTAGTCCCCAGAGCCGAAGGAGTGAAGTTGTTCTTATCGCATGTATCGCGCATCATGGATTTGTTTTAATAACTTGCAACGTTTTTCGGTAACTTTTTTTTCGTACGCCTTTGTCGTGACTTTAGTGAAATTCAACGCCAAACCTGACGTTAAATGTCATCTGAAGGGTTTTTCGAATTTTTTCCAAATGGTTCTAGATGCTTCGTTTTGAAAAAAAAAACTCACGAAAAGAAACACCAGTTAGAAAAAATAATAAAAAATAGAAAATCTTACAGGTGCTTCATTTCTCCAACGATCCAGAGCCTATTAGTATAGCTGAAACGAATTAAATTTACAAAAGCCTTATGAAAAATCATGTTCGGAAGCGCTCTGAACAAGACTTCCAGGGCTTTGATTGGGGAGCTCTGCCGGATCTTTGTCGAGGAGAAATTCCCAACTTTTATTATTATGCACACAGATCAGCTCAAGGTTCATAAGGGAAAGAGGGCAAAGTTCATGCCCCGAAAACAACTCAATAAAATAGGATAGAAAACAAACATTGAATCTCCCTTCAACGATTTTGGAAAGAGATAATAGTACATCAGCTAATAGGCTGCTGACTACTGTCAAGCAGGAGCCAAACAATTTTAGGATGCTACTCCTTGAGAAAAGAACTTGGACAACTCAAGTCAAAGTGAATCGTCATCATCAAAGATCAAGTAATCTCAGTTTCACCTAAAATGGAAACCTAAATAAACTTTTGAAAGGCAACGGTGCAAAACACGCCAAAAATAAACTATCAATCTACGGCCCGATAATTTGGCATAGTAGAGTCCTGTCTTGGTTTTGCCTTTCTGCAGGTAATTGATGTAGATCACACCTAATAAATCCCACAAAATAGTGGCCCTCACTATTTTGCAGATAGGACAGACTTCTTCGCAGGATGAGGTCCAATGTTTGGACTGTTTTCTGGTGCGTACCAGTGGACCCATGTTTCATCGGTGGTTACGAAAAAACGTAAAAACTACTTTAATTGTTCAAAAACAGCTTAAAATACTGTTCTGAAGTAGTCTGATGGTTGTATTTTTTGCCCGCAGTGAGCAAACGCGCCACCTATCGAACCGACTGCCTTCCCATGCCCAAGATTTCATGCAAGACATGACCCA
Source organism: Stratiomys singularior (assembly GCA_954870665.1). Taxonomy (NCBI): domain Eukaryota; kingdom Metazoa; phylum Arthropoda; class Insecta; order Diptera; family Stratiomyidae; genus Stratiomys; species Stratiomys singularior. Next base: position 23,566,034 of record OX940880.1, read on the forward strand.
AAAATCTTTTGAGATGCCAGCTGTCTCAGTTATCTCACGAACCTTCATTCGAAATCGTTGTTGTTCTCTGTGGTTGCCGTGGTTTTTCGGCACCTGGGTGTGGCTTATCGAAATTCCACGTGCGACCATGTTCAAACCAATTTTTCGGGGATTATCGCAGAAGTGGAGTCACCGTTTAGAAAGTAGATGTGCCTTCGATTCAGCCGTGTGACTTTTCGTTCAAAAGCAAGAATTGAATCACCAACCGATATTGCTCTTTCTCCAAGTTTCTAAAATAGACACGGACACGCTTCTAAACGTGATCAAAATACAACTACGAGGCTTATTCCGCAGAAATTTTGACACTAGCTGTTTACGAGAATGTACTAAAGGGTAGTGAAGTTTTTTACGATAGTGGCGTCATTGGGTGGTGAGGTGAGTTACTTATCGGACCACCGCCGCATATAATTCAAATCACAACAATGGATTTTTTTAGCTTTATTGATTTGTCAAGGCAAATGGAACCCAATATTCGGCTGCTCGTCTCATATGTCAATAAGATTTCCTTTATCTAGTGGAGGTATAAGTCGGACAAAAAGAGCTGTTAAAATTTTACCTACCACAATTGTTAAGCCTTCTTGACAGCGCTCTTCACAAGCCTCCATTATGGTAGTCTCAGGCCTGCGTAATGATGAGTAGGAGGTTATGTAATGAGTAATATATCAATGTTGCATCCGTGATGGTTTGTCATGTTGCAACTGATCATCCATGTTTAATGATCTGTCACATTTGATTGGTTCTACCTCGCAGTTCTTCTGTAGTCTCGAACTAGTAGATTCAGGTTTCGGGTTGGTTGAAATATGGAGCTACAGTTGTCTAACAAGATTATATGAATGATGTAGCTGGAATAGAAAATATTCACGTAGAATTGCTTCAATAGTGGTCTTTGGGCTTTGAATATACTAAGGTTCATGTGGTTTAACCAACAGGTTTGACTAAATCCGCTAAGTTGTACAAGCAGGTTCGAAGCAGAAACAGGTTAATGTGTAGGTGAATCACGATGCTCACCAAATGTCGGTTGATCTTAGTGTAAATATATGCTGGACTTTAAGGACATGTGCTATAGGCCCCACGTGGTGTGGCGCAGGGGAAAAAACGTTCCCTGTTTCGAAATGATTCCTTAAAACGATCTCCACGTACCCGAGGGAGTGTTGAAGGGGGTTTTCTGTCCGTTGAAGCTTGAACGGAAAACTGAAACTTTTCTGAGATTGAAGAGAAAGTCATCACTTGATCAAAGGATACGGAATCCTTAGTAAGGTAAACCCAATGAGGTGTTCTCTTTATTCCTCTTACTCTTCAAACGTGAAGAAGTTTAGAGAGGTGAAACGCGATTATTATGCTTTTAAGTGCTAGAATGTAGCGCTGAGCATGAAAAATCGGTGTTTAGGGTATCAAAATATATCTTTGTTGAGTAGGAGCTTCTCACATGATGGGCATAAGAGCGGCGGTTGGTACACAAACTTACATCCATCTAGACAGACCATGAGATTCAATCTTTGTAATCAAAACTGCCAATGAACTTCACTTTTCCTTCCAAAACAGTGGACAGGTTTACGCGTTGTTTTCACAAACTTTGGATTACTCAGGAGACAACGACCGGAATTCGCGCAAGGATTTTCTTTTCAACTCAGACCGTAGATTCTCTATTCTCTTTCAAGACTTCCTCCAGTCAAAGCAAATCGAGGAGCATATGAAAGGATATTACTTCAGAATTAAATTTCATCCAATCTTTGTTAAAATTTGTAATCTAACAATTAAATGCAAATTAAAACCGTTCATTTGTCCATATCCTTTTGATATTTTTACTGACATATTGATCCATTCGAAATGCAATGAAACACGGCATGCTTTCCGAGAAGAAAGAAATCATTGTTATTTATTAAATATTATTATTTTTTTTTTAAATGGCCATTCAGTTGGCCAATTCCAATTAAAATTAAAAATATTTTAGTAATTTAGCCATGATTTAAATAATTTCAATGCAAATTCAATGCAAAATAAGTTGAATAAAATCTTGTTCAGACACTTATTCGCAAAAAGCTCTCGAGCAAACTAGGATATAAAGTGATGATCAAAAGTAACAGCTATAAATCCCTTATTATCAACAGAACACAGATTAGATAAGTTTTCATCGAGGACAGTTACAGCATAGAAGTACGACTGGACCCTTTTATCGGGATACTTTATCTAATTAATACAGTGCAATATTGCTCACTCACACAGAGTTGTTATATGTTATATTGGCACACGTAGGTCCCAGTGTACTCATTATTTAACACTAATTTGTTTCATTAGTTTATTACGTTTGCCAACTTTAAAATAGTTTCCCGTCCTACGTTCCTGGTCATCTGAGAAACGGTTGAAAATTCAGACACAAATTGGGAAACCAAAGTACCATCGTTTGCTATCCTTTTCGGGAAAGTTGTAATTATTTAATACAGGTCCGGATTCGCAATCTGCGTAACTAACCGCATACGCTGATTTCGGGGAAAATTTTGAATCATTATCCTGTGACCATTACGGAACCTATTCAGAAAAAAAAAAAATAATACCACTTGAGAGGGCTTTGGAAAATATATTTGTATGCAAGTGGGTTTTGTTGATTTCTTTCTCATTGTTGGTGATTCCCCAATGGAAAATGCACAAATTGCACACATTTTCATACTATTGTGACACTTTTCATTGCTTCAATACGCCAGCTCACTTTTTCTAAATTTTCAAGAGATAATCCTGCAGATTGAGTAATCCTGCACTGAAAAGATTGAGTAATAACACTTGTATGTCAGTTTTCAGCGTAAAAGCTCAAATAATTGGTACGCTCCATTGGTTGAGTCGGATGTTTCCAAGCTCCTTACGAGTAAAAAAGGTTCTCATTATTTTCTCTAATTAGGTTGGCTTTGATTTCAAATAATAACAACAAAACGCTGTTTCGCGGCCGATATATTCTTCCTTCATTGTTACGTCTATGCAATGTGTTCTGCATGAATTATATTTATGGGAACTCTAGTTCCTTAGTTTCGTACGCTATCCTGACGCATAATGAGATGTATTCCTATTAGGAAACGTGGATCAAAAATTAAATCGGTGAGTGAGTTTAAGAGTCGATACTGATGGTGCGCCACCCATTTACAGTTTTTAAATAAGAGCTTAATTCACTCAGGCAGACTGTATAAAGCTTCTACTTGTTACGACTTGTTAGTCTGTCTCAAAACTCAATAGAGTGAAGTTGTATATATCGCTCATCTTGCACGTTGTGGATTTTGAGCAATCTGTCATTATTGGTTTGATAAGTTTTGTTTTAAGTTGCCGACGAAGCTCATGAAATGTTAAAATCGATGTATGGCGATAAAGTGATAACTTAAGACCGAAGATTCATTTACGGGAATGATTCAGTTTGAAATTGTGAAAAGTTCCGTCTTCAACCAAATTATGCCCATTGACATTTAAAAAACTAAAAACGCGCAAAAATAGATGGAAATCATTCAATAATAATTATGACCAACGCATTCACCAACTAATGATTATTCGAAAGCATGTTCAAGAAGTAAGCATTTTCTACAAAGCATTTTGACTAAAAATTTGTAAACGAAACGACTGAATGTAAAATTTATAGCTACATTTTTGAGTGACGAGCAGATGATAAGCCGTCTTCTAAATTGTGTACAGATTTAAATGTCAAAGTTCTAATTGTAGATGAAAGTTGAGTCTACAGTTTCGGTATTGAGATGCAAACGCAAAATTATCAATTATGATTCGGAACTCCTCTTCCCGTTAAATCAGGTCAACAGTTCAGTTAAACAATTAATTAGACAATTATTTGAATTTATCAACGGCATAGCACAAATTTTGTAAAACGATGCACACAAATCTTTGATAATGAAGATACTGGTGCTACTACAATGATTACTGTTAGTTCGAAACTATGAAACGATTCTTTAGTCTGTATTCAGCTGCGACTGAGAGAGATACATTGTAATGGGCGCTCGAAATTTTCATTTATAAAGCTTAAAGATATTCTTCTTGCTGATTTTAACAACATTTTTTTCGTGGCTCTTTCCCATGCTTGTTTTGTTTTTATCCTAACCAAGATGGAAAAAGCGTGATTCACATCTACACTTCTTATACGAATTTAAAGTTAATCATACCGCAACTCGAGCTTCAAGAAATAATAATTACGCATTTGAAGATGGATCTACCAGTGAAAAACTGCTCGATATGGCTCGATATCCAAAAATTTTGTTCTCGTAATTTGAGTATCATCGATGAACCTCGAGTAAAACCACCGTGCCATATTGATAACGACGACTGTGGAATCCGATCCACTCACAATTAGTTGAACATTTGGGTCTGAACTTAGAACAAGTAATAGAGTTGTGTTAAAACATGTGGCTGCAACATATAAAGTCAAAAAATTTGGACTCATATGTGCCACACGAATTGGTGTAACTGCAGATGATCGACCGCAAAGGCAAGTGCATATCTTTCTTGCTTTGCCGTAACACGATTGCCATTTCTACACGAAGTCATCACTTGTGATGAAAGGTGGATTTTGCATAAGAATTGGAAACCATCAAGCGAATGTGTAGATAAGAACACACTACCAGGACACACCCCGATGCCAAAACACCATTTAAAAAAATTATGATCCCATATGGTGGAATGCCCAGAAAGTGATCCATTATTCCTTTCTACAACCAGGCAAATCTGTAATGGTGATTTCTTATTGTTGTGAAATTGATGTCATGCATGAGAAACTTATGAAAAAACAAGAATATTGCTCAATCAGCCCGGCGCATCTACTATTATTACTACTACTTATACTGGCCCAGACTCGAACGAAGGTCTCGTACGACGAGATTTTGAGGCTGCCCTTACCGGATCAGTCGTATTTCATAGGCTATCCTGATGACGTAGCGGCATTAGTCGCCGGACGCAATGTCGAGCAAGCGCAACTTAAACTAGGTATGAAAATGCGTCGACTGAGCGAGTGGATGACAGACCGTGGGTTTAGCTTAGCGCTGAAAAAACCGATGTCGTCATTCTGACCAAAAAAGCAGACCCGAGAGTTAAACCCATCAGGATTGGCGAAGAGACCATCGAGTCCAAGAAGTCTATCAAATACCTAGGCATGATGATTGACTCGAAGATGAGCATCTTCGATCAGATCCGAAAACGTCAGCGGGCAAGGCCGCAGATGGAGTATCGGCGCCCAGCCGTCCAATGGCCAACATTGGTGGACCCGTCGCGACCAGGAGACAGTAGAGTCGGTGCTGCTATATGGCGCCGAGGTTTTTTTTGGGGAAGGGAGGTGAAGGCTATTTACACCCTGAGTGTCGGACTCCCAGTGTCTCAACAGACCTACTGGACTACCAACTAAACACCTCCCCTGTTCACCGGAGCGCCTAGCCTGGAACCGTTTGACACATTACTTCGGGTAAGGCCTCCCAATTTTACGTCGTTTGGCGCTTTCGGGTTACAAGGATTTCTTCTCCAGTGGGATGGGAAATACGAAGAGGATTACTAGAGAAGGAAACCCTCCACCCTCGTCGCCTCCAGCCGATCAAGTATGCATTTTTTCATTACTAGAATTGCCCGAGCGTAATGTGCTACTTGATTCCAATTTCACAAATGATTTCAGCATCTGGATGAAGCTCTCCCACTTTTCCCGCAAGATGGCTCCGATGTTTGGGCTGAAGCTCTCAGTAAGGAGTTGTACCGGAAGCGACTGTGACAGGTGCAAAGACGAAGGACTCTGAGGGTTGCATGTAGTTTCATCGCGGCTACGACACCTATTGTAATCCTTGCTAAGAAACGGAGGAGGCTCTAGCTGTTTAGAGGAAAATAAGGTAGAGAGGCTGCTTAACGTAAAGAGAGAAGAAGGACTCTTGTTCTGTGGCAGGAAGGGCGAGTAAATGAAACACAGGGCAGCTGGACCGCGCGCCTAATCAGGGACCTGGAGCCGTGGCTCAACCGAAAGCATGGCGAGACTGATTACCACTTGACACAGCTTCTTAGCGTAAACGGGTGTTTTCACTCTTACCTGTACAAAATGGGAAAGTCACCGTCTCCTGACTGCCTGTTTTGCCCGGAACACCTTTTTTACATGCCAACGGTGGGTGAGACAGCGTTTACATCTTAGGGAGAGAATAGGGGAGATCCATCCAGATACCCTGGTGGGGATATTTTTGTCAGAATAACTACTTCGGTTTTCTTCGGTGCCACGTTGATACTGCCACTGGTTATCGTGATCATCAATTTATTGCTCTATCATGCTCAGTTTGGATTTTATTTTCAAGTAGGGGCTTAAAGATTGAGGTCGCGTTGTCTACGTAGGGGATCAGTCGCTATTTTCGTGGTGGTTAACTTGTTACATGACGCGTACAATGGTTAGGCCCTAGATTGGAACCTTGTGACTCATGAACTCACGTCTATCATACCTTATTCTTCTTGTGTACTCAACAGCATCTTGCGGTTCTTCAGCTATTCCTTCAACCTACTCAACTAATATACCAATTATGATCACTCTGGACGTTCCTATTGATGAATTACTGAAATATGTGTGAATTTCGATGGCAGCTCGAGATTTATAGATATATATCTCGCCATGTGGTTGAAAAGTTTTGAATTGTAGGAAGGATAATTGCTTTCACACAATCATGACAACAAAAATATAGAGGGAGTAGAAACTAAAGAGTTTCCGATTTGAGCTTATCATTGAATTTTTAAATTATTAAAAATTGAAAATGTGGCAATTACGTGATCTCAACGGGACGAAATGATGAAATCTGATTCGTTTTCCATTCAGACGAATTTCTTTTAAAACAAGTATTAATAAATTTTAAAACGAAAAACTAAAGCTCTTCTAACGATTTCTTCAGGTAGAATGTATTGCTTAGAATTAAAATCTTATAAACTCATCAGTTTTCACTTTACAATAAAAGATTTTTTGTTATTTTCCGCACAATTTTCATTTGGACGCTTCTATTTGATCTGAAGTTAATTAAAAAGAAATCAAAAGAAATTTCCCTGGCGTCCCGATGTAATTATTCATTTAAATTGAGAGTATCATCGTCCTCATCATCATCAGCATCATCATCGTAGCGTAATCACAAAAGCATGAACAATATAGTGGGGTGGGTAATACGGAGAGTATATTGACCGAAATTTAAAAATTGGATTTTTCAATTCCTGCTCTTTCATCTACCCTCTTCTTTAATTAACATTGTTTCAGGGAATCTACCATCAATAAAGTCTAAATAGAGTATATTTAACATAATCTTTAATTCACGAAAAGCATCCTTGTACACTTCTGTTTATGTATACCACTATGTATTTTCTTTGGATTGTTTTATTATGAACACCAAGAAGTCGTTTTCAATGAACGAATAAGCCAGTTATTTTGTGGTTTATTTATTTAGGGGTGATTTAGTATACAGTCTTAAGAACATAATTTATTAGCCTGGGATGAGACTTTCTGAGGTATTCAAATAACAATTGTAAAATTGTATGCCCTGTTATTGTTTAATAGGATGGATTGTACTGTAATGGATTGCTTTTCTCAATCATCATGACGACAACTCTATAACGAGACGTCCTCGTACAGACATCAGGATTTAAGGTCCTACGAGCAAATAACCGTACCCTTCGGATGAGACTAGCTCGATCGGCGAGATTGGCATACGTGGGTCGGAACACTAGTGAACTTTCGCTTCGGTTGCATTATTGAAACACCAACCATAAAGATTTGCCGTACGCGCTATTTATAATTATTACTTTACTTTAAATCTCATTAAAGCATTAAATCCCACTGAATTCAAATCATTAACATCGATCGACACCCGAAACATCGGCGGCCCGAAAACAAACTACTTTGATACAACTACGGATAATACCATTTATGCCACGAAAAAAATCACTAGATAATACACAAAATACGGCACTGTGGACACAATCCGACGCAGTACTTGATGCCCTAAATCACGATAGACTTACCCGCTACCCTCCCTCTGAAAGCATACTGGCAAGTGGAAGGCAAAATCGTGCCTGCTGTTTTAGAGATTCATTTTTTAACTAAAACAAAAATACCGAACCATCGATAATTTTCCCGCAGGAGTCTGATCCGTCGTATGTTCTTTTTTTGTTCTTTTGTTCACGCGCCTTTTGACCGACTTAGTTTCTGCTTCCCTTGTCACGTCTCCTTTTCTAACCTTGTTTTCTCTTTTCCTTGAGACGACTTCATTCCAACTTTGTTATATCGTTTTGTTGACACTTATCTTTTTCAACCTCGTTTTTTCTTTTTCGTCGTGTGTAATCCTGCAGGGATTGCCACATCTGCGAGGTGAATTCAACGCACTTCATCTCTCAAGTGGGCAATCTTGCTGGGTTTGCCATAGGTGAGTGGTGCATTACCAGATATATATTTTTTGTTTTAAAAAAAGCAAAGGACGCAGTTCGCTCACTGCTTGTTGGGTCCACGGATTGTGGCCGGCGCTAAGTGCATACTTTCAAGTGGAAACAGTGGACAAACAAGTGCTCTTTCCTTCGCGAAAAAAGAATTCTCTGCGAATGCCTGTTGGGTGTGATCGTATCGTCAATTTACAAATGAAACGGTGTGGTATATTTCGCTTGGTTGATTCTTCTGAAGGATAAAGGACTGCTGAAACACTGGTTGACGCCGATGGAGATTTGCTGTAACTTTTATCTTCTACGCTCTTTCCGTTTCAAATAGCGAATCCTTTACCTGAACTAACTACTACTACTATTACTATTGCTACTACTACAACTGCTTCTATTACTAACATTAAATTTGTTATCAACAAACCCAAGCGAGGAACTGAGTTAGGTAGTAATCCCGAGACACGCTGTCTTATTTGGGTTGGGACGCCTGGCGGGATTCTTAGCTTGACAGTGGGGTGTCTTGCAGGCAGACTTTCAAACTTTAACTATCAAAGAATAAAAACAAGTGATTTGATATTTTTTCGTCGATTCTTTCTAAAATAAAACTTACAATCCAAAGGGTTTCTAGAACACTTTCAGAGAGACAATTTCGAAGGCACCTGTGTTAGATTTACCATAAAATAAAAACAATAACTACGATTTACCTCATCGATGCTAACAATCTGATATAAGAGTTTCATCACAGCTTAAATAATGGTGGCAGTTAATTCCATATACTAAATACTTCAACTGTTGAATTCAGCTTACAGCAGAATCTGTTTATGCTCATTCGAAACAGAGTAATACATAGTAACCCAAGGACTGGTAATAACTTTTCTTAGCTCCAACCGGAACTATCTCTTCCATTTTTTCTCTCCTATTATTCTCTGCCACGGTTAAATAAACATAGTAACTCTTGATCCTGTCTAATCGAATGTTCTATTTGATAATTTTTGCAAGTTTGCAAACCCCATTTTTCTTTAGACCCTGCTGATGATCCGTTGATCCTAAATTTCTGTCTGCTGATTTTGAACGTTTTATTCCTCTTCGGATATTCTCATCGTCAAAACAGAAACATTAAATAAATTCTTGTTCATAGCATCTTCTTGTTACTTGAAGGAAGCAAAGCAGAATATTAATTTCGCGGATAACGTAGACCTGTGTGGGACATATATACAAAAATATATGGAATGTAGGGAGGACCTTCTTCTTTCAAATGCAGTGTACAAAGTTATTTCTGCACTTAGAAAACGCACTCAAGTCCAATTACACCGGAACCTCGGAATTTATCAAATCCATTTCATATTCTGTTCCTTTTAAAGCCCATGAGAACGCTGTTAAAAGTCTATTCCCAATAATATTTTCAAATTGTCCTCGTTCTCGTTGTTTAATCCTTCACTTGTTTTCTTTCCATATCAGCCTTTATTTCCCTCAGTTTATCATTATCAGTTTATTATTATCGAATCCTGTTTTTCTCCCCCTCTCTCTGTTTCTTGTATAATGATCTTTGTGGAATAGCAAGAATCATCAAACCCATTAATTCTTTTAGATGCCCTGAGCCTGGTGGATTTTGAAATATATTTTTTCAACACTCACCATCTAAAAAAAATGAGCTTTTTCCTGTCGGTGTTCCAGAATCCAGTCAGTCCAGCCTGCCAGTCCAAACGAGGGACCCACTAATAAGGACATTAAAATCAAGAAGCCAAGAATAAACGGGCTTACCGAACATGGTATGACGAAGGAACGCGAGTGTTGACGTGAAAAAAAAGTGCGGAGGAACGCATTCAGTAATCAAACAACAGAATATTTGTGTAAGTATCATCCTCTTCGTCAGCACTTTATGTTTTTTCTTAACTTTACTTTTCACTTTGGTCTATTGCAAATTAACCGGAAAACGCTATCTGTGTTACAATTTTTAAAAGTTATCATTCTACTGATGTGATGCACCTTAATTTCCTGTTTTCAAATAGAATCCTAATTTCTGTTTTCCAACGTCTAATGTACAGGGTACTATATGTTGAATCCTATTGCTTTTGCGCAACGTAGAATCCTCAATTTTTTTATTGTAAAGGGTGTTTTTCTTACAGCTTTAAGAAAAGTTAAGTTTGCAACAGTTTTCAATGTGAAAGCTGTCATGCGCTTTGTGGTTAGTTTGGTTTGACATTTTATCTCAGTAAATTGTACAGATTTAGTTCGAATAAAAACGGATCTCTTCGAGAAACTGATCGCACACTCCGCCAATTTTATGGCCGTCATGATCATCCCTCAGAACAGTAAATTCGATTAACCATAGATGGCTTCCGCACCATAGTTAATCTCACTGGTAATACGCATTCAGCCAGATGTTGTACTGTGCGTAATGAAGAAACCATAGCAGCTACAGAGCGTAGTATCGATGAATGACTACACCAATTACACCAATATAATACTACGCCTACACCAATTGATCCTTCATGTACGGATGGTGTTGCAATGAATTTTATGTTGGATCCAGGGATGAAAAAGTTAGTAGGACACCAAACTTGAATTTTTCCTTAAGTTTTAAAAAATAGTTTATAGATGCATACGTTTATAGATGCATACGTAGTTTATAGATGCAACAGAAAATGCCACAAGGACCTCAAGTTAAGCTGAAGATACAGCTGCATAAAGCTGGAACGCGTCCTCGTCAACAAAAAAGCAAGAGCCGGCGGACCCAAGCAAAAACAAAGAAATTTTGGCCTACAACAACAAAAGAACGAATTTTAATAATTTTATTTTTGAACTCTAACTTACATGCTCCTTTTTTCATGGTTGAGATCGCGTCTCAATATTTGAAACGCTATTATTCATCCGTCTACGTCCATATTCCAGACTTCTTGTCATTCTTCAATAATTTAAATTATCGAGATAAAAATTTCCTCACTTATACTTGAATTCAACATCAGTTAATCTATGATAGATTATAAGCAATCCTTCAATATTGTTTATTTTGGAGTGCGGGATCATCCCCGCAAATTGTTAACCATTCTTATTGCTGTTAAAACGAAATGATTTATGACCATTTCGTTACGTAGTTAATTGGAATCGATTATCTGTTGAAGTGCGGATTTTGTAGGTCAAAGACACCGAAATAACACAAAAATTACAGAAACATTGTAATGCTTATATCCTTACGTTGAGGGTCCATGTGACGGATTTTCGAAAACCATAGGAAATAATCATCTGCTATGCACATGTTGACATGAAATTAACATTCTTGTTAAAAATGTTGCGTGTAGCAAAGATGGTAATCCAGCACGCTTAATATCCTTTAATTTTTAGAGTCAAACAGTGAATCGGAGTAATTTTTAGTCACAGCAAAGCCTTTGAGTTTGCTTTTGAAACGCGTTTAATATAAAACAGCCCTTTAGAAAGGTTTAACATTCAGGATGCTCTAAACCGCTACAACATTGAACCATCAAATGTATGGTAAGATAAACAACAAGGTATTTCCGGTACGGCAGAAGCAGAAGGAGTGGTTGGATGATGAGTGCCAGGATGCTTTAGAGATAGAACGAAAAATGATTCCTATGAGAAGAACTGATAGGTTGAAGAGTAGAAAAATTTTAATATGTTTAATAAATATTATTCAAAAAAACACAAATTTTTTATACAAACACAAAAACAACAAGAGCTAGATAAGCGAGAGTACTGAAAAGCTCGGACATGAATATAAGGCGAGGACTACATTCTGCAAGGAACGGCAGCATCGTCTTTGATGGCTACAGAATAACCACTAGAAATTTTTAGTAATTTCCTCGGTTGCACCGATATATCAATAACATCAAACAACGTCGATATTTTCTATGAGTCCTCGTTGGTATCACCCAAAAGGGAGAAGTAAGCCTCATTGACATTCAAAAATTGGCAAAGATGATATGAGCTTGTAAATGTTAGATACTGTAGCATCCGAAGCGCTATCCACAAACTTACCCGATACACCTAAATTAAGGACAGATGCTGCAACCGTGACGTCAATATATTGTCATTAGGATCTACAAAAAGCAGAAAAATTAGGTTATATAATTCTAATAGGTATATTACTGATCTCTGCACCCATAAAATGTATTTATTAAGCGATTAGAACATCAAGTCGCCGTATATCGCTGTTGAATGTCAAGGAGGTTTTGCAATTGAAGTACCAAAAGCAAACCCACTATTCTCAGTGAATACACTAGCATGACTAGCTGAAACAAAAAGAACTGAACAAAGATATCCTTAATTCTTATATATAAAGTGCAATCAGGCAATCTGAAAAATGGAAGCGAACCCGGGCAAGAGCTCAAATAAAATATGACAGTGTCGATCACAACAAATCTAGTCAAACTATGCTTGATTTCGCAATCTCACAAAACTGAATCCAACTCTGTCCAAACAAGAAACTTACTGAGATATCTTTAATTAAAGGGTTGGAGAGAAGCAGGAAGAAGAAGAGTTCCCTTATTGCAATTTAACTGAGGTTCAACTAGAAAACTCCTCATTGAAACCAACATTACACTGTTCTTTTAATCAAACTGTTTGAAGTTTACGCAGATGATGTTTACAACCTAGCTTTGCTCTCTGCTTTTGGTTAAGATCATAATCCTGTTAACCATGTACCAGGAAGCAAAGTAAGTGGAGCTACAAAGGTGCCAAATAAACGACTATGAACACAATAAAAAATGAAGCTTTTAGTCCTAATGAGAAAACGAAAGGAAAGCAATCCAATAAACAACTGAATTCCCAAAGATAAGACAGCGTGGATGATTATGGGTGGTTTTTGGTACAATTTCTTAAACTTTTCTGTATCTAACAAAAACAAAACAATAACACAATAAAACTTATATCAACTCGAGTATCACGAAAAAACCTTATTTCACTAATTGGGTAGTAAATATAAAATTTTGGATTCTATATGAATTTGATTTTCTCGGACTCTGCATATGTTTTCATGCATTCCAAAAAAAAATGTCATTCCCACAAAAGCATTTCGATACCAAAAAGGGTCAGCACAGGACTATTCCAATCGCCTGAAATTATCATCTCCTATACTCGATCAAATAATGAAGGTGATTTGTTGTGGAAGGTGTGTCTCAAAAGTTCCCGGACTGGTCCAGAATAAAGAAAACTACGAATGATTTCAGCAAAACGAATTTATTTAATTCACAATAGTTCCCTTCGACCTCTCCACACCACTTTGCACGTTCTATAAGCGTATCAAAAGATTCATTTAAGTCATTCTTTGATACCTTTTGGATGCCTTCAATGTTCGCAAAACGCTTCCTTTCTTGACCAAATGTCATTTTCCGAAAAGAAGTCCGGTGGCGCCAAAACAGGCAAATACGCCGAGTGATTGATGGAAACATTGGTCACCTGTTACAATGGATTTTCGGTAATTTGGGTCTTTTTGTCTTCCTTATTCGAATTTTTGTAATATTGAATGCAAAGCAATTTTTGGTCATCGGTCAGCTTGTGAGGAACGAATCGTGCACAAATCTTTCTGAGGCCCAAGTGCTCCATCAAAATACGATGAATCGACTCACGGGATATATGAAGTTCCGTTTGCATGTAGCGCAATGAGGATTTTGGTTCATTTTGAATATTATAAATTCACGCACAAATTCTGCGTTCATTTCTTTCACTACTGATCTTTAACGGCCAGAACTTTCGTCATCATTCAGCACATCCCGGCTTTATTTAAAACGTTTAATCCACTCGAAAATAGAGGTAACGGGATAAACACCTGCTACCATAACCATTTTGCACCATTTGATGCGTATGGGCCGCTGTTTTACCTAGATTAAAACAGAATTTAATATTCGCTCTTTGTTTAAAATTCATTTTTCGACCGCCGATGCAAAAGTACTGGCACTAAGAGCGCAATAACTTGGTTTCTATTCATCCAAATGTCACGAATTTTTGACACAACGTCCATGATGGATGTAAGATGAAATGCCGGAAAGCTTTAAAAGATGCCAGCTCCAGTTTTCTTTATTCGTGACCGGTCCGGGAACTTTTGAGACAGACCTTGTAGGTGTAATAAATGTTCACTGTGCAATATTATGAAGATTCTGTTGCAGAAACTGACCGTTGACAACTTTTTGGTACGCACCTGAGCTCAGTGTGTTATATGCACAATATGTATTCACAGCGAACGAAAGTTATGAATAATTATTTCGCCGTGATTTTTTCATGTCTATCAAGAAGAAAGAATGGGTTGAACGAGCAGCTCACTAATGATTGAAACACTACTGATTATCGAAAAACATAGTGTGTAAAATCAAGGGTTCCTCAAAGTCAAAGCATAATGTGAGTACATGTAGTGTTAACACTTGCGAGCTGATTATCTTAGACAGAGACAGATAAACACAAATAAGATCATATTTGTAGTGTGTTTCTACAGAAAAGCTGTTTTATGCAAAAATGGGAGGGTATTCACCGATAAATGTTAAATTTTGATTGACTTTCGTTAAATGGAACACTTTTTCGTTAAAACACGCGATCCAACGACATTAAGCTACGAGTAGCAGAAATTTATATGAATTAGTCAACACTCAGAATAGCGCTCTGAGGACGCTTGAGAAAAATACGCAAAGCAGTTATAAATTTACTATAGATTGCCTTATCTCATTTTTTATGTTCCTTTTGAAATTATTATCACTAGTCCTGTCACAAGTTACTTGGTTTCATGCCACACTACCAGCGTAGTGGGTCACTCATCAAAGATAGAAGACTACGTAATGCCATAAGTACATGCAGCGCTAACACTCACGATTGCGTTCTTTCAGACAGAGATAGAAAAAGTATTCAAGTAGATTTGTGTTTGTGTTTGTGTTTCGCAAAAACATTGAGAGTACTATTCTTTTCTACGCAAAAGTGGGATGAAATTTATCAATTCAAGTAAAGTTCCTCTTATTTTGGTGGAATACTCTTTGGATAGGGTATTTTCTGGTCTATAAGATCTGATATATAACTATAGAAAGAAATAAAGCCTGCTCTGATTGGGCCTGTGGAGCACTATACAAACTCGTTTTGATCCTGATACAAGACTTGCCGATGGTCCTCTAAAAATAAAGAAGAAGCCTACAGGTGTTTAGGGAGTAGTTCTTTTCTTCGGTAAGTTTGATAGACAACTGTTTTTGGCTAATTTTGGATCAAAATGCATATGAGTATATATACATACATACATAAAGCACACATGTCACGAAATTATGTAACGAATGGTTTGACGTTTAAAAAAATTGGTCATTTCAGTGCAGAAATCAACTCGCGTTGTGGACAGACAAAGGGTTTGAAACGTTACTCAATCAAGATGAAAGTGACATTTAGAAGAGTTTCAACCGAATAAGACTCTTTCAAATGCTTGAAATGGAAAACAAATGGGTCCAAATCCTACGAAAATTGAACATTGCAAGGCAATTCTTTTGTGAAAAAGCTAATTTGTTGGCCTGAAAAGCGTATTTTATATTGCCTAGTGTTTGGGAAAAAGAAATGATACTCTGCTTTTGAGAAAAGGAGAAAATATACTACGCTTATTCCAGTCAAACATAGTATTGTTGCCATTTAACTAATGGGCCACATCAAGACAATGGTTCCTGGATTAAAAAACATACTGTCTATCTGGTATTCTGAGCTGGTCGAACGTTGTGAATCTATTTCGAATTATTAGTACGGACTATACTTGATTCTTTGGTGTTGTGCATTACAGGAGTATGATTAACGACATGGAAAACTTATCATTGTGTACGAAAGCTTTTGGCCTCACATCACTGTAGTCGCGCGAAAATATTTTGAAACGCACAAGAAGGATATCTTAACCTATATGCCTTATCCTACAGATATTTTAGCTCCAACTATACTGGCTGTTAGGATATTTAACCCAATTTAGCTGGTCAACAACTCAGTTCTGTTACGGTGAATATTTAATTCGGGATTGTGTTAAAACAAGGATCTCAAGAGGAAGAAATTTTATTTTTCAAAACTGAACAAGAAGATTGGCTGATCATTCAGCAAACAGTAGACATTGATAACCATTTTTTTGAATTATTCCAAAACGAACAGATTTTTCACTAGGAAAGGCTTAATTTAATTTCTAATAGAATTTAATATTAAAATTAATTTTTCCACCCAACATAAAGTAATTCTTTTCACGCGTTGAATTTGCATTTTATTTCCCAATCATTTTTTTGCGATTCTACCTTTCTCCCTTTTCCTTTCGCAAAATTAAAACAAATTAGTTAATAGAGTCAACCTAAGCTAAACTATCTTTCACACATCAACTTAAGAAGATTGTGGCTTGTTCGTGCTTGTAACCCAGCATCCCTTAATTGAAGTGCTTCCGCCAACTTTCATTCTAATTCTCATAAGATGTTAACATAAATAGAAATCCACGTGACTGAAATTTGGCGCATGCTTTCTAGTATTTTTGCACGTCAATTTCCCCCAATCATTCCAATTGCTGCAATTTCGAAAATAATTGTTGCAAATTTTCCACAGTATCCGACCGGCTTGCAAGGAACATGCGTCAAGGCTGCAAATATGTGAAAGCTTTTGATTGGGGTAAGGATATGGATCCGCGTGGAAACGACTGCAATGTTTTAAATATTCCTTAAGCTTGTTGATATTCTCCAGTATAACAGTCATCCGAAAAAGGACAATATACGTAAGGTTTGAGTACTCTCCTGTCTTAGTACCAAAATACCGAAAATGGTTAGGACATCGTTACCTATTGCGGAATGATGCTCTAAAAAAGTTCTCCTTATTCCTTTACAGCAGATTGCAACAATATATTTTCAGTCTATGTAAAGTTACGTTCGGATATGGATTTGCTGCTGCAGTAAAATGCACTTTTAATTGAATATTCGCGAATTTATTAAAGGATCATACGGGCAGTATTTTAGGAGTGAGGATTCAATGGAATTTCAAATTAAAGGTCATAAGCTACAACGTTGTAAGACTTTATAATAAAACAATGAAGGGCGTGAGAAATATTATCGTCTGAACTTTTCTTTTACAATGAAAAGTGCAATTTCGAACTCATTTTGGATGGATGCATTTACGTCAGTTCTCGTTCAGTTCAGTGGAGGTACTTCAAAATATCCGCAATCCTTTGTAGCATTTCTCATTTGCAATCAGTGTGGACTATTTTCCAGAACTCTTTCACTCCCATTTAGTTGAAAATGAAAACCCATTCTATGGACTTCCATTTGCCTGTTCTGGGTCACTTGGTTTTAAATATGTTTGATGTCTACGGTCAAAAGTATTTTATAAACATATCCTTCATATTTTTAACTCAAGAATTAAGTGCTATTACCCAACAAATTGAGCTTTCACATTGTGGACCTTTAACTTCAGCAATTAATTGAAATTTTCATTAATTTGTTAGAGTGCAATTAACAAATTCCTGCTTTGGTTTGAATTTGTGAGAGTGTGTCGCAGATGTAAACTATGCCTTTCAGGCTCTCTTTCCTTTCGCTTGCATTACGAGTTTGTCGTGGGTTGAATGTTTTTGTAATGAATTCATTTTGACGCTGAATTCATTACCAAGCAACTTTAGTTCAACCAAAATGATTTCGCAGAACGACTAACAACTAATAAACGAATGCATCAATCATCAGTTTTGAATTTGGGACCATTGTATTATAAGTGTCTATTATTTCTTTTTGGTTCATAAGCAACATAATTTGGTTCAATGGCTTCTACAGATCTTGAAAAACACACAGCTCCGCGAAATTACTCAAAATAAGCATAGGACATTTTTTTTGTGGAATATAAACACATAATTGAAGTCTTTTTGGGATGGGAGCTGAAACCCTCTAGGAGACAATTCATGTCAATCCTTAAAAAATTGATTGCATTGATTGTTCTGTTTGTTTGTTTTCACAACCTGCCCAAGTAAGATTCTTGGAAAGAAAAGTATCCACAGATTTACGTATGTCTATCTTAATTTATAGCTACTACAAGAAGCAGTTTAGCGGAGAAGGTGCTCGGGCATTGTGGAGTTAAATAGCGACACTAGGTCTCCTTTTGTTCTATTTTTTGATCCCCATTATAGTAGCCACAATGGTTTGAACCAAAGTACATTGTGGCATTGCCATCCGATCGTTTAATGAAGATGGGCTTTTCGGCGATGGTGTAACATTCTGCA
This sequence comes from Stratiomys singularior, assembly GCA_954870665.1. NCBI lineage: Eukaryota > Metazoa > Arthropoda > Insecta > Diptera > Stratiomyidae > Stratiomys > Stratiomys singularior. The sequence continues at coordinate 23,584,656 of OX940880.1, forward strand.
CAATAACACTGTTCGATCCTAAGCTCGGCAGGTAGAGGAGCCTGATAGCGCAATAAGAGTAGTACAACAAGGACCATATTTTGCATCTCTTCAAATAAATGCTGATTCCAGAATTTAACGTAGCAGGTTACGGAAATCACCAAAACCTGTAAGAGGAGATCCCTCTGTATCCCTCCCTGTAACGAGACTCCTTTTCACCTAAGCGAGATTGTGAATAAGCAACATGGAAACAACTCCACATGCGGTCTTAAAAGACCGGCCGATTTTTATAAAGCAAGGGTGTGTTGTGCCGTATCACAATTTGGTATTACAGATCCGTACTTCTTTGAAGAAGAAGACGTGACCGTGAATTATCTGAAGCCCCGATTAGATGTGGTTATTGTGTTGTGTTGAAGAAAAGGGATTGGAAAACTTTTGATCCCAACTGCAGCTCAGACAGCCCGAAATTCTCCAAATATTTTGAGAAAAGTTTTCCCCGCACGGACTGTGTCTTTGAGAGGTGACCTGGAGGGGTCTGCGCAGTCACTCGGTAAGCATATGTGACTTGTTTCTTTCGGGAAACCTTAAGAAAAAAGTGTGAAACGTCACTCCCCAAAACCTGTAGGACCTAATAGAACGGAATATTGAAAAAGTGAACTCGATACCTTTCCGAAATGTGTCAACAGCCTATTCGAAATTCGAGAAATCGACTTCAGCAATGCATTGCAGCTTACGGCTGCCATTTTGAAGATATGTTTGAAGAATGTTTTTAAAAAGGTTAACAAATTAATCCGTATAAAAAGGTGAGTGCTTGTGATTTCATAATTAAACACATGATTTCTTCAAAGCTGCCTAACTCGTTCTGCCACACTTGCTAGAACTTTTTTGAAATAAAGGCGTTTTATTAATGAATTTCAACCATTTTCAAGGAAAGTCATGGGATCACAGGATAGCAATTAACAACTTGTTAGTTTTGTGAACCAAGAATTTGAGTCAAGTCATCTTTATGGTGCGAATTGGTATGGAGCACCTTCAAAACGATATTTTCATTAAGGGTAAGTTGATTTTTATACTCAGTATTGGTTACTCAAGATATAAAATTCCTAAGTGTGAAATTAGAAAATTAAATGTGTTTCACAAAATTTAACAAACCTGGCGCTGGGATGAACCCTTAACCAATCTTCCCTACCCCTTCCATCTTACTACGGCACCTTGTCACAATATTTACGCATTGCAATCCAAAGTCGACAGTATGACTTTATATATGTATTGTGAATAACTCAGTTGAGAGCACCGAAAAATACACGATGTAGAGTCAAACGGAAATCTGTCAGATTTAAAAATTTGGAAAAGACGAGTCCATACTACCGAAGAATGAAAAATTACCATTACCGGACTTGGTTTTCAGATTCCAGAAATGTTCAGCACCTTGTGAAGTGGTTTAACAGGAGAACTGGCCTTTCAGTAGCTTGGTGCAGGGTTCGTACCAAGAATACTCACCTTGGACCTTGTTTACGCACAAGAAACCCTTCGAATGTGCCAGTAGTTTTAAATTTATTTGCAATAGTTAAAGGGAAATTGGTGGAATCCTTGGTTATGGACAATGAAATTTAAGCGTATTACCGTACTCCAAAACGAAGAAAGCAATAACTTGATTGGTGTTATTCAGGTTTTTTGGGGCCAAAAAGATTGAAGAAATTTAGTCTACGAACAATGTCATGGGAATTGTATTTCGAGACCACCTTAGATCCACAAGGATGCCAACCTTCTGTTTCACGTATGTAAGCTTTACCATCGTATCACATGCAGCGAAGACTCTAACGAATCAAAGTTAGATGATTGTATGTTGGGACTATAGAGAACTGAAAAAAAGAGGAAAAACTCCCCATCAAATGGAACTCAACTAAAATAGGTAGGATTGAATTTTGTACGTTTGCGCGACGGGTCCTGAGACGGATAATTGGAACAAAGCTAGACGGGGTCCAATGCAAAATTTAATACAACTATGAGTTGTATGAAAATGTTGCAGAGACGGACGTCTCAACGATTGTAAGAATGCGGGAGCTGCAATGGGAAATGGACATGTGAACCGTATGGACGAACATCGGGTACCCAAAAAGGTCTTCGTTGGGAGAACTGAATGGCGGATACCAGTGGGGTAACGGAGGAAACGCTGATGTGACTCTGTTGAAGAAGATAGTTCATCGCTACTCGGATTTCAGAATTGGAAGTCACGGTTAATGGACTGAGAGAATCGGGGGCGCTTGTAGCAGCAAGCGAAGACTGTAGTGCAAAGAGGGTCTACTTTTTGCACTAAAGAAGAATCCTCCTCCTGAAAGTTTATTCGTAAAAACGCAATTTTAACATAAATTTACTTATGTTAGTTCTATATCTTTGTTTGAAAAGCATCTTGGGGAGTTATCGCTGTTTGTACTTATGCTATCATCCTGACTAAGATGACACTGTGTATGCGCATTTTGAGACCGTTACAAGTCCCAATGTATATCTAATTATTCATCTAACCTACTATGCTAATGTTTCAATATTTGCTTGAATATTTCTCTTACTATTTGCTCATACGTTAGCAATGCGATAAAAATAAATTATTGGTTGAAGATTGTGTTTCATCGCAGCCTTACAAGCCCAGAGAGCCACAACATCAAATTTATCCATTTGTTGAAAGCACAAACTCTGGATTTGGCTGCATTACTCGTACACAACCTATGCGCTTCGTTTTGCATCATAATGTTATCGTATTTGCTCTTTATTCAAAACTTCAAAAGAATAGGAAACGTAATGAAATGTAATGATGAAACATTTACATTGTTTATTTATACCTCCCTTTTATATGGATTGTAAAAGTCTTAAGGAAATTCTGGCTAGGTAAAATTCCAAACCACAAAAGTTACTTTAAGGATCAACTTCTACTCGAACCCTCAATTTTCAGAGTGTCTTCTGATGGTTTCTATGATTAAAATATCCACTGGGTTCATTTGATACTCATTTTTATTATAACTATGTTTATTTTTTATTATTATTGTTAAAAAAATTTATTTATTAGACTAGGTATGATCATTTGTCATATGAAAAAGTGGATGATGTGCGTTTCTTGAGTCGATCCCTTCCAAAATCTGGGATCAACATTCCGACTGAAAAGCAATGAACCTAAGTAGACGATAAACACCTTTTTTTTGATGGTTGATTATATCAATCTTCTATCAAATCGGCAGGTGAGCGGATTGGAACTCAGCTATAGTATCGGCACTCAGCCGTCTAGGAGCAAACTTCGAGGGATCCGTCGGGATTAAGGAACGCCTACATATGAGCGTAGCAAAATCGTTTCTTAATACTACTCCAAGGCTTGTGCTGAAACTCTGAGTTAAACTCTTACCCAAAGCGATGGATCCAGGTGCTCTGCGGATTTGGTCTACATCTCGTACTATATCTGCTCCAGTGGTACTGGTTACTGGTGTGGATAGAGAATCCATTCTCTTCCATGCCGATAAGAAAAAGAGTACCTACTAACGCAAGGGGTCGGAAGATAGAAAGCCTCATTCACGAGAGGGGAAAGGAAAGACTCTGTCCTGTGAAAGTGAGAGTGAAAGAATGACATAAGTGTCAGGTGAACTGCGAGCGTTATCAGTTACTTGGAGCTGGCGCTCACCAATAAGTATGGTGAGATTGTTGGTTGTCTGTCGCAGCTTCTGAACGGACACGGATATTCTGAGCCTTTCCTGCATAAAATGGAAAATTAAGGTATCCTGGCTGCTTGCTTTGATGAGGGATCGTGGGTGATGCCTGCAAGAACTTTTTCACTTGCAAAAGTTAAGTGCGGTAACGTTCATATCTTGTTGAGCGAATAGGCAAGGTCTCTCCAGGTACCTTGGTGAAAAACGTGCTGAGATCACCGGACAAATAGAACTCAGTGTCGCACTTCATTCGTGTGGTTCTTCTTAAGAAGAATGGTATACTTAATAGCTTGCCAAAATAGACGAGAGAAGATTCAGGTACCTACTGAAGTAGAGATCTCCCTAACCCAGAAGTACCACTAAGCGATGCCTAGTGAGACTAAAGAGGCCTAGTCTGAAATAATATGACAAACAGGTCCAGTGTTGGTTTTCAACCTAAATAGGGAATTTTTTAAGTCAAAAGTCCAATTGTTGCATGCTATTTTGCATCATTAATAGCCTACACCTTCCAGAAACGGGCTAGTATTATTTTTAAGGAATTTGCACATCACAAATTAACGTGAGATCGTGTCCAATCTTCTTACTGATAGATGCTAATCGTATCGCTGTAAAGCAGGAAGATCAATCTTTAAACTACTAGTAATGACCGCTTTTGCTGAAGGACCTTAATTTAACGAACTGATCTTGCTACTTTTTGTAGCTGAATATACTTACAGGATTTTGATTGGTGGGACGCGTTGCAAGAATATTCCATTAAAAATGTTTAAATTGATAGCTATAGCTATGTTTAAATACACAGCTACATAACTATGTTTCAGACTAAGAGTCTATTTTCAATCATTTTAACCAAAAATTTAAACTGCGCGAATGCCATTGGCCGTCAGGTTCACTGGTACGGAAAATTGCGCCCAGCAAGTTTTCATCAATCTGAACTGCCCGTCCTTTGGGCCTTCTGGGACAACCTGGAATCTATGGATCTGTTTCACGCTTCGTGTTCCGAAGCTCTGCGGCCAAAACCCATACAGAATTTAACTAGGACGGATCAGAGCAAGTTCAGTTTGCATCCGACCAAAATAAGGCTATTTTCTATTTTCAATGAATGCGCATTTAAGAGGCTCATAACTTCTTGTCCTACAATTACGAGTCTACGAGTATTCATTTGCTTCTATTTCAACACCGGACATTTTGAAAGTTTCGTCAGAAGTTTGCCATGTTGTGACACAGAATATGCAAGCGATGGGTTCATACATCCCGTCCGTACATCCCTTTTTCCCTATCCCTATCTTCTGATAGTCCACGGATTGGCCCTATCGATTCCATACCAGCTATAATTGCAGGCATTACCTTATTTTTTTGTAATTATTATTGCAGACATAACCTTGCTGCTCTAGACTCAACTTCAAAGAGTTTGATTTTTATCGGACCATTTTGATTTATTTTTATTCCAGCTGGTTGATGATTGGCTGTATGAAGGATATGTCTTATGCTACTATGTCTTATGTCTATAGTTACGTCAATACTACTAACCTCTTCAACTTCAGTAGCTCTCAATATTTAATAGCCTTCGATAAGACTTGTATGATTTTATGTCATGTTTGTTTTCATATTTCCATTATTTATTATTTCCCAGTGTTATTATTTCTGGAAATCGTGCAGTACTAGTTGAAGTCGGAGTAGCTCCAACTCCCATACTGGTAGATACCGAACCCAGCTTTTCCGAATATTGTTCAGGATAACGACTTCTTGATGCACCACAACCACCTAACGCTCCCTAAAGGGGCGCAATCGGTGTGCTGATCCATTTGAAAACGGGTCATCGGATCATCATCAACGGATCATCAGCTACTCCTTTAGACCTTTAAGGGTTAAGGTCTGTGTACTAAGTCACAATACTCCTTCCCGTATTTCAAGCAAACTTGGACACCATACTTCAAAGTAAAAACCAAGTTCCAGTCAATTTACTAAACGAGGGACTACCCGTCGGGTTCACTGGAATCGTGACTTAAGCCAAGCAAAAGGGAACCAGTTTTTCCAGCTAGACCTAGTGGCTCTGCGGGCGGCTTTATGGTACAGGAAAGCGATTCTATTTGTCAACTTCATGCTTATCAGAATTAAAATATATTTTGACAGATATTTGAACACTTTATCCAAACACAAACGGACAACTCAAATCAATCGAAGAGGAGGACTGCCGAAAGTTGTGAGGCTTCTTCATTCCAACACAATGATCTCATGCCTCCCTGATAAACATCTCAGTGATCTCATGCCTCTCTGTTTAAACATATAACATCCTTGTAAGTCTTCTTATGGTCCTGATCTAACACAAAATGATCGGGATTTGTTCCCGAAATCACTGGAACACGTTAGTCAAATGCGTATGAGGACGGACAATGAAGTCCAAAAATTCGATTTCCGAAATACTTGGCTGCAAAATTTTGTGATATGTAAATTGGAAAGTTCGAGAATCGAATGCAATGGTATGAGAGTTGAGTTTAAGAAGGGAAACTTTTCGAAATCTAATTTAGGTGAGACTTTTGAGGTCATTTTGATATGATGCTTTTGTGTATGGAAGATCTCAAAATTTTGTAATCTATAGAAGGAATGAAAGCAGAATCTCAGCCTCTTTACTTGGCATTAACAATTCGAATATAATATGATAACATTGAAATTGTGCTTCGTCGTTTTGGTTGCGTTTATCAATGCTTCCATGCTGTAGTTCAATGCTTCAGCCCGTTTTGGTTCTTGGCTTCATACGTTACACATTCAATAGTTTTGGGTAATGAATACTGCACTTCAGTTGAACAGCAATTCAAACGTTTCATCAGTCTACTCCTTGCTTTTCCGCCGATATAGGTCTCTTTACGTTACCTACGAACATCTTCCTAGATATGCTCACTATTTTTGCAGCAAATGTGCAGCCTTTTGTATAATCTTTTTATTTACAAACTTTTAGACATCACGATTGTCAAAAAATTGGTCAAGCAAACTTGAAGATTGTTGGTCAATCTGGAGGTCAACACGACAAACGAATGGGCGACGATACCCGCCGTGTTTCAGCGAGGAAGAAGGAACCACCTAATTTTTCCAAATCGCCCAAGATTATTCATAGCACCCCTGACTTGGCAGAGGCATTCTAACATGCTGGAGTTGGAGCACATGATGACCAAGACCGGCGTTAGGATGTCAGTTTGGAATATCTGTAGAAAATAGTATTGTCACAAGGAGCTGAGGGCCGATGTTGCTCTATGTTATTGGTAAGTCTAAAAAGTAGTGAGTCTTTTTTGCCATTTTTCGATTGAATAGTTCTTTCATTTAAAATAGATTTCATTTAAGTACACATTGTCCATTATTATCTATGATCTTTTGCCATTTTTTAGGTTGAGCCATTATTCCATCTGTGTAGAACTTCTGTGGTTTATCGGCGAAAAACTTGGCAAAGTGATTTTCACAGTCCCTTTTGAAGTGAATTTCTTTTCATTAAGAAAGTTTTACAGAGACCGAAAAAAATCATAGTCTGATGGTACAAGATCTGGACTATACAGTGGATGCATCAAAACTTTTCAGCTAAGCTTTGTCAATTTTTGCCGGGTCATCAAAGATGTGTGTGATCTGGCATTGTCATGACGGAAGACAACGCCCTTTCTCTTGATCGATTCTCGCCGGTTTTTTGGAACTCTTTGTTGCAATCTGGTTTTTCGCTGACAGTGCAGAGCAGAATTGAGTGTTTGGCCATGTTCTAGCACCTCATGATAAGCAATTCCCTTCCAATCCCATCATACACACAGCATAACCTTATTTGGTGTCAATCCTGGCTTTGAAGTCGTTTGTGCTGATTCACCTTTTTTTGACCCTAACCTTTTTCGCACGACATGCTTGTATCTTACCCATTTTTTATCGCCCGTAATGATTTGCTTCAAAATTGCTTCGATTTCGTTGCGTTTTATTAGCATTTCGCAAATGCATATTCGGTCGATCAAATTGTTTTGTGTTAATTCATGTGGTACCCAAATGTAGGGCTTCTTTGTGTATCCAGACTTACGCAAATGGTTCAAAACTGTTTGGTGATTGGTGCTCAGTTCTTTAGTAATGTCATGGCTGTTTAAGTGTCGATCTTCTCTTATTTTTTGTAAGATTTCATCAACTTTTTCAGTGATTGCTCGGCCTGATCGAGGTGAATCTTTGACATCAAAATTTCCCGAACAAAAGCGAGCGAATCATCTTCTGGCTGTGGCTTTTGACAATGTATCTTGACTGTAGACACCTCAAATTTTTTCACGAGCCTACGATGCATTCTCACGTTGATCGTTGTGATATTGTAAAATACAACGAATTTTTTCAGAAATTTCCCTCATTTTTAAATGAATACAACCTTTGGTACGAATGACGAAATGCAAATCTGTCCATATGAAAATTGTAGACTGGAATGTAGCCTTTCAAACCAATGTCAGTTTGCCTCAATCTAATTAGTATTGCCCGATATATGGCAACGAGCACCATCTAGTGACAAAAAAGGCTCAATACTTTGTAGACTATCCAATACTTTGCAAGAGTGAACGTATGTTAATACAGCTTCAAGTTTGCAAGCTGCATTGATTATGAATATGCTAGGCCTTTCTCCCAGCTGTGTAATTGCACAATTCCTGCAGGTCTCAAATAAAGTATCCTTGTTTTTGATTTCATTACTCTCACACATAATAAAGCAACAAGGCCACAGAGGCTTTTTACAAAATTAGTTTGGAAATGTAATCAGTAATTAGTTGAAAACGTTAAATTTTGGATGATTAAAGCCTGTAATATTTGGCATGTGGCTAACATAAATTCTATGAATATGAGGTTCAATTGTGGACATGCACGCAAATGATATTATCAGATTAGATTTCACGAATATACGTAAATGTTACGCATCATACATTCATGCTTAACCGATAGATAAGGGCTAGCTGAAAATATTCCAAACTATTTATATCATAGTGGAAATTCAATTATTTTCAAGTATTGAGTTTCGGAGAATTTTGTATTAAACAGCGTATTTTCCGCGGCTAATCTATTTTTCCATTCCAATTAATGTAAATTTCAAATATACGCAAATAAACAAAAATACTCCTAAATATACCTAAACAATTTTTGTTTTACGATTTCGAAGAAGTCATTGAATAAAAAAATCATTAAAGACACAATTTCCAGGACATGATTTTTAGGGTGCAGGAAATTACATGCAGTGCTCCTTTTCGACGAAACAAGTATAAATAAGTAAGTTGTATAGTTGAATCTGCCGTGTGCTGATCTATGTAATTAATTGTTGTTTGAAATCCGAAGAGGATAGCAACATATGTTAACACTGAAGGTATGTTCGCGTCGTGGCGGCTTGTATCACGCAATATCAAGGAACGAGAAATGATTGGGAACGATTGAGAAATGGCTAGCGAGAAACAGTCGCGGCCTAAGTAATTTACGCATCACTCTCTTTAAGCCCTGATGAATTAAGGGCCAGATACAATACTGCGTGACAGCGATGCGAGAACGGGAAGAGATTCTCGCTCGTCGTCGCGGAACGCATTCAATTTACAATGCACGCGATACGAGGAAGAATAATATTCATATGAGAAATGTCAAATTGGTGACGTTTGAAATAAAATTGGATTAAAATTGTTTTTTGATTTTTTAAAAATTTGAAATTCGAATTTTCCTTCGTTTGGCAAATAATAGCCTCAACAAGAATGCACGGAATTTTCATTCAAAATTCATTCCGAATAACCCTCGTACTTAAAAAGTAATAAAGGCGTTTGAATTTCAAATTTCATTCACGCGCCATAGAGCATCTGACAAACGTCACGCATCTCGTTGCGAGGATTTTTCGAATTGACGCATGGCAATCATTGTACGTTGTAGTATACAAATGCATGTTATGAAAACTGCTTGACCTTTGCTGCGAGACTCTCGTCGCAATCTCGCATCGCCGTCTCACAGTATTGTATTTCGGCCTTTAGATCTCCTTAGAAAAATTCGAGGCCCTGAAATTTTACGTAGATGCTTTTTAATTCATGCTGACCTTAGTCCATGCAAGTACCGCAGTAAACATTCTATAGCACACAAATACAGAGTCAAAAGACCAAAAGGATATTGATATCGTCAACACTCAGTAAACTTAGCCACATGTTACATTTGTAAAAATGACATAATAGTCACGTTCAACTTGTCTTCCTAGCTCGGAATTTTCATGGGACTATAACTTCAAATATGTCATGATGATCACAGGAAAATTCCGAGTATGAGAGTTTGGCACTACTTGAGTCATCTTGCAACGATAAGTACGTGTTTCATATCTCCTAAGCCATTTCATCTTTCTCCCTGTTGTTTATTGCTCCGAAATAAACATCTAAATCCTGAACCCCATACCCTAGAAAATTATTCCCTGCTATCCTGTACATCAGCACTCCCCCCCCCCCCTTTAAATCGAACAATTCAACTTTGTGCTCGCATCGACGATAAATTTTGTTTGGAAGGACAATCGTTTTATCGTTCATGAAGTTATTTTATTTATTGCCGGAAGTTTGTTACAAGTTTAATTGATCCAGTTAATAGTCGATAAACGATTAATTTGCCGCATTTTGAGAACGAACGCGCTTCCAAGAGCGCCAATGAATGGATAGATTAAATTCATGGAGTTATAGTTAGTGCAAATGGAAGTGAAAAGGTGGTTATTTACGATTTCCCTATTGGTTCGATGAAAAATGTCGATTTGATAATAATTTAGAATTCCCCTTCTTCAGACGTCAAACCTTACTGATTTCACATTGACAATAATTTTGAGGGACATAACATCGATGAATCATTGAGCGAGATTAGCGTATTATCATTTCAAATTGTGTGCTTTAAATATGGTGGCTTGCGTCTATATAAAGGAGATATTATAAGAGTAATTCCTCAGCCCAATCATATAATACCGGCAGAACTAAATTGGAGCATTGTTAAGTTGTACGAAAACTATGACAATTCGCCTGTCTATTTGGATACAACTAACCGACAAACAACATCCTGCGTAGATGGGATGAAATACAATTAGCTACTCCAACGATTTCTGAAGGGTAGATCACTTGATACAACGTTCATTAAGGCATCTGGGAAACATCTTGGGCCACGCTCTGTCAGCGACCTCATAGTGGAACAATCGTAGGGTCTTAAATTACCACTATTTCATGTGAACACCCCCTCAAAGATAGTTGTGGTGGATTTCTCTATTGTTTTTGTGTCTGTGTAGATTGATATTGCCACACTCTTTAGCAAGAACTTTAGTGAATATGATTCCTGCGATTAACTATATCGAAGTCCCTGGAACTGTTCCATGTGTGCATGCAAATCACAGCTCTCCAAAACTTTACACATGTGATAATTATTTGGGACGTAACTCAAGGTTAAGTGCATTACCCATACTTTTGCTCCACAGAGTAGAATATGCTTTACAGCGTGACGAGGAGCCGCATGTTTGACATGGTGGTACACCTTCTCTAGTTTGGCCTCTAGTGAGTGCAATTAAATGAGCTACAGCCTTGTTTACAACTGGTCCTAATTTGTTCAGAGAAAACCATCTTCAAATCACGCAAAGCACCCCGGATGCCGACTGCTGATTTTGATTCAAACGTGTCTTCCCAGTAATAATCTTTCTTACTCCTTCCATTCCTTTTTTCAGGATGACCATAGTCATCAAGTTCCATGATTTCATCTAGGTCCGTATTATTTTATCTAATCTGCGTTTTGCATGCTCGGCTACGTGTCAAGCAACAGCAGATGTAATTTTCACCCTTTAGCTACCTTCTCTCATGACGTAGACTGGAACCCCGTAGGTAGGTCCTGAAATTCTGCATAGGACAATTTGTACCTTGAAAACGATTTTCAGGTTCCTCATACATGTTTATCGGAGAATCAACGGCTACGAAACGCATTTCTTACGAGAAGAGCCAGTAAGAGAACAACCCTTTTGTGTAAAAATTGTTTGTCTACGGCAGGACCGCACGCACCAGTTCTCCGTTCGCATCGACCATGGAGTGGCTGGCTCTGACTAGAAGACATAGATCCTTGGATGCATGAATCACGACAGTTAGTCTCCTTTTGTTGAGTTTTTCAAGAACTTTTGTGACTTCTTCTTCTTCAGCAACTTATTTATTTATTAACTAAAATAGTTATATAGAATTCAGCATGATTCTTCGAATTTTAAAATCTTTAAAAAAAAAACGGCATTCCGGACCAAAATATCCTGTCGGCTGAAATCATAAATATCGCATTTCATAAAGGTAAGTCACCAGAATAAGAGGATTAGTATTCCTAATAATTAAATGTTTAGAATTGATTGACTCGTTCCTCCTTCTTTCCAAAAAGTTACAAGGTGTCTCAAAAGAAATTTTATATTTATTTAGCTTACTGCGTGTACGCAACGTATCCGAGGGGCGCGGTTATGTCAATCGGCATCCTGGCTCTTGGGAATTCAGTCGCTATGGAGCGTTTCTCGGGAGCGGACCGCGCGTTGTGCGTGCGAGAGTTTTACAAAAACGGCGATTCGGTAACTGTAGCGCGTAGAAAATTCTGCAGTATTAGAGGTTTTCGCCACTTAAATGATGCGCCAAGCATTCTTCTTATTTGACGTTGGGTTAAAAAGATTGAAGAGACTGGTACAATGCTGGTTAAATCAAAATCCGGGTGACCTAAGTCATCAAGAACGGTAGATAACGTGGAGAATGTTAATCAGTCTGTTCATGACGACCCTAACCTATCAATTTGGAAGCGCGCAAGTGCTTTAAATGTGCATGGATCATCATTACATCGCATTATGCACAAAGACCTAAAGCTGCACCCCTACAAAATTAAATTGGTGCAAAAATTAAAGCCCCAAGATGCCAGTCAGAGGCTTAGTTTCGTAAATCAGGTGATTGAGTGATTTTCAACGTTTACCAACATTTTGTTTTCGGATGAAGCTCATCGTAATGGCCACGTAAATAAGCAGAACTGCCGCTACTGGAGTGCAACAAATCCGAAACGCAAACATCAGAAACCCCTACATTCGCCTAAAGTGACCGTATGGGCTGTGATATCGGCGTGAGGAATTATCGGCCCTTACTTTTTTGAAGACGAAAGGGGGCGTGCAGTTACAGTGAATTCAGAGCGTTATGTGGAGATGTTGGACAACTTCTTGGTACCTGAATTGCAAAACGTTCCTGACTATAACATGGTTCCAACAGGACGGAGCAACAACATACACGTCCAATATGTCTCTGCCACGTGTTCGTGAAATTTTCTCACCTCCTGGAGAGGTGACATAAATTGGCCTCCACGCAGTCCAGATTTAAACCCTATGGACTTTTTCCTATGGGGTTATCTTCAATCTAAAGTTTACGCCAATAAACCGACTTCACTGGCGCATTTGAAAGGAAATATCCGTCACGAAATGGCAGCCATCCCTGAGACCACCTGCCGAGACGTCATAAGTAATTTTACTGTTCGATTAAATGAGTGCCAAGAACGCGAGGGTCTACATTTAGACGATATTATTTTTAAGAAATAAATCCCCAAAAAGTGTATTTTAATAATTAATAAACATTTTTTCTATATACGGCTTACTTTTTTTTAACCGATCCACTAAATATAAAATTTCTTTTGAGATACCTTGTATTTAGCTGATATTTAGATACATATACTGGGGTGAAGAATTTATGATGATAAAAAATTGTATGTTATGAGTTACGTGAATTCCAGTTTAAAACAGGACCAAATGCAACTGCCCAGCAACTGCTAAAAACGCAAGCTGTTAGTAAAAATTTTACTCCCAGGAACTGATAAAGGGGCAAATGTATCTATTTATTTTGTTTTAATGAGAAGTTGAGGCTTAATTTAATTCTGAAAAATCATTGTTTCTCATATCTTACTGTCGCACGTCGATTATTCTTAGCCTGTTTCAGATTGTGCGCCTTGGCTCACAAGAACCAGCCGCAAATCGTTCAAAAAAAAATAAATTGGACGGGGCGTCAGGATGACAGTGTCAGAATAGGTATTGAAACATGGTAAGTTCCTGAATTTCTAACCAAACTGATAAAGGTTAGATTTCCAGTTTTACCTGCTTTTACAGGACACTTTCAACTTTTATCGAACGACCTGGCTGGGCGTGCGTACTTCGAAGAGCCAACGTTTCAAGTAAGAGTCAAATGTAAACGTTTGGTATTCAGAAATCTGCTGACGCGGGTTAGTCATATCTTGCTGGTACCACTCGCTTCCCTTCTACGATTTTGGAGTTCTGGTACCATAACAATAGTTAGTTTAAAGTAGTCTTATTTCCCAGTTCAGCAGGTCAAGCTGAGAACCGCTTGATAATGGAAATGCAAAGAAATTAACAATCATTTTGTTTTTCCATCTAAATATTCTTTCTGGAAGAGTACAATCTAAGGCGCTAGTTGGCATAAGCAAAACTAGCTGCTAAGTTCAATACACTCATCATTTTGTAAGCCCAGCGGAGCATAAACATAAATACAGACATGTGAGCAGAGAATGCTGGCATATTTATAACCACTTGCTATGTACTATTAAATGAATAAAATTATATAATCCAAACAAGGATACACAGATGCCGTAAAAACTCGGAACTTATTTATCGTTCCTTTCATTCAGTTTAAGTCGCGTGACTTAGAAGCTTCTTGTGTTTGTTTTTGCTTGGCATTTAGAACGATAATTTTTCTATCTAATGCTTGATTCTTCTATTCACCCTCGTCCTTTTCTCGGTATACAAACAGACTTTATCCTATCACGCTAGCATAACTCGTTAAGTCGTCTTGTGTAATTTTATCCAATAATAAAATATACTGATATTTTACCATTCTCTTTAAAATTATAGCTCACGAAATGTAACGATGAGGTAGGTGGTGAGGAAGGACTCGAAGAATTCAAACAACAAGCAAGTTCACTTGTTGAAATTTTCTGATTAGGTTACAACTCACTTTAGCTTCACCTTAATATTGGGATAATGAAAAATCAATGCTCGTCCAACTGGTTTCGAAAAAATCATTTGAAGGAGTTAGAACTATGTATGGGCTGACACATCATCCAGTTAGCAGTAACATATCATACGTAATGTAGCGTTAGTAGACGCAGCATTCAGTTCTTTGGAGAGTACCTCCTGTATTCAACAGACTGTGACTAAAATACCAGTATGAAGGTACAAGGTGCTTAAGGAAAACTGATGTTTCATTTTAATGCTAGTTGACGAGTTTTGTTCCTACGAAAGAAGAGCATGTGGTCGGGCTCCTGCAGCGGTACTCTGGTACTCTATCGCCGGTTTCTATGCCTATACAAATCGCAAAACATGTAATTTTCAAATGATGAGCTGAAAACAAACTTTTTACGAAAACGGTCGTTCTGTAAAAAAACGTTTCGCAAACTTCGGGATAGTTTTGGTCAACATTCCCGACCGACAGAGCCTGGAATACGTAAATTTGTTCAACGTTTTGAGGAAACTGGTTCTGTAGAGAGTCGTAGACCATATCAACATGCTCATCCGGTTGGTTCTCCTGAAAATAATGCCGCAGTAAGTGAAAGTGTCCGTCAACAGCCATCCACATCCACAAGACATTGTTCACAGGAATTAGGCATTGCTCGGACTACATTATTGAGGATTTTGCATGTTGGTCTTCACCTACATCTGAGACAAGTCTCAGTCCTAGGTCCCAATTTATTTAAGGTACCTGGGTTCCCGAACCCAAATGGTGAGTGCTCTTCGCCACTCTCTAGCCTTCGAAACCACAACCACCACGTTTCAGCCAAGGATAGGCTCCTCACCGTGTAGGGACTACACGTGTAGGGACTGACAGTAACCTGAACCAGTAAGCCGTGGTTCAGGTAATCTCTGATCAGGTTGCACTTCTCTAATGTCCGAGAAAAACTTTCAGTTTTTGGTGTAGGCACACGGGACTGATGGCCCTTCAGCAGCGTCGAAATCCGTTAATTGGATGCTTGAAAGAAGTGAGGGTTTTTCAGCCAAAATCATCTTTTCGGATGAAGCTCATTTTTATCTCAGTGGCCATGTTAATAAGCAAAACTGTAGGATCTGGGGAGCAGAAAATTCTCATGAATATCATGAACAACAATTGCATTCGGAAAAAGTGACTGTGTGGTGTGGTCTTTGGTCTGGCGGTATCATTGGGTCGTTTTTTTCGAAAACCCTGAAGAAAAGGCTGTTACCATCAATGGGTTACGTTATCGGGCTATGATAAAGGTCTTTTCGCGCCCGGAAATTAATTGTATGGGTGCTAACGATCTTTGGTTTCAACTAGACGGAGCCACAGCTCACACATCTTGCCAACCATCAACTTATTGCACGAAAAATTTCCGGACCGCATAATTTCGAGGAATTCTAACGTCAATTGGCCGACAAGATCGTGTGATTTAATACCTATTGATTATTATCTTTGGGGTTTTTTGAAAAATAAAGTATACGCAAATGCTCCCCGCACAATTCAAGACCTTCAGTGGAACATTTCCGCTGATATTGCGGTCATACCAACGAATTCTGGAAAAAGTCATCGAAAATTTGATTTTCGATTTAGAGCCTGTCAAAAGAGCCGCGGTGGACATATGTGCGATGTTGTGTTCCATACATGATTGCCATAGACCAACCTTTTATACTCAATAAAGATTTTCATTGTTCTCTTACAAAACGTGTGTTTTGTTTCACAATAAAAAAAAACTAACAAATGGTCCACCCTGTACAATAGATGCGGGATTCATATCAGGGTTACTAAAGAAATGAGGAGGAAGCTTGCTATCTCATACGTAATCAATTATTAAAGAAATGAGGACGACCCTGTTGGAAAATGAGACACTAAAAGCATGGTACCAGTGTTCAATGCAGGTAGCCTTACAACCTAGAATTTGGGGCAGAATCCACAAAATAAAAGGTTTGTTCGAATACTTTGTCAATAAATTTGTTGAAACTAGAGCCAGGAACCTACAATCAGTTCTCTCCTCGACACTACTCTTTCGAAACCAGAGACATCGAGTAAGTTGCATAGGTACTGAATTACTAGAGACAATCGTACCGACTCTTCCTTACACTTGCCAAGTCTGGACGACAAAATGTTGAAATTCAGGCTTTCGTAGCAAAAACATAGTACAGAACTTCAGGCTAAACACAGAGCGTAAATCAGAAATACGCCTGGCCAAAGGATGATTTTCAGTTTGCTTTACGAATGTCTCGCTTTGAGACTGGTGCTCCATCAGCAAAAAACAAGACTTAAAAAGTCTGCTGTATGTAGGTGGTACTTGTACTGGTAGGTACCGGTAGACAAAAAACGGAAGAGAGCACAAATGCACCATGCTTTATTTTATGCAGTCTCAAGGATCTAAAGTCCGAAGATTAGGTTTATGTTCTGACGAGTGGAAAGTATATGACATTCGAGCATGTTAAAGCAAGGCCAAAAGCAAGCTACGATCTGCTTTCTCCTGACAAGCCTGCATCGTAGTACAAATGCAAAGGACCTTCGGGACCAGGTTCTAAGAGCAAAATAAGTACTTTGTTCCTGCTTAATAGTTGTTTTAGCCCATCGTGCCTTGCTTTTTTTTGTCGAGGACGCACTTTGGCTGTATGCAGTCATCTTTAGCGTATTTAGTATTTAGTCATCTTAAAATATGTTGATTAAAACCGAAAAGCTGCAGGAGAGTTATATAATCTATCTAGACAATCTGCTATCTGAAGCTCTTCTCCAAACTCAGAGACACGCGCGAAACATTTTTTTTTATAAGAATTAGAAGAATTATTTCCCGTCCTTCCGGATATTCTTCCGTGTTTAATGTGGTCTCTTCAAAAAGGCTTTACGAACTACAGAACGCTGTCCCTTTTGCACAGCAGGTACAAGAACTGTTGGCGGTTACTTCAATGGTGAGGCACCTGAATGAAGAATATTTCATCACAATTTCAGGGGAAATGAGTCCTCAAAAGGAAAATTTGAAACGAGCTTATGAACATTGCAAAGCACGAATCTTACACAGGAGTGGATGGATGCGAACCACCCTGAACATCACATTCCTTTAAGCCTCTGAATGTACGCTTATGTGTTGTACACAAAACTGATAAGCACGCATCCCGGCGTCCAAGCTAGCCGTTCGTGGGTGCTCATCAGGGATCCTGAAAGCAAAGCTATGGCTTCAGAGTGAAACCAGAAGTTCAAGATGATGGGATGGGTCACATTCATGGGAATGAACAGATTATTCAATGAGAACGAAAATCCCTGCTGGTGACAAGTAAAAGTTAGTCAGTGAAATCAAGAACATTCGATTGGGTTCGCTTGAATGTTGCCGCAGGCCAAAATTAGTTCGGTGTTGCTTGGATCCTCCGGGGCTTGCTTTTCCGGTGTCGAGGACGCATTTGATGGAAGCATGAACATGGCTGCTTACTGCCGAAAGCAAAACCGACAAGCAACACCAAGCATCGATGGGGCTAGAAATTTCAACTTCTCATTGAAAAGCTTGAACAAAGGTAGTTACACCTTGTATATCTGAGGCAGAAAATAAAATAGACATGGCTATATGGGCACTGTTGACTAAGTTATTCATTCGTCTCGCAACTAAAGCTATTCCTTCATTGAAAATACAAAAGGTCAAGGAACGTAAGATAATATCAGTAGAAGTGGTGAAACTGGCTTAGCGAGCTGTTTAGTAGATGCAATGCTTCTCTGCAGAAGTGGTATTTCAATAATCTTGAAAGGATCGACGTTTGCCCTGATCATCATAAGAAAGAGGAATACAAATTTTGCCTCTGATAATCGGATTTTGAGCATGCTGAGTCTCTTTAAGAAAGTCCTTGAAATGAGAGATTTAGCTAGGCAATCAGGGCTGCATTGGATCTATTCATGCAGTAACAATACCACAAATGCTGGGTCAATAATCATCGCAGGCAACGGAGTTGTAGATGGAGTCCTGCGGACATAAGTATAAAACCACTTCGTAAGGTCTTGCTACACTATATTGGGGAACGTATTTGATTCCAATAGTTGTGGTTCCGCGATAGCCTTGCGTTGTGGAATGTTTCGAGGGGTCAAAGGAACTAGTGTGGATAACATGGGAATAGATCAGGGATCGATAAAGAACCGGAACACACTGAATGGTAGACGAAGAATGGATGCTTCATCGGGGACCCCCGAATTTCATGGAAAACGTACGAAAACTTAGGCATTTGCAAGGAGAGATTGCGGTAAGGAGCTGGATGGATCATGGGTCCGTGTCTCACTTTTTCTGAGCCAGCTGTATCAGTTACTGCAATATCTAGAAACAAGCGAACTACCAACCCTTGCTGTAATCTTATCTCGCATAAATTTCAATCGCTTAAAATTTCTGACGTTCCCAAATTGGCAATCTTAACGTGTATTCACTTTAACTTAATCATGCCATCACATGTGATTCCGGTGTTGCTCAGCGTTTTCCGAAAGCATGTTAAAATGGTGGCCCATACTAATTTGCTTTATGTCCGTGAACGTTGGTGGTTCTCATTCGCAAGCTCCAATCAACTTGGTCAACATATCATTTACTATATAACCATATCTTTCTCTGCATAGGCAAGTACATCCTTTGAGGTCATAGGGTGGCTTCAGAGCAAAATTTCATTACATCCACTGCTCTACGCCATTTCGTATTAATGGCAGGTGGACTTCACACATGTGTCTACCTTGCTGTTCATGATATAATATATAACTGATATGCCATATCATGCATCATGCACTCATGATGTCCGTTCGCAACCAGTCAAGTGCTATTTTCAATAACAATTTACCAATTCGGCTAGTACTAGATTATATTAGGCCAGACAAGGATACGAGTACCTCCTTCCATTGACGTTGAAAGTTTCACACGTCGGATGCAGTGATGGTACTTATTTGTTACTACATATCAATGTTACTAAGCGGATATGCCAAGCTTTATCAGGGTTGTCATCATGAAGTCAACGCGATTCCTGTTGCAACTTACACACATACAAACACACACATAATCATCACGAAGAGCATTGAAAACAATGTTTCACAAGTTCAATTTATTGTATGAATCTTTATGGCTTCTTTATGAGATCCTTGTTTCGATTAACTCTTCTATTAACTGGGCATGTTATCCTTGCTGATAATGACTCTATATTCCGGAAAAAGGTTGGTTTTGCAGTTTATGTACAGTGATTCGAGGTTCGAAATGCTTATAAACACATATCTGTTTAATACTTTGACTTCTGACATTTTAACTTATTTATTTACCAGCAGGATGTGATTTTCTGTTTGTTGTGAAATGTACCAACGTGGTTAGAAGCTCTGGAAAGAAGTTTTGGCAATCCAAATAGATACAAAATGCGGAATTTGAAATAAAGGAAAATTACAGTCTTCACGTAATTACAATCTATGGAAAAAAGAATACCAATGAAAACCTTAAAGCACTACGAGGGCCGGCTGAAAAGTTATGAGCCTAATATATTGAAACACGAGATAAAAATATCCAAAAAATTTATTTTTCAATGTAGTCTCCGTTGAGTTCAATACATTTTTCACAGCGTTTATATAAAGCCTATAACCCATCCAAAAAATATTTTTCATTTTTGTCATCAAAATATTTGTCAACCGTCGCCTTTAATTCGTCTTCACCTCCAAATCTTTGCCCCTGCAAGTCCTTCTTTAAATTACTAAAAAGTCATAAGTCACTGGGAGCCTGGAAACTCCTTCCAAGTTGTCCTTACAGAGGTCCGAAAACTCCTGCGGTGTTTGAACTCGCCGCTGCTTGTCAAGGGGCGTGAGTATTTTTGGAACCCAACGCGCACTCACTTTTCTCATGATCAAATGAGTGTGCAAAATGTCACCAATTCGTTCCTTACTAATGTTTAACTCCTCAGCTATCTGCCACAGTTTTATTTTTCGATCGTCCAATACCAATTTCTCGACTTTGGCGATGTTATCATCCGTGACTGCTGTGTTTGGGCGGCCTGAGCGTGGGTCGTCTTCTAATGATTCTCGTCCCTGTTGGAATAGTCGAACCCAACGTTTGATTATTTCAGATTCTCCGTAAACCTCAGAAATTTCTTCAAAAACTCCCTTAGCCGTTTTTCTTTTCTTCACAAGGAACTTTATGATGGCGCGGTACTCCAATTTCCTTAAGTGCAGCGATGACTCAGACATGGTGATGTTCACTATTTAATAACTCAGAGAGTAATGATGCTATTTACCTAAAAGTCCGTTTATATACTCATTAGATGTTACGCAACTAGTAACTTATCACTCAAGTAATTACCGGTAGTGGGGGTACCCAAGGCTCAAAACTTTTCAGCCGGCCCTCGTATTTTCACATTAGCATGGATTTATATTAAATATGATTAATATTTAAGCATATCCAATATTTAAATAAAGATTGGATATGCTTTCTCCTGTGTTTATCTGCCTTGAAGCAGCGAAGAGGCTTTTGATATTGATGAGACCTCTGGTTTCACTGCACCCGACTGTTTTTTGGGTCCTTACAGAAAATCGTATAACGAAAAGTAAAGAAACTTGGTTATTAAGCGTAGTATTAAAACGCAGTTATAAAAAAAAACTCTCCCGGAAACTGAGAGTAACGTTATGGCCTAGCAAATAAGAGAGCGAGAGAGCAAGAAAGAGATATGGAAATATGTGAGGACGGGACGATTAGATCTTGAATAAAGGCTTAGGAAGCAGTGTATTAATTTCTCAGGCCACTAGAATGAATCTGTGGCACCCTCTGAGACAACGGGAGTATAAGCCAAAGTGCTATTCAGAAAGTCAAAGAGATAAATTAAGCAACGAAACTACATCAGTCATAAATACCTCCCAACAGACCCTGAAACCTGTTAGGAAATGACAGGAAAACCTATGAAAAGTGCCATTGCCAAAACACATGTACCTGAATTTATAACATAACCTGACACAGAATTGACCTGAATCACAAAGGATGAAATCAGATGACCGTTTAAAATGGAATGGTAATATAGGACCGAGGGTAAGCTCAGACTCATTGACTTTGACAATCCAATAACATCGCCATCCAGCTTGTGCAGATCACATACCAGGGATGCAAGGAGGGAAGAAACTGAATGAAAAGAAAAAGTCACAGATCAAGATCTGAAAAAAATTTATAAGCTAATTGTCACAGGTCAGGATCAAAACTCCATTGACACACAGGTAGACTTCATCGAGCCATGGCTAAGCAGGGCTTAGGGTTCAGGGCTGATGAAACCGCACTGGTTTCCCTAATATTGACTATAAATTATATTCTGATTAAAAATTTTGAAATTTATTCGAAAATTAATCAATGGGTGTGGAATAATAACAAACAGGAGACTCACAATGAATTGGTATATTCATAGATTTCTTGCAAATCAATCAAAACACTCAACTTGCTTTAAAACATGACAGGTGAATCCCGAACCCCTACCTACAAAGCAGAGAACTGGCCAGACTACTGACTATGGACTACTGACTAAACACCTCCCCTGTTAACCGGAGCGCCTAGCCTGGAACCGTTTGACACATTACTTGTACGCCTTCGGATTACAGGGTTCCTTCTCCGATGGGATGGGAAAGAGAAGGAGGATTGCTAGAGAAGGAAACCCTCCACCCTCGAAGCTTCCAGCCAATCAAGTATGCCTTTTTTTCACGACTACCTGATGATGCCTGATCTCTTCGATCAGGCTATCTCAATGGAGCTCTCCCACTTTGACGGCAATATCACCGCGCTTTTCGTCCCATCTTCTGCATGAAAAGAAAGTATGACAGGCGTCATCCTTCACACCAATGCAGAATATGCAATCTGGGGACCGTGACTTACGAATCTTGTGCAGGTAAGACTGAAAACAACCGTGTCGGTTCATTAGCTGGGTTAGGTAGAAGTCAGTCTCGCCATGCGTTCGACTGAGCCACGATCTCAAGTCGTTGATGAGCGGCGCGGTCATTCTTCCTTAAAGCTCACGTTCCCATGATTATTGCCATTCGTCGAGAGTGTATCTTCTTTCATCGCGAGGAATTTTTTCTTTATTACCGTCGTGCCTTCGGAGGTAGATTCTCTTACGCTCTCTAGCAAGGAGAGCTATGGGTGTCATCCCTGCAATTACAAACACCGCTGACTCAGAGACTGTATGGTATGTTGATGCAATCCGCAGTGCTGTTTGGCATAAGTTTACATATACGAGTACCTTCGGAGCAAAAAGACCAAATCCCACAGTTACGATTGAAAAAAATTTAAATTTATTGTCACTTCATTTAACGAGAGAAGCAGTTGTGCCATCTACAATGTCACCAATCTTTCATGAAGAAAAAAAGTTAGCTCAAATCTTGGTATTTAGGCTAAAGTGCATTAGCACCGTCATTAAAATGTATGACGGCAACATTCATTTTAGTTGCTTAGTGACAAGTGACAATGAATCGCGAGTGAGAATACAAAAAAATTGGTATACGAATAGTGGTAGAAAAGGAACAGGAATTGGATTATTTGGATCTTACGCCAAACATGTCCAACTGTTGAGAAGTATGCCATACATTTTTCCAGCTACCCTCTATGTCATCGTTGGAAGACATAACCCAGAATAGACTGAAGATACAAAGGCAAAACATCGTGATGACATCGCTGGTGATTACATCGAGAGTAGTTCCGATTTGTTGTAACGCACTCAGGAAGTTGGTTGAGAGCAATAGAGTCGCGATATATTGGGTAACAAGGAATGCAGAAATGAACACACCGATCAACTAATATGAAAGAGGGGGATGACAGCGTTCATCGGATCACAGAGTCCCAAACGGGAATAGGACAGTAGAAAAAAAAAGAAACCTGGAGAAATATTAACCCCTTCGGACCCGGCGTCCATTTCAATGGACACGATTTATTATTGCGTGTAATATGAAACAGAATAATAAAAATGCTAGTGTAAATATTTAACTCTACCCGCGACTTACCTAGAAACGTTACAATAAACAAAACACTATCGGATTTTTTTGTGGGTAGTATGAAATCATTAGTCAAGTGTTGACGTTCGCCATGGATACGCACAAAGCAAGTAAGTCTTTAGTTTTATTTTATTTACTATATAATGGCTTGATCGATTGTTTAGATATTTTTTATTCCGTATAGTGATCATATTTATTAAGATGTTCGTTTACAAAGAATACAAAATATGTGGTTGTTGTTATAAAATATTGCAGATGAAGTTATGTCCATTTCAGTGGACATAGGGTCACAATAGTTGTAGAGCGTTCGTATTTATGTTAAAATTGTATACTGAATTATACATATCATTTTTATTTCTTTTTAGGTTTTGATTTATCCAAAAGCCAAGATGTGAATAATTTACTCAATTTATTAGAAAACGGCACAATATCGGATCTCGACGAAGAAAGTGACGATGAAATTGTACAGGCAATACCAGAAAACAATGTTCGTGTGGGTAGTAATATAACGCTATCAACCGAAAGAGTGATACTTGGTCACTCTGAAGATGAGGAAGATATAGTAGAAGAAGAAGACTTAAAGGAGGAAGAACCAAGCCGGAAAACCGGATCAAGTAGTAAGCCTAAAAGTGAAATAATTTGGAGAAAACATTTACAGTTTGAATCACCACAATTCATTTGGTCAGCTCCACCACCTTCAGAAATAGATTCACCTCGTGCTCCCATCGATTATTTTTCTAAATACATATCAGAGTCCCTAATTGAAGATTTTACGTTCAATACAAATTTGTATGCAGTGAGAAATGAAGTCCGTAATTTCAAGCCATGTACTTCAACAGAAATGAAAATATTTTTGGGTCTTCATATCATAATGGGTAACCTGAAGTTTCCTCGTGTTCGTCTGTATTGGGATTCTAGTTTAGATATGAAAATATTTTTAGAGAATATGGTCAGAGATAGATTTCTTCAGATGAGAAACAATTTGCACATAATTGATAACAATTCCATTCCAAAAAATAACACTGACCGTTTTATCAAAGTTCGACCTTTATATGAATCAGTTAGAAAACGATGTCTAGAACTAAAGTTAGAGCAAATATTGAGCGTTGATGAACAGATTGTACCTTTTCGAGGAAAACTGGAAGTCAAACAATATGTTAAAGGAAAACCACAGCCATGGGGTGTAAAGATATTCATGATTTCCGGTAAGAGTGGATTAGTTTACGATTTTATAATTTATCAAGGCGCAACTACAAATCTAGATAAAAATGACGTTTTGAAATATGGCACTTCTGCTGCTTATGTAAATGCCTTGTCAAAAAGAATAAATGGGTCTGGTCATTACCTCTTTTTTGACAATTATTTTTCCAATTATGTTTTGCTGAAGGATCTTCGCGAGAGGGAAGTTTATGCAGGAGGAACGATCAGAATAAATCGTTTTGGAAAACTGCCACTCATAACCGACAAGGAAGGATCCAAAAAAGATAGGGGATATACTGATCAAGTTACGAATAATACTAAAGATGTGGTTGTTATCAAGTGGATGGACGTTAAAGGTGTAGTTCTTGCATCAAATTTTGTTGGAATAGGAAACCAAGATGAAGTTCGACGCTGGGATAAAACATCTAAAAAATACGTAACTATACCGCGTCCTGAACTTGTGCAATTATATAACAATGGTATGGGAGGTGTAGATAAAACTGATCATCTGATTAGTTTATATCGTATCTTCATTAGGTCCAAAAAATGGACTTTGCGTATGATATTTCACGCCATTGACCTAGCCCTAACTAATAGCTGGCTAGAATACCAAGAAGATTGCAAAACCTGTAATATACCAAGTACAGATGTTTTAGATCTGTTGCACTTTCGGCAGCGTGTTGCAGAGGCTCTAATAAAAATGGGGCATCCAATTGCTAGCAGAAAAAGAGGACGGCCTGCATCTAGTGGTAGCAGTCCAGTAAATTTACCAGTTACACCAATACGACACCGTTTCAGACCTGAAATAAGACCAGCGAGCGAAATTCAGTATGACACTGTCGACCATCTGCCAGAATATGATAAGAAAAAAGAAGCTACACGATGTAAAAATCCAGGATGTAAAGGAAAGACACATGTTTACTGCCTGAAATGTGAAATACATCTATGTTTTACTAGTGAGCGAAATTGCTTTCGAAAGTTTCATCAAAAATAAAAATAATCCTAACCGTGTAAAATATTAAATAATAAATAAACCATTATAATAATATGATTAAAGTTTTGCTTACTTATTTCAAAACAGTACTACAAATCATTCATTTATTAAATACGTATTAATACAACAATCTAGACCGGTTGTCCACTCAAGTGGACATCAAAATTTTCAAAAATCTAAAAACAATAAATCGCATACTGATACAAAAATCCTTTAACTATACTACTAACTTACAGAAAAACTTTAAAAATATTTTTATTGATGCTTTATATAAATTCAGGTCCGAGGGGGTTAAAGCCTAAATGTGCCAAAGTCTTGGATACAATTTTACCTTATATGCCGTCTCGAGGTCTATGAAGAGAAGATCTTTCAAACATCAGAATGGACAAGAGAAAGTCGAGGATGCTTACTGGTATCTTCATAGGGCGTTGCCCACGTGGAGGACATCTGAAGACAAATGGCTTGAAAGCAAACGGTCAGATTCTACGACATAAAAATCAAGGGAGGATTTGGAGAAAGGAACACTAAAGCACCTGCTAGCTTACTGTGTAGCATGACTGGAGAACCACTGCTGGAGAACACACAAGCTTTGTACCTATTTCTTTGTCAAAGAGGGATGAAGATGTCTAAAGCAGACGCTAGGGGTGCTCTAACTCCACCAAAATTAGGTGCACAATAGGTTTGTAAAAGTTAACGAACACAACTACCACCCATTTTTCAACATTGTGCCCGTTTTGTGCTGGATATTTCAGGTAACTATTCAAAGATAGCACCAAGTTTTCTTGGAAATTCTGCCATAGAGTCTTTACGTTAATAGAGGAAGGCAGAGTGAGCGTTTTGGGAACTAGTGACCATTGAATTCGTCCTAGGACGCCGTCAATTGTAACGATGAATTTTTTCTTAAATAACTGATTCGAAATCATAGTCTAACTTTTGCATCAAATACCCTGTTGAAACTTTTCAAACAACCAGAAAATAAAGACCAAATCTCAACTTGAATTGTTCTCGTCAGTCCTTCATGTCGATAAAATCCTCATAATACACTCTACGTGATAATTGTCTTTAGATTGTTCTTAATAATAAACTACAAACACACATGTATGGCAATTTGCTTTACTGTAACCACATACTTGTTGGAAGTGTACTCAGGAGGCCATCATACAGAATTATAATTACATACTCATTACCTGAGTTTTTGATGCACACCCTCGACTCATTTCCTTGCTACACGATAATCAACAGCAGCCTTACACAATTTGAATCTTGTAACTAACTCGAAAGGAATAGAAATGAGTTGGTTGAACTGTGCCATGTAGAGCTCTTTGTATTTAATTATATTGCTTCGGCGTCATTAAAAGCTGAAGTGTGGAAAAGGAGCAAACATGAATGAAAGGACTTGAGAATCCTGACTTCATAGTTGATTTCATATAAAGAATCGCTCTCTGTCGCCTCTTGATCGATGCTTTTTTTTTGGGTTTGTGAATGTATCGTTGGATTTTGCGAAAACATCCATTCGGAAACTAGTTGAGGCAGAAGGAGCAGGAAAAGGAAGTCGTGTCGCAAGTCGCAAATTACATATACTACAACGACATGAGCACGAGAGTTTCGAGAAGATCCCAAGTTACTTTTATGCGTCAATATCAGTTGCTCAGAAATTCTATGTTTTGAGGAGACTGCTCTTTCTGTCAGTATATCCTTGTTAATTTCTTTGAATCATACATACACACATGCATAAGCATGGAAGGTAAAAATTGGGGCGTATAATTCATGTCCCAGTTTTAATTTTTATTCTAAATTCATGTCAAAGGTGGAAAGATCAGTAGGGACTTCAAATCATGATTTTGCACTGAATGGCTCATGAATCAATGAGCAAAATTAGAAAAATAAAAAAAGGTTCCAAACTAATGTTCAAAAATAGTAAGCAGCAGAGGCCTCAGCACTAAAGCAGGCTTCATCAAGTCTCCGAGAATGATACATAAATTAGGTTCTAATCCGAAAACTAAGAGTTTTTTTAGATACAAGATTATGGTCCCATATAAAACATGACTTACCAATGATCTCATTTATTTCCTTTGATTTTGTGCAGTACATGTCCTGATATTATGTTGGAATATCAATTCTGAAGGCTTGAGTTGAGCTATGAATTTAAATTACAACCTGATCTTCACACACTTCATACTAATTTCTTGTGAATCAAGGAATCAATAGGATCATGGTAAGATTAAACAAAACACTTTCGAGACATTTTCGAAATAATTCTGTTGCAAGAATGTTTAATATTGAAGGAAATTTCGTCCGATAATCGTTCAAAAAAATATTTAACACTGGAAAAATTTTTATTGATTCAAAAGCGAACTGGAAGTTAGTGCATAAAATGTCCATAAGACACGAGGGTCTGCAAACATTTCTGTCAATTTTTGTATAGTTCACCTCTGAGAACACTTTACTTTATTTTTGCCTAGTGCGAATCACGGCAAATATTACAGATAAATCGCAAATGGTACAGTCTAAGCATTTTCAACGACAGATTTAATTTCCTTCTATAGTTTTGAATGTGTCGAAAGTAATCATTCAAAAGTGAATAGCAACAACCGAAACAGGATGCCTAGAATAAGCGTCTGCACATCCTCGTCCATTTCATCAGCAGCAAGTAAAAATCGCACTCGTAGTGTACATCCTGTATACGATTTAGTATTTACATCAACAAAAATAAGCTCATGAAAATTTGGTGTTAAGAAAGTTATGAGTTCATTAGAAAGATTGAACCATTCCATTTCGGAATGAAGGACAACATGATTCAAATAACTACCTCGTCTAGCCTCACAATACGCCATTAGATCAATTCAAATTCCTGATTAATTTCGGTTGTTTGGGACGCATTTTGCCATACAACAATGGTTTATTCATACCAAGATCTTTATGCAAAATTCTTCTCAAAGAAGTGCGTGAAATGCTTGAACGATGACGAGTTGACGTTGAAGATTGTTCACGCACACTCTAAGCACCAGCAGAGATGTTTTCGATTGAGCGCACTGAAAAAGTACGTATACGGGTTTTTTTCATCGAACTACGACCCAGTTTTACTCACTTGCTTCACAAATTGATCCACAAACTCAGTTTTTGCACATTCTTTTCGTTAAATTTCTTACAATTTGATTGGTAGACTCATCACTTTAGAAATAAATTTTTAATACTTCCCAACTTTTTTCAAGTGAAAAGCAACCTATTTCTTCAATGTCAAACATCAAACTAACTTCCTATCTCATAAGAAATGTCATGAAACCTTCCAACTTCAAAATAAAATAACGTTCCAATTCCAAGCATTGAATGGCCTAGGCTATAGATCCCAATTAGCCTTGCTTCACGTCCGCTGAGATTCTCACCGGAACTAGTGGCTCTTTCTTCGTTGTTTGGTGATTTCAGTTGACCAACTGTATACCAGAGGGTTGCCATGTCTAGATCTTCTGCGATAATAATTAAGTTTGGTAAAGCTAGAGTCTTTAATGTAAAGTCTTCTTATCAAACCCCTACATAAAGCTTTTGTAGTTTCTTTTATTATCAGTCTAGGAAGTGTGCATGTTAGTTGAAACAAAGCTCTTTTCACTTCTCGTTCATGGGTTTTCAATGTATGTACATGATGTCAAGTCATAGTTAGTATTCTCTACAAGCTTATCAAAGATCATCCAGTTATTTAGACACTGATTTGAACACAATTGAGAGATGAAAACACTTCACTTAAACTGTTGACCAGAATTCTTTTTATCTACTTCATTTTTTTTTTCAATACTTTTCCGAATCGTCAATGAGTTTGCTGAGTCTGAAGCTTTACTTGGCTAAGTGACCTCTGTCAAGCTTTTTCAAACCTTTTTTCCTGGATAGACCATTTCAATGACATTCTAGATTCAGCACCGCTGCTTGGCAATATTTAAGTGTAAACACCATATTTGTAAGTGGCAACAGTACCACTTTTTTTAGGACACTGTCTTTAGAGAGCTGTCGACTGCGATGACTCCAGTCTTTACTGTGGTGACTCCAGTCTTTAAGGGATATTGTTGCATAAATGTCTTCTGATACATGTCGAGGATTGTTATGGTTCGTTGGTTGATGCCTCATTGATGGTCTTATTACAACCAAATAAAACGTGTTTTGTGAGTTCCCTGCGAAAGTCCTCGATGAGGTTTTCCTTCATGGCGGTTGACAGCTTCGTTGATTGATTCTCTTGCATCTAACCGGTGTGATTGATTTATTATCGGACCATTGCCGTTAGTGTCTTGTTCCCGGCGTCTTTATAAGATGTTTTTGCTTTGGTTTAAAGTCCAGGGATTTGTCTTCTTTTTCTTTTAATAGTGTCTTGTATAATATAATGTAGCCTCAACCACTTATGTAAGTCCAGGTTTATAGATGGTTTCACAATTATCATGCCAGAGACAGCAAGTTTCCTGTTTCTCTTCATTGAAAGACTTTTAACCCAATTTCTGTGATTTCCACTATAGAAAACGTCATTTTCTCTCTCTCCTAATGAAGCTTTCCAAAGTTCTCTGCCTACATTAGAGTAAATAGTAAGCAGTGAGCCGGCGGTTAACCATAGAACCGTGATTTCTGCATGCTGAAATTTCAGGCCCCACTATCGTAGAAGATATTAGAATACGCCTTAGCTTTCAAGATTTTAATCTTTGAAACCTAGATAAGTCTAAGTCTAAGCTTCATGAGTGCCGTAGTCGAAACGATACTAAATGATTGCAAGCTCTCATTTTAGGTGGGAGATGAAAACCGAACCATTCGTCTGATTAAAGGAGTGGCCCAAGGATCTATTCTCGGCCCCATCTGTTGTGTGGTGCATACGATGGGCTTTTGCGAATCAACATGCCATCGGGTGTATTCTTGATTTCTTGATAGGCTGCACTTACGATGTGGCAGCGATAATGAAGTTCAGGTCACCAGAGTGAGTTCAACTGAAGCTGAACTAGGTGATGAGGAACGCCCGAGCATGGATGAGCGAGCATAGCTTCAAAATAAGAAGTACCAGCTAGTGAATAGAAAGACCCCAAAAAGGAGGATGAAGATGCTGGCTATAGGGAGGATTCCAACCAATATATTGATGATGGTTTGCTGCGAGCCGGTACAAACGAAGAATTCGGTCAGAAATCTTAGTGACACAGTCGTTGTGAAGCTGAATCCGAAAAGTATGCTATAAAGCGACCACCTTAGTCCAGTTGCTGAGCAGACTGATGACCAATATCGGTGGTCATAGAGAACCGATGCAGCGACTTTTGATGACAACGACGAACTCAATACTTCTGTGTAGAACTGATTCCTGCCCTGATACCATGCAAATCAAAAAGTATATGGAAGAATAGCCAGCTTCCAACGATACGTTGGACTGGGAATCACCTACAGCTCCCACACTGTCTCCTCATTGTGCCAGCAATTCGACTAGACCCTATGGCACTCCGCAGAACCATGCAAAAGTGGAAGCAACACTAGACCGCAAGTGTTTCAGCCTGTTGGACTGATAGGCTTTTTGTACTTCTGAGCTAGGACCAACCAGAAACACGGAGAGGTGAACTTCTATCTTTCGAAGTTTCTGACTGGACACGGATACCAGCGTGAATATCAGAACACCTTCTTGCCGATTTTTCTTGTCTATAAAGAAGATGCAGTCCACTCGTTTTTCCCCCGCAAACGCTTTTCTGAAGGAAGAAGTGCACTAGCCTCTATGATTGGCCAGGTTACCCCTGATACTATCGTTGAAGCAGTGTCTGAAGGTGCTAGGAACGCGATAGCTAACTTAATTGAGTCCATTCTCGAAACGAAGACAGATGACTATCACATCACCTGGAAAGCGGTGCCTGGATGTAGGCGGATTTCAGGTTGTCTTAATGACCATAGCGACTCCGCCCTGAAGTAGTGCGCTAACGGTCCCAGCGTGGGTGCTTGTTTTAACAGTAACTATGAGAGATTCAAAGAATTTTCAAATGATGCGAGTTTGACACTCCCAGGCAGGTGACGACAGCCTAAAGTGTCATAGGCATTTTTTAAAACGTCTTTGATTCAAATTGGTGATATAAAATCTCAGCAAATGATGACGGATGATGTGACATAAATTTTAAAACTTATTTTAGACGATGTCAGTCAAAGTTTTTTGTTTGAAATTTATTTTTCTTCGGATTTCAAGAAACTCTATACAACATTATCTTATGTATTTCCGAAACCTTTTGTTTTTGTGATTTTTTTTTTAATTTTTATATCAAAACCTTGTTTTTGTTTTTGTTTTTTTGAAGGCTCAGTCATTAAAGCAGGTTGTAAACGAATGCTGAGGTAAGTAATCTAACCAAGAACATTATTTATAAATGAATATAAAATAAGCATCCTTGCAGGAGATCGCATACCACTGAACACAGTTTTCACAGACAAGCTAAAGAAAATGACGGTGAGAAAGAGAGAGAAGGAGAGAGGCAGGGAGAAAAATAGATTCAATTTAGATGTATAAGGGAACTCCCTGTCTCAAGCCAACCATATCTTCCGAAGGAATCAACATATTTGCTGGCATTAGATGACTTGAATGAAAACTCTTTTCATCGTATTCAACCACATCGTGCAAAGCAATTCGTATTTTCTTTCTAGAAAAGCTCACACTGACAATACTTAAAATTGTTGAATAAAGTACAAGAGAAAGCGCCATACATGCATGCATGAACATAGATATGCACACACATGTATATTGCAAGCATACATATTGATGTTAACCAAGCAACATATGAAATGAAACCCGAGCAACTACACTTTCGAAAAAAGAAACTGTTGTAGCGAGAGGAGAAGTTTCCATGGTAAAAAATTGGTGAATACACAAAGAAAACGTTCTGATTATGTCATACATTTGAACTGAAATCAACGTAAACAAATCAAGGAAAAATTGTTCGCAATTTTTCCTGTTAGTTCGTAAAGTTTGTTACTACTAGCGTTTGTGCATTTCCTGCGGCAAGAAACTTATCTTATAAAATGATTCCAATAGTTGCACCTTTTCATTTTGGACCTAATTGAAATTTTGGGTGGCCTTTCGTCGTTTTATAAATGTTTTTTGTTTTGTTTTTTGATGGTCCTTTGATGACTTAGCTCAACTTATTGTGAAAAGATGATGAACTGTAGTTAACATCAAGAGGACATGCAACGTTCTTGGATTCAAGGATCGAATAGATTTCCTTCTGCGCTCTTTCGTGTTCTCTATTACAGCCCACCAAATGAGAATAAAACTCTAAATCCACACTGATCTTAAATTGCTCTCCATTTATTTACGTTGAAAGTTTTCACAAGCAACACCACATAAAATCATAGTATAACAGCATGGAACTCCTCCTACGTTCATGTCACCTTCTGTCAAAAAAACCCGCTTACATTAACTGACTACAGTTTGTGAATCCTTGCGCTCAGCTCTCAGCTTTTTTTGTCGCTTGAACTCGCCGACGAAAAAATCTGCGTAGTAATGTGACTGTAAATTTTAAAAGTTTTCAACTGATGCTCAAGTATTATGTCAAGTTTACGGCCATTCACGTGGAGATAGTGTCAGCGCCAGAATGCGCTTTTCTGATTTATTTAAAAAAAATTCAAATTACCCGCCAAGCACAGTATCAGCGAAGGGCAGTAGCGGTTTGGTCACAAAAACACAACTTCACCTTTTTTCTCATTCCACGAGCAGTGTGGTGTGATGATAAAATGAGGTTGTTGCCATCAGCAAGCTGCGCTGCAGAAAAAAAGTATATGTGGGCAGCAAGGACGAGACTCTGGAGCCTTTTACTCGTACATTTACAAAAGAAAAGGTGTCATTAAGAGCTACTAAAAAGCTGCAACGCAAAGTAATACACGGTTTTATCGATCGTAATATTTGATTAAACAAAAATTTGTGGCTAGATTCAGGACTATTTACTTTGGTAGAAATGAAGGTCCTACTGAATTATGCTGAACTCGGTGCCGAAGACATTAAAGTATTTGCTGAAATGGTTGACAGGTATGCTTTTCAAAAGACTACATACATGTAACATTACGCCCGGAAAAATTATCCTTCATGTAAATTTTTACACACATATTCACTTCTTTATCCAGTATCAAATTTAAAAAGCGAGTACCGTACGCGTAGCGTGCAGTTCTTAGAAATTTACATGCAGAGACTTCCTGAAATCCCTTCGCTTATTGAAATTTAATAGTGCATGCACATATTGGCAAACATCCAAAAGAATGTGGGTCTACTATATCCGAGCGAAATCTTACATCTCGTATGGAGACACTGAGATTTAATTAAGTACGAGTCTAGCGAGCAATTTAAGGTTTCAAAACATGAACTGATTTCGGGTTGTTTGCTACAAGTGGAAAGTTTTATTTTATCTTCGAGGTGATAAACCATTTCATCCAATAATTTCACAATAAAGTACGTCAGCACATTAAAATGTACTAAAATGATAACTACCAATGGTATTATGCGATTTGATAATTATATAAGGAACAATCGATAGCATTCTGTTAAGAACACAATATCATTCTTGACGACCTTGCTTAACTGAACCCAGTCTTATTGGCTGATTTGACACTTCTTTCTCGCACAGATTGCGTGGTTGATCTTCAATGATGCATTCAATGGTCGAAAATCTTTCCGGCTTATTCTTGCAGATTAAACGTTTTGAACATTCTCGTCGCAATGAATCAAAAGACGTGAAAACGCGCGATCTTAACTATTAGTTGACATTGGCGATACTCGGTGAAACCCATCCTGAGAAATTTCCGGACTGTTCCTTAAAACATTTTTTTCTTAAGCCCTTGTTCCACATAGTTGAGTTGTTAACCTGTTCTATGATCACTTGACAAACGCCTCTTGTTTGAGTTTGACATTTTAATTAGTGTTACCAATGTTACACTTGAAAGCTCGAACATTTTGTATGGTGTACTACCATATATGTATACTTCGTGGTCATTTCAAATTTACAGCTTTCATAGTCTGTTTCAAATTAAAATATTGGATTGAAAAAGGAGCATTTAAATGCAAATGCATATTGAAGACAAATCAAAAAGCAAGATCTTAACGT
Organism: Stratiomys singularior; assembly: GCA_954870665.1. Classification (NCBI taxonomy): domain Eukaryota; kingdom Metazoa; phylum Arthropoda; class Insecta; order Diptera; family Stratiomyidae; genus Stratiomys; species Stratiomys singularior. Next base: position 23,619,538 of record OX940880.1, read on the forward strand.
CTTAACATATCATTTCCGGCATTTTACTTAAACTATGCTAAATTCTTCAACCCACAAAAAAAAATATTTTATCCGTGTGTATTTGGTTTATGATTTTATATTTAAAGGTATCCTTTTTCAAATTACAAATTTTTTTTAAGAAATTCAACGATGGTTTTTTTGGAGGAAAAATAGTTTTTTCTATCAAATTTTGTACGTTTTTTTCTATTGCAGTAGGCTCCGAATTCCTGAGTTTGATTTTTTTTCAGGAGTGAAATTCAATCGTTCCCCGTCTGTTTCCTTGTATCGTAGACACAGGTTTTTCCGCGGAGTGCCGTCAGCGGTATGTGGTTTCGTCATAGTTTACCATCCCTATTGGAGAAAAAAGGAGCGAAGCGACACCCTTGAAAGTGTTATTCAACTATCTCGCCCACAGCGAATCATGTTAGTCGTACATTTATACTTAAAAGTCGAGATTAAAAAAAATTATTTCTTTCTTTCATTTCCAATTGAGCAACTGCCACATAGGATCATTATATGGCCACATGTTGACAGAGAGAGAGAGAAAGAAAAATGGAGAGTGCAAAATCCCTTTAATTCACTTCAAAACCAGCAATGTGATGCATCAACCAGCAAATTTCACTGCTCTACTATTAGCCAAGTTGTGGCTAAGAGAATATAAGAGAATTGTTCTTATGCTCATCAAACATCTTCATCTTCTTCATAGATGTTGCGAATAGGGAAAGATTTCCTTAACTTTTCGAGATCATTGCAGGAATTCAATAATCTGTCGACTGAAAAATGTTCAGCCTTAACAGTCCTCATATGACATTGAGAAGAGAAAAGCGAATACTCCGAGGCCTATATGTTTGCATGCTTAGAAAACTGGCCCGTAAGTTTACGTGATTTTTTGCTCAGTATCTAAGATACGTATATCGCATTATTTCCTGAGCGTTGAAAATGTCCAACAAACCCCAGACCCCGATGGACCAGGGATAGAACGAGACAAAGCAACGTAACCGTAGAAAATAAAAGTGGACTGCAATCCTATGTCAGTCAAGCAAAACCCTCACTGTAAACCCAAAAATACCAGTAGCTTCACCTCAAAATATTTCTCATGAAACTTCAAGGATAAATTATTTCAAAGTAAACTTCTACTTCTTTAGTTATATTATCACAAACAGTCATAATTGAAACCGCAGCTACCTTGATGCGAGATATATAAGCTCGAATTTACAAAAAATTAAGCTAAACGAGTAAGTTATAAAACAGTCAAAATAGTTAAATCCACTAAAAAACATTCGGTTTAAATGAATAAATTGATGTCATAAACATATACAAAGCCTGACGAGTATTTTATATTGCATTCCTACGTGGAATAAAGAAGCAAACTAAATAGAGTGGGTTTCAGATACGATCCCTGTGGTACATGCGAGGTTAGCGCAGAAGACCATGTACCAAAACTAATGTTTAGCATTACTTGAAATGATTATGTTCTAGTTTTCTGATGTTATTTAAAGAAAAGTAAAAGTATCTGCATACCAATTGGGCTCACAAGACCGAATCATATCCTTTTTTGCTTTCGTGCAACTCAACAACAAAATACAGCCAACACAGATACGCTCCTGTTCAAATCCAAACTGATCCTCCATTTTTTGCGTCAGTTTCTGAAAATTGCAGTTAAATATCAATTGAAAATATGAAGCATATTCTGTAATCTACTTCTTAAAATGGACGAAGATGAAAATGTCGTACAGGAAAACTATACGAAACGAAAACACGTATTCAAAAAACACCTGAAGAAAAGAACTCTTTTGAATATCCGAAACTGGAAAACTTGCTAGATAGCTCTGGGTAGTAAAAAGGAAATTTTTATGACACCCAGTCGCTAATGATTTCATCGGTCTAGATAATTGACGTGCAAGGATGTTATGCTGACAATTTTGATAAAAAAATTTCAAATTTCAAAATTCAGTCAAATAATGACTCATACAGACAATATATTTATTATTGCTTCCGTTTGCATTCCATGGTTGCATTTATCCCGACGCTTTGAAAAAGTATAGAGAAGTATTGAGAAAGTAAACCAGATCGACCCGAAAACAGGATGGCCACGAAAAAAGGACTCAGTTTATTAAAAAGGATATATATGAAGACATTTTTGGTAGCTAGGGCATAATGCAGAATTTTCCAGCTTCTTGAAGGTTGCAATCAGGAGTAGGGCTCTTGTAATCAGAAGCAATCAGAAGTCAAATTACCAGGATAAAACACTTATCACACTTGTTATGTGTGACCAATCCATGGAGGCAGATATGACAGCCAGAGGACAGGTTTTCAACCTGCTTCAAAAAAGTCTATTTCAGAATAATGCCGAGAGAAGATAACTGTTACAATGGCCTCCATCAAGCGCTTCGTTCTCTCAGCGAGAGCTCATAAGTTCAAAAAACATCACCTGCTCAGTATATTTCAGCACGAGTTTACAAAACAAACTCCTCGAGTAGCGCAACTTACAGGATTGATACTATTCACTGAACTAGAGCCTAGAGAATGCCTAAAAAACACATAGAGAACGTGGCATAATCAAACTCCAAAAACAAAGACAGCTTTTAATTTCACTGATTTGGCGACTTTGACAGCATGTTTTGTAAATGGGATAATAAAGATTTCTGAGTGTATGGAACAATAATGTTGTGTATACGCAACAGTGAACGCGATACACAAATTCTGACTTGGGGATGTGAAAATATTTTCAAAATCCTCAAAAGGAGGATGCATAATAGAATATTAAAAGCGCAGTGAACAGGCCACTTGTTTTGGATCCTCTTCAATGATAAATTTATCATTGTAGAAGAAAAAAAAGCTTTGAAAAATCAGTCATTTCGAAAATGACCAACCTGCGGAAACATATAAAGATTAGATACAGATATAGATATAGATAAACAGATAAAGAAAGTCATATCCAACAGAATGCTTGATAATCAGAAAAAAAAAACGAAACACATTTGAATCAGACTTGAAGGTTCTAAGGTAGCTGGTGAATTCAGGAAGCTGTGGCTATCCTGCAAACGGAATAATTCATTGAAAAACAATCTCATACTTATTCGGCTCCTGTCCTAGACAAGGAAACTGGAAAGATCACCAATGAACTATGAATGCAAGCGGAATAAATCATAAAATGTGTAGCAGAGAAAACATCAGGATATTTTACCCAGAAGTGACCACCAGTGAGCATCAGGATTTAACGATAACATCAACACAAATACAAGGACAACGAGGCAAATCAATGAGAACCTTAGACAAGAAGCAAAAAGGATATTTAAGTGTCCAAATAAAATTGAGATGACCATTTCTTATGATAGACTCAAAATCGTTGATGTAAATATAAAGAAGAATAACTCTCGATAAATCAATGGAAACTTTAAGTTAAGGGTATCATCCTGCGACAACATAATTGAAGGACAAGAAAACTGGTATGATCATCGACGAGCTCTGACAACAACAGAAGTCCGGGGAGATTGGATCACTATTTCAGGCATATAGCGACCCAATTTTAGGCAATATCCGGTCTGAGGAAATTGGGCCGGAAGATTTGACATAAAGGATACTGTCAATGCATACTATGTGTCCTCTTTGGTGACACTGACACTGAAACAAGTGGATTCCGCCAATCGAACACGAAAGTATCGGCAATCGATGAAGTTTCTAGATGTTATATACAAAGTCGTGTCACCAGTAACCAAAAAATCAATCATTGGCTGAACGAATGCATCTGAGATCAAGAGCAGATGCACAGGAGTGACGCCTTTTGATAAATTAACTTTTCACGCTAAAGGAGACACACTATTTGACAAGCAATAGCATGACAACAATGCGTAACATAACAAGTGTTTTCTAAGTGGCTAGAGAACAAATTCAAGGCTTTACGTCAAAAAATATGATTGGAAAGTTGAATTCATTTTAAAACAAACTCATTCATTGTTCCCATGGAAACAAATACTTTATTATTGCTGGAATTTCAACACCAGTACTCACCGAATTCTCGTACTCTTTAAAAAAGTATACAAAAATCCAAACCAAATCATCCCTGGTTTTGACATTCCAGCAACCCCACTTCGTCTGACAAAAGTGTCATTAAAGGCGACAATATCATAAATCTCAAAAAAAGACTTATGCGAGCAGACTGATGTCTTTGACACAAGGTTAGGACTTAAGCTCTACGATGGGGCGGCTCAACCATTTAATTGATTTCAACCATTTAATTAAACCCTAAATGGATCCCGCATAAGGCAGACGTCTCTATTTGTTGAACTAGATTCCAGGCAACATAGATGACACCATTATCCTATCAAAGTCCGCTACAAGAGTTTAAAAACCAATGATATCAAGAATCAAGAGGCAAATGTGGTCAATCAATGAAGTCCATACAAAACGTTTGCCTCAAATTTGCTAAAGGAAGCCAACGGAGTCTGATTTAATGTTAAATGAGCAAGGAGTAGAAAACTTTCAACAAATATAGTACAGAGTAAGGACGGCAACATATCGGCTATCGTCTCCAGATACCGAAAATCTCCAAATACAGCCTGAATAATGGATGTTTTCATGAGTTCATTAGTTTTGAAGCCGGTTGTATTGGCTGGAGAAGAAAACTTCAACTCCACAAACCAGTGGTGAGGCCTTTGTACAGTTGTGACACATGCTCGGTGACGCAGATACATGCAGAAAAATAATGCATTCTAGGGGCAGGCTCTAAGGTGCAGAAAATGTAAATGAGAACGACGGGAGGTAAGGTACAACCATGAGTTGCCTGAACATTTTGACAAACCCGAGCTCGCCAAGAATATAAAACTTCGATAGCTGCACCGATCTTTATCTCGGGAGTGGATAAATGGCGAGCTATTATCTAGGTATTCATAGTTAAAACCGAAGGAAAAACATCACTGAAAGTCAAAAAAAAACACTGCTCGGCTTCGATTGACGAAGATTGTGAACAGCTACTTGGATTTTGAAATTTAAGAAAGCGGTCGATAGACATAAACTGTTTGAGTCGAAACTTATTGGTGACCAAAATCTGAAAGGAATTTAGCGTGAAGGAGACGAGGACTGGAATATGTCCCTGCTGAGTTCAAGAGCTGGCAAATCAAATCAAGAGATCAAATTCTATATGAAATCTAAAATCAAGCAAAACCTTTTAAACTTTATGTAATTTATCGCGAAAAAATTCTGGCCTGCACGGCATTATGCATACTATCCGCTTCTAAAACTTCACTGGGCATAGCAGGATATGCCAGACAAACTGTTCAAGAAATTGTCTTGATCCATTAGGGACAAACCGTCGCAGCATCTCTCAAATATCTCTCGACGTTGGAGGCAAACTACTCTGCTATCATTTGGGTGTACCAAGTTGTCTTAGCATTGAAGGTTCACTTTATTTCGAATTAAATAATTTGTTAAAATTCAATCAATTATGGACCAATCTGAGTCTTTTCAATTTTGACATCTTACTCCAACTAGCCAATATTATTTAAAAATGACAACCTGAACTGGGTTGTTGAGTATCGCCACAGAAAAGAGAAAACAAGAAAAGAAGAGACGATCTTAGTTTCGTGTTTTCTTGTATAAATCCTTTAGTTGCACGACATAAAGAAGGGAATATAAATAAATGAAAATGAGGAAATTTTTTTCTGGAAAAGGCATAACCAATATCGCTTCCGAACTATATTAATGCTGGTGTCTTCAGTATAAGGTATGCTTCTAAACTATGTTTTGGATATACTTTTTCACCAAGAGAGCTCAAGGCGGAACATCTACAATTTGATATAACATTGTAGTTAAACAGAATGCAGCATCATCAATTACAACAGCTAGTGCAGAAATACTTAATTTTGGCTTGGTTTGGCGCAAGTCAGAACGTCCTGCATACCAAGTATCAAAGTAGGATACTTAATCATAGCGACCACAGGATACAGCCTCATCAACAACAACAAAAACTAGTACAGAAACACTTGATCTAGGTTTTGGTCCTCCAAATTTTCAATACGAATTTCGGGGAAAAAATTGAAAAATCATTTATGAACAGGAAAAATATACACATCCTTACGCGGACTTCATTTTAACGTTAAGAATGCAGAAACTCTTGATTCAATTTTTGCCAAACATGCACTTTTACGTGAACAACCCGCCTCAATTCAAAGAAAGGAGGCATATCACTGATAATATGATTATCATTTACAATGCAACAAAATATTCCACCATAAGTGCCACCTCCCATTGTTGAAAACTTTCTACAAAATTATAGCCTGCAATGTGGGCTCAAAAGTAGTAAAGCAACACAATTTTCAAGACGATTTTAAATCAATTTCACAAAAGCAAAGTTTTCTTGAAACTTTTCAACTTTTCCCTTCATCACACAACCAGGCAGACTACAGAGTCGTCCTTAAATACATTGCCCCTGTGATTCCGCGCGAGCAGGTTACGCTTCAAACTAAACCAAGTTTTGTTCGGATTCATTTCAAGATGTTCAAGTTAAAGAATTTCCTGGAACGTACCTTCAAGGAAAGCGTCAGGATAAATGTAAAGTGTGCTAAATAACAAGTTATTAGAATCAAGAGGCCTTGTCAGCGATTGAGAGCTTTTTCCTAGGCTTCGATTTTAATATTTGTAAGGGAATTCCTAACGAGGACTCGAAATTTATATGGACTAAGCGTAACAGGCCAAGGGGATATCCCCGTGGTTTGCATGTGGTGTAGGAAATTTTGAGTATATGCCCGAATTTCGCTAGATGCACTGCAGATATAATGAGCGACTTCCATCCGCTCTTTCCGAGTAGTTTACAACCTCATTGAACTTCAGACGCTTCTCACCATTACATTTATCGGCTGCAAACATCGCAACATCGACTTTAATTATATTTGATATATGATTCCCATTAAATACTTACGATTGCACGTGCATTTTGTAGCCACCAATAGTTCCCATTAGCATTAATCACTTCTCTAGTCAGATTTCTCTGCTTCCTCGGCCACGAGGACGATGAGCGCTACAGTCTCCTTACGGAGCGGTCCTCCGTACTTAGAGTTCATACTGCTCCAATAATTACCAATAAAATCGATATATCGAGATTATGGCTGCGAAATACTGAAGTAATGGCTTTTAACTTGAGTACATATTGTAGGGATACTATTCCTGGGCAATTAAACTGCAAAACTGATTCGATAAATTAATAACCAGTGCTATCTGCGAGGAGCATAAGCACGTCTTTTGTTGTGTGTACCAACTATTTGGTTTTATGGATTTCAAATAGATGAGTTAGAAGGTAGTAAGAAATCAGTTCTGGAAATTTAAGACTCATCGAAGATGCAAAGATACAGTTCTCATGTGAATGCTTGTCATTCTTGATAGTACACAGCGAATATATATATTTCCATTTTCCTCATCATCAGCAACTATTCAGTTATATATTCTGGATTCAGGGATATTCATATGAATATCCCATTTCGATCTCATTTAATGCTTGATTTCGCCCTTCAAGAAAATCTTAGCTTAATGCAAAATGTAAGTAACATCAAGATTGGGTAAATTTAATTAAAATTTCAATCAAATATCAACATAGTAACTCTTTGACACATATTTCTTTTAAAAATAAAGTTACCCTTTAGCAATGAAGCAAGACCCGAAACCTACTTGTTGGCATGTGGAGGACGTTTGAGGTACATCGAATGCCTACTAACACACTCCTTAAATTTAAACTGTTCACACTTTTCGAATAAAACATTCGATTCACTCACCAAAAACGCTTTCGTGTATCAGTAGCTGATGATGTGGACATTATCACGCGTTACCATTACACAGTCTGGTCGCTTCTCGTTTACTTTGATATTTTACAATATTTTGACTAGTTGCCTTCTGAAACAGAAGACGTCCGTTTACGAGGACGCTTGTCCAAGCAAAACAATGGTTTACAAGTCTTTAAGTTGGCCTTAGACTCGCTTGAAGACGACCCACGGCTGATCGAAGTTACTTCTCCGGATGTAATTCAACAAGTCAAAAAATAATTATTACAGGATGTTGAACTAAAGAAAGAAAAAACAGCTTACGGAAATGGTTGGACTATCGTATACGAAAATTTTCAAAATTCCTTAGGTCAGCGCTAGATGGGTGCCGAAAACAGTCACGCCGTTGTGAGTGAACAATACCGAGTTTCCACGCGTTTTCAGATCAAGAGAAAGGACTATATATGGAAATGAAACCTGGATTCATCATTATGAACTTGAGTCAAGACAGGACTTTATGCAGTAGCAACAAAAGGACACATCACCACCGAAGAAGATTGAGCTGTCACAGTCCGCTGGTAAAATCATGGTGACAGTCCTTTGGGAGTGAGACTAAGACTTAGCAGTGCACGGATCGTGTTGATGGCTTACTGAGTTCAACGCCACCGCATTACCCGAAAATACCACGTTTCAATAAAAGGCAGGTTGACAGAATGTATCAAGACGAAGACGGGAAAATTTACCAAAGATTTCCTCCTTATTCACGAGTATGTACCTGTTTACAGTGCTATGTTGCGTTGGCTGTCCTGCACAAGGCGGTATTCGTTATATTAAATCACTCACCCTATAGTCTTGATCTAACTCCCAGTGATTACTATCTGTTGTCAATATTTAAAAACGAACTTTGTGGGAAGGAGTTTTCGAGCGATGAATAAGTGCAGGACTCAGTTTCAGCTTATTTTTCGGACAAAGACAAGATACAGAAGCTAATAGAAAGATCTGAAAAATATTTCAGGATAACAAGTGCATGTCTTGAAGTAGAGAATAGTCCCATATTTTTATTCTCATTTCTTAACCCCCCTACGTCCCCCTCCCATTCCGTGAACTTAAAACCGCCCCTTACCTTATAAAGAAACCTTATGATTATCTTCATTATTCTGTTTTTTTTTGCAGGCTAACTTGCCACTGAAATTTCATTTGAAGGTCAGGATTTTATATGGTTGTGTATGATTGAAAAAATGGTCAAATCGTTGCCTACATTGCTAGTTTTTCACGAAAAAATTAACTAGAACGAAGGAAGAACACCAACGCAAAATGCTTATTTAGAAATGTGAGTGCCGCGAAATATAGTTAGTGACAATTGTTCAAATGAGAAAATTGATATTTTGTTCACGTTTTGGTGGTTCCGTATGCAGTAATAGGACTGGTAGTCCGACTTCTTTTTATTTTAAAAGCATTCCACTTGTTCTGTGCGGGAGGAAAAATCACAACGTTCATGAAATATCTATCGCAGAAAAGTCATTACCGAAAACAGCGATTTTGTGAACGTCTATACCTGAGCACTTCCCACCTGTTTTTCAACCAGACTTTTGCCGGTTTTGGTAAAATTATGGTGCTATTGATATACGCATTTCCTGACCATTTTGACATTTCGAGCATGAGTACGAGCAAAAGCTAAAAATATTTCAAACTTGTCGAAGAACTTTGATCACTTGTCACTCATAGTAATTACTGCACTGTTTCCTGATGCACTCCACGTGATAACCAAACTCTTTGAAAACAAGATGTTATATCAATAATCTCGTTACTTTTTTCCGAAATAGTTCATACGCGGCCATGCAAATAACGAAACTCTCATACAAATGTTCGCAACGAGTCGGTCTGCGTACGGTTGTGGATGGAGACTAAATAGCCCATCATTGCATGCAGCCCTGATTTGAATCATGCTCATGAGCCCAACGTCAAATGACAGTGCGTGTGTTGTCAGAAACTGAAACAAGCTTGATTTGGTAGAAGACCATTGAATCCCTTAAAATGTTTAGGAGTGGTTGGGTACGGAGAAAGAGGTAGCGGTCAAGTAAGTGCTTTATCTTTGAAAATTATTGGTAATCGCCGGAAACTACATTTTCCGCTTATGAGAGATGTGCGATGGAGACCTCATGAGTACCGCCTATATGTCTTGCATGTCTCGTCTATGTAGGTTATTGCGAAAATCAAAAGTAAGAACTATCTGGTCTTTTATCATGTATGGACCCTGCCCTTTTTGTGACAAGTTTCCTTTGGTGAAAGTTAAATGGCTCCTCTTTGTAGCAAATATATTTAATTCATGCTAAATGGAGCACATGATAAAATAAAAAAGAACATACGTGTTTTTTTCTGTTTTCTGAGTTGGAGTCGCGTGAATGAGGGAATCGTTTGTAAAGCTTTTCCGGTTTAATTTTATGTATGACTTATAGTTTTGGGATAAAAATGTTGTTGCTCCCTCACCTCAGTCTCATTTTTATGATCCATCTTAATAGAATTATGTCGAATTGTGAGAGATAAAGAAGTTAAATGAAGAATTAGAGCTTACTAAGTATTACACTCTGGCTAAAACAAAGCTAATCTTCTGAAAAATGGTGATCTTGGCTGTTGTACAACAACTTGGCACCATATACGCTCTGCCTATAACCTCGTCAATAATATGAACTTCTTAGAATACCTTTAATGCTGTAAGAAAAAAAGTGGTATTAAAATACGGATTCAGACATGTAATAGCGTACACCCCTTTGAGACGACCACATCTAACTATTTCCTTTAACAACGACTTTTGCAACTGTACTTGCGCGAGTCCTGGTATCTTTGAATCAATCGAGTTTCAACAACTTGAGATCTCAAATATGTTGTTCCTGATGACGACTATCCTGCTATTTCGCAATGAAATCTCAAATGATTCACGTAACTTTTTTTGAATTGTGCTTCATTTTTTCATAATTTTTTTTTGTCGCACTGTCTGTTCCTGTGGTAGCACCGCTTCGAAGCGATTTTCTATGGAATTTCACCGATATCAAAGAGTGGCCACGATCAATCCTCCACACCGATAGGACTGGGTAACAGACATTGAATAAGTAATAACTGGTCTTAACCGACATTTAGAGCTTGAGACTCCTCATTATTTGCTGTACAATTATACTATTTGCACTCGTGGCTCTGCAAATATACGTGCCTATGATGTGCCTATAAGAGAATCTGGGTAAATCAGATACTCCTATTTATATGTATCAAATATACTGCGTTAAGGATTTTTCATCTGCAACAAAAGGTGAAAACTGTTCACGCTCTGAATATGAGCCTCCCAGTCGCTCTGGAATATCGAAAAAACATCCCCCCTGTCAGCTCGAAATCCTTACTTGGAGCTATTTGATTCATAACTTTGGCTGAAACCTCGTTTTTGTAGTTCAGAAGTGCTTTGATATCACGGGATAACCTACTTTTGTAAGGGAAAGGAAAGGGATTACTAGAAAAGATATCTTTTCCGTTTCCCGACGCCTAAATTGACTTTTTGAACTGTCTTCACGCTCCTATTATAAGATGCCTGGTGATTCCACTTGTAAATCGTCCTAAGTATTTATCTAATTGAGCTGCAGTCTGGAGTCCTGGATTATATGAGCAGACCTTTTTCTTTTTTTTTTGTGCCCTCTTTCCTACTGATCTCTTCCCGGTTGTCTTGGATTGTGCGTCAGTAAAGGTTCACGTGTAGTGTTTATGCCAATTGTTGTTGCGGTTGGGCTGGGTCTTCATCCAATAACGCTTCCAATTCCTCGTCTTCGAATTTTTTCGCTGCACCAGGATTTTAATTGTTTGTTAATTCGAAATCTCCACTTTAAAATTGACCAAACCATGTCTAACATTTGTTAATCACTGGAGCATGTTCACCATAAGTTTCTACCAACAACTGATGAGCTTCAGCTGCTTTTTTCTCTTGATGAAATAAGAAAAGCAACGAATGCCGCAAATGTGATTTACTTGGAACGAAACTCGGCATATTTCCTGAGATAAACAACTATGACCCTTTTATTTTGGTGTGTTTTATTTCGAGTGTAACTTAAGGTTAATGTCAATAGAAAATATGAAGTAGATGCCAAATCATGGAAATGTACACATATTTCTAGCGACATCTATGACTAAAACCGGCAAATTTCAACTAACACCTCTGGTAAACTGCTGGTTTCGATTGGATCAGCATTTTCTCAATTCTGATGTATCTTGATCTGCGGATTCATTATGGTTCTTTGTCAAGATGAGCAGACCATTTTTTTCGAATACCAGCCTAAACTCTAAAGGGATCATCCTGCCGATGACTCGCGGCACTTCCATACATACAATCTTTTTTCATAATTTGTACAAATACGTTAAAACTGCTCCTTTTAACTTTTCTTTATCTTTTTACCATTTTAGCTTTAATTTTTGTTCGCCTAGGAGATCAGTTTTCGCTTTAAATATATATTAGCCTTAACTAAAATCTTGAATAAACTTAGAACCTTAACTTTAAAAACCTTTTTACCTAGCATGGTTGCTTATTGATAATAGAATCTTGACCATACACTGCTCTCTTCATAAATATCTTTGCGTATTATTGTTTGAGCCTTTCTTTTTTCATTTCTTTTTCTTGAGTCTTTTAAAACTAACGTATAAAATTTTCACTTCTGATTCAACACTTTCTTTCAGGCTTCTCTACGATCAAGATGAGAGAAGGCACATCTGTGGGAGTGAGGCTGGGGATGAAATTAATTAAGTTTGTGTTGCAGATCTTAAGCAAAGCGTAACTATTAAAATCGCTAACATTATAAAAAAACTCACAATCTACCGGTAATCGACTCGATTCTTCCTCACCCATTTGTAAGCAAAAGTTTTTGGATGTGAGAAATAAATTCTAAAAATTCTCTAAAATTTTATTTTCATAGACAAACACTCACATTCATTGTACTATGCCCACGAAACAATTTTATTCTCAATTACATTTAAGCTCTGAAACCTAGATATCGTGACCCCTTTACTCATTTATATTGCTTTGTTTCGAAGCTCTCGATCTTAAAAAGCTCTCTATATGTGCTACGTGGGCCATTAATTCCTCTTGTAATGATTTAATTGAAACTGGTATTGAAATATGTACCGAACTAACACACGTTTGATCTCTACATTTGTTAAAGGCTTAAAGAGAAGTACGGTGTTCATTCTACTTTGCTGTATTGTTTCAGACTATTTGGCGGTGCATAGCTTGATTTCTGCTATTCGGAAACCATTCAGCTGAAAACAAGAAGTCATACATGTACTTTCCACCATTTACATCCGTCTTTTGCCATTTCTCAAATTGGGATCAACCTAGCATTAATTGGTGGAATTATTCTTAATTAGTCATAGAATCAGGAACTCAACAGCAAAATTTGTTACTCAATTAGTCAACACTACTATCACTAAACTAATTAACTCCCTCTGTCTTGATCTAATTGTTTGCCACTACATGGGTTTCATTGGTTTAGCTGCTTACAAACGTTTGCAACATCTCCCCCAACCCACAGTCCTACTTCCAAGGCGCCATAATCTCGCCAGAAAGTTGTGCGTTATCCTTAATCTCTTCAAAATGTCAATTTGCCTGGTATCATCGAAAATTCGACATGTTTCCTGTTGCGTGTAGCGTATCATTGAACAAACTCCCCTGTCTGCTCCTGGGAATCGTGAGTTCGACGGGGAATCAGTGTGTGAGGATATGTGAGACTTAAACGTATAGTGCAAGTATGCTTAGGACACTGACGGGTTCCTACAGTAGTTTCAAGCATTTAATTCCATAGACGTAGTTTTTCCCGATTTTTACATAAACATCTGACAGCATCCCTTTACGGGGCACGTGAAAGACACACTTTTCAGGATATACTCTTGTTATTATCACTTACAGCGCCCCATAATCTTTTTCTAGTCCTTGCTGTGTGTCGGCACAGTCGACGTAATATGTCACCTATTCTGAAGCTTCAAGAACATTTCAGTTGTCTGCTCCTCATGTGAACGTGTGTAACAAGTGTATCCGATTACAATATCATTATTGACGAATGATTTATCGTTGACTTGTTGAGGCGTCAAACGATTGCTAACGTAAATGAATGTTCTATTTGGGGGGCGTTCAGAGATTCCTACAACAAGGATGAAACTTTTGTGTGCCATTTGGAAAGGGATGAATTGAAATAAAATTTCCAGTAATTGTGTACTTTAAACACATTGTATTTGATGATGCATGTTATTTGAATTTTCATCGATAATTAAGGACACATGCATATTCCTTGCAATAGTAGGGATAGTTTTATGCTTTGTATAACATCGGAATACCACTGGATCCATCAAACCAGCTGGGAAATATTATCTTAACTCCTCGCACCCATTAACTCATATCAGAGTGGAATAATCTTGTTTCATAGCGACCCATTCCTCACTGAGTCCTATCAAGCAAAAAGGAAACAATTTCACAAAGAAGAAAAATCCCCCAAACTTCAAACCAGCCGCCAGTACATAATGTTAAATTGCATGAAGTTCCCGAACCTCTACACACACAAATCACTCGATTCTTTCCTCTCATTTCATTACACTTAATTTCATTCAGTTGTTGTTGTTATCCGCTCGTTTCTGTATCAGTGCAGTCCTTGATAAATTCATTAAGCTTTCTGGCTGTTTTTGAAGTTTGTCCTCATTGAAGCCAAAATCCCGGTCAGGGTACAGCCCATTAGTATCATATCTGACTCGAACAAGTTTTAGTATTTGCATATAAATGAGATTCTCTCAAGTCGTTATGATAATGTCCGTGCCGGAAACTGCTGAACATTCTTGATCTTTGATACTTCACAAAAACGCAAGCAAAACAAGTGTATCCTGTGTTTCTTCTTTTTCTTCGTTCTTTTTTTTGAATTGGTTTCTTTTTTTTTCTCGTTTTCGTTCGTGAGTTTGGCGAGAAGCAAGGAATCGTTAAGTGAATCTGTGGGAATTACGGAGATGTTAATAATTAAAAACAATGAATTTTGGTATAGAATTCTTGGTTAATTTTTCCGTACCGTTTGACTTTGCTGAAACATTTTGAACCAATAGTCCTGAATCTCGAGAGAACGCTTTCCAAACATGTAACGCCGATCCTAGACGACGTTTTATGGGTACTATACGCTGAGAAAATCTGTCAAATATGTTACTCCAACATGTCAAGATTCATATTTTGTAAAGGACCATCTAGGATAAATGGATAAAATGGATATCCATCTAGGATAAAAAAATAAAACCAAAGAGAAATAAACTATTGTACGAAATTGTTTGTCATTTTCATTCACGATTCAGGAAACTCATTTCCCTTTGTACGCTTATTGATAGTGTGCTCCTGGTTCATTTGATTATCAGGTTCTACATATCAACACACGAATCAGAATGACTCCCGTAAGGGCTCTAACATTTGAAGCTTTGCAGTTCGGTTTTACTGCCTGTTGATAAAAGTTTTTGTAAAAGGCGACACAATGGTATAGTTGCTTTGTTACTAGTGAACTTTCAAGCTTCTGTTCGGATTCCTGCGGGCTGTTCCAATCCATCGAGTTGATGGACAATTCCAGAAATTCAGTACTAGAAAATGTCTGCCGTCAACCAAAATCAGTTAGTCTCAAGCTCAATCGGGAGATAAGCTTGTAAAAGACTACGAGTTAGACTATTATAGACTATAAATCCTTCGATTATTATCTTTTTGTAAAGTAAAAATTTAATTAAGACAGTATTTAAAAAAGTATGTTTACTTCAAATTTACAAATTACTCCAGAAACGGGCACAAAAAAGACCGAGTGGAGCCATACAATATTTGAAAACTAGATAAGCATGGGGAAACTATTAAAATAATTTTTAAATTATCAGTCCGCAAGGAAAATGAAATCGTATTTCTACTAATGACTTTTGCAGAAGTAATAGCGTTCAAAGTAGGAGTCCTAGTGCTAGTTGTATTACCAAAAACCCAGTACTGCCAAATGCTTATGATTGGCAACAGCTTTGTTTCTAGCAGGGGAGTGGTATTAAAACCGATTTCGTAGTACATACAATTCTAACGTACATTTGCACCAAGGAATGTCGTATTCTGGACCCAGTTTTTTCAGCTTAGTAAAACTGGAGCAAACTTAATACCAGGCTAATGTCATGTCGTCGGCAGAGCATAAGATCATACAACATAAACACTTTTGAGACTATTCTATTAGACAGAGATAGCACAAAAAAGTAGATTTATAATTGCATTGCGTTTTTGCACGTTGCTCTGAGAAGGATATTTTTCTATTTTTCTATATTTCTTGTTTTACGCAAAAATGAGAGAAAATCGAATTATCGAATTATCTAATATATCTCACATTACGTTTAAAACTGGTGCTTTTGAACTGGCAAGACATTTTTTCCGAAGCATGCTTAAATGTCACTGACTACGAGTTAGCATGAAGGCAACGGGTTATGTAATCTCCATGCGTTGCAATGATAAGTTCGTTGTCATTAAATTAGTTCCAGGCTAGAGTAGTGTTAGTAGCTCTTTGCAAAGCGAAAAACACGAAACTTCCCGTTAAACCTCCTGGCGACGAAAGAATGTCATTCAGGAGAAAGAATCAATGTAACTAAGTCCAAAATGAATTGCTATCAGTCTGCTAGACGAATATGCATTGCGAAAATTAAACATTATGGGAGATGTCAGCAATGATCATCTGATCATCTTAAAATTACAAACACCGAAGGCAACCAATTGAAACCAACATAACTTGGAGCTAAATTGGCATCAATTCCGTGCACCGTTGGTCAAGGCCAAAATACAATACTGCGAACGACAACGAGTTGTCAATTTTCGCTCTTCGCTAATACTTTCTACTGAAATACAATACTGCGAGACTGCAATGCGAGAGCGCGGCAAGAGTCTCGCAGCAAATGTCAAGAAGTTTTCGTAACATGCATTTGTATACGATATCGTACAATGATTGCGATGCGTCGATGCGAGGCGAGAAATAATTGGTAAATCGAAAAATCCTCGCAACGAGATGCGTTGACGTTTGACAGATGCTTGATGGCGCTTAAATGAAATTTGAAATTCAAACGCCTTAATTACTTTTTAAGTACTAGGGTTATTCTGAAGGAATTTTGAATGAAAATTTCGTGCATCCTTGTTAAAGCTATTATTTGCCAAACGAAGGAAAATTCTTAATTCAAATTTTTTTTAAATCAAAAAGAATTTTAATCAAATATTTTTTGAAACGTCACCAGTTTGACATTTTTCATATGAGCATTATTCTTCCTCGCATCGCGTGCATTGTAAATTGAATGCGTTGCGCGACGACGAGCGAGAATCTCATCGCGCTCTCGCATCGCCGTCACGCAGTATTGTACCTGGGCCTTTAGTCAGTTCAGGGGACACGCTAATGAGAAGCTGACATGTGAAGCATTCCGTGATTTTGATGTAATTTTACGAGTTCAGAGAACCACAGGACATAGATAGAAAAAGAGTTGAGATAACTTTATTGTCATGCTAAGCCTTTTTTCTGTATTTGTGATATGTAGTAATTTTAACGTGTTATATTGATAATTGAATTATTATTATCTTACGCGCCAGGATTCATTTTTTCTCATTTCGCCCATGCAAGCAATTTGAGTCACAACAATGGGAGTTACTCTAATAGCCCGCATTGCCTTATCTTGAAGCATAGAACTTTTTGTTTATAAATGCAGAAACCTTCCTTTCAGAAACCTTCTTCCTTCCTTGAAAGACAAGTAAAGCTTGGTTGTCTAAGGACCATTTAGAAAGGTGAAAAGCTAATTGACGAACAAGATTATTCAATGACAAAAACAAAAAACAGATGAGGGACCTCATCTCACATGTAAAACTGAATTTGCGCCTGAGATGGAATAAATTAGCAGACACAATAAAAGAATGCTAAGATAGTTGCATCCCAAACCGAATAAGAAGAGCGGCGTCCCGCGATTACCTGGGGCCCTTCAAGCTAAAACACGATTTTAACACATCTGCAAGATTGCTAGTAGTTTATCGTTTTGCTCAGGCCCATGAGTGCTGGCGGAGAACACGTTACTAGATTACCAATGTTTATCTTTTCCATAGAGACGATGATCTCGACCCTGTGCAACAATGGCCCAACAGGAGCTTTTCATATGATCTCTTGATTAGCTCAAGAACTGTAGGCAACATGTCAAACATTCACCTGGAGAATCGGATTTTCCGATAGCAGAAAGAAATGCGAGCCATCTACATAGCTTAGGAAGTTCCTTTATCTAAAAAAGAAAAAGAGGAAAAAACAGCACGCAACAATTCAGACTTCAATGAGAGTGCTAAGAAAGTTCAGGAGAAAATTCTGCAGGAATCGAATAATACGAACACGGATGAGTTATTCCATGATGAGAGTTCCCCACAGTGAGACCCATTTGACGTATGCCATCTGTCAATTTCATGGTTGAATATTTGAAGTAAAATAAAAACGACAAACGAACTTAGAATAGAAATAGTTTAAGAAAAGATTTCAACATTAGAAAAATCCCTCTTTTATTATCATTAATTAAAACATAATTAGTTATCCAAACCTACATACATTTGATGAGCAAACATGTTTAATTTGACATTGCTCTGGATCTAGTGGCCGAAGCAAATGCAGAAGAAATTCAGGAGACCTGTTTTCAGAAAGTAGTCCTAGCCTCTAACCTGAAGAGTTACGTGACCACCATCCACAAAATACGAGATTGTAATCCGTGCAGAGCCTAAAACTGCAAAAAAGGTTGAAAATACCTTTCATGGCGATAAATATCTTCATAATTAAAACTTCATCGCCCGCAAAAGCGTTTGGAGAACTTCAGAGGATTTTTGACGTTTGCTGAAAGATGGCTGAATTTTTTTCTTGTTTTTCTCAGACAATTTGGAAATAAGTCTACTGGTTTCTACTTTTTTACGCCGCCTACCTTCCCTGTTCACAAGTAGAAAGATAAATTTTAGGATAGATCCAAGTTTTATGGAGCAAACAAGTACTCGAAATAATATTTGCACACTTGTTGTTTAACCAATGCCGTTCAAGTTGTTAATAAGAAAGCGTAAAAAGATGGTCTATGTATGCCAATCCTTCATCTCTGTTATCTCAGTCGGATGTGGTATGTGGACATCAACTTTTAAAAGAATATCAAAGCTCAAAGAAAAATAGCTGTTGGCAAGGGAGTCTACTGGAAATAGCACTGCTTACTACTATAATAATGTTATATGCAAGTCAAGTTTCATAGAGAAACATTTTAAGAAAATTTTGCTGCTGATCTCACCACACCATCACGTCCCTATGCCCTATTTCCAAAAATGTTTCTTTGCAATAACAGCCTAAACCAAAAATAGCGTCAACACTCTGGGGCAGGTTCATGCAGAAAGACACAGAAACAGCATATGTTGATTTGTATTTATAAGGCGTTTTTACCCAAAAAACCTTGATCTTAGTATTTGCGTTAATTAAAAGAAAAAAACATTACTAATTCAAATGAAATTCTATTTATTTTGGCTCAGTACCTTAAGGGCGTTTCCCCCATGTGTTTTGCTTATGCTATGCTCCGGACTCACACGAGCCACTTCCAGGTTTCACTGCCGTTCGGAGACTGCACTCTATGAGTTCACGCTGCGTTCTGTAAATCTTCAAAAAGTTTAGAGGTTAACTTTTAAGCCACTCTAGGAAAGGATTCAACGGAGATATCACAAAATCAGCTCAACGCCCTAGCTGAGTTGTTCTACTGAAACTTCATGACATCCAAAATTAATTCTAGACCATAAAAGTCTTGCTAACTCCTTAAAATCAGACAAAAAGACCTCCTTTACCTATAACCTCCATAGGTTAAGCAGAAACCAAACCAAATGAACCTAAAGGGTTCGAACGGTGGCCTCTAGGAGGGACGGGAAAACTTTCTACTCCATCGTTACTCAATTATATTCAGACATTGACACTTTAAAAGTCTTTGGGAACATAAACCTGCAACTGGATGGATTCGAACCACTCAAAATGTTTCAATTAAAAACGAAAGAATTTTTTTGAATAGGTTTTATCTATGTTACAAGTTTTTGTTTATTTTCAAGATAATGAAATTAAGTTATGCCCTCAATTAATTTTTTTTTATGCGGGATGAAGTATTTGAGCGAGTTGAGTATCGGATTTCCGGTCGCAACCGAACTACCCACTAAACACCTCCCCTGTCACACTGAGAACGTAGCCTGGAACTGTTTGTCACACTATTTGGGACTCGACTTCATGAGTCATCGGCAAGCGGAACATTCAACTCAGAAGAATTCCTATTTCGACAGGGATAGATAGGGCGGCAAGCGATCGATGGTGGCCTCTTTATAAAAAGAATCGTCCGCACGTAATGTGACAAGCAATGCCAAGCCTGTTGTGTCTTCCGCATGCGAAAAAGTGTGATAGGGGTCAACTACCATCCCCGGGCAGAACAAGCAAACAGAGAACGGTTACTTTCCCATCTCATATAGTTAAGACTGATAATATTTGTGCCCACTGAGTAGTTTCGTCAGTTAATAATTAATGTTAACATGCTCTCTGCAGAACCAAGGCCCTAAATTAATTATGAGCTGAGCGGTCCACCTGCCTCATGCTTCGTTTACCCATATGTCTTGCCGCAAAGTGAGAGTCCTACTCCTTACCTCGAAGCTTACAACTTTTCTCCTCGACTCCTCCCAAAGTAATCAAACTCGCCTTCGATCTTCAGCAAGTAGCACTAGGGGGACTACTCTCGGGACAACTAGCACTACTGATTCCGCAAAGCTCCTTTCATTTATATCTATTCGACACGCAATCGTAACGACTCCTTACTCAGAGAATAATAATTAATATTTGATAATAATAAATAATATAGATAGGAAAATAAATATTTCCTATTTATTATAAATTTATAATTATTATTTATTATAAAAAATAAAAATTTCCTGAACTATATCCTCGGACAGATTTTTCTCTCGCCAAGAACAAATAAATCTGCTATGTGTTCGACTTCTTTATTTAGCCACTGTATCATCGTATCTGTATCGGTATCTGTATCTCACTGTATCAGAAAAAAGTTCCTGGGTATATTTTGTTAAGGAAGTTAGTTGTTTTTTGTGCCACCGTCAATTAAATGTACTTGCTGAGAACATTTATTCACTGTTACATTGCAAAATGCCAGTCAAATAACCTTTAACCTCATGAAGAAAATCGTAATGGCTGCAGTAAATCTTGCATAATCTCATGCTATTCAAGTTTTTCCGGGATCAGTATTACAGGTAGTCTCATCGATTGCTATAAATCGACTTGTCGATGCCTCACATCCGCGTAGAAATTATGACTTGGAAGACCATCCTCCCCCCTCTAAATCATAAAACAGAGAACACGTCAATTGGCTCCTTGTTCGCGCATCACGTAAATGAAACCCTGTTACCTGGCGAGTTGCTCCTGAAATGTAATGTTCCAGGAACTCATTACTTAAAAAACGATGCGCTTTGAATAACAAGTGGTTTGATGAAATTTTCAAATCAGATAAGCTTGCACGGGAAAGGATAAGTACTTGAGTACGTTCCACTCTGGCCATCGAGAAACTTCGTCGCTATTGAAGACCTGTTCAGCTCATATGAATGTAAAGACTATGTTTCCTTTCGGGAATTTTCATTTGCATGGTGAATAACATAGATCTGTCTCTCTGAAGGGAAATTCTTCCACAACAGATAAAGCATTTCATTGGCACTTTATTTTCATTTCATGGATACATTGTATGTGAATAGGAAAATGGGCTCGGATTTAAGACGAATAAAAGAAAAAAGTGTTAAAATGGAAATTAAGTAAATTCGCACGTATCTACGCTCACGAGGGAAATTCGTAGGTAGACTTTTTTGTATGGAAGCAGCCAGGAAATTTGAAACCGGAACGAGTCAGGAAATGCCTGACATTAAGGTTGTGCACTGTTTCCTGATGAACTGAAACAAATTGAAAATATGATCTAGTTTGTTCCTGATGGTCCGATGTATTTTTATCCTAATTACAAAATTTGCCGCGGTTATACCCACATAAAAATTGTTCATGCTCAATCAATTTCAAATCATTTTTGACGTTTCGTTCATAATCACAAGCAATTTATTTTCTCCACTTCAATCAACTCCTGATTTCTTACTTTGGTATAAATGCTTTCATGATGCCTAAATGAAAATTTCAGTGGTTTTTGAAAACACGGTACCTGTGCTGCCATATAATGCATGAAACTTTTCTTTAGATTTTCACCATACTTCAGCCTAGTTAAGGTCATGTATCGTGGCTGCATGTGAATATCTGCAGGCCGAATCACGTTTATAGTGACAGATGTGTACGCATTTTATTAACAGGCCTGAATGTATCCATTCGCACCCACACATACATGGCTTGAAGTACACTGACTCTTGGTGAAAGTTTCTATGCGACTTTAAAATTTCATATTGCTGCGCTTGGGTCAAAAACACATAATATTTTTTTGGAATGGTTTATCTATTGAAATCTCGTAATCTAGGTGTATTTTTCACTCTTCATCAGTCAAAAAGATTGTTATGTTAGTCATTGTTATGTTTCTTGAAATCGGAACACACCGAAACATAATATTAATGCAACAAAAACAATCAAATCAATGTCCCTGGGGTTCGGCATATATAAAAGTGCTGCAGCTTGTATTGCACTTCGAATTGACGATGGCACAGGGAAATTGGAAGATTTTCACGAAAGTAATCATACTGAAGCAACAAACAATTCATACTTTGCCTGTAGATGTCGAAACCAAATTAGCCTCTAGTGTCAGCATGGAAATAGTTAACAGAAAACATTGTGGACTATGTTTCCTAAAAAATAACTTTGTGATAGATGAAAATATGATCTCGTTAATTTGATTAAAGTTTTTTTTGATTTTCATACGAGGGTGGGCATAAAAGTTTAGAAAATGGTCAGTAAATAGTCAGAAGAAAATATTTGCTTACTACTTGATCTCAATTTATCCTGTAAACTTGTATAAGAAACATTTATACGTTTGTATAGGACACATTTTACATTTGTATTTGTCCTGGACTGCAGTACATTTATCAAGTCTATTAGTGTATCCATTTATATATTACAAAGACAATGATTTCTGTTGATTGACAAAACAGGGCAACCAAGTGCTTTTCAAAGCTGTAGGGATATTGCTCGAAGACTTCGAAGCCTACTTTTTTCCAACATCCACCGCCATTTGATTCCCCATTTACAACTCCTGGCAAACTCTTCGTGACCGTACATGTAGGGCAGATTATGGTGAGGCATTTGTGATACACTTTCTGTTCTTTATTAGAAGGATATTAGAAGGATATCAGAAGGATTCTGTACTTAGATACATAGTATGTAAGAAAACAGAGGTTAATGTCGCCTGATACTGTAACCCAACGAGTTTAGGACTCTGCAGGACGTAGAAGTAAGAGTATTCATCCTGCGTACAACAGATGTTGAGTTTAGAAACTAATACTTGAATTTGAGTTTCTTGTAACAGATTGTCAGCCGACCTTGCATTGGAAGTTTCCTTCGGAGACACTTTCAATGTCAAGCGTGATTCTGACCAAATCATTTTTCCAACTACATTTTCACTTGAAATGAGTTACCTTTTATCGAACACTAGGTACAACTTTCATAGTTGAATTCACATGAATTGACAGGCCCAGGAATTCACTTGAAACTTTATATGTGTACTCTTCAATGGTTTAACAAATAGTACGAATGCAAAACAACTGCAGCAATATTTTCTTTTGCACTTCCAAATAAACAAACATTTTTAGCCATCCTTACACAAGACGTGACTACAAAAAAATTGGACTGATTTTCTGTGCGGCATGTGGTTAACTTTTTGAGCGCTGCGTAGCTACTAGCTAACACCCACGCTCCGGAAACGATCATGTATATAAGGTGAGCTTTGTATAAGGATCATGTATATGAGGTGTATATATAAGGTGATCTTATAAGTACATAAGGTGAGCTTTGCTAGGTAGAGAGCTTAAAAATTGAGCTTTCTAAGCTTAAATGCATATGAGGATAATTTTTATGATGCAATCGTCCTTTTCGAATATCATAAATGGCTTCAAACATTAACTGAATGTTGATGTGCATCTTTGTACACCTTTCCCTTTTCGTCCCGTTTCCTACTTATTTTCTATTATTTCTTATTTCCTGTTTTATTAAATAGGATTTGAATTCGTTTGGATGGTGAGTTTACTCGGAGCACAGGAAAAATAAGAAAAATACATGCAGCACAAATATTCTCAAGTGGCATTTCTCCGACAATCATAGAAAAAGCACCAGTTTATCTATATTTGTATTTCATTTTTAGGTAAAAGTTTTTAGTGGAGTCATCCTGTTTTACGCCAAGATGATAGAAAATTTATAAATCTAAATTCAAAAATTTTAAGATCCAATCTTATTTCAGTTGGGTACCATTAGATCATGAGTTTGTCCGAAATATTAGCGCTGTATATGTCAATTGTCATTCGTGTTAAACAATGTATCCGTCGCTTTTCGGGAAAACGGTGAGTGTTCTGATTGAGGAGCATGTCAAAATTTTTATTGGACCTTGATAGAAGTTGGGAAGACTTCAACATAGACCTATTTTCTCCTGCAACAAGTGTATTGGAATGAATGGATATCACAAATTTCGAGTGTTATAAGCGTCTTGAAGATGGCCAAGTAAATATCTAGGATGAGAACATTCTTCCAAGTTTTTTACCGATAATACGGTCTTTGAAATTTCAGACTAATTGTCATTGTTGTAGAAGTAAATTCCCAACGATTCCCTCTTTTCCAAAGCGTTAAGCGACTTGTAGCGTCACCTATACATAATGAACTGAATTTCTGCGAAAGAATGCATGTCATTAGTGTTGCCATAGCCGAAATTACCGTTATGTCAATTCTGAACTGCTTATCTAGGTACACTGTGGTTTTTGAGACTTTAGGAATCAACAAAAAACCAGTTCATACATTTCGCATTAACGTTTCAACAAGTGTATTGCAAAATTGTACCCTAAATCCCCACGCCTGTGCAGAAGAACTCACGGATAGACATTTGTTTGAAAAGCTTCGAGAAAATCCTAAACTTTTGTAAGGAATTATGTCGTGTGTCGAGTCAAGTTTTTTTTGTACAAAGGCGATCAACGCGTTCAAAGGAACCAGTTTGTAGCAGCGGTAGCTGCAAAGGAAAAAACAATGCAGATAATGTATATGATTTCGAGATTGACTTAAACTCGGTTAAAGAAAGTGACGCTTTTGAAAGGAAATTCGAATAGATAGTGGGGATTGGTAAATTGAAGGGGATTAAGTGATAGTTGATAAGGACAATGAAAAATAAGAGGAGTTATAATAAAAATCTCTATTTTTTCCAGCCTAACCGTTTGGTACAGTCCAAAATGTAGTCGTTAGTGTACAACTTATGCTGGGTTTAAATTCTATCAGCGATACTTTTATCATTAATTTTCGTTTCTGGTGTCAGAGTATCAATCCATAAACCTGTAATTGATACTTTTGGGGGAACTTCATCAACACTATGCGTAATTTTGACCAGATCATCTTCTCACGTATCTTTTGTCTTGAAATAATATGGCTCCAACGTGACGCATGGTCCAATTCCTCTAGTGGGCTGTTGCGCCACAATATAGAAGCAAACCCTTTGTATCATTCCAGGCGTTCTAAAACGAGCGTATTCTATCGCTTGAGCTTGAGTCACTGACTTCTCTGTACACTAATTGTATTTTTCAGTTGGAGTTTTCAACAAATACAATAAACATCCCTTAATCGCTAACAATGAGAGTGCAAGATAACGTGTTTATTAATCTTTTGTAACTAACCGACTGAATCAAATACAGAGAACTATTTATACATTAAGGTTAAACGTAGTATAATTTTTAAAAATTTTGGCTCTCTGACATTATAGTCAGGATAGCAACTTAAAATGTTTGTTAAATCACTAAGGATATTTAATTTTTTGCAATAATCTACTAGCACTAACTCTATTAGCCATAAAAGTATTCCTCCTAGACTACTTATTATCGGCACTATTGAATGTTAAATTTAGTAATTTTAAATTTCATAGGTCGTATTTATCGAATCCAATTTCATCTTTTCCCTCTTTGATGGTAAACCTGTTTTTTTATGTACATAATGAACAATTTTCTGTCAAATCTATATTATCCTGAATTGAATCAAGAGATGTATGACTAAGATAAAGAAATTCCAAATAAGAATGTGGATAAAATTTACAACTTGAACTTTGAAGTAAGGGTTACAACCCTAGTTCCGCATCAGGTAGGAACCCTGATCCTATTACTGTGCTCGTCTATTATAACTGATATCATCTAAGAAATGTGCAGGCCTCCAATCATTATTAGATTGAGACCAAACGAAAAGGCTTCCTAAGCGAACCTTTAACATAAAATGTACGTTAGGGTACTTTTAAATTCGGAAAGTTATTTACTTTCTCATTTTTTCTCATCCCAAAAAACTTTCTTGCGAAAAGAGTAAAAAATATTCCATATGACGTCGACATGGATCCCAAAACACGTTCCACCTTCTTTTCTTTTACTTAGAGTTATGCTATCCTAATGCTTTTAATATTTTCAACATCCTTCCGTGCACTTCTCACCGCAAAATAGCATGGCCAACAACACAAGACTAGCGTCTTCGTATAGTAAAAATCTTGCCTCCACCCACCAGTTTGCTGGTCGTAATTCTTCCTCATTACCAGGAACAGTTTACATGGATTGAGAGCTTTCAAAAAAAGTTTGTAGAGCGAATTGTGACCAAAAAAAAATATAATATCCGTCGGACGCTTACATTTATGTAAGAAAATTTTGTTGAGCGTTAAGAAAAAAAGATAATGTGAACCATGAATGGTCTCTTTATACTCTTTTGTAAGTGACATGGAGGAAAAGTATATTTTTTCTCCTATTGACTGACCAATGCGTGGCATCTTGACATTATAATCGGAAAACAAGAAAATTTATGGCTACATTGGATACTTCAAACCCGAACACATCTTCTCGCACAAAGTTTTCTCGTTATGAGTTAAATTTCCACTTAAATTAAGAGACTGTTTTGTTCTCTTTTATTTGCCTTAGGATGGAAATACCTAAGACACTTTCCAGTTGTAATTCAAATTTTTCTGTCATTTAAGTTCCGTCCTTGTCCTTTCTTTCCCTATAATTTCTAGGTCCAACAAGGTTAGATTTCAAATTCCATGAATTTATATGGTTCCAAAGCTTTTACAACTACAAATGATAGTTATTGTAATATAAATTAATGGAATTGTTCATCGGATATACCTGCACTGGATTTTTAGAGCAATTTGGCTTAGAAATTGATAACTACTGACATCAACTATCGAAGGACCTCCACAACAAAATCAGTCTAACACAGACGAGAAGAGATTTTAAAACCCAGGCAAAAGACTAGTACTGGACTGCATCCGTTTTATGCCTAGAATTTTCTAAATAATTAATTCTTGCAACAGGAGGATTTGCTACGTACAGGAAAACCAACAAGTAGCAAAAAGGACTTCTGCTATCTCGCGAAAGATGTTGATAGTATGTGAAAGTGTATTCAAAACTATAAACTAAAGATAGGCAAATTTATAATGAAACTAGCCAATATTCAAACTAGCCGATTACTGACTAAAATTTACAAATAATCTTTGAAATATGGAATTTACTTCATTATACATTGTGCTTATTTTTAATGGAATGGCATTCCTTCTCTGTTTTTTCTCAGTTTAAATTTAAGTAAACTATCATAAGCGACATTTTACTTCAATCTGTAGAACTTCAGGATGACAACACTTTTCATACAAACAATTGCTGTCAATTTGACAGCGCCCGGCCTAATTCATGATTAGTTCTGCTTGTCACGCTGCACTAAACAGACACGCATCGGAACAACTCTGCAATTTTTTTCGTGAAAATAATTTGTGAGTGAGAACTATCTAACAAGAACCGTTATTGCGTCATAATTTCTGCATTTGTGGCTCAATTGGACAATGTTGATATTAGAGTTATGTGGTTTCATTGCGACTAAATCATTTTTGTACCATATAGCACGTGGATCAAAGGATCAGTTAGGAATATCATTTGATTAATCATTACATATAAAAGAATTGTTGGACTGTCAATTTCGAAATAAAGCATCGTCAATTTAGCACCACAAAAAAATTAAACACTTGGAGGTCGATATTGGAAGGATGGTTGATGAAAAATGGTCTGAAATGCTGTCAAGAGTGATCGAAAAGTAAAAGAAAATAAAACTGACATTGATATCCTAGTTATATGCCACATGTTTTTGAAAATATATCTAAATGTTGATCATAGTACTGGTTAACTTATTTTTCTGGTACATGATGTTGGGGGGGTAAAGAATTAAATCGAATTAATTCTTTGTGTTTTGTTTATATTCGAAAAGTGTGAATTTTCGCAGTTATTCATTAAATCACTTTTAGTAAACGATATCTGGAGATATCCTCCACCTCCAACTTAACGCATATCGGAATATCGCACCTTCTGCAATTCCATCTTTTTTGAAACCTTTCCAGTGTAATTTGTTCAATTTCTTGGATAGATTGTCCGAGGTCGCAGATACACCTAAAACATTAACTTGCAAAATGCTTTATAGGAAAAAATCTAGTTTAGTCAGGGCCTTAGAATGAGGTGACCAAATATAATCATCTCCTTTTGAAATCAGTTTTCCGATGAAGATTGGTTTCAATAAGCCCATTGGCTTATAAAGAGCGTAGCACAGTCTTGCTGCAACCAAATGTCCCCAAAACCATTGTTATTATGTTCATTTTCTAAAGAATGGTATGTTGCCCGGTTTTATATTTCATTCGAGGTCATTTCCGCAGCATCTTCATTCTCAAAGGGAATATGGCGCAAACATTCTTTCTGGCCAAACACCGCACAAAGGACTTTTTGATAATTTAAACTCTTCTTAACAATGATTTGTGAAGGCAATATTGCATATTGAAACCTCTAGAAAGTGTAAAGTTTATTTCGTCAGCATAATTAAATGGCTCCAGAAGTCAAGGTTCCCCATTGAAAATGTTTTGCAACTTTTTGCCAGATTGAATGCAATGTGGTTTTCCTAGTGGCTTCATTTCTCGGTAATTAAAGATAACTGAGGAGTTGTGGTGAAAATGAATTTACAAATTTTCAGTGCGTTTTTCGGTGTGTAGTGCTCCATAGCAATGATTTTACTGTATTAAGATTTCTAAAGGGTGCTGTTAATCTATCAATCGGTTACCAAAAAAGGGCTGCGTATAAACCCGCCATTTTCATTGACTTCTCAAAGATTTGACCCGATTTCGATTTAATTTCCTCAATAATTTTACTTCTATTGCCTCAAAGTTCTTTCCGATTTTTTTAGTAAAAACGCACACAATTTTCTAGGGAAAATTTATTTAAATTCAAAGTACTGGCCATCGATTCCTGCACATTTCGTCCATCTTTCCGGTAGTTATGACTTACCATGCCAGAAAAACTGCTTGTATTTTGCGTCAGCCCATTCGTCGAGCTACTCACCAAATTCCTCGAAATCGCTGAAATACAGCTCTGCAAGCAAGTGTCTCATTGATGCGAAGAGATGACAGTCAGATAACACTGATTGTGAAGTGCGCGGCGGATGCAGAAGGTTGTTTATCCAAGCGATTTCATTCTGTCTTTCAATGGTTTTTCTGTGTGCGAGGGCGCGTTGTTGTGTAACAAAGTCACTTTGCCATGTCTTCTGGACCGTACTAGTCGTTTTTTGATTAAAGCGTAGTTTAAATTTTCCATTTGTTGACGAGGGCATTGTGTATCAACGGTTTCACCGGAATTTAAGAGTTCATTATACGCAATACCAATCTAGTGCCACCAAAAAGAGCATTGACTTCTTTCGAAACGAATTTGTCCTTGGCGTTGAAGAAACGGCTTCGCTAGGTGAAAGCCAAAATTTTTTGCGCTTCGGGTTTTCAAAATAAATTCATTTTTCTTCACTCGTCGTTATTTGATGAAAAACTTTCCTTTTCCTTTTTCCATTTTACATTCATTCAAATAGTGATTTGATAGTGAAAACATTTACCGAGTTTATTAATCTTACTCATTGCTCGCAAACGTCAGCTGATTATTTCCTGTGACACATTTAATGCTTCTGCTCCTTGCCGTTGAGTCAAAGTTGGGTTGCAAATGATGACTTCCAACAGTCGTCTTCTTATGCCGGCCGCCGCTCATGCTCTATTGCTGGCACAAAATTTAACATGATTGCGCGATTCGATAAAAGCAACACGCTAGTTCTCGCTGACTCAACTTGTTTGTGTATGTAGCTAAACGTCAGACGATGAAATGGCATATGTGTCAAATAAAAGTACGCTGCGTACTTTTTACTGGCGGCATCTCTTAGTAAAGCCGGAAAAAACGTATGCATACACCTGATATTTGCCTTAAGTGAATTTAACGTTGTGTGTGTGTTTTGTTTGTTCAATTTCAATAGTAGATGGCAGCAGAAATTCAAATCAATAGTTTAGTTTCTTCGAAGCAGCTCAAGACTAAGCCCTTGTAGTTCCTCCATACAGAAAGCATACTCCTCTTTTGGTGAATACTTGCTTTGAGTGTTGATGGTGAGGGTTCATTTTACTTGTTTTATGATATCATAAATTGAAACTGGAACTGGAACTGCGTAACATTTTACGCTCAGCTGGTCCTTCTGAGGAAGAAAGAATTCTTAGACCATTGATTAATGCAAAGGCAAGGGGATTCGCTTTGAAAGTAACATCTGCCCCCTCCGTTCCCACTGGCTGCGGAAGGGACGCCCATATCCAAAGGAGCCAACTGGTGAAAAAACTAGTCTAGCTCGATGTTATGTGGCGAACAGTTCGAGGCTGTCACGGTGATTTGGAGGGCAGTTTAGTTGTCTTTTGCTACTGGAAGTCCCTAACTTAAAGCTGAAACAGTTGTCACCAACGAACCATGAAAAATCTCTTTACAAACCGAAATCCTCGAAAGTTGATGTGTAGTCTACCATGCTAAAGACATAACAGTAAAGAGTTGTTGTTAAATTTCACATAATACGCCTACGAAATTGTTGGAGAACGCCATTTATATTGAATCTCAATTGCCTTAATGATGCAATCACCTTCTGTCTTAACTCCAGTCCACATCTAGCGTTCACGCTGGTGGTTCAATTTATAGCTGAAAATGGTATCCAATACAACGAATTAGACTGCTAATTCATTTTAAATTAAAATCGATATTAATTGCTTCGAGCACCACAATTTGAAATAAGCCACCCGTAAAATTATGATGAGCAGGTAACTAGTGGCTTAATATTGCCCCACCGCAGCAAGGACACACATAATTACATGATTCACATAAGCGACTGCCATCGATTTACTATTCAATTTATTATTTCATTACTTATGCCTTTAACCAAATGTAACCGCAAAATGATTACCAAAATTATTTACCCAGCGACCGGCATAGCTAATATAATTTAATTTTAATTAATTGCAACGCGAAATATAGATATTTAGTTTGCCTGTTCCATTGATTTGCCGGGCAAGTGGTCAGCAAACAATTCGCCGGGATTGTGTAGGCTTTTTGGTGAATTGATTGGTGAGAAATGAAAGTGAATTATTTTGATGCAAAAATGTAATTAATTCTAGTTTTATCGGAGAAATTTCGCATACGAGTTCAGTTTCAATAAGTTGAAATTTTATCATTTATTTTTGATTTGTATCGAAAAAATCATGTGATTAATTCACTTTGATAATAGCGTTTCATTATTTACATTTCTAAGCTAGA
Source organism: Stratiomys singularior (assembly GCA_954870665.1). NCBI lineage: Eukaryota > Metazoa > Arthropoda > Insecta > Diptera > Stratiomyidae > Stratiomys > Stratiomys singularior. Next base: position 23,651,161 of record OX940880.1, read on the forward strand.
ATTCATTTGAATTGCTAATTGAAAGAAATGGTGAAGAATTTCCATGCTAGGTTTGTTTATTCAATTACTGTAAGCCAAAGTCTTAACTTTGGAGCAGGATAGAAAAATACGGTGGATGAGTTAAAAGTTCAAAGCCAATTTCCATTAATACCCGCTGACAATGCGTGATCGCACACATGTGCAGACGTGTCGAGATAAGTCAAATGAAGAGAAACTGTCAGTTGACATACTGCTATTCAAGTGAACAGTGCTGTTGTTTTTGGCTAGTTATGGCTACAAGAGGTTGTGTTATTACTCCACACAGTTTTTGTTATATCGGTGGTCAACACACTATTAAAAGTCAACACACAAACATAAGTGATTTTGTGAGGAAAGTTTATTTTGCTTACTTTAAATTAAAACTTGATGGTCAAGGTAATACATGGGCCCCACATTAGCTGTATAGAATATGTGGAGCAGATCTTCGTTTGTCGTTTAATCGTGATAAAAATGCATTTTGATTTTGAATTTCTATGATATGGCGTCAGCAGAAAACCCATAACACTGATTGCTACTTCTGTTCGATTGACGTGGAGAGATTCAATTCAAAAAACTGAAGAGAAATTAAGTAATCCTAACATTGACTTATCTATACGTCCAGTGCACCATAGCTCTGAAATAGGTATCCCACAGCTACCTTCCAGATTGGATGAATACCCGGGTGAATTGGAGGACGAAGTTACCAAACCTCCTCAGGGTGAATCAAGTTCAGATTTTTCTTTAGACGTGAGCTCAATCATCTAGTAACGGATTTAAGTCTTTCAAAAAAGCAGCTGAACTGTTAGGTCCAGGTTAACAAATAAAAACGTTTTATCATTTGTCACCTTATTTTCATGATACAGGCACCGAGAAAAAGAATTAACCCAGTTTTTCTCCAAAGAAGTAAGTTTGGTTTTTTTGAAATTATGTGGAAGGACATGCATTGCTTTGATATAGAGTATGACTCATCTGAATGGCGCCTATTCATTGTTTCATCCAAAACTTGTCTTAAAGTAGTATTATTGCACAATGGAAATAAATTTGCATTGCTTCGGATATTGTGCATATGAAGAAAACAATAACGATTTGGCCATTATCCTGGAAAGAAAAACAAATATCAGGACCATCAATGCATGGTTTGTTGAGACTTCAAAATACGCACGATGCTTTTGGGTCAGCAGGCAGGATATACTAAAAACCCATGCTTCTCATACTTGTGGGATAGTAGAGCGAGAAAACAACACTGGACTAAAAGTGATTGGCCGACCCGAAAAACTTTAAAACCTGGAGAGAAATGCTATCAATACTACTTTGGTACCACCAGAAAAAGTTTTGTTGCCCCCTCTCCATATCAAATTGGGATTAATGAAATAATTTGAAAGATCGCTGTGAAAGGATGGGGACTGTTTTATATATCTTTGAATAAAATTCCCAAAACTGCCAGAAGAAAAGTTGAAAGACGAGGTTTTTACTGGCCCCGACATAAGAAAACTTTTAACCCACGCCCTCTTCGTGAAAAGTATGAATGAGAAGTAAGAAGCTTGGGTATCATTCAAACATGTAAAACCAGGATGAAAACCTGGGGGTTTACAGTGAAAAACAGGACGAGTGGTTTCACCACGATGTCCGTGACATCAAGAGACGGTAGATAGAGGAGAATATGGGATGTCACTATGCTTGCAGACTACTGCTGGATGCTTAAGCGGTAAACTGAAGATCGGAAAAGGACTCGGCAAAGTTTCTATGGAAAGAAGAAACACTATCATGCATAAGCATGATGAGCAAAACTTTACGTGTTATGTGGAATAGCATATATCTGCCTTGAAATTGAAAATTATAAATATTACTGAGGACTATTTCACATACAAGTTAACTTATCAATTACAGCAAATAAATAGCAAATCAAAAGCATTTTCGTTCATTAAATGTAAAAATAATACAATGTTTACCTATTCCTATCTTCGGCTGCCTTTGCTTTTAAATTTGACAGTGAGTTAACATTACAGTTAGAAAAGCAAATTCTGTAAAGGAATGGTCAGACATACCACTTGCATGTCGAAAATATTATCAAAACAGTCGTTGAATCATGCACTTAATCAGTCGACGTCAATTGAAAATGCGCAAACGCTTATATTGAGCATTTCTAATTTTCATTATGCATATGGAGCATATGGAAATGCTCATTAATGACATTCACAACAGAATTAAAGATCTGAATACATTTGATTGGCTCAGTGTAGCCTTGAGACCAGCTTCAGATTGCAATTTCCCCATATTAAATCGGCTCGAGCAAAATAAATCCGAGGTCGATCTTCGGGAATAATTCTTCAGGAAGTGATGTTCGTGCGCAGTTAACATTCCCGTTAAGTCAATTCTCCTGTGTCCACGGGCAGTACAAATTGTGTGTCTGTGGGCACTTAATGTGATGAAATCAATTCGTAATTTGATTGATTTAAGGACTAAATATTGTTTATGAGGATTCGGATGATAAAATGCGAACGAAAACAAAATGTTTGCTTGTGTTACAGGAAGCAAATATGGTGATGTTTGTGACCATAGTTCAGATCGAGAAATTTTCCACCAATCATTTATGCTACCTCTGATTATTTTTGAGTAAGTGTTGGTGGGTTGTTCGGACAGAAATGAGAGCGAAAGGCTTCTCTGTATCTAGTTCCAGTCCTTTGGGTACATCGAAAATTTAAGACCTAGATAAATTCTTCTGTGGAAAGCGAGAACATATTGTTCGGTAGTCAGATAAGTACTTATGACATAGGAAGGCATACAGAGCAACCTCCTATTGTAGACTGAACCTTTCGAAAATTTGTTTGAATTTGTCGTGTCATTTGAACAGTTGAGCCATCTAGAGTTTTAAGATTTCCACACGCTGGTTTGTTCTTTGAATTGCAAAAGTTCATTACAGAACTTGCATCATAATGCGAGGTAGAGCGGTTGGAATCACACTGAACCTGCGCCGAGAGCACAAACTCAAATGTCACTGTGACCAGTGCGTTTTGAATCCGGCATTTCTTGCACAGTTGGTGATTATTTTAAATTCAACAATATTCACAGTCCTTGATACATGTTAAGTATGCTATTCAATACTGTCGTCTGAGAGAATTTACTTAAGATTTTCATGATAAGTGACAGCGACAAATATTAATAGGATTCCTCATAATATGTTCCTCACAAATGAAAATACACCGTCATAACCATGTCATGGATTGCGTGTTTTCAGTGTTTATTCTTATTATAGGATTCTATTACAAAGAAGTGTGTCATTACCGATTATCCAGAGGTACACGGGATAATGAGATCGTCCGAACCGGGTTGGGCAACGATTTTTCCACAATCATTTATTTTCACTTTTTGTTTCACTCAAGTTCTCAGATTTTCGATCTCCCAGATTTTAGCTCTCCCATTATGTTTTTGACAACTGATTTTGATGGTATTCGCATATAGTTTTGTCCGTCACAATCCAATAAAATTCTGTATTTTGGCGGAACTGGAAGGAAGAGAAAAACTTTGAACGAATACATTATTCCCCGTAACAGTTAAAAAGTCCTGCACCGTAAACGTTCAAGTTGATATCGGTGAGCCAGTAAGTACCAATGTTTCAAAACACAGAGCTTGAAAATTTCGATAATCAGGATTTCAACCTCAGTTTATTCAAACAATTGGTCTAAAAATTCTTCAATATATTTGACACAAATGTAGGCCTTTGCGACTTTGACTTTGAGTTTTTGCCACTTCGACTTGGTTTCATAGACATTTCGACATCACCCCAATTTTTACTCATTCAGACTCTTCGGCATGTTGATATATCATCCCTTAGTCCGTCTAACTATCAAAGTTTGAAGTCAACTTTGATAGTTAGACGGACTAGCTAAATGTCTATTTTGATTGAATTCTATGTGGCTAGTTTCTATTCCGTTGTCATTCCATTTCATCCAACCATTCCATAAGTTTCCTTTCAACTGAAACCCAACGTGAGCACTACTTACTACCTTACTGAAGAAGAAGGGTTTTCTCAAAACCAGGCATATTTGATTGGTGGGAAAAATACAAACATGCCCACGCAGATCCATGCAAGTGGTTTGTATGAACAGTGACTTAATACATCTTTTGGGTCAATTCGCGTGGAACTTTTTTGACTTTACCTTTTCTCACGTTCAAATGGTCCTAGACCACGGGCACTAATGCATCTACCTAGTCTGTGAGGAAAGCGACAGATAAGGTTTAAAAAAAGATAAGGATAAGATAAAGTTTTCGCTTTAAAAAAAGCGAAAGAAAAATGTTCAAAACGTCGCTTGCTTTCTTAGTATACCCAAATAGTCCTTGCTATATTTCATTAACAAACATCAAGAGTTACTTCAGAATGAATAAATTGGAACATAAGCAATCAAATGTTTCAAAAAAAATACAACATGGAATTGTGACTGCATGCTTGTAATTTTAAGACGCATCTCTTCCATCACCCCAGAACCAAAAAAAAAACGTATTTGAACTTAAAGAATCATCTTCATATGATTGTCAGGATTCAATATCAGCAATACTAAACTAAGTGATTAAGCAGAAAATACTGAATGTGATACTGACAGCGGCTAAAATGTCAATATTAGCGTACTGAACAATTTTTGGACTACCCCAGGAACCTCAGTTGTCAATGTTAATTTGGCATGCGATTTCTTCTTCATTTGCCAAAAGAAGTGAATAATTATTTCACTTCTACTATCCATTTTTGATCCTCTCTGCCATGAACACAGACAATTCAAAGATGTATGTTGACAAGCTTTCCGGAAATACTTATAATTCAAGATGTAAAGAATGGACAATTGTATCTATACGTGACTGCATCACTAGATGTTTTATTCAATTGCTTAAGAAATGGTGAAAGATATCTTATGAATGAATGCATGGTTCCAGTAGAAAGAAAACTAAAACCAATACAGGATCTAGCCTTCGTTTGCTATTGTTTGAAGCTTCGCTAGATCTTTGAAATTTAGAAGGATGGCATTCGAAATCTTAAAGTTTATTTTCCCCAGCAGCAAAGAGCATTTGTCCTTTAGATATTCAAGTACCTTACACAGTGACTTCTACACATTCGCCAGGGTAATAGTACGATACTTCGCATCGTCCTTGGAAATGAGTCACCAGCTTGTGCACAACTGTTGTTGAATAATATGAATTATAGACAAACTCCTGAAGTGGAAACTCCAAAGATGTCTCTTTGATATTTGAAATGAAAAATCAAAAAGTAGATATGGAAGACAAGTAGAAAAGATTAATAGGGAATATGTAGTCTGCAGTCTTTCGGAAGAGATTGTCGATGAGCTCCTGGAATGTTTACGAATGTCGCAAAACAAAAAAAGAAATATTTTTAAGTTGCCCCGAAGCCATCGCAACAAATACGACAATGTGAATATTGTCTTTGGCAGAAAATGGAAATTCCCAAGAAAGCCAGTTGTTAGGTCTTCTTATGCGGAGTTAATTGAAAGTCAAATGAGTATTTTTGCATTTGCCGAATTGGCTTGTGCTGGGACTGCAATTACTCTGTATATAATTTAACATCTTCAGCATTGATATCGAAACCACTAAAAAGTCCTTAAAACAAATGAGTTTAACTTTGTTCGTGTTGAGCGTCGTTCATAATCGTTTTGATTTGTGCATATTAAAATAAAACAACAGTAACGTATCTTCCAAGTCTTAAATTTATTTTCTATTCAAATCCTGCTTTAATATGCCGATTCGAAGGTTTTACCACAATAATTTCAATCATTTTCATATAAACGTTTGAATATTAGCATCTTTATCCATTACTTTCTTAAAAAATTGAATTACTACGGTTTTGTCTATGTTTGACTGTCTGACAACATAAATAGATAAAAAAAGGCAGTTAACCGACAATTCGAATGATTTCCCAGAATTAGGAAAAGGGAGTAGGAAATTTTAGAATGCAATAGAAAGATACCGTGTAGCTTTTTGCTAATACTTTTTGGCTTCTGCTACTCGTTTTAAAGTGGAGGGAAGCTCAGGGACCCAGGGTGAAAAGATACCTCTCTTGCTAGAGCGATAAGTCTCTCCCTATCACTCCAAATTTAATGCAGATACACTCAATTCAACAAGGTGACGCCTACGTTGATGACTGATCCGCAGAGGCCCTCGGTCATAATTTGTTAAGACTGAAAGCTACCATTTTTACAGGGCGACGAGTTGGCCCTTTGCTTTCATTAGTTGCTCCACATCCGCTTCAGCTCGTCGGTCTTCACCACCGACCAATACTACGACCAATAATTTCAATCTGTTATTCGTCCCTTTGATTTTGATCGTTCTACAAAACTTTATTCAAAATAATTCGCTCAATGCAGACCATATCTATGAACTTATTTAAACTTGATCAAACTCTGCAGAATTATCTTTCAAACCTTTTGAAGGGGCAGAGAACCAAAAGTACTTAAAAAAAGAAAATTTCTCGTACCGTTTCTAATTTATATCAATTCTCTTTTTCATCGTTGACGGAGATCCCCACTCTTATGCAACACTAGCCACCATTATAGTCCCGAAAAGGCTATAAGCCAATAAGCCGGCCCATTTAGAGGCTTACAAAGCGTTACTTTAGGTTGGGGTTAGGAAGGGTACTTCATACGTTAGTATCTAGCAAACTCGGTTGCAAACACTAGAAGAAAGCCTTAGTTCTAATGTTTTAACTAAGTACTTAGCGACTGCAGGAGTTCCTTCGTTTGTAACTTACGTAGTTAAGAAAATATTAGAAAGACCTTCATCTTAACTTTGTGTAATTTTTGAGTTTTGCATATTGGTTTTTTGACCACTATCGTTCGGTCTTCTTCAGCAATATCTTCTTCACCATAATCGTTGAGCATCGTGCTTTTCTCCAATTCAAAGATTTCTTTGGTGCGATATGATTAAGTGAATTTTCTTTAATTTTTGTCAATAACATGAGATTGGATACATTTAGTTTCTTTAATTGCTACCACAGCTCAGAGTTCCTTTTTTTGATTTTATTGACTTCATTTATGTACCCCTGCCTATTTTCAGATCATCTTTTTTGGCACGGCACATTTAAAAAACCGTCCATCCTACTGATTCATAAGGATTTGACATTTACCAAAAAAATTTCGCAGGTAAAAACATATGGTGGACACGCTCTATTAATAAGGGCACGTGGAACATGGTTTCAACAATTCAAAAGTGTTAATTCTAATGTGAAAGATAGTTAGCGCTCTGGTAGACCACAAAAATGCGAAGAGGAGGATTCGCATGAGTTATTGTATGGTGGCCCAACTTAGACTCAACTTCAAAAAGCAAAAGCATTAAATGTGGCACAGGAAATGATCAGCAGACGTTTACGAGCAAGATGTAAGATCAATAAACTCAGTAAATTGGTCCCATCTATCCCGCATCGCATGATTCCAAACGCAAAAACAAACACGAAAACCACATTGCTTCCCTTAAGGTAGGGTCCTTTGCTGTAGAAAGTTGGCCCACTAGCTGTAGTAAAATTGGCAGCTACGTCGCGCATGGTCATTTCAGCAGGCTCTACGGGTGTAACCAAGTTTAAAAGTGGCAAATTATAAGCATAGGAAAAATAGGAGCAAAACTAAGCATAACCTCTGAAATCCATGAAAGCGATGGAAAATTCTAGAAAATAAGATTCATGCTGATGCACAAGGACGTGCATATGACGAGTTAATGCAACAGAATATCAACTTTATCCATTGTTCACCTGGAAACACCTGCTATGCAATAAAATAAAACATTCAGAACAATTCAAGATTACCAATGAATCGTTCACCCGGATAGAAAACGACAATTGTCCTAAGGAACCTGGTGCAGTGTACCTTCCTATTCAACCTCTTGATTATTTGCAAAACGTTTTCCCCTAAATACTCTTGGGGCCCCCTTGACAGAACCAACATATGACCCATCAGATGGTGAAACATCGAGACTATTGCAAGGGTGTTTTAATTCAGTCGAATGGACTTCAGCCAATTGTTAGGGCTCTAAGCGTCTTGGTTGGGCTGACGGCGTCTTATTGATCGATATTTGGCTCGAATCTGTAGGAGAGCCACAATAATAGACACCGTTTATTGAGCAACGCGTTTGCAGAAAATTAACATTAAGATTAACACTCCTTGAGGTTCCCCAAAACTGTTGACATAATCTTCTCGGCAATTTTGGCTCCCTTTTTTTTCCATTTCATGCTAACCCTTTATGATTCGAGAGTGAAGTGGTGAACCTACTTTACATCACACGCCACAATGCGTTACAAGAAAGCTTCCTTCCTTCCGCATGAAGCCACTGACAAGCTAAAACTCTCGAATTTTTGTGTTCTTGAATAAGCAGAGGCGCAATCCACTTCGCCGAGATTTTCCGCAAAGCAAAATGGTCTCAAACGATGTTTTGTACACTTCCAACACTGATTCCTGGCTCCTTACTGATTTCAGATACAGTTGCGTGATGGGTTTTTCCAATAAATTCGCAAACAACTACAACGTTGTCAGGCTTAACGCCGAACATGGGGCGTCATGAGTGACTCATATTTTCTACTTTTTCACACCCCTATTTGAATTTGGCACATCAGGCTTTCATTCTTGATCAAGAAAGTCCACTCTCCCCAAACTGTGTTCGAAATCGATCCCGATTAACGTCTTTATAAAAAAACTTTATAATGATACGTTCTGCAACCAAAGGAATAACTTCAAATAATAACCGCAAAATGAGCGAACGAGGCTCATTTTGAGGGAAACCAAAGAAATCGGCCAGGCCATCGTTTCGGCTTCAAGTCATCTAGAGGTGATCCCTCAAGCTTTTATGCCACTTTATCTACCATAACAGCCCTTTTTAAGCCCTCAAAACACGAGGCCTAGCCCGAAGTAATGTGCGAACGGTTCCAGGCCAGGTGCTCAGGTTGCAAGGGGTGGTGCTTAGTAGGTACCCCAGAAACATGGCACGTCTGGAAACCTCGCTCTCAGATTCTAACGGGACTTGGTCCAGTTTTTCATATGCAGTGTTGGTTGTAAGCAAAACTGGTTGGAGACCAACGAGAGATACACAAGTCCGATGAGTTCAGTGAAAACGGATTCGCACTTTCATCGAAGAAATACTTAGAGGAAACTTACCGTTCGATAAGTATTGGCAGCGTCCCGACATGGAGCGACTTGAAGTAGGCCAGGAAAGGTGGAAGCTGGGATGCTGTTAGGAGACTTGCTATCTTATAGTCCAATTGCTCCACTGATGATACCTCTTTTCGAGGATATTTTAATTTGAAATAATGATGATGTGGACATAGAAAAAACACGTTCTTCACCTTTTGACAGTTCGAATAGACACCCGCAGGGAAGTTGACTTGCCTTAAGTAAAAGACAGGAAAAAAGGGCGCGTTCGAAAAAAGGGCGCGATTGAAAAAAATGAGCGCGCTCGAAGATGTCAGGATTTAACATTCAGCATTAACGTTCCTTTAAACTTTGTACCATCACACAATGATCTATATTGCCTTATGACTACATTATACAGGGAAAATACTCCTTAATTTCATCACTCAACGGCAAGCATTCGATCTTTTCACGCCTTTAGTTTGATATCGGTCAAATCGGGTAAGAATTTGAAAATCAGTGAAGAGTTTGATATGGGGCAAAAAATATGGACTTACACAAAATAAAGAACTTCATGGCAGCGCATCAAAGGTTCCCAATGTGAAAATTTTTGGAAGAGAATTTTTAAAATCTTAATTCTCAAAGGAGGATTTCATGCTATAGAGAAGGGGAACACCTTAAATTAATTGATCTTCTACGCACATTCATGGTACTGCAGGATTCCTTAATACAGCTCTAATAGAGCGTAGCTACTAACTGGCGCTTACTGTTCTAGCAAATTAAGTGGAATTCCATTCGGTTCGTAAATTTCTTCTCATTTTTCTTAATAACTACAAATATCCTCTGCTTTGTTTTGCTTAATAACTAAATACAAATATAAATATACTTTTGCTCTTCCATCCTTGTCTGACGGAAGTGTTATCATTGTTTGTCCTTGCACTAAGATCACAAATTGAAAGAATTTTTGCGATGGGTGGCCAAAAATACATTCAAACCAAAACGAAAACTATTTACATCTTTCCTCTCATCCATTCATGCAAAGTCTCGCTTTATGTATTTTTATCTCTTTCTTCGCGATACACCAAGAGAGTATGTACGCTGTTACGAGCTTGCATTATGACCTGAATGAATAAAGTCAGAATAAAAAGAACTAAATTCAAATTTATCCACAATAGAGGGTTGTTTCCTTGGCAAATTTCTACGCTACAGCGCCAACTATTACTTTTAAGCAAATTATATAGAGCCTTGATAAAAACTATTATCAAAATGCTTATGAAAAATAATTGCCTATTGACCAAACCGATATCAGTTTTTTATCTAAGGAAGAATTATGAACTATCCTTTTTGGAGACTTCAAAAATTCACGAGTATCAAAAACATAGCGATAAAACACTCCAAAATCAAATGAGAACCTTCAGCGTTTGTATAGACATTCATTGTATATGGATATTATTTCTACTCTAAGTAAATTGCGTCCAAAGAAACATCCTGGGGAAAAAGTCTCACTATATATTGAACCCTAGCGTACCGCGTTCATTATTAAACATATAACAGGTCAACGATTCCTACATATTGGCGATGTGGTTTTTAACATGCATACCCACGTATAGCTTTCAAGACTTTATTTGCATTTGGTAACGAAACATGTGGGTAACATTCGCGCTGGACTTTATTGGCAACTTTGCAGCCAGGTAGGGGGTGGAGTTATGCTAATGGTAGAATATTTTTTTGTTAGCGATTGATTACGAAAAGAACAAATATGGAAAAAACGCTGAAACATTTTAATTTGAATGATCGCTAAAAGCAACGGCACAGGGCAATATCGAATTGCTGAAATTTCGTTCTGTTATAGAAAACAGGCAAAAAAGGACGATTGCCACGCTTGTTTATTCAGTTTTCATATATCTGTGAAAAGTGGAAAAAAACAACTAGGTTTATTTGCCATTTTCATTACTTTGAGGGACATTATTTTTAGTTATCAGAGAGCTGTTCATGGAAATTGAAACTAAGTTAAAACTTTTCCAATGAGTTTTTCTAGTCCCCTTAATGGGGACATTAATCCTTTGAGGATAAATTAGAGAGAGAAATGGTATTTAAAAGCACGACTGAATTTTATTTATAAATCAAATATAATGAGATTTGGTATGTTTTGCCTTTGAATTTCCACTTACCGGTAACCTTGGCAAATAACGTTAACACTGACTATTTATGTAAGCCAAGGATGCGAGATAGATTAAAATGTATAATCCCTCTGAATAAATTTAGGATTTTATCTCGTACGTATTTTAGTACTTAACTGATACTCTTTTACCAACTGCATAATGCGATTTCGTTTCAGTCGTGTTGGCTTAGCATATTAAGTGTATCCTTTACTACTCTGGCAGATATACGATGCATTGACCTCGCTTTTACGTACACTGCAGCTATAGTTAAATTATATCAAAGTCATAAACTGTACAAGGAATAAGTAAATGTGACTTGCGCACTATCGGATGTGAATTGAAATCACTCAAAAGGATAGGATAAGGATTCGTTGGCCTTACTTACATCTGACGGAGTCCGTATACTAGCGAACTCAGATAGACAATTTCCAGACAAACGTGGTTCGTACACACCCTCGACCAAAAGCAACCCGGCCCAGTGGCTCAAAAAGTAATAAAAATCGCTCAGCGAAGAAAAATATTCGAATACCTTAATTTTTAGGCTTCCGTGTTCGAAATGACCTCACTCAGTTCTAATATACTCTTGTCACCTTTCTTGTCACTTTTAACATGAGCATTAGCCATGTTGTGATGTATTTTCCAAAAAACACAAATAATTAATAACAATTTAATCAATTGTCACAACCAATATGTCGCACGTGCCGCAAAAAAAAGAACAAGGTTAAAAGACGGGTTTTTTTGAAAATACAAAGGCCGCATGATGGCGGCCGAAGGAAGTTCCTTTTAACCGACTAGCTCACCGCACGGTCGTGGGTTTTTAGGACATTATGAAAGCCCTGATCCTTCCATATCATATACACACACACGGACAATTCTTATTGATTCATTTAAAAAAAATTATTGGAAGTATAGTAAATAAATAGAAGTAATTAAATAAAACCAAGTAAAAATAAAATATTCAATTTACGTGAATTCTGCTACGCTGTTTCTGACTACCTCTGCTTGATTTCGGTACTTCACTTGAGCGTACGAGTTCTGCTGCGCTGTTTCTGCCACTCTGTTTGATTACGGGACTTCACTTAAGCGTACGAGTTCTGCTGCGCTTATTCTGACCACCTCTGCTTGATTTTTAGACTTCACCTGAGCATTTGAGTTCTGCTGCCTTATCTGACCACTTCTGCTTGATTTCGAGACTTCACTTGAGCGTATGAATTCTGCTGCGCTGATTCTGTCCACCCCTGACCATTTCCTAATACTTCTAGATTCTATACTTATCGATCCTTCACAATTCTGGATTATTCTCTATTTATCGATACTTCCCAATTCTACATTATTCTATCTGATTCTCAACATTTTACTCTCCTTCTTATAGCTAGTTGTTCACAACAAACAAGTGAATCATATTGACTGAAAATTTTTCTCAGGAGCGTTCCAAGAACTTTTTTCTATTGACATTTTATTTTACTGAGACTTTGTTTTCTGACACATTTTTTGACTGCGATTTTTTTTCCTTTTTTGTTTGTATAGTATAGTATTAGCTTGTTTGGTATAGTATAATAGTTTGTCTGAAAAAAATTCTTTATAATTTCACAAGGATTCAAGAAAGACTTCATAGCTTTCGGCTATTTACAGTTAAGGGGGTGAACACCAAAAAGATTATACTTCATTAGATTTTGCACTATCTAACATCACTTTACAGAACAACTTGAACCTTAGGATGCGTAATTAAAAGCCATGGAAAACGTCAAATCGTCCTTATGACAAGTTTGAATGCATGCACATACACATAAAAGTTGTTCGAACTAATTTAACTAACTTTTATATGCTAGATTTTTCCTTTATTTTCCAACTGGAAGGAGATTTGCGCTCTACTTGTTCACTGAATGACACTGAACACAAACTTTGTTAAGGTTAATTGCACCATTCAGATCGATATCAAAGATATCGAAGACTCAGGCAAAAGTTTGTCAAAGGAGTCATGCATTTCTAGTGCTTTTTCACAATGAGAGTTTGTGTAGTTTTGTTGTGGAGGAGAAAACTTATTTGTTTGATCGTTTTCATGTAATTAGAATGCAATTAAGAGCGATGCATTCGCAAAATTCTTCGAAAACTTTTCAGTATGATAGGGACATTTTTTTAGTAGTTTTTTTTGAGTGTTTGTTTATTTAATCTTTTATTATATTCTCTTTCAGAATAAAGATGAATGCTTTGTCTTTCTCATATACTCCTTATTGCTAGGTCCTTCTGGGCATTCATGGTTCTGTAGATTGGTTTTGACTATCCTTTTTAATTTTTCTCAGAAATTTGATTCTTGTTTCGTCGTGTGAGTTTTTGTTGCTAGTGCTTGCAACCTATTTGTTCGTAAGAGGGCTAATTGTAGGATTTCGGATTAAGGAAGCTGAAAAGTTTCAATAACTCCTTGTTTCGCCTGCTTGTATTCTCTCGCCTAAACTTCAACATTCTTGGTCAGAAATAGAAGAAGGGAAGGAAGCCGTTTTATTGGAGCGAGAAAGCCAGAGGATTGGAGAAAAGGGCTGGTCTCAACACTCCTTTTCTTTGGGTTATATTGTGTTTGTTTTTATTCTTTAATTATTTGGGGTTTCGTTAAGGTTATTCATACTTTTTTCTTGTTCACGAGTTTTGCTTCGTTCTTTAGCGAGCCCGGCAAGGTAGTTTCTTGTTATCCTTGCCACGTTTAACTATGTTGAGGATAATTCTCTATGAATTCCGTTCATCTTCTTGATTCGGTTAATACAGGGTCTCGTTTGATTGTCTTTAGTTATGTCCTCTTTCTTTTGAGATGAGTCAAAATGACTCTAATTACCTTCAATCGTTTTAATATATGTTTTTTCCAATTGTATTTTGCAGAAATCAGAAGCGAAAGGAAAAACGCGAGGCAAAACTGTGGTATATACCTGAATTTCAGCTTTTTCCTGCTTATGTAATTCACTACATACATTCCAGCTAGGCTTTGCGCAGTCCAGAAGTACTTTTTTGAAACTCATACCCTCGCCGAACAAACGCCTCACGTGTCTTTGAGAAAGTGTCCCTTACTAGGGATAGTTACACTAACACATATATTTAAACACTATATTTAAATTCATCAGTCATTTTGATACATTTTTTAATTTTTTTTTTTTAAATTTGAAAACTTTATTTTTAATATATATTTATAAAACTATTTAATGATATATTTTTTAAAAACACATATCTTGTTCACCGGATGGTCCGGTCTCTTTGACGTCTTGCATTGGATCCAGGTTTCTAGGAAAAGGATCTATGAGTAATTCAGTAGTATGCAACTCTAATACGTAAAGAAATACATAGATCTTCGGTGATAGTACTTCATGTATACAAAACATTACCTAGTGGGTGTAGTGCAAATGTGAAAAAGTACCCGACAAACGAATCAATTGAAAGAAAACTATTGGAAAACAAGACAAACCACGAAGTCTTACATGACTCCCAAATGCAAATGCAATGCACTCTAACCCGAATGATAGCAGTCAAGTGATATCATTTTATATTCTACCTTTATTCACTTCGAATCCTCGTATGCCAATTGCAAAACCGATGTAGTCTTTGCCGTGAACTTATTTCGACGCTATGCAGGATATGCATGGCGACTACATTCAGGTAGCACCATTAAGCAAACGAAATATTCAAGCAACAGCTCTCCATAGTCAACAAACAGCCCTCCTGCGAATTTTATCGTGTCGGGACCATGTTTATCATTTGCATGCGAGAGTGGCGCTTATCATTATCGCGTATAGATATGTTGCACTTCTTCCTTTATTTGCAATACGATGAAAGTCCTTTCGTTGCTTGAGCTTGCAGTTTTAAGTGGCAGTGAGTTATTGTGGGGTATTGCTACGCTATAATCGGTATTTTCGCATATAAAAGCATTGTACACCAGAAACATATCCTGGAGAATATCCTGGTGACTGTTTGCATTCTCGAAGGCGAGTAACTTTCGATGAGTTTACAACTTCACTGAATAAAACGTAAAAAGTGCATTTTCTTTCCATCAATATTCATAATAGTTCAGCTAGAGCATACACGTCCAGTAGAACCTTTATCAAGGACATCGATAATTCAAACTAACTGATTGAAATTCATATATTCAGATTTCCAACTTTCAGTTTTCTTCTTAACCCTAGAAAGATAACGTGCACCTCAGAGGCGCACGCAAAACAGATGTTTCGCTGTCATTTGTTTACAAATGAACGTACAAGCTTGTGTTTCTGAGCCAACTTAGTCGTCAGTCAATACTCTCGAAGAACGGTCCCTTTAGTTCGGTAAGTACCACAATTTCGTTGTTATGTGGACGCGATGCGTTCGAGAGGCGTATGTTTATCTTCTATGTAACTTTTATGTATTTGTTTTGTCATTTTATTTTTGTTACTTTTTCTATTATATTATTATTTCTTCTCATGTGTGTTAAATATAAATACGTTATTCATATTGATTAATTTTATCGATTTTTAGGAAGGTTTTAATATCATGACAAATAAAAGGGGATTGACCGAAAAAGAAATCGTTTCTTTACTGCAACAAGAAGATGAAATTGCTGATGATGGCAGTGGCAGTGAGATAGAGGACCATGTAAGCGGAGACGACTTTCAAAGTGATACCGAAGACGAGTATCAAGGTAGTCAAGGTAGTGGAAGAACTTCTGCTATTAATGTAATTCGCTCTAGTAGAGGTCCTAGTCAGATGTGACGCCATATTTTTGAACCACTTATGTGCTTTGAATCATTTATCACGAACGAAATAGTTCAAGAGCTCGTTCAGTGGACAAATGTGGAGATATCCAAGAAACGTAATGACAGTATGACTAGTTCTACATTTAGAGACACGAACCCTGCTCAAATCAAAGCCTTCATTGGAATACTTACTCTCAGTGCTACAATGAAAGATAATCATTTGACAACCGTCGAGTTATCTGATAGTTCGTTTACGGGTAGCAGATATGTGGCAGTAATGAGCAGAGATCGATTTGATTTTATTGTCCGGTGTCTAAGAATGGATGACAAGACTCTTCGCCCTGTTCATCGACAGAAAGATCCATTTATTCCAGTTCGAAAAGTTTGGGATATTTTTATAGCTCAATGCCAAATGAACTACTCTCCGGGAAGCAATGTCACCATTGATGAACAGTTACTTGGGTTCCGAGGTAGATGCTCCTTTAGAATGTATATACCAAATAAGCCAAGTAAGTACGGCATAAAAATTCCAATGATGTGTGATAGTGGAACCAATTACATGCTGAATGCTATTCCATATAAAGGAAAAGCTACAAACACAAATGGTTTGCCACAAGGAGAATTTTACATTAAGGAACTATCACGACCAATTCATAGGCCCAACCGCAATATAACATGTGACAATTGGTTCACGTCCATCCTTCTAGCGAAGTCATTGCTTCTTGAACCATACAAGTTGACACTTGTGGGCACGGTAAGGTCAAAAAAAAACACGAGATTCCTGAGGAGATAAAAAATACCCGTTCTCGACCAGTAGGTACATCTATTTTTTCTTACGATGGATGCTTGACTTTCGTGTCGTATAAGCCGAAGCCATCAAAGATGGTGTATATGTTGTCCTCATGCGATGAAGGTGCTGCTATAAATCCTACAACTGGCAAGCCTGAAGTAGTTATGTTCTACAATCAGACTAAAACTGGCGTCGATACATTAGACCAAATGTGTTCACTGATGTCTTGTTCGAGAAAAACAAACAGATGGCCCATGACAATATTTTATGGTATATTGAACATATCTTTTATTAACTCGTATATAATTTACTCTCACAATGTCTTATCAAAAGGAGATAAGCCATAAAACCGGAGAGAATATATGAAAAACCTAAGTAATGAGCTTTGTACACCATGAATGAAGTCTAGATTGGAAATTCCGACATTGTCAAGACTTTTGAAAGAAAATATTGTGAATATACTCCCACAGACCAATCAAGAAGTGTCTGAGGTAACTGCTGAGGAGCCTCCGGTTAAAATGCGACGTTACTGTAGTTATTGTACAATGAAAAAGAAAAGAATGTCTAAGATGACGTGTACAAAATGCCAAAATACAGTGTATGGTGAACACAAACGAGATGTTTGCTACAAATGTCTCTAAATATAATTTTTGTCAGTTTTTTTTCATATTTGAGACTGATTATTTTATAATTCATTAGTTAGTAAGAAAAAAGCAGATAAATGTTACCTTGTTTTAAAATTCCCGCTTATAAGCAGAAGTCTTCTAATTTTTGTTACTTTACGGTTAGGACTTAGAAAAGCCTACTATTTTCTTATGATAATAATTTATATTTTTGTTTAATTCACATATTGACAATGTAACATGCCATTGGCATTATAAAAATAAAGGAAAAATACTTACATCTGTAAAAAAAATTGTTTTTAAATTGTGCGCCTCTCAGGCGTATTTTTATCTTTTCTGTACTAAAAAATAAGGTTATCTTTTTAGGGTTAGTCTTATGGAATACGGTTTACCTGAGAATTTTAATCAATAGTGCTGTGACATTGGTCACTGAAGCTCCTAATTTCCTGGTAATATGTCATTTCATATCTTTCCGAAAGCTCCACAAAGATGAATTAGAAGACCATGTGAGGCATACTATGTCGTAACGCTTTTATATTTGACTTCGCTGCAAGTAGAACATGGACTTTTTCCTTTCATGTCCACCATTTCCGCGGAATTTTCAGCAAGGACGTGTTTTCGCTAATTGGAGGCATCATCAGCTCGTCCTGAATTGACTGTCACCATATACATGTCCCTTTGTTCACGTGTTTTGCTTTTATGACAGGGATGCGAAGAATAGTGGAGGGTTGGAACAAGTCATTATGGAGGAATTGGATCGGGTGAAGAAACGCAATAGAGTTGTTGTCTTTACATCATTTTGTTTTCTTGGAAATTTTTTTGACTAGTTCCTCGCATTTCCTTTCTTTTTTTCACACGGAGCTGTCCACCACCTTTCAGCAGTTTGTTTTAAGTTTTAAGTTCTAGTGTATGCTTTTGTAAATTCATACTATATCCAATATTTCTCGTCTTGGTCCTCCCTTTTGGCTGTGTTATTGAATCTGACTTTGCACCAGGTTCATATTTTCGGTAGTGTAGCAATAAGAGCACTCGCTTACTGCGCATCAGATGCAAGGTTCAAATCCGACTGCTCACTGTCATGTTTGCATTCATTAGTACGCCAAGCGGTGAAAAATTGGGCGTTTGGAATGAACTTTCTGCATTTGACTTCAAGGAGACAAATTGCAGTATTAATTGAAGTTTTCTGTCCAAAAACTTAAGTTTTACTTGACTTCGAGATCTCAGTATAGTCTTCTCAATTCAAAAGAATGACCACTTGTATAACAACAGAACGAGCTAAAATCCCAACGATCCTGAAAAATCTGGCAGTTACGTTAAAAAACAGGTTGGAGAAAAGTAGGATGCGGGGCTGACATTATTTTACTTTATTTGGCACTTGAGCATGTTATCGGCTAGCACCTGATGTGCACTAGGTGTACAGTGCTCCAAAATTTAAACATACCCTTTTATCTAATCAAGTTTTAAAAAATTCTCTGAGCTTTAAATTACTCGAAGATATTCTAGGTATTAAGTAAAAAAAGTAAAAAAAACATTAAATAAAAGGGGTTAAAAAAAAATTAAAGAAAAATTAGAAAAGATGGAAAACTATGTGTATCACAATACACACTGAAAATGAAACGAGACACAGGGTTGTAACTTTCGAGATTAAGAAATGGATCCACGTTAGAAATAAGACTTATTTCAGTCCTGATATCTTGAAATCTTACTGCATAAGAAATTAAAACAAAAATGCGCATTCATAAACAACGAATACGGACGCGTTACAAATTTACTTTGCTATGAACGAAGAACAGGGATACTTTAATTTGGGGGTGAAGGCTATTTACGCTTTCAGTGTAGGACTCCCATATACAAATCTATCCGGGAATCGTTTGACACATAATTTTGCTAGGCTTCATGTTCCATGCTACGCGGTGCCTTCGGGTCACTTGAATGCTTTCTCCAGCAATAAGGATTGAAGGGAATGCGAGTGCTAGAAAAGCAAACCATTCAGTCCTGGCGCTTTGATGCTCCACAATGGTATTTCGAGACCGCCAGAGCATAATGCGCCATGGCATTTCATTTGTCAATTATTGCATGCATTTAACCCACTACAGTGTTCCCTTTAGAAGACAGCGTGTTGGTTTTACTGAAGGCTCATGCAAAATATGCGGATGAGAGACCGCAACCTATCCTTTTCGTTTCAAGTAAGACTGGAACCCTCCATGGTTACCCAAGAGCAGGGTCAAGCAGAAATTAGTTTCACAGAACCACGGCCACAGATCTCGTCTCAGCTATTTCACTGCTGATTTTGATTCTATTAGCGCTTCCCAATATTGGTAGACCTTACTCAAAGAACGTTTCTTTGACAGGGTATATCATTCAGTGACAAGCGCCGCAATATAGTTCGCAACAGCTCAACACCTCAATCCTCAGAAATTTTTTATAGGAGATGTTCCACAGGTCTGGATAGGGGTGGAGGCGGAAGACTCAATGTAATTATTATCCAATATTTATCTTCCTAGATGCCATTGGGCAGGCTGCGATCGTTCAGATAGTTGCCTGATAGTACCTGATAGAATCCGGGAAATTTTTTTCGACTCTTAAAAACGAATTTTAGTGCTAGGGTGAAGCTAGGGTTTCCATCCATCCAGCGCTAACAAATGCATTTTTGAGGTCCATAGTAAACTGAAGAACAACTCGTCTCGTATAATTGCTGCGCGTCTCAGCACTTTCGGCTTCATTCACCAATTCCTCAACAGCATTGATGGTAGAGCAACCTACTCTGAAGCAATGATAACGTGCAGATAGAACCTCGATCTACCGCGTCAGCAATAATTCTCAGATGTGTTTTCAAGAATTTTTTCGCCCTTTTTTGACATACGCAGTGGGTGGTACGCTAATTTCAACTCGAGATTCGTTTTGCCCTTGCTGATCAACACGCCATAAAGAAGAATTGGTCACTCTAGAAGCGTAAGGAAGTGTTTAACGTGCTGAGGAGAAGCTCACGGCAACACCCCAGTGAGTATCCAATCGGTATTTGAGCCTGTCTGGCATTTACAGGCAAAACTACTTCCTCCAGTTTTCGTTTCGTGAAGAACGGATATTTAATTTGTATTTCTTTGAATGGTAAATCAACAGGAAAATTTCACTGATTAGGAAAATTTTGCACATCTTATTTGCCTCATATATTGTAGGTCGCCGTCGGGCGCCGAGCTTCCACATCACTAGTTTGTGGCCCAAGGCCATGGGAATTCAAAACATTTACCAGGTCTTCCCTCTGACGGGATTTAACTGATTTGAGAAGTCTGTAAAGGCATATTCTAGCTGACTTACAAGATGCTGATCAGGCAGATTATGTTTCCATCGCCGTGCTCGCTAAGCCCCTTGTCAGAGTTTTTGGCCGTCCTTTTGCTTTTCAGCGATTCCTGGTGACCACCAGTACAGTTGAAGTTATTTTTCCAGAAGATTCGTAAGGGCATGCGATTGTATATGTAATGATTCTCATAGCTGAGTTCAATTTATCTTTAGTTGCGATTCATCTACTCCCTAGTGAAGCTTCCGTTTTTAAATCGTGAATCTTATTGCAACCATCAAAAGTGATGTCCTGTATGCAACCTTCAATGAATAAGTCTTTAAGCCGTAAAGCCTGAAGCGTCCTTAACGGGCTGACCCCGCACCGCAACACAAATGACTATTGTGAACCAAGATAGGTATTTGTTCGGAGCATCAAATGATAAGAAGTAGAAAAGGAAACTTGAAAGAGTTGGGTGTAATATTTAATGATGATGACTGTACCAAGCTGTTGGCTGTTGGCGCTATAGATTGGTTGAAAAGATCGCGGCAAAGCATCTTGAAGGACAATACCCAAAATGAATTCTACAGCACTGGTGACCATAGCGTTTCTTTGTTGGTAAAATGTTGCCTTCAAACGTGACTAGGGGCAGGTCAGTGGCCTTCAAAAGTCCTGCTAAAATATCCTCCTGTAAATAACCATACAGCTGAAATATGTTGTAACTAAATCTAATGTAACTGAATATGCTGTAACTGAAGCCTCAGCCTTAACCCGAGTTCAGTATTATGAATGATAAAGAACTGCTGCTTAGATACTATCCTTTCATGTTGAAAAAAAGTGGGACCAAGTTACTTCCATGGGGAGGAAAACCTAGAAAAGATAATCAGAAATATGTTTGGGTAGGCAAATCACACTCAAAGTGTTATACCGCCACGTGCACTGTAGGTCGAAGTCAAAATCACTAAGGACACGAGAGCCCGACACCTACTGTCTGGTTAAAGAGCGCTCAACATATTATTAGTTTAGGTAATAAAATTGGGACTTTCCCTTGATAGATTAGATCAAGTTAATACCCGAATCGAGGAAAAGGATTGATTGATGTTTGATTTCAGTTCATATCAGTCGAAAAGTCCTGTTGCTGACTTTTTTCAGAAGACCTGTCAGAGAAAGTCCTATTGCTGACTATTTTCTTATGAACTGTCTGACGACTACAATTTTATGAACCTGTGTATCCACAGTTTATGTCGCTAGCAATTGGCCTGTTCTTTCTTTCCAATTATCATTGCAAATAACCTTATTCCAAACAGGAGATGCATATAGAAAGAAGAATCTTCTAGGTACGGTCACCATCTTGAATTTTACGATCCTTTATTTAAACGTGGCTGTGAATAACTTATAACTTGCACCTAATTTTCTTGAATTCTCACTCAATTTCATATGAATTTAAGTTTGCTCCGGTTGTTTCAATAATATTCGACAGGACAAAGTTTTCAAATTAGCATAAAAATTAAATTCACTTTTGGACATTATGTAAATTTTGCGATTCTTTGTATCTTTGTTTCAAGTTGACTTGTTGTATTATTTTTAGAAATACTAAGTTCGTTTAAAATGAGTTTGCATGACTTGTGAAAGCAATAAAACGACATAAAGTTGTTGTAAATTAACTTGTCTGAGTTCTCTTTTTTCCAGTTTGTTTTCTATTTTAAGCGAAAATTATAGACAGCTTTGATATTTAACGATGTATGACATAAACTTCAAACATAACTAAAGAAGATACAACCATTATTTTACGTCGATGCAATCGATACAGTACCAATGATTGTGATTTTCTCCTGGATAAAATAACCAGAAATGTACAAATGAGTTTATTGCTGCATGCGTTGTGCGTTGTTTATTTGGGACGATATAACTTTGCACTCTTATGCAAAGGATATGCTTTAAGTTTGAGAATGACTTAAGGCAACATAATGTCAGAGATATGGAAAACATACTTTTGTCACAAATGAGACAAAGTTGATCAGTGAATAGATAAGTACTTTACGTTTGTTGTAATAAAGGAAATGGAACGAATTTTAGAGAAATGTTGCCATTAAATATATATATCTGGGATAATCCTTTCTCTTAAAAACGATGTTGTTAGTAGCGCATGGATCCAGTCCAGTTCCTGATATCAATCCTATTGATCATTTATTGTATGCACTAGAATGAATCACAACTAAAGTTGGCAATACTCGAAGGATAGGCGAAATGGGCTCACAGGCTACTCACTCAAAAGCTGATTTTCAGTACTCGCAAATGGCATCTAACAAATTATTTATTCTTATGAAACGATGTATTTAAAACGAAATCCAGAAATAATATTTGAGTGCGCCAACAATTTTATCCCGTAAAATTCAATAACTTTATAAAGTCCTCCAATGTTCTCATTTATTTATTATTTCCAGTTAAGTTTAACATAAACACATTATCAGATGTATGCAAGTTTTTTCCGCTTTTACTAAGAGATGGCGCCAGCGAAAAGTACACAGCGCTTCAATTTGACACATACGCCATTTCGATTGCCTGACATTTAGCTATAAACACACACAAGTTGAGTCTTTCACAGCTATCGTGTTGACCAATCATGCCGTATATTGTTCCTGCAAATTAGCATTTATAGAAAGCATTGTTTTCCTTATTTAACCAAAAGAAAAAGGCCGTTGAAAGTTATCGTTTACAGGTAAAAACATAAAATGAGCACGCTCCATCAATAAAACAATGTGAGACATGATTTCGATAATCCAAAAATGGTACCTTGGTGGTAAAACTGGTAACTGAGATAGACAATGAGCGCTCTGGTAGACCAACAAAATGCAAAAAAGAGGAATCGCAGGAGTTATTGGATAGTGACTCAACTCAAATACAACGGAAATAAACAGAAGCATTAAGTATTTCATAATCATTTTTGCATAGAATTGTGACGGAGGACGAAAAATGGATTTATTTTGAAAACCCAAAGCGAAAAAAACCGTGGCTTTCACCTGACGAAGCCGGCCCTTCAACACCCTTCAACACAGTGAAACCAGTTAAAGACACAGTGAAATCGTTTAGATGGGACATCTTTCTGCATTCGCTGTTCTCCCCAGACTTGGCGCCATTCAACTATCACATCCTCTTCTCCAAAGAGAAGAGCTTTAGAGATTCCGAGGAAAATGGGTCGACGAATGGATTGCCGCAAAAGATAAGCAATATTTCTGGCACGGTATACATAAATTACCTGTAAGATGGACGAAATATTTAGAAGTTTATGGCAAGTATTTTGAATGAACCAACTTTCCCTATAACTCAGATAAAAACGTATGCATAAACCTAAGTTAAATAAGTTTCACATACTAAAAAATCGTAGAGAATAAGAAATGTGTTTGCAATATTGTTCGGAATTTTATGTCAAAATTGACTGATTTGATGGGCTTGTGTTCACTATGATTTTTCATTCCAAATTTTCAGTAAATCTTTCCAGTTTTGACGCCCGGATTAAAAAAAAAACTAATTTTAAGTTAACCGGATTGTTGAGGACGACAAGCAAAAAAAGTCACCAGATACTTGTAGGTAAGTCAATTGACCTCCAAGATAATGCAATTTGATGGCTTCAAATCATACAATCTTGGGGGTAGGTCATGTCTTCGGCTTATCAAAAATAATTAGGAAACAGGAAAAATACAAATAAAAATACAATATAATCACAAAAAACTATATACATTAATATTGATGTAGAAAAATGTGGCCAATATAGTTTTAGTGGTAAACAGGAGTAAGCGTATGAAAATGTTTATAATAAAATGAATGTAACATCTTTAAGGTTCTTAATTTTCATTGATTAATTGATGGTACCAAGAACAATTTCGCAGCTCTAAATATTTTTTTTTAAATTTGCAAGGACCATTAACAAAATTCGATAATGTAGATTATTTACGAGTATGCACATATACTTACAAATGTACCCTTTACAAGAGCCGCAAAGCGCAAAAATAAGAACAGGACATCAACATAAATTATTTACAAATATAAGTGCGCTTGCAGAGTCACATATGTGTAAGTTCGGAATGGCATATAGCAGTTGCCGATATTTTATGAGATGCAGTTGGTTTATTTCGAACAATCTAAGACGTTAAAAAGGAATAAGAGGAAGCAGCATTGGAATGAGAGCACTTTGATCCCATGCGCTTTCTCTCCAATACATATGTTCCATTCTACAGTGTAATGTGCAGAAAGTACATCCCTTTTGGCTATATTTTTTCTACGTGACCCAATGATGTTTTTAAATTGCCATTACCATGCTGGATGGTGTGCTTGCAACATTTTAAGGATTGCCATTTGGCCTGAGCTCGAGCAAAGGACCCAGACTGAAATCAGAAAGCTTGGCAGTTTATTTTGTATGCTGGTTTGGGCGGATAGCTTTGTAGGTGTCTGTAGCATGACGCAATCTAAATGATGTTTGAGCACATGCACATGATGTTTCACATGTATGTATATATATATTGTTTAGAATACGGACCACGTATTGCAGGAGATTAATACTCTGTTCTTTCTAGTTCCTAATCATGAATATTACTTTGCGGGAAAGAATTGTAGAATTTTTCAAGGTAGTATCCATACCCACATCAAATGCTAAACTAATTGGACTTGTCCTGCGAGGATAGAACTTTTGTTTATTTCCCTTGAATAGTTTTATTCCTTGTTTGCCGTTGTCACATTCGTAACAGCTTGTAAGTTTTATTGAAGACAATTTTGTTGACTTCCGTGTCACCCCTAGCTACATTTGGCTTAAGTTTTCCGAAATTGCTCTTTCTTCCTTGCATGCATTCATAACGAACGACTTGTTTTACAGCGCGAGGTAATCCGCAGAAATGTTGACACGAAAAGGATTCATTTCTTACTACTCACGTGTGTATTCTTGATCTGTAACATTATCCATTGTAATACAAGCTTGGGGCAGTCT
Source organism: Stratiomys singularior (assembly GCA_954870665.1). Taxonomy (NCBI): domain Eukaryota; kingdom Metazoa; phylum Arthropoda; class Insecta; order Diptera; family Stratiomyidae; genus Stratiomys; species Stratiomys singularior. Next base: position 23,676,822 of record OX940880.1, read on the forward strand.
GGGAATTTGAATATTTTTCCTTTCGAATTCCTTCACTTCTCCGTCCGTAAATTTTCCTGCATGCTAGATCGTCACGTAGGACATAAATAGAAATACACCTTCAACTGACTTTGTTACCCAAGTAAAAGGGATATATGGTTGGACGAGAATGCTGACAAAAAAAGAAAATTTGATGGAAATTACAAATGAATTGACTTAGTTCTTGATTTTCACGACGTGATTTTGGTTGTACTTTGCTTGGGTATCAGAGTGATTGAGAAGATCATTGACTTACGACTTCAAGGGTTAACATTTTTCCAAAGTCTGTTATGAACATAACAAAATAAAGAAGGGTAGACAAGTGAAAAGTTTAACCAATGGATGACGTCTGTTCTAACATATATGAGTGCTCAGTGAATAATTTGCAAGTAAGACCAAGAAACTTATAACTAGTAAGTAATAGTAGGTAAAAGGACTGAATTTTTCTAAACAACGATATGTCAGCAACTCCGCACCGTCACGTGGATATCGGGCCACTGAAAGTACCCAATGAAAATAGTCTATAATAAATAAAATATAATAATAGACCAGTTTATTAAAGTAAAATAATATATCAAAATATAAACAATAATGAATTAAATTAAATAATAACAAACTCGTTGTCAATCTCAAGAGGCATAAATGTCACCTGGAGACCAAAATTCCTGCAGACCCCACCTCAAAAATTGACAAAGTTCTGTATAATTGCAACCATACAACGGCGATGACAGTTTTTTGGAGCGATAGGCGTTATGATGGGCTTCTAGATGAAAAACTTGCTGCTCATGGAGGAGCTCCTGCGATGGAGTTAAATCCTTGAGAAGCATAGCTGTGGTTTGGCACACTAACACTGTCTGTTCCCAACATTTTATTCAAGAGACTGTCAACGAGAATGACCTTTCTACTCAAAATATCGTACTCTAGAGACTGTCACATGTCCCAATGTATGGTTGGTGAGGGAAGTGGCTCAACGCAGTCCCAAAACCCCTCAGCTGTCAAACGTTGACAGCATGTTTCACACAGTTTAATGCTGAATGACAAAAAAAATGGCGATGATTGGCTACCACAAAACATCGGTATGATCAAGGAATGCAAAAAAGGACTGCAGCAGTTGAACCAAAATTAATGGAGAAAAATAACCCGCGGAATGAAAAGCGAAAAAAACAGACATTTCCAGCGGAATGATGTCCTGATTGTAACGCTAATTGATGGGAGTACTTATGTGGATGATCTTAAGGAAATTAGTAGCACTGTGAAGTCTTTTTAAACTGAACTAGAATAAAGACGTTTAGAGGGACGAAAGCGGTATCCACCGGGTGAAACTTGGGGCGAAATCCACAAGCAAGGGCTTGTCTTTTCCTTTTCCTGAAACCATTCACTTTTTCCATCAACTTCTCCCCGAAATGAAGAGATAAGGCCAGCAAAAAGAGATTTAAGGATTTAAAATTCTGTTTGACACCAGCGTTTTGAGGCTGTTATTCCTATCGAAAAAATTTATCAGAATGAAATGTGAAATAATTATTTTCAGCCATCGCTACAACAGAATACGCAAACCAATGTTTGGTGCCAAATTTCTGAATCCGTCGAGTTCAATGTGAGTTCAAAGTTGGTCTAAGGATTAGTCGTAGCTGTGTGGTAATCTGTGTAAATCTGTGAGCTGAAAGTGAAAATTGAAACTGACCAAAAAGGAATCTGGGGAGGAATATTGAAGTTTATGTCAAAATTGCACGAATGCGAATGGAGTTGCAGTGAGGGTAAAATAAGACTTCTGGAATGGGCAATCAGTTACAGAGTTTTATGGTCAAACCCTTTCAAAAAGTGTTTTGAATTTGTAATATCTGCGGGTCAACTTTGGGTTTCCTCTATGGAAGCTGCAATTGCTACCCATACACCATGTAAATATTATTACTCAATAAACCATTTTTGTAACAAAATTAAGAAAATAAAGAAAACAAAATTTTAAGCGGGTCTTTAAGGTTAAAATTTTTTAGTTTTTTTAATTTTTTCAGGATTTTGGTTCTACGTAGAATCAAAAATTTGATGCACAATGTTTCAGAGCGATATAAAAACTTTAAACTGGTTATCAAGCGACTAAAGTGAAACGTGGCGGAAGCTCATTTTTCAACTCTTAAGCGTATTTCATCGTTCTTCGCTCCCCACTCGTTTTGAAGCATCTGCTTTAATTTATACTTGGATTATTTACTATATATCACATATTTTACATAATTCTTCTACAGAAAAGGGATGAAAACGAGGGGAAGCTCATAAATACCGAACTTTTTTTTTGAGAACCGTATTTTGAGTTGGCGGACACGCTTAAGAAAATACTTTTGGGCGGATCATTCTGAACATTTAATGAATTGTTGGTGACATGTCTAGCTATTGCGTGAACTGGGATCACGTAGATCGAATATAAATGTTCCGACTTCCAGCTGATTTTTAACCTCAAAACAGACTTTTTTATATGGCCGCCATTTTATTATTTTAGCGAAAAAAATTATTCTGGTACACGCAAAACCACTTAAACAAGGAGTCTTCCCTTTTTTGGTTTCTTCTTAGATACTCCAAAGTGGAGAAATCACGTCCGCCGTCGATTTTGGAAATTCGAAAAATTCGAAAAATATATTTTATGCAAAAAAATAACGCGAAAAAATTTGAAAAATGTAAAAACCAGCTTCGAAAATTCTGAAAAATTTTGAAAGAAAAGGCAAAATTTTCTATCATCAAAAAAAATGTTTAATTGGAAATCATAACTAAAGCTCTTTTATAACCAAAAAATCTGATAAGGAGAGCCAAGGACACAAAATAAACATGTTTCTCTACTTAGTAAGCCCTGATTTCCAGATTGGTAAAACTGTTGAAGGGTAACAAAAATTTTAGGGCCGAAATTCTTGAACTATGGTATTTGCTCCAGCAGAGCCGCAGTACGAAATCGGCTTGACATGTTTCCCATAATGGTGGTGGATAAGTTAGTGGACGCACCAGAGCACATTGACGTGGTAAAAAAAAGAAAAGTCGCGTCAAAAAACCGCAGGAAATAAATTGCATCTAAATACGGTAATAATTTTGAAAATACAAATAAAAACTTCAAAAAGATTCTGATCACTGCTTTCATTGAAATATTATCGAAGCTTACGCTAGAATACACGGGTCCCAAACTCAGAAAAAAACTCCAATTTAGAAAGCTCACTTTAGCCTGAAGAAGACTTTCCGGGTTATGAAGCTGTGAGAGAGTAGAACTCTGACAAGATCCTTTAGGAACTAAAAGGAACATTTTGCACGGTTAAATTAAACCGATCTTTTTTAAGGAAAGGGTACTTCTCATTTACATTTCATAAATCTCACATGAAAGCGCCACAACGGAGATATATATGTTCTATCACGTGAAATATCTTGACATTGATTTTGAAAAACTGATTAAAGTGGCTTTCACTTAATAACATCGATGTTAGAAATTTGAACGTACTTGCAGCTCCACTACATCGCTTTCGATGCTGCTGATGAGCCCAGAAAACGTCTGGCTGTTGCAGAAAACAATAAACAAAAGAGTTCTATGCCAACTGGGAATGTTGTGGGAATGCTGTCTATCATATGAGTATTTGAGAAAACATACTCCAAAAACAAAAATCAATTCCAGTGCAGGGAGTGAAAATAGTTTTCAAGTCTAAAATCCCTCGTTTTTGGAATCTTTTAATTGCAAGGATCGGAAAGATTTCCCAGTAAAACCTAACCCTTATATGAATGATTAAACGCTCATGTTTGAAATGTGTAAGGTGAAACATGGTCTGCCTGAAAAAGTTGGATAACCTTTCGAAAGTAAGGCATCACTAAAGCGTACCAACCTGTGAGAGTTGTTGAACATTCCAGTGAAATGAACGATATCAGCACTAATCTCCAGCAGGCTGTTCTATAGCGTGTCTAACTTTTTCTGAGACCTCTGTTGAAGTAGCGAGTTTAATTTTGAAATGTCTCGTGTTAGAGAAACGTTACGCCATTAATTTGCTTTTTTCAGCAATACAGGTAACCATACTGCTGGTATACTCCGCGAGTTTTTTGGTAATAAAACCATGTCCAAAACATGATTTATCGCAAAAACACCAACATGGATACCCACCGTCTGCCAGTAATGGTGCAATAATGAAGAAACTGAGGGACACGATGAGTTCAAAACCTCACATGGTAGTTAGAATGTTGGTGGAGGAGTGTTGTTGTCATTGAAGACCTGAACATGCTCAATATCTGCGCGAAGATGGTTCTTGACATCAAAGTTCTCTTCGATGACTAGAAGCTTGTCCTGCAAGGATCTCTCACGTACTCTTGGAGTAGTATGAAAGTAGTACAAAATATTTAGACAGTTTGGAAACGGGTGAAGTGATGTGGATATTGAAATACAATTCGGAGTCCAAACGGCATAATGATGAATGGTGCATGTTTCACTTTCTAACGACCAAAAAACCGGGACTGAGAAAACTGCGAATGAATTGAATAATCAGAGTTACTCTTAGTTACTCTTAGTTACTTACAGGATAAAGGCATTGTTTACTAGAAATTTCCACAAACAGGATCTACGTTGAATTAATCACACTTTTAAATTCCTCAAAGACTTCAAAACTGAGAGAAAGATGAGAGAATGAAGATTGCAAAGAGTTTAAGAGAAACGATAAAAATCTGAAATGAATCTTCGACTTTGACCGTGGAAAATTTTTCAAAAAACTTTTGTAGACTTGTAAGAGCTGAACATTATCACACCAAAGTGCGTCGATACAAGCCATACTCGTCCATGGAGTGATCAACCACGTAGCAAGCCTTAAAGGCTTGCTGTTCAGCCATCGATTTCTGCTTTATCATACCATGTAGAATTTTATTCGAAAAAGGACTTCTTACAAGCACCTGGGTTAAAATTTGATTTAACCTGACTAACCCTGAAAAAGCGAAAAGTGGCGCATCTCATAAATACAAGCTTTGAGATTCAACAAAGAATCAACTAATCAACTTGTCAACCTTTTCAACTAGTTGCCAATAACGCCAAAGATTAAGCTCGAAGTGACCGAGCGCAGATTTACCAAAAATAACATTTTCAATCTACAAACTTTGGTTGTTTAGGATACCCGAAATGCTCCAATTGCTGACAATCAATGTCATCATGTACATCAATCAGGCTCTCATTCGAACTTCAAACTTCAAAAGTTACATCCAGATCATGAATTTTATTACGCTACAGCATGAGTAATACCAGCACTTATACTCCAAACAAACACTCAATCTTTTAGCATTCATCCAAAACACGTCTGACTTTGTTTGGATTGGTAAATTTTCTCTCATTTTTGCGTTAAAACAAGAGCACCCATACCGACTCTTTCAAGTTAAACCCCAATACAAATATAAATCTGATTGTCAATGAATTTTTATAAGGTAGAAGTAGCGTTGGAGAGAACAGATGATAAAATCGCGTGACGCTTTCCAGTTCCTGAGTCGTTGGGATTAAACCCAATTTATAACCATTACTAAAAAGATGACAAGTGTCGCCGATCAGATCCTGATACATCGGATAAATACGTTTGGCATGTCTGGTGAACTGCATTTGTCAAGTCGAGTCTTTGTCAAGGATATTAAGTCTGTAGCGAAATAATCCGGCTGTTACGGATATCACCCCTTCATTATAAGCCTTATGGCGTGCTCGAACGTTTTCATGGTATGGTCAGCAACTATTAGCTGACATGGTTGACAAATATTAAAAAACTAGAAAAGACACACTGTATTAGATGGCATAAAGAGCTGCAGAGTTCGCCTCGACCGGAGAAGCCTTCGCCAAATACATTGACGTTAAGGTCTTGTGAAACATCTGCCAAATTTATCGACAAACAATATTTTCTACAGCCAATCTAGAATTTGGCACTTCCTCCGAGCATAATCTCAATGTACGCGAATGTGTGGAAGCCTAAGTTAAGCTAAAAACGTCGAAAAATTCTGGAACAAATCCAAAAGGCAACTGACCGGGTGAAGACCAGGCAAGATCTTGCAGAAACTCATCCAGTTTCCAGTGGGATAAACTCGAATGATATGAGGCTATGAATGAAGTTGAAAGTCTAAAAGTACGAAGCCGCATCGTAGTCAGTAAGGACTCCCTCTTTCTTCTCGGAGATAATAAGAGGAGAAATAATGTAGTCTATCAAGTATTGGAAAACGGAATACCAAGCAAATATGAAAATTGTACACCTTGTGGGTACATACTAAGGCAAAGATTAAACTCAGATGATTGGAAATACTTCTTTCAGGACAAATAATCAAAATAAATCTTTTATGTATTTAAAATAAATTATTAGATATGAAAATTATAGCATTAAATTTACGTTTACAAAAAATTAACAGATTTTCATGTTGTTAAGAAAATTATATGTCATAATATAAATAGTTTCGAATTTTAGTGCATCTTTGAATATAAACAATTGAATTAAAAGAAATTGTCTTGAACTTAAGAACGTTTTAGCACAAGTTGAAACCTTGCAATTAATGCTATGTAAAGCAGAGAACCAGTCTGGAGATGAAGATGCATGTCCTGAATTAATTATAAAATTTATTGCACAGCAATTGCAGGCGACACCCGAAATGAAACTACAACTCCTTCTCTCTTCCTCTCCCTCTGTCTATCCTTATTCACCCTTTTCAATATTTCATTTCGTTCACTTTACATATCTTTCAGATAATATCTACTTGCCTGTCCGAATAATGTCCTTTATTATTCTCAAGTATTACCTCCGAAATTGAAATAACGTCATTCTTCTTTGTCCCGCTCCTTTTCTCATACGCTTCCACTTTGGATCCCACTAGATCAAGAAGATTTCCTGATTTACGTTTAAGCACTGGTGCAAGTAGTTCATCTTTTAATATTTTACTATGCTGGAGAAACTGCATTTCGTTTGATGCAAATTTAATGTAAGCGAAGATTTCTCTACGTTTTCCACTCAATTTTTTTGCTCGAATTTCTCTTTCTTGTTTTCGAATGGAAGGAGGAAGTATGGAGGTTTATGTAAACTATGCAAGTTCTTTTTTCTTTGCATTGGACAAAATCCATTTTGTGTGCTCCAGTTTCAGCAAATGCAATTTGAACAAGAAATATGACCATTCTAATCGGTCTCACACAATCAAGTCTGAGAAGGGTACCGATGTCTATAGCGTTTATCGGAAGGAAATTTGGAAAGGAAAAACTTGGTTCACTAAATTTCCAAGTTTAACAATTGATTGATACCATTCATTGAAACTAAAATACTTTTAAACCAATGTGTCCTGTTCTTCCCCGTATGAGATGCTCTTGCATTTTTCAGTTGGATAATGTGGAATGGACTCCTTTCCCTATTTAGTTTGTATGTTCAACCAAGTTTCCTGTAAACTTGGCTATGTTTGGAAAGTAAGAACGGCGGAATTTCCTTAATTGTCAAACAGGATACAAGGCATACGGCTCCACTGATCGTAGAGAAAAAGCATCTATTTGCACTAGGACCATTTGAAGGTCCCTGCAAAAGGTTTTAACCGTAGCTTTCCCTTTTCATGCATTTATGCTTAAGGTTGATGGAACAACTTTCAATTATTGTAATTGGGATTCAGTTATTCTCCTGCCAGTACTTAGAGATGAATACCAGTGGGATGTCCCAAAACGCGCATGTTGTACTCGCTTGATGAAGAAAGTAAACAGATATCTGATTTGAGCAGATCCTAAGGACATGCTCAATACACGAAGGCTATAAGAGGTGTCACATATGAGAGCCCAAAATCTAAAACGGGCTGTAGCGTAACGATTATGATGACTAGTGTAAGCTTCTTCCTTTGCTTCTTTTTTTCTTTCATTCATGCGTTGGCTCATTTTTCAAATTTGTATTTGAACATTATATCAGTATCAGCCAAACACACATGGCGGATACGAAACTAACTTTTCTCTGTTTTCTCCTAAGGATATATAGTTTGTTACTGGAAGTTAGCGGCCGAAACCATAGCTTTGAAAATGTCTTTGATGTCGCCTATTGCCAGCTTCCACTTCTGAAGCTAGATTTACTTTTTCTTATTTTTGGATGGTACATTATAATTTTTTTCATGATTTTTTAATAACAGTGAAATCATGTTTTTATATTAAATAATTATTTCCAATAAATTGAAGTATTTGAAGTATTGAAGTTTTTTTCAAGGCCTTCCTTCCTGTTTGTTTGACAGTTCATATGGCGTTCCTCATGAGTGTCACTTTTTCTGAGGCCTTCCGCTCCTTAATGGTTTTTTCTCACCGACTATCGTGTCATTCGAAATCTTCTTCTTCGTATCCTTGGCTGATGTGTTTGGTTATCAATGTTCTCTTGTCGTGTTTATCTCTTCGTTTTCGGTTTTTTTAGTGGTCACCCAACCTGATTTGGACCAATTGATTCTCCTGCTAATTTTACGCATGTTTACCACTTTTATAGTTTATTTTGTGACTGCCACTCTTCCATCCAGAATACATAGACAAAATTTCTCATTCTCAAAGTTGCAATCGAAAGGAGTGGTAGGCGTTATCTACAATATCTGGGAAACATCGTATTTCGAAACATAATATTCCATTCGACTGTTGCATTGTTGCCTTGAAAAGGTTTCGGAAAATATGATAGAGTTGTAATACAATGTGAATTATTTGTTCGGACTTCACATTGCATCAACACTATTTTCACATACTCTAATCTAAGTCGAAAAAATCCTGAAAATGGTACCCAAGTTTAAGCCCTTCGTGTTGAGAATTGTCAACACACAATCTTGCACCGAGGTTACTCTGTAACAGAAGCATTTTCAACGTCTAACTTCGTGCGAAATCCTTTGCAACAATAGTTGAAGCTGGTAGAGCTCCAAGAGTACCCAGCGATCAATGGATTACCAGTTCATTGTGCTCAAAAGCATGGATACACATCCCGAAGCGTAGTAACACAATATTCTACTGCAAGCTGGAATATCTTTAAGCTCGCCAACTCAAGATGAAGTGAACCCTTTTCTGTGCTTCATTATGTGCTCTCCTAATTCCTCTGTGCCCCGGGTATGCTAACAATGAAGTACGCCCACCATGAGTTTTTAAGGACCATTCACTAAACAAAGTATATATTGAAGTGGTATTCAACAAAATACTCGGGTATCAATAGGTGCAAATCGGAACATCATGGCGGATTTGACATTCAGTTTTTTTGACACAAAAGCAATAAAATCTTTGACAACTGTTACAAGAATTCAATTATGCTAAAATATCGTCAAAAAAAATTAATACATGCACACTTGCACACGCTCTTACTTATTTATTCTACAGCAATGATAGCCTTAAAGCCTAAATCCTTGAACAATGCTCAGAACTAAATGTTACAATGTCACTAAGCCTTTACGCATTCAAAACCGCAAGTGAACTCACAACCAAGGATAGGGCGAAACTGCTGACAGCAAATGAAGTGGGAAAGTAGATACTCAAATACAATCTGAAATATCTGAAAGCATCTATGAATTTAGTAAGTAAACAAGTACAGACAGCAGTAATTTTATGCAATATTAATAGCCCTTAAATATAACGAAATTCAGGATCACAAAGCGATGGTAATTTTTACAAGGGCAAAGAATACAATTTATAGCATAGACAGCAATTTAGAAAAAGGAAAATATTGTTTGAAATATAGAATACGCTAAACAAAAACCCAGAGATAACCTTCTGAGTCATCTGAAACCAAGGACACGTTAGTATCAAACCACTTGATATAGCTGACTTACAAGCCAAGAAGGCGGAATTTGTCACAGAACAATTGAAGCGCATTTTTAGCTAGATGAGATAGTCGTGCTAATAAAGGAAGAGGTTGAAGAATAAGGACAGACAAAAATCAGTGAAAACCCAGCAATTACGCCCGTTGCATCTGGAAAGAGGCACACTATCTCAACAACAGCAGTAAACCTTGGTTTCATAATAGTAATATACCCCCAAAACTCAATAGGACTATCAACATACTTATGACCAACAGAGCCTACAATAACGCACCGGCTCCTTCAAACAAGCAATTCAGATACATGCACATTTTTCAACAACACATGCACAACCGATCGCACTTTGTTCCATTCCACCAACTATCAAAGGATCAATGTAAAATATAATTTCTTCCACAGATTTCAAAATCTTGAAGACTTGATTCCCAAAAATGATAACAAGCTCCTTGTGATTTCGGAGCATTTATTGCAACTGCAGATTTAAAAATATAAAAACCAAATCATCCTAAACACCACATACCATTAATCCACACACTAATAATAGTAACTTCACAACACAGCCATACAAACCAAGGTAGGCTAAGGACACCAATCATTCTATAGCAAGTGGAGCCAACAACTCACTGGTATCAAACCGGTGCCATTGAAAAAAAACTAATAAATAAGATATCGTAATACATGAATGGAAAATTCTTCATATTTTTGGTCAAAAAAATCGTCCTTCTGAGATCGCTATTATGAATTGGTTCAACAAATTTGATTCGATACATAATATGTCAATAAAAATGCGTGGTCCATCGGGTAGTTCAAAAAAATACAAAGCAATCATGAGTTATGGCGTTGAAGACGATCCGAACTTGCCCATTGCTCGAAAAAGGCCTCGTGACAATTTTTCCGTAAGAACTAAGCTTCAAAGCCATACTACGTGTTCATAGCACCGCAGATTCCCTCAATCCATCCCAGAACAACCGACTTGATAAGCTTTAAAAAAAAACAACATTTTTCCGGGTGACACCAATATTCATTTGCCAGGATACGTCAACAATTAAAAAAAGGCCACGTTTTGGATTTTGAAAATCTAGACAATTGGCGAGCCAGTGGCAATGTACCTTACGCTGTCTTGTCTGCAGGCGTGGAAGGACCTTTTTCGAAAAAAAGCAGGAAAATACAGAAAATGCAGGGGTAACTAACCCAATTTTTGACAATTGATGACTTTCAACGAAATGTGGATACCACTACACCTCGCTACAAGTCACACGGCCGCCGATGTAATGAATTATTTGTTACATCGAATTTCTTGTAATCCGAGTTTCCAGATTGCAGAATTCCATAAAATACTGCCATAATGTGGCCAGGCTGATCATGGAATTTAACGACACTGAACTATTTTTGCGGAAATAGCCCTTCTGTATGGATCCAAACGAATCGATTGTAGCCTTAAACTCAAAATACGTTACCCGATTAAGTAAGTGGAACCACCATTTTGCCAAAAAGTAATTGAAAATTTTGATTAAATAATTAGCATCTGTTAGGGTACTCGCAGTTATTGATCCATATCCTTTTTTCATTTTCAATTGTTAAACCTTACCTTTACAAATACAATGCAGGCTCGAATCATTTTTTTTACTTTCATTGCTTTACTTTACTTTCACTTCATTGAAAAAATGATTCTTAATTTGAAAAACTCTTTATAATAAGCTACCCAGTCAAACCCCGTTATCAAGAGATATCGAGGTATACCAAACCCCTGTACAGGATATTTATAAATGTTAAGATAAAAATTGGTTTTCATAGTAAGGCAAGGAACGTTATTCCTCTGCTGATAAACAGTGGCTTTTGTTTGCAATGACAAAATCTTGACAAAGATATAAATAGGATCCTCTGACGGTCCTGGGTGTTACAAGATATCAATTGATCGTGAATGGTTTCATGGAAGCTTAATTTTAAGTCGCAACCTTTTCGACTGCGCCTTTTTTTGGAACGCGTCCTATTTTCTTCTGTTACTCACTTCAGTGTAGTGAGCTGTCACTCTCGCCTCGTGGCTTCTTGTCATCCAAAAGTATAAAAAAGTCTACAACGGTTGTTAGTCCGCCACCGATCATCTTTGTATCATATTAGTGAAGGGGCACCGGAGATTTCATGTTGGAGTCATAATGGGCGGTGGCATAAGTGAAAGATTTTGATTTCATGCCTGAATTGTTCTCATCTCAAGCAATTTAATTGCGAACCGTCCATCTCTGCTCTTCTAAATCTCCCAACACCATCCAATCTTTGCCCGTCCCTCTCCTGCATGGTGACGACTCACCGTGGATGCCGCCATCAAAACAGAATTCGAACGATGAGTCATTACAATTAACTCGTATTAACTCGTCGATGAAAGTGCGAACCCGGGTGATCCTTTGGGCTAGCTCGCACTTTCACTTGGTATCTTAAATTTGGTCTGCACGCTTAGAGCTGAATATACGAGATCATTAGGGATCTTTTCCCTGGGGGTCGGTACAGAAAAATGTTCGTGGATCTTAAAAGTTCAATTCAGGAAAGCCCGATTCGTTGTCCTCTTCTGAGTGTAAATGAACTGGATGCGGCGATAAAGAGCTTGAAAAAGCGAAGCTCCAAAACATTAGACAACATCGCAACCGAACTAGTTGAGTTTGTCCATCAAACCTGCCTTAAAATGCTGCCCGATCCATTCGATTTCTGCTGAAGGAAAGCTATTAAAGGAAGCTAACGAAACATGTTTTGATCAGCAATAGAAAACGTAACCTGTTTGGGGCTATAATGTACCGATCATGAACATTGACAGCCATAGGGAAGATGTTCAATAAAATCATGGAGGGATTTGTAAATGATCTTGCATGTGAAACTCTATCTCCACAGTAGAATTGCCTTAGGAAGGTACCATCTTCGCTGAGAAGGTGCAATCAGTAGCATCGTTGCACAGAAATAGTCAATATTGTTGAGCGAGTAGAAAACGAAACATGGCCCTACTTTTTGGAGATCAGAATCGTTTAGGCTTCTTCAAAGTGCCAAAATGACAAAAGAAGTTTGACTAGAAATTGATGAAGCTGTGCATTTAACTATAATCTTTTCAATATTACTCGCACAGCATTAAAAAGTCACAGTCTCGTTACCGGTATTACCAATCTTACTGATAAAAGACTAACAGGCCGCACTTTCGTTGTGGTAGGAGTTTCAGGGAAAATTGGCCTCAGCATTGTCAAACGTTCAAGACGAGCGAGGTGTGTAATATTTTTTGATGAGACAATGGACAAGCTTTCCATAAAATTTCATTGAAAGGCTGACATTAAAAAGGTCATCATCAAACGGCAGATTGGGCGATTTTACGCATTTAATCCTTAAAAAAAAACAACTTATCACGTTAAGTAACAAATTGGCTATCAAACAGTACAGCTACAGCTATGCCTTGTTATCCTAAATCTTTGTTAATTTGTGGATTTACAGCGATGGCATACGCATTCCATTGGTCGGGAATACCTGGTTCCAGGCTCCAATACTATAATTCCGTTTCATTCCAATACTTTTTAACCATCCCTTTTCTGTCTTTTTCATTCAGTCTTATAAGGTGTATGTTGCATTTGACTGCTGTCACTCAGCACAGTACAAATTTCATTGTGACAAGCATAGAAACGTCATGCTAGCCCATGGTCTACATATGAATAGGGACTTCTTCGTTAACGTCCTAACCTTCCGTGATCTTTGTATTCAGAGCTCATTTTCTTTTTTTTTCAAAGAAGATTCTTGGCATCGTAGGTAGTGCTACTGCTTTTGCCACTGAATGAAGCAGCAAAAGAGTTCCCTTAAAGGCTCCCTTTGGGAGATAACTTCACAAGGCTGCTTCAGGATATGGCCATAGTGCTTCGATGATACAGACACATGATACAAGCTAAACTTTATCGAGTGCAACCCTCGTTTACCGTTTTTAGACTCAGTCAATTATCACTTGTTCCGTAGGTGATGGTTAGTCACGTTATTATACGTAACTACACGAAAATTCCAGGATGGCCCAGGAGCTTCCCTGTTATGTTTCTGCCCACCATCAGTGCTTTGGTATTCTTTTCAGATACTGCCTTAATGCGCTCGTTCGTTCCTTCTACGAGATTTTTAGATACTTTAAATCATTTTAGAATGTGGGATGTATGGAGAAAACAACTCACCCAACACGCATTATAAGATCCTTAAACAATGAATTTATTCGCGATGTTCCAACGTCTTGTCGCGCAAACTCATCGGTCAAAAAACTTTCCCGACCTTATTTATTTTTTAAATGCTATCCGTGTTTGCTCCTTAACAATGTAATACTGAATGCATTGATGCAAATATAAAATGCGTTCGTAGGTCTCACAACAGCTCATGTACAGAAATGAAGTCCCATGCGAAACTTTACATCCACATCACGTAGTACCAAGCATTTTTATGATAACACTTGGTAGGAGGATTAATAAAGGAAAAACTTCCATCACAGCTTTATAATGAACACAAAAAGAAAAAAAAAATGGAAAATTTAACAACGGACAGAAAATACAAAAGGCAACAGTTTAGTGCAACAACCCCATTCGAGCTATCGTCCCCTGCTTGCAGAACGAGCATTGCAGCCCCATACAACTCGCTTGTGGCCACATCTTCCATATTTTAGATGTGCAAACGCTTCCCTGTTAGGGATAATATTCGTAATAAAGTTTTAAAGTTTAATTGGTGAATCGTACGAATGCACTTGGTGGATGAATAAGCATAAAACTAGAGGTTTAGCCAGTTAGTTTGAACAGGCCAGGATAAATTTGGTTTGCTGGCTGGTGTCCACACCGGACTCGTCTTCTCTTTCGCTACATACATTGGCAAGACTTACATGCACGACGTAAGGACCAACAGCGCCGCTCATTCATAGATGGGAAAATTCCTGGGCTGGTGGGTTCGCAAGTTTCACGTGGTTGAGTAGTTTTGGATTGCACTTAGTCTTCAATTGCCATAGCGAAATTGAATTCGTTAAGCCGAAAGTGACGTTTTGTACAGCCGTACTAAGCGTTATTCATTCGAAGGATATTTCGGGAAAATTTACTCGACGATTCAGTTGGACTAAATGATTGATACTGGAGATTTATGACGAGTGCTTCGGGTGAGAGTATGCATGCTATGTCGGTTGAAAGTTTCAGAATGAAGCGTAAATAGTTTTTTTTTATGTGATTGTTCATAGAACAGTCACACAGTCTGCAAACGCATTATCCCGCGAAGTAATAAATCCTGTTCATGTGAAAAAATCAAATGGTTATTAAGACCTCTTTTTATCACAGCAATTCCACTCGGCAATCACCTTTTCGTACAATAGGAAATCAAAATTTTTACGATGTCACTTTAATGCCCGACACAATCTGCTACAAGCACTTTAAAAATCACTAAAAAATACCTGAAAGAAAAACTCAGCTGCAATGAACTTCTACATCCTTTGACGGTGGTAACCTTGATCTACTTCATTTCGCACATAAAAAATATAACAGGTATATACCTCAAACAATACTCGGAGAAAACAACAACGTAAGGACCAAGTGCCGGGCTAAACTCAGATTGGCACCAACTCTCGCTACAAGATACAAACATAAGAAACGAAAAAGGATACTCCTGCATATATACACAATTAAATATTTATATTTCAATCTACTTTTACAGATACGTTTTCCGAAATTTATGTGCGTAATAAATATAAAGTGAAGGATCCATCTAGTCAATAAATGAGCAGTCTACGTGCTGGTTACCGATTCAAGGAAGTAAGCTGAGAAGAAGTACAACAATTTCCCTAAGCATCTACCACACGTAAACACCAATGTTTCATTGCTTGTTGTTCAGTGTTGAATCCAGGAAGTGTTTGTTGACTATTCACACAAAATCAATTGTTTGTTAATGTAAACAGAAGTTGTGGTTACTTCCATATCGTTTAAAAAATTTAAAAGCTGACAGCCATAGAACACCAAATTCCTTCTTTCCATCGTCTGATTTGAGTACTTGTTCAGGAATTATGAATTGAACTAACGCAAACGCAGCGAATTTGTGTTGAGGAATTGGTAACAAGGAAGAAAATGTCGCTCATAGATTATAGAAATTTTACGTTAAAGACTTCAAATATATTTCGTGCAGAACCGATGTGAGCAGCGAGGTATTTGTTGTTCGCAAGATATCCCTCTGCTTCTTCAGCGTTCAGAATTAAGCAAGGAAAAAATGTCCTTTAGTTGGCAGCGCCAATTGTTAGCAAACAATTTTTTGCGTTAAGAATGCTCTCCAACATGAATGATTATTTTCAAATGAACAATATTTTTCTTTGACGATGAAAGGCACTTAGCATATTATTGTAGAGTTGGTATCAGCTTTTTCGCTCAATCAAAAACTAAGATACCTCCAAGCATTTCGTTCAACATTGTTGAGAAACTGCAATCATGACAACCTTCTTCCGTAAATGTATTGAAGAAAGTGAAAAAAAACCCTAAAAAATCCTCCGAGCTTACCCAGCCAGCAGATAGCTAGGAAAAATCGGGCATTAAATTCCCAGGAATTCTTTGAATGTGAATGCATTATTCGAAACGGAAACTTGTGGATTTAGAGTAATAGGAACACCTGAAAGAAGTGTAATTGCTTTAAAAACACACCTGCTATACTGAGAACCAAGTCCTGGACATTTTCAATATTGCCTCTATTACCTAGGTGTCCTATTTTGGTGTCCTGTTTAGGTGTTTAGTTTTGCTGAGCGATCCCCTCGGGCTTCGATGATCTCTCTTTTATTAGTCCAAAGTACGAAAACAGGAGGGATAACCGCAAAAATGTTTCCCACCCTTATGCCCTGGTATGTCATCCCATATATCCTCCCTGGTTCTCCTTCTCTTATTCTTTGTAGCACTATAGCCCCTCTCGAGCCTTCGCTTTCTCAAGCAAGCGCCTCAAACTATCTCGGTCCATCAACCACGTCCTCCAATTTTAAAATCCAAGCAGCGATTAAAACATTCGTCTGCATAGTTAGACCAGCCTTCCTCACTAGTCTCTGCCCTATAGTTTCTACGCAACGAATACCTTTTTATGTTTTCGTTGTTTGTGCACACGATTCACATGGCCATAAAGTCGAGTTGCTTAACGTGAGAACCTGCCAAGAATAGGCCTAACCTCACAGTCTCACAGATGAGGTTGGATCAATGTTTTAACCACCACACCTAAGATCTGAAACATGTTTCAGTCTCAGGTCCCAATTTATTTAAAGTTTCCTGAATTCCCAAACACAACTGGTGGTATGCTCACTATACTCCCTAGCATTCGAAACCACAACCACCATATTTCGTTCAGGGAGAGCCTCCTCGCAGTGTGGTGAGACAGTAACCTGTCATTCGCGTCACCCCAGCCCGTGGTTGAAATAAACCCCGATTCACTGGGTCAGTCCAATGCAGCTTCCGCAGCCTTGCAATCCTTGACACCTCTCGCTCGTTAAAAGTTTCATACAGCTCATGATTGTATCGCATTCGCCATTGGTCCCTGTCTAGCGTTGCTTCAATTATCCGCTTCAGCACTCGTTGTTCAAAAGCGTTCAATATTTTTGCGGATGCTTGGGATAGGGTCCATGAAATCATTCCATAGGGTCCAGTTACCACTTGGATTCAAAAGCCAGTTTTCATATGCATTCGGTCTAGCGTTAGGAAAATACGCAGAACACCTCCTCACACTTCGTTTACCCAATTTTTCAGGCAGTTTTGTTAGCGTAACTTTATACAGCATTAACGCTTTTATTGACTTCTTTCAGGTAAAAATAGAAATTACATTAGCAGAGTTGCAGTTCAGCAGTTTGACTAGTACCCGGTTGTGAGCTAATCACATTCACATGAGCTAATCACGCTATTTTGTGTGATTGCGCCACGATTATTTTTGAGAACTGAATTTATTTCCTAGATCTTACAAAGCTTAGTGCCTTCACCAACATCAGACTCCAACAACACTTTTCACCATCTGTAAGAAAATGAACCATAAATTCGTCCATTTTTTTCGCTAAATGCCCATGAGTGCCATATATGTAGCACGGACCGTATAAGCCTGGCCTTTTCTGGTTCGAAGGAATGCATCTAAAATCAAGGCGTTATTAATACAGTGGGAAGACCACTTTTCGGCCATTCACACAGTAAACTTATTCAATGTTTATTCCTCCTTGGCTTTAAATCAAATACAGCGTCTTCTTCTCGTTCACATTAAAGGACTTTCCAGGAGTCGCCTTCTAACTTCAATTGTCCTAGAAAAGGTTTGCCAAATGGCCTTTCCTACTTCTTTGGGTTCGGGGTTACATTCAGAATCGGTGCGCTATTGTGGCTGGCTTATTATCAATAACTTAAACTTTATTTTTGGGCTTAAGGATTCGATCAGGAACGATTTTCAGGATTGTTGATTATTAACACAGTCCTAAATTGCTCTAATCAAGTTTGGTATGGAGCAATGATTGAACGTTTCTTTTGGGTTTACTAAATGGAGTAAGTGGTTGACGGACCTAGATTGCAGGACACATTATGTTCTAGGTATACGGCAGGTCAAGGCCTAGATGAAGCATTAGCGCGACGATAGCGTCAAATAATGATAACCACGTCGAAACTCATGCTGTCGAACTCATGATAGTCGAAAACTCACGCTGATAAGTTTATTTGGTGGTGGCATGTTTAATTTCTTAGATAGTGGCATAGTCAACTTTTTGGTTGCAATCCATGCCGGTTTGCTTCTGTTTCTTTATCAGGTTTTCTCGTCTTCTCTTGAAGAAGGATTACAATACTTCAATGCAAGAGAGGTAAAAAAATCTTTAAAAGAAATCAAGAGAAACTCAAATTGTGTATTTAAATGAGTTTCACGTGAAGAACTCGCCAACTTATATACGAGGAGTCATTTTTAACTTCGCGAGATGAAGTTGAGAAAAAGGGTGAATTGTTTTGGTGTTATTTTTCAAACTTTGGGAACAGATAATAATTATTGCGAGCTAGCTGAGGACTCTAGGGTGGGTGATCCAAACCATCGAAGTCCAACTTCTGCAGGGTAGCAAACACACTATGACTCTTGTCAACAAGTTCGTTGTCATTTAAAAAGAGGACACGTTGGGTCAATTTCCCCTTCTTCTTTCTTTGGTAGATTCTTTCAGCCTGTCTTTGATTTATGCATAGTATTCTCCGGTTATGGAGACGTCTGTTTCTTTGAAATATGAAAACAAGATTCCTTCTGAGTCCCAAAATACTGTCGCCATGATTTTATCAGCCAGCGTTGGTACCTTAAACTTCTTATGTGATGAGCCCTCACTGTACCACTGCATGGAATCCTGTTTGGATTCATAATGATGAACCCAAGTTTTGTCTACCTTCACATGAAGATTCAATAGTCCGTCCTTGTCTTCACTACTGGGGTTCAACAACACATGGAAACACTATACGTGGTATTGCTACTAAGATGGCATGAACATTCTCGGCACCCATCCAGGCCTAGCCTTTGTGATGCCAAGTTGATCCTGAAGGTTTCTAAAATTGCTGTATCTAATTCTTCAGCCAATTCTATTAGGCGTGTTTTTTTATTTTAGTACCTTCTGTTTCTATTAATTTTTCGACTTTCTGAATCGTTTCCGGAGTAGTCACTTCGATCGGAAAGTCTTGTTTAAAAAGACTTTGTCAATTGTAAACCATGGCTTTGCTCGGGCAAGAGTCCCAGTAAATGAACATCTCTTCCAGGAGGAACTCAATAACGACGTGGTTCTCGATTTTTTTTCGTAAATTGAGATGTTTGATCAACAACAGTCTGAGGATTACTGTCCGGATTAGGATAAAATTTGCTTTACCTTGAGATTCAGTAACTTTGCTTTATTTTGATTAGATTATTACTCCGTTAAATAAATTTACTAATTCCCTCCATTCCGCACACTTAAATACACTCCCTTGTAGTTGTTGTTGAGAAAATTGAAGTTGAGAAAATTTAAAATTTAGAGCTGCATTAAACAATGGAATTCGTGTGTCATTGAAGTCATTGTGACGATCCGATATTAGCCGATCCGATATTAAACCGGCAATATTTGACACCAAAGGAGCCCGAAAAGATTGAGTGATAGCGACTATGAAAAGCTACTAATGACTAATGAGGATATTGGCAAAAAAATCAACGCAACGAAATCACCAGCTCATGCTTTGCAGCAAACGTCCGATGGGTGTTGTAGTTTTCCTGGATTCTACAACACTGTTTGACAAACTTGTATATGAGTTCCTTATACTGGCGGATGTAGCTATCACGTTCCTGTCTCTTCTTCCTGTCTCGGGGTCCAGATTCAACTCAAAGTGGTCCAATTGTGAGTAAGCAAGGACTTTTGTCATGGCCCTGGATTGACGTATAGATCATTTTAAAAGATTTTATTCAAAATATCAGATTTTGAGCCCTCCTTGTTTATCCCGTTTGCTTTTGAACCTGATTCTGTTTTCTCCTGAGATTTTCAGGAATTCAAATTCTTTCTTTTGACTTACTCTGACTGTATTGTGTACTTTTGTTGCCGAAAATTCGTTACAAAAGGGGACTAAACGTTTTCAAAGGAGCATTCTTTTCATTTGAAGTTCATGATCTGGAAAATTATCGGTTTTTTGCAGAAATGGCTTGGTTTGGTGTACAGTTAGACAGGAAACAGGAAAAACAACCTCAAATGTAGAGAACCATCTAAAACTATCTAAAATACAGAGAGAAAAGTCTTTCAGAACTCTAACTATCTACGAAGTATATCATGAGGACTTTCCGGAAGAATTTTGAGCTATTTAAACAAATCGGTTGAAATACTTAAATTTAAAATAATAATTTACAAAATTTTAAAAATTTTCCTTGAATAACAACCAGTCTAACCTTTGAATTCAATGCCATTTGTGTAAAGAGCTGGAAATAAATCAAAGAATGAGACCTCATGAATGAAGAAATTGGACCATCAAAAACGGGCAACATTCATCAAAAGGAGAAGAACTAAACATCCGGTAAGTACCCTATAAATAAGACTATCGAGACAATAAAATGAAATGGACATCAAACTAAGACAATAATATCATAACAGACTGAATACACTTCCCCAAAGGATCCGCAAATCAATTTCAAAAACCACTTCCACCTATAATCATGAACAACAGGAGCTCAAATGCAATGTAATTTACTTATAAATATATTTTATTTATAGATAATGCCGTTAAAAAGTAAACATTCGATTAAAGTTATCTGAATGCTTTCTGACGTGATTTGAATATTAAACAACATCCTCTGCATAGCCCACAAGGATGACGCGTTCGATTATTTTCCCACACAACAAGAGGATTAGACAGCAGAAATCTTTAAGAAAACGATTGACGAAAAAACTCACAGGAAAAGTTGAAAAACATTATTTAATGTTGCGAATCCAAACAGAATTTTCAGTTCGATTGTGTCCTGATGAAAGCTTTAAGCGAACTTTTACGAAATTAAATTCTATCTTAAACTATATGTTGTGTGCAATCCAGAATATAGTTGCTTAAAATTCAATCTTAATAGCATTCGGCAGGATTATGTTGAAAAAATTCCAAAAGACTTCTAAAAAGATTTTCTTCTAAGAAAATTCCAGGTAAAAATATTCCAAAAACAATCATTAATTGCAAAAGCAACCTAATCACAAACAGGTAGAACACTCCCGGATAACCATTACCAGAAAGAGATAGAAACACCACAATAGAGGATTTATAAGTGCATGGTTCTTTCCATGCATGGTTCTTCTTCAAAAGCTTTGAGTGAATTCTTTTTGTTTGTGAAATCACGAGTGTGAGTATGCTAACATAGATAAAAGTTAATTTATTTTGATTGAATGCCTTTGGGCCAAGAGTTTGTTCGAAGAGTTCACGCTGTTTTGTACTTGCACAACGCCCAGGAGTATGAATACATGACTTTTCCTTTAAAACTTCTCCTTTTTTAAAAATGGAAATAATTAATCACTGGCTTCACTGCTGCATCCGATTAGGAGAATTCAAAATAGGAATATGCTGGAGAAGGAACATGCAGAAATACTAACATTTTTATTATTTAACAAAATATTTTGCACGTACCAATCTTTCCATTTGGTAGGTTTTCCGAAAGATGATTTCAATCAAAAAGAAAAAACTTTCTCAAAACGATGTCACAAATAGGTATATTACGAAACTGCGTATGTATACCAAGTGTGCAAGTTTGAAATGTCGTTTTTTCATGACAATACGCAATTATTTAAGAACAATGACAAAAAACGTTTTTATTCAAAATATTAGGATTTTAAATATTAAAACCCTATCTTTTTACACATTTTTTGCATCTCTCGGGCACGTTATGGATACCATTCCAAAAGAAAGCTTCAACTTTGTACATCCTCGAAAGTCTTGTGTGTCAGTGCGTGTGTTGAAAGTGTTGTTCAGCCTGTGCGTCTCCCATCGGTAGGAAGAGGTGATAATCAGACGGCGCTTGGTCTGGTGAATATAGCGGATGGGATAGGAGTTTCTAACCAAGCGAGGAAATTGTTTCTTTGACTACTTTGGCTGAATGTGCAGGAGCGCTGTAATGCTGCAGAATGACTTTGCCGTGTCTTCGAGCACAATCTTGGCGTTTTTCGATCAATGCTTGATTTGGATTGATCATTTGTTGTCAGTAGCAGACGGTATTAACTGTTAACCTGTTAACTGAGAGGCTCGTAGTACACTATTCCTTTCTGATCCCACCACACACACAGCATTGTCTTCCTCCCAAAACGATCCTGTCTTGCACTCGATGTTGATGGTTTTCCTCGCGTTACCCATGATTTCTTACGTTTGGGATCTCAAAATATACCCATTTTTCATCGCCAGTTAAAACCCCATGCACAAAACTCTTTCTTTCGTGGCGTTAATGTAGCATTTTGCACACAGTTTTTCGTCTTTCCATCTGTCGTTGGTTTATTTTGTGTGGAACTCATTTTCAAACCTTTTGAATCTTTCCCATTGCTCTTAGGCGATTGGAAAGGCATGTTTTGTATTTTGTCTTCGGCCAATAATGCTTGTAATTCGTCGTCTTCAAATTTTTTTGGTCGATTTTCACTTTCGTTGTAAATAACATTGAAATCACCAGTTTTCAAACGTTGAAACCAGCGTTCACAAGTCTTGACGGTTGCAACAAGATCGCTGTAAGTCATGACAAGTATTCGATGACCTTCCGAATCCTTTTTTTTTTTGATTGAATACGAAAATCATTGCATGCCGCAAATGCTATTTACTTGGCTCGAAGTTCGACATGTTTAACACGAAAAAGAAGTATGCTACTAACTCGTAAGCAACTAAACGAAAATGACGTTTTGTAGCGGGCAGTCTTACCAACAAAATGGCGTTTTGAATTACTTCAATAGGTTTCGTGCGTCATCTATTGACAACCAAACAACCTTTTGAACTTGTGCACCTGGTATATATAGTCAGGGTTGTCACCAAGGGAAGTTTACAGGCCGTCTGATGAAATAAAGTGTGACTTTGCAGATTGAACGGAGTGGGTTGGAATGTCCATAACAAATATGGGCAGGCGAAATCAAAAGAAGAGTTCAAAATTGATAAAATCAGAGGATAATGTGGATTAATTAGAGATGAAAAAGATTGAATTGTGAGCCCCATCAATGAAAACAAACGCTGAAAAAAATTTGCCAACTTTTATCAGTGCAAAGACTTTATAATGAGAACATGGAAGCTATTTTACTTGTTCCTTGTCCTATGACGAAACAACTACTTTTAAGGCACAAATTAAATACATACAAGTTTATGCTATAATTTCATATTGAAAAAAAGTAAAGACTATTTATCAATTTCAAAGGAGGATCATTTTCTTGGCAAAGCGTTTTCTGGTTAATTAGCGTAGACATAATTTTCTTTTTCAAATTTCATCATCAACTGCTATGCGGGGTGAAATGACAAATTTATCAATCTAAACAAGAGATTTTGCCGAGCAGCTTCTCATTCACGCTAATTACTTGTACAGATTCATCGTGAATGCTCCACGTAAAATATAAATTAATCTTCTTGGACAGCGACAGGCCTCTTTAGAATTAAAACTGGTCTAGAAGACTCTTTCGCATGAATTCAATTTGCTCGCGTCCTTATCATGCCTTTCCATTTTTCGTTGATGCTGTTTCTGCCATCTCACCGTACCTCGCAAGAGCAACCTCACATCTGCAATTTTCTTCCACTTAATTATGATGTTAAATGCTCTCGCCCGTTCTGTTGTCCTTTCCCAGAATAATGTAGTTGAGTCCACTCCAACAGAGTACCACTTAAGCTCTTACTTGAAGACTTTTTCTGTCAACATGTGACATGTTTTTCCTGAGCTGAGGTTTTGCTTACTTTTCCACACAGACAGCAACATCAACACAAATCACTAAGAAGATTCTATTTATTTAAGGTGAGACCTGAGATAGGATATGTGCGAGAGGATAAGATAACGAGCTAAGATAAAAGGAAAACAGAGAGGTAATAGTGCATAATTTTGTTTTTTGAGTTAAATTCACTTATTTAATTTTGTTTTTTGAGTTAAATTCACTTATTTAATTTAAGCAACCATAAAAATTAAGATTACACTAGTCTAATCAAAGTTCAGGATATTTTCTTTAATAAGCCTAAGTTTGTATTGTAAAATATGTAGTTGTGCTTTCAAGGGTAGAAAAATGATTAAATTCTTCCTTAGGTTTGTTTTTTTATGTTTTGTTTTTGTATTGGAATGATCGAAGTCGACTTTCAACAGTAGTCTTTCTATCCTTTTGTCCTGAGACAACAACTAGTGATCTAGCGAAGAATTCTGAGAAAGACCTAAATTGTTCTTCTGGGGGATTTCATGTTCTGAAGATCCTGATTTGCCATAGAAAAATGATTGTATTAACATCTTCCTTGGTTCACAACAAGATTCCCTCTCTCTTCTCGTCTACAAGGAGATGAACGAAAGGCGAGAGATGATATAACCACGAGTGCTTCCACTTAGGAGCTAGCAAGATGATTGGTTGAGCTGAAGCAAACGTCAGGAGCAGCAAAGCATTCACAGAAAACCTGGTCTCATTCGGTACTGCTGCAGAAGATGAGGGCATGAGGCTTTTTGACGCTCTATTACCACTATAACGGTAATGGAAACAATAGGACATGAATCTCAACCCTGCAAAATGAAACCTAGACACTACATTCAACTTTGCAATCTATATGTGGTAGAGACCTAATTTATGTTGAAAAAAGAGAACTTCTATAAAACTAAAGAAGGTGTCGTTATGAGAAAGCCCGCTCTCACTCTTTCTCACTGATTTGTTTATGATCAGACTTCCAAAGAAACTTAGCAATACGACAATCTTTCAAGAGTAAAGATATCATATGTGGATGATATTTCTTCGAAGCTTCGAAGGTTTCAGGAAAAAACCACACAGAGAACAATTCCAAACTCCTCAAACCAGACGATCAAGACCACCAGATCAATTTATCTCCATATCGGGCAATAGTTACCCATATGCTCCATTAACCATTAAGGACGGCAAAAGTAGATATACAAATGCAGTCTATCCCGCTAAATTGAATGGTTCCGACTAGTGACAAATAAGGACGAAAGCAAATCAGATCTGAAAATGCATAAAAATTGAGAATACAACACTGTCCACACTGGGCCAAGAAACAACCTTTTGGAAGACTGTGGCATGCAACGAGCGCATCACAAAGCATGAAAAAGGATCTTCAACCGACTTAAGTTGACACGGCTTATAGATTCCTAGAAAAAATCATAATTGAAAAACATCCTGGAATTCACAAGAGACGCTCCACAGCTGAATGAAAGTTCGGGATTCTACTGAATTTAGAAGTCTTTATTGGGTCAACCAAGTCTAGCAATCATCAGAATACGAGAGCACATAAGTGAGGCAGCAAAATCTAAAAACTGGAAAAAATGTATCCCATAGAACCAAAATTTTTTGCAATTGCATTGCAATTAAAGGCTTTTTCGGTAAATGGCCCAATAATAGAACAATTTACCATCGATTACTTACTTTACTAGATCCCATTTTATTACAAACGTTAAGGATCCATGCTATATTAATAAAAGATCCATAGGATCCATAAACTATGGTCAAACTTTGCTCAAGACTTCGATAATTCTTATAATAATAATAAATCACAATCACAAAGATGACCTCAAGTTGAAAATATTCCAAAATTTAATTTTGAAATAAAAGAATGAATTATTGGAAATTAAATTTTGAAATGTCATAGTTTATTCGTTCAATAACGGAACAAACTTGCTGAATATTTATGCATTAAAATAAGCCCAAAATGACCTTGTTTCTGCGTCAAACTAGGCTTCTCCCACGGCTACCCGCAATTCCCAAATTTTTCATGGTCAAGAAAGTGAAATGTATCCAAGGCAATTTGAAATTGTCAAGCTCCTCCTAGACAGCTTTCTCATCGCCGCACGGTAAAGTCCTTTCCATGTCTTAAAAAAAAAAGACCAACGAACTTGCATGTGAATATCAATTTTTATATGTAAACAATCATCTAGACAGGATTTGTTTCGTTCTCGTCAAAGAATGACTTCAAACAAGCTGATCCTTACCTATCAGGAATTTGTCGTTTCCAAAACTGCCCCCATAAGTGAAGCTGCATTAGTGAGATTTGCCCTGACATGGACGAGGGAATTCTTTTTGACAGACTTGCGAGCGACAATATGTAGAGGCATATGTTCAAACCAGGCAAAATCAATGAAGGAGTTTCATAGTGTTTCCGCTGTTTTGCAGATACATTGGGAGTGTCATTGGGAGGTGCCAGCAAGTCAATTGAAATCGCTTTTGCTACCAAAAGTCTTACTGGATTCTTATAGATAGTATAGTACCTGCAAGTTTCAGATTCTCAGTTTCAGGTTTGACTACACGCTTTGCATTCTTGGTCTTTACTTCTGGGCTTCCAGGCTATGCCGTCAAATCTCCATACCATACAACATGGCACACTGAAATGAGAGTAAATCGTTGCCATTTATACTAACCACTTTGTTTCGTGACTCCAGTTATTTTTATAAATCATGAAAACAGCTTTGTCCCATAGTTTGCAGAAATATACCAAGAGCGGCAAACCTCAACGAGAAGAGAATGCTTTTTTGAATCCAACCGTCATTTGAAACTGCGTTATCGACTCAGTTATCAGTTCCAACCATATCGCGCACTAGCCGACAGTAGACGAAAGTTGCTTACTATGAGTTGAAAGCACAAAATAAATGCCCGCATTATTTTTGTGATTACAATTAAATATAGCAGTATAATTTTATTTTAGTGGAATTTTTCTTAGGTGACATTCAGACATTCAGAATGTCATCTAGTCCTCAGTCTATACATTCAGTCTACGTGTTCAGGTATGCTTGTAAGGCAATTTCACCATATTTTTTTAAAATTTATATTTATAATTTATCTTCATCATAAATGGTTGCCTGGCTGTAATGGCCTGTAACCTCACGCTTTTGATTTGATGCAGCACTTTGGAAAGCACGTTAAATCTAATGAAAAAAAATCTGTTGAAGGTAGAATGGATTATCATTAACCGCTCATTTACACACCTTTTATCGAACACTGTAAAAGAACTTTATCTTTCCTGCACGTACACAGCATAAGCTGCTACCTCTATACAGGACAACTAATCAAAAGATATTTCGTCTACAGAACTGATTATTGATTACATAAACTTCAGCACCTTCAACATCGTATAAGGTCCTTTCTACACCTTCAGTGTCATATCAGGTTATTCCCAGATATCTAGCCAATCAACGCAGAACTGGCCAGTGGATACATAATTTTTTTAAAATTTGGCACCTAAATTTGGCAATTAAATTTGGCACAAAAAAAAGTAAAAATAAAGGGAATGTGTACCTTACGCCAGAATCAATACAACAGAAAAAAGGAGGTGGAAGCTAAGCAAAACTAAGAACAATCAGAAGGAAATCCAGAAGCCGAAAAAAATTTAAGTCCAAGGAAAAGGTTTGAAAGGCAAAACACCGGAAATCAATGAAATCGGAAATCAATGAAAACAAGTTTGTTTCAAAGATTACCAAAACATTACCGAGGACTCGTTGCAGTGCGGAGATTGACATGCATTATTGTTAGAAAGGACCTTCTTCGAGTTAAGGCGTTCATCTCAACAAATGCCATTTTCTCATATATTAAAAGATTTTATCTCTATTTATTTTTTGTGTTCAAAAATCGTTTCCAGTCTCTTGCTTCGATTCTGAATTTTGTCGATGTCAAGTGTCCTTGTTACGTAGGTAGGTATCCTTTATGCAGGTAGGAAAAAGCCCGTGATCTTCTTGTTTTGAAGGAGCTGTAAGACTTCGTCTCGGGCTTCTTCGTCTGTTGTTGGCGTGTGGCGCTTCTTATCATTCTTGAAAGGGAGTTTCAGCGACTTGAAGATTACGTCTGAATGAGTGTTTGTTTGTTCGTTGATGATGCATCCGTCAAATGCTTTTTTTGTTTGTATATTTCCAATTTTTCCAGTGCGTTCAACCGTTGTCTTTTATCATGTGGTTCGCCAAGTTGAACTCATTTGCCGCGTCCGGTTTCCGTAGCTCTTTGTTAAGTCCCTCATGTGTTCGTGAAATCTTGTCCTTATTATTCGTCCTGATTGACCGACGTAGCTGTGTTGGCACGCACAGGTTAATTTGTAAACACCCTGTTGTCCAGTATGTCTTCTTCGTTAATGTTCGTCCGTAGTATTTTCCCAAATTGCTCCTTGTGTTGAAAGCCATATTGATCTTGTGTTTCTTCAATAACTTCGCCTATTAGTATGTTGTTTATCCAGTGTATGTTACTATTATCCAAGCCTTCTCGTCGCTTTGTTCTTCTTTTCTGTGTTTTCTGGGTGTTATTTTAGGTTCCTTCCTATCTTGTTCACCAGGTTTCTCTTGTATCCATTGTTTTCTGTTATCGTGAAAACCGGGTTTAATCCTGTCAAGGTTGTCCGCTCCTATCTTATTATTAATTGTCCTATCACGGCGTTTTTATGCTGTTGTGGATAGTTCGACGAGTTGTGTATTATTGTGTCTGTGGTTGTGGGTTTCCTATAAATCTCGTATTCAAATTCGTTTGATGTTTTGCTGTTCTTTGTAGGGATGTCAAGGTAATTTTTTTGCCCTTCTTTCTTTGTTTATTATTTATTTAACATCGAAACACAAATGTAAAGGACACCTACCTGCTTACATTTATGACAGACTTATAAATAAGGACACTTGACATCGACAAAACTCAGAATCGAAGCAAGAGAAGGGAAATGACGGAATGTTGGGAACACAAAAAAATAAATCCATCCCCTTCGGAATACATCATTCCCACGAAACAAATTAGATTTTATATTTGGTTATGCGAGTTGATAAGTTTATTACAGTATAACCAAAAATGATACTTCTGTGATCATTCAACGAGGAATTATTGCAGATTTTTTAAAAAAAACTTTGACTATTGAACAACTCCTCCCCTACTGAAGAGAGGCGATGCCATCGGTCCAGATCCTTTCTGAAAGCCATGCTATCTGAATAGATAGGTCCCCAACTGAGCAATCTATAGTTTCAGGAGCTGCCTCCTGGTACTCAGCCTACGCAATGGCATACCCAGTTACTTTCCATCCCCTTTGAGTCCCTTCTCCCCTTCTCCCTTGAAACAAGCATCCTGAAGCACGTAGGGCGATACTTCATCTGAACTCGAAGCTTCCTTGTACTTTATTTTGAACATAAGACTAGTCTGCTTTCCATTCGTAAAATCAGGAAAACGAACTCATCCGATGCTGATGAAAAGCATATGCTTTTCATTTGATCAGCATATTTGGATGCGTGGCTGTTACTAGTTTTTTCGGAAAAATTTTGTTTGGAATGTATTTTAGTTTTAGATAAAGTAGATCCTGCAACACGAAAACAAGGATTTATTCTTAACTCAAGTGCACTCCAAACATGTCTCTTACGTAATAAAATGACGAACTGCAATATTTTCTATTTACAATTTCAGACGAATAATTTACGTGGGTAATATTTTTAGTGTTCTTGGGGTTATTTGAGCTAATTTTGGCTTTACCTTTGACTTGAAATCGAAACTTGGCTCATCGTAAGATCTAAATCTACTTTGAAAATTCCGGCAATCAACGGTGAACAAAACTATCCAACTACATCTTTAACTTTAAGTCCTTGCCAGGTCCACAAGCAATCAAATTATCTTGGTCGAAATAAAAATGTGCTTTGCTATACACAACTTTTCGCCCGAAAAAAAAGGAAACTCTATTTACATGTGCCACCGGGTCCAGACGTAAAAGGCCAAGGACATTGAGTGAATACGACGCCAGGAGCCTAGACAAGCAATTTCGATGTTGGCATTCTAGGAAACATTCGTGTAAACGTCACCCAAGTACATGTTTATTTTAGCATTTACAACTTAATTATGCCGTTCAACAGCACTGAACCTGGTCGTCCAATCTGACAACATGATCCTTCTCCCTGATATCACTGCATTCCTTCAGCTCCACCAGCGTGCAGGATACCTCACGCGCTCCGTCGGTCGCGCCATTTGTGTGCTCATGAAGAAACGTTTAGTAATTCCTACAATGTAAACGTGCTGGGAAAGGATAAATTTAACAGGCATTACGCAGCCCATTAACGATTGTACGATTGCACGTAGTACAATACAATCCTGGGAATGCGACACAATAGCTATTTCGGAAAGATTTACCACAATTAAATTTCATACCGACCCCAAAATACGGCCACCAGAGTATTTCAGTGTGTCGAAGCGTTAGGTGAAAATTTAATGAAGTGATTTTGTCAATATGTTAATTGAGCGGGTTCGGCAGGATACACAAATCGAAGCTGGACGGCTTTGATGGATTTCAATTAAAATTTCTCGAGTGGTTATTTGTGGTTAACTCTTGGAACACGAGTGACACGAATGATAACGAGTGCAATATAAATATTTACAGCAAACTCTGCAGGATATTTACGTATATAGAGTGCTCATTATCTGAATTTGAGCCGTAACCAATGCTGAGTATTGGAATTATACGAAAGTATTACTTTTAGTTATTTTTTTTGCTATTTGGTTTTCAATTCACTCAGTAGATTCGGAAAAGAAAACAAAAAAATTATTCAGAGATATATTTTGCAAACTTTTCGGGTACGTCCTATCCTGAAATAATCCTTTCGTGAAGCCTGTCAAGAATGGTGCCTTTATGGAATTAACATTAACAAACATCTGTTTGTTCCAAGCATATCATTTTGATGTCCTTATTATTGTTCACACGGCATTTCAATTAAATCCGGCGTCAGTCAGGATGTTAATGAATTTCAGGAAAACGACATGTGGTGTTTTCAAACCCGTACTTTTCTTGGAATTAGAGCGTCCAAAAGGAACGAAAGTGCGGCGCTTTTCAATAGCTATCCTGTTCCTTATGTTTCTCATGAGTGATCAGTTAGACATAGGAAGTTAAACGTTATCCAACAGCATAGAGCTAAACATGAAAGTTATGAAAATATTTATTAGAAATTTGTTGGAAATACCAGAAGCCTAGACAGAAAAGAACTCGAATGAAAATGGACTCGAAGGAAGGCGACAGTTCTTCGTAAAATGAAGAAGATAACCGTGTAAACGACGATAGCCAGGAAAGCGTAAATTACGGGGAGGCAGTGAAAAGTGATGTCAATGTACCACTGATAGTACACTGATTCAAAGTCAATTGCGTTCCTGCGAATCTGGAGCAGAGCAACAGAGGTTTCATTGCACAGGACTATTGGATCAACTGGAAGCCTTTTTGAATTATTTTAGTAAGGTTGGTACATTGTGGAGATAATTTCTATAGCACCCAAAGATTACACCAGCATGGATATTATCCGGGAGAAATTCACAGGTTTCTCAGTTGCAGAGAACTTGATATTCACGCAGAAGAGCCAGTCGAAGCTACCATCTGCCATCATGATAAGCTATATTTCCCGACACCGATGAGAATAAAAAAAACTCTCAAACTAGCGTTGTACGAGGTGTGCAGGTGGGCTATCTAACGTTTAGATTTGGAACCGTCGGTTATTTTGAGGCTGGAGGGTTTGATGACATTTTACATCTGACAGATAGTTAGATTTATGCTTGACATCTATGAAAATGGTCGCTTTTCGCTTGAACAAAGTTTGGAAATATTTAAAGTAGCAGACTCACCAGAACTGTGAGTCTGCTACTTAAATTGTAAGAAATTTGAGAAAAAAATTTAACAAAAAGATTTTCGGAAAACTAAGTTCGTGGACAAGTTTGTGAAGTAAGATTGCGAAACTGAATCACTGTTGGAGAAAACAACCCAGATACTTACTCGTGTGCGTGAACTTGTATCAATACTAATTGGTCATCATTCTCAAAAATTGAACGTTTCACGCTTATCTTCGAGACGAATTTTGCATAAAATTTTTACAATAGAGATCTCGGCATGAATGCGTTCAATTAGTGCAAGAGATGAAGCCGAATGACCACCCGATTTTTCCCGTTTACTCCATGGTCCAAGATCACTGCATCAACTTTGAGAATTTCTAACCGGAAAATCATCTTTTCACATGAAGCTCATTTCCATCTCAAAGCATACGTCAACAAGCGAAATTGTCGTATCTGTGGCTCACAACATCCAGGCGCCATCGTGGAGAAACTAATGCATCGACAGCGAGTAAGGTTCTGGTGCGAAATTCGGTCCAGTGGC
Source organism: Stratiomys singularior (assembly GCA_954870665.1). NCBI lineage: Eukaryota > Metazoa > Arthropoda > Insecta > Diptera > Stratiomyidae > Stratiomys > Stratiomys singularior. The sequence goes on from OX940880.1 coordinate 23,709,323, forward strand.
ATAATTGTATTTGAAAGTTATCAAGGGAACGCCTTTACAGTGATTGGCGATCGCTACCGAGCCATAGACAGGGGTTTTAATTAATCAAGGAAGAAAAATGAGGAAAAGGATAACATAGACGATATCTGTTTTTAACAGAAAGACGTAACGAGCAAAACAGCAAACCTACCAGCCCGTCTTCTGCCCAATTTTTTTCGAAAATTGCATAATCAATCGCTGCGATTTGACTTCTTCGGACTTCTTCTTGTATGGTCCCACTAAGGATAAGTCTTATGCTAATCATTCAGAAACAATTGACGACTTGAAACATGAAACCAAAGTTGCCATCAACAGAATAGAGGCCTAAACAAACCAAATCTGGAGTAATTGAATGTGGTATTGTAAGACTTGCCGTGGAATTAATTTGAATGAATTTGTCTACCATTCCTACATGAAGGTCTTTTTCAGTTTTCAGTTTTCTTTCAGTCTTTTTATTAACCTCATAGCTTAGAGAAAATATTCATGAGTTTTTTTCATAGCCGACTTAGATTCCAAATGAGCGACTCTGAATCATGCGCGTTGGAAGATGATCGGCAGGAAGGCATAGAAACTGAGTGTTGAATTAACCAGGACATAAAAAAATTATGACTCTCAAACACCGACATACTCTCGCTGAAGTTTTTCCCATCACGAAATTCTTTCCTTTCTTAAACTCATCGACATAAAAATCGCACATTCCCTGCAGAGTACCTAACACTACGCACACAAACACATGACCACACACTAACAATATAAAAACGTGTTCCTTTGAAGAATGCGAAACACAAAAAAAGTGACATTTGACCGATAGTAATAAGCACACGCCTGCTGTTTTCTGTCATCTATTGAACTTCGTTCGATCAGAAGACGATATAGAAGACGATACAAACTCCTCATGACTAGCAGAGAGAAAACCATTGAAAGGGTTAAGGGAGATAAGTCTATTGAATCGCTTCTCTAAGTGCCATTTATTTTTCAGCGACATGAACAAGACCCACTTTCAAAGGAGCTTGCTACATAAGACAAAACTTGAATTTTATATATAATTTTCCATGAATATGAAAATTTCCATAGAGAAAACGCACTCGGTGTGAGGAAAAGAAGCCTTCAACTGACGCACAGCTGGGTCCATACCAAAACAGAAGTTCTTTTGTCAATTTTGAGGGAGGGAATTTTCTAAACGCTCCTTTCCCAATGTAATACAATAAATAGTAATCGTCAAAGAAATCAATAGAAAGCTGCTATTACTAAAACTATGCTATTCATTGATAATAATGAACCGACGGGGCGTTATTTTTCATAATCACATCGCAAGGTTTCATGTTGTATCGGCACAAAAAAAGGCTCCCATAGTAAGATTGGCAAACTTAGCATCCTGCATACGTTCTTAGTTTTGCTCCATCTGATTATTACTTTTTTATGCCTTTGGGAAATACTATTGCAGACTTCCAGTTTGTTAAAACCACAAAAAATTAGTAATGCACGTATCACGAAAATTCCTACGAAATGAAGGAATGTGTAAATTATTCTAGTTACTATTAATTATTATTTGTTCGCCGGGATAATAATAACAACAAGGATATTTACTTAATTTTCAATATATTTTCTGAAACTAAGTTACAATAAAATTATTGAGGTATTATTATTAGTTGGATATTCAAAGTAGTTGAAAGCAATGAAAACAATAACAAACAAAAACATTCATAACAAACAATGTTTTGAGTGTTTACGTAGAATCCCAAAATTCACGAGTGGCTTTATGGTATGAGTATTGAAGTACGATGAGTGTGTGTGAGCGTCGTGACGCGTCACACAATGCATATAGAGATCGATGATCTTGTTGAACCGTCAGCTGATTCAGGACGTGTAGAAGGAGACTGTAGATCTCCCTCAATGCCTCTGAAGTGTCGCTTGACGATGCTGAGATTAAATTTTATTAATCTCGTCTCAACGGTGTCCACCTGCACCGGCAGTGTGTTGCGCGCGGTTACCTAGCTGATGCAACAAGTGGAGGTTATTTCTGATTAATGCTAGATGTAGGCTGTTGTTGCGATGTTTCCTGAGTGTTAATTAAGTTTACAGATGCAATTTTTGTTGTATTATCACTGTTTTTCGTCCCGAAACAATTTAAATACTACAAACAATTTCGCGAGTGTCAAAAAACCAGCCATACGCGTTGACATGAGCTTAGAGAATGGCGTCAGCACGCAAGAAGTTTTATTTCATGAACTGCAGGTGGCAGTGTTTGCATGGCAGTCCAGTAGATGCCGCCATCTGAGTGGATGGTGTGGAGCCTAATGAATTTGAGTTTTTAACAGAATCTTATATAAGAAAAGGGTTAAGGATAATATATTTTTGTTGTAGGGAGGCTCAGGCTATTCACGCCCTGAGTGTTGGATATCCAGACCCGTATCGCTTCTGAACTACCCTCTAAACACCTGCCCTGTTAACCGTTAAACATTGCAGGGATTGTTTAACACATTCCTTCGGGCTAGGCTTCGTGTTTCTATACATACTGGTGTTTTCAAACTACGGAAGTCGTTTAACTAGCGAATAAAATGGGAGTGATAAAAAAGAGATCCAGTCAATCTCTTTTAACTGTCACTGCCCGGACGTAATATGCCACACAATTTCATTTGTCAGTCATTGTAAACATTTCTCCGCCTTCAGTTTCCGGGAAGAAATTGCTGAGCATCTCGCCACGTTGCTTGATCTATTTTTTGCAGGTGAAAATTTTGTGACAGGTGTCATTCTTCTCCCCTATATAAAACATTCAGTTTGACAACTGTGGGTTATCTATCTTGAGCAATTAAAACTAGAAACATCCATGCTCGCTCAAGAGCTGGATCCAGGAGTTTAAGGGTACACTTATAAATAAGTTTTTTAAAAGGTAATATCGCTGGTTATTATTGACAAAATTCACAAGGCTTAGTTGTAATATTTTCAGTGAAAAGTACAGAATCCTTGGATCAAATAATAGACTCCATTGTACATGTAACGAGATTTTAACTTACAACAGCGAACATTTGAACAACATGAAGGAAAAAAGAGCAGAGAATGTTTAAAGTAAAGACAATAAATACTTTCTGAATTCCATAATGAACTTTAAATTTATTTCTTTATCACCCCTCAACAGCTCGCATTATTCCTCTGGACTTCTACTGCATACAACTGCCAGCTCTGTCGAGTGGTTGCTAAAATGAAAGATACATAAGAGCTCTGGTTAGAGATTTACATAATTCCCAAAGTGAATTTCATTTCCATGCTAATTTCCTAACTTGGTCCTGCTTGATACTGTGCTAATGGTGACAAGGCTAGAATGGTGGACAGAATGAATAAATTGCCGGAGCCAAAGTTAAGCTTACATGCAATAGAAAAGTCAAGGGAAGGATTACTTTAACTTTCCATTTTAGCATGCAAAGGTCAACACAGTTCGATGTGAAGTTTAAGCAAAGAAACTCGTTCAGGATGTAGCTGGATTTAATGAATTCAGAGGGAACAATTGGAGATCCTTAGACATCAACTACCCAGATCGTGCGCATTGAGGTCTAATTGCTTTCCGTCTGACAGGTTTCATAATGTACATCCCACATAACAACAATTCATGCATCCAAAATACTGTCAACAACAGAAAATTGTGCATCATTTCAATTTTCTTTGGACAGACGACGTTGGTGTCTTTCTTCACGTGGAATTTTGAAATCGCTTCCCACGCTACTTTCCTATTATTTTAGACTCACATTACATCGCCTCCAGCGCAATTGATTTCTTCGGCTACGACATAAATTTGAAAAAATAATGTTGGAAAAATTCTGTTCCGTTTCCAGGAAAATTCAGATACATCGTTTTGCTGTCCTAAATATGAACTCCACACCTGACACATACTTCCCTCGACTTTGGGAAATACAAATGTTTCCTAGTGAAACTCGTCCGAAGCTAACGATTGAAGAAAACATCCAAACGCTTGCAGGACATCTTCGGAGTGAGTTTATATAAATTTTCCTAATGTTTTCGTTGAACGAAAAGAAATGTCACGACAATCTGACACACTGAAGCAAACTTCCATTCAACGAAGGTGACATTTTTACATTTAAATTTTTTACTCTGAGTTGCATGAATGGAGCTTAGTAACATTAGACCAAATCTTGCAGACAGTATTAAAACGTACCGGAGAATGCTGGCAACCGTAACGAGCAAAGACAGCAAGGATGACGGTGGGTGGCAAAATGTTCGAAAATACTAAATGTAAATCAAAGCTTATTTTTGAATGTTGAGAAGCAGATGGTCTTTTCTGTAGTTTGAAAAAATATGAATAAGGGATATTCAAATAATCCGAGTGGACGTTTTTCCTGAAACGAGAATATTACCTCAGTTACATTTATTGAAATTTTTCGTATGAATGTGTCGTATTTTTACTTTTCTAGGTTTTATAAATAGATTCAAATGCACAGACATTGTTTTGGAAAATTGAATTTGATGAAGTGTATAATTAAAATGGAGGCGTACATAGAATTTACTTCACTTTCAAGTAGTTTTAAGCATGAAATTTGGCTTAGGTAAACTCTTAATATCAAATTGCATATTTTTAAATTCCTTATCGAGGCAACGTTTAAATTTTTTCTTACTTATTGAGATGAATACTCTTGCAAAGTTGTTCAACAATGTAATATGACCAAATTTCCTTATTTTACACAAAATCCTTAAAATATGAGGATTTGGTTTCTGAATTCATAGAAATGGTCCTTTTTTTCTTAATCTTCCTGTCCAGAATACTCTTCCTATACAGAATGAGTATTTTACTGCCATTTATGCAATCATTACATATGCTATCGTCCTTACAACCACAATCGCAAGCGAACTTGCAATTATACATCATTTGTAAGCTTTCCTAGTCATATTTAATGTGATTTTGGGCACCACTTCAAAAATGCCAAAACATCACTATTTGGGAAGGCAGATGCATTGTATAGAACGCCATTGAGGATGGCAAAAAGAGGATACAACTGTGAAACGAAATTGCAGGAAAAAACGTTCGGGTATACAGCTTCTAACAGAATTCTTAGTTTGAAACCGGACCAATATAGAGAAGGCCTGGATGACAGTCTCCAAGACACTTCTACTAGATATCTAAGGACAGAAAGCTCCGAAACTCGTACTGGAAGGTTCCATTGAGATCGTCAAGCCAGTAACCAAATAGTGATAGCGTTAGACCACCTCCGGGAGACGGGAAAGCGCTAATTATATTACTTAGCAAAACCAAAAACTGTCATAAAGAAAGACTGCTTCAAGCCTTTGCATTGAAACATTAAAAATATACAGAAATTCAAAGGTTGAATATAGTTGATCTGGTTGAAACAAACTTCTTCTATTCAATTCCAATGATCCCGACAGGTTTTGGCAATCCCGTCATCCCAAGCTTAGCAAAAAACATAGAACTAGGTTCTTAGTTCATTCATAGCGTTCAAGCTCGCTAAGATACCACCGACGGTGTATTATTGCGACTCCGTTAGTGAACCTCAACACTGTCAGTATATTCCGTTATAACGGGAAACTGAAAAGCCCCTCCTTTGTATGGTTCAGTTTTTTGGTGGCTGTGGCGCATAAGGGTGGCGTTCTCCTTTAAACAACGCCAGGAATAACTAAGATCCGCTTCTTCCGGTATGAACAACAGAAAAACCTTAATTTTAACTGGTACTACCCGTTGCCAGCAATAACCGGAAAAGGATAACAAATGAATGTGTAGACATTCGGCCGATATGATTTTAAATCATTCAAGCAGAATAAGGACGAAGATGTTGCGGCAGGAAAAAGTGCCTTCTTAAATGCAGCTTTCATACTCTTTTAGCAAAAATATTTATAGGCGAAAATGCCTAAGTGGTTCATAGAAACAAAGATCTTCACTCTCAACGTGTAGTCAAATATATATAGAGAATGACATAACATCTCAAAATGGTAGTATGTAGTTTAACAGAACCTGGTAAAATATTCCTCTAGTCAACAGGCCCACCTTAAACCATCAACCTAAAATAGGCAAAATAAAATAGGCTGTTCGCAAACTTTACTTGAAAAGACCAGACTAAATCTTCAAATTTTATTCAAAGGGGTCCACCATATAAGCTAACATGTGGATGAGGAGGTTTATAATTGAAATCTATAAAACTTCAAAAATCGTATGTGAAGAGGCCTTTAGCAACTCTGTAACAACACCAAACGATGTTGTGAGCCAACAGTCAGAGTGAGTTATAACCACAAAAAGTATCGACATATAGAAACGATATTTCGAAATAGAGGTCGATTTTGGACAAGAAAAAGGACAAACTACTTCAACTCCTACTAAACTAGCACTTCCTGGGCTTGAAGCATAAAATGGCTGAATGGATAGCTATCGCCACCGTTCTCTCGCGTCTCTGAGACAGGGATTGCACCTACCTCTCAGAGAGAGCATTCCCCCTTTTGACTGTTTGTCTTCCAAGAGAAATTTCAAGCGATGAATATGTCCTGAGGGTCAATAACTTTCAAACCATACAAATAATTAGGAACTGATAAAATCTATCCTTTGCACACCGATGAAAGCAGATGCCATCATAGTGCAGATCCGGGTGACAATATACCTGTATAGAGTCTACATATAAAGATGATGCAATCTTGACGGCTGGACGGACAGAGGCGGGAACAGTTTTGATACGACGGCTTCTGAGGCAAATGATCACATGGCAGAAGAACTTTTAAGCTAACAGAGGCGTCTACGCTAAAAATTGATCACGCAATGGTTACAAACATTCAGACAATATCTAGCTATAGCAAGCAAAGATTCGGAATCAACTCCTACTAAACTATTTTTTCGAATTCAAGGGGCGAATTGATTGGACATTTAACAAACGTGACTCCTTACTGTGGCTGTTCTTAAAACGAAATCACTTTCGTAAATGAAAAAACATCTTCTATCACGGGCCATCAACTCCATCGGACTATACCAATTACCACCAATTGTCGAAGTGTAACTGATCATAATTATGAAAGCAGATATGACAGTAACACAAATCCTTGAGGAAGCATCCCTTACATGCATGTATTCCTAGTTAGTCATGTATTCCTTTTCCTAGTCTTAAATGGGTTTTTCATTAGCTTACTTAGCTCTTCGGCTTTGCCTATTAATTCATAGTAATTGCTCATTGGATATTGCCAACCCTTAAACACGTGTTTTTAAACCCCATTCTGGTCATACAATCACTAACTTGAAGTGAATAAGGCTTCATTTCACCATCTTCATAAGTTGTCGTTTGAAATCTTTATGCTTTAATATTTTGAATACTCACGTCCACTTTGTGGGTCCAAATTCAACAGCTCCACTCTACAAAACAAGTCATTGTTTACATTTTTAATTGCTTAGTGCGCAATTTTCCCGAAATTTAACTTTCCCATACAAATTACAGTCCTGAAAAGCTCAAAGAAAGTATTTCGAACTTCACTTGATTAAGTGTCAAACAATACAGTCAAGGCCAAAAATCTTTAGATGCTTCAATACTTGTCTAGATGCTTGAAAACTACTAATACATTTTCGCATGCTCCTTGAGCTATCAGCGTTTGCGCAGAAAAACCTGAAAGAATCTAGCCTTTTTTGGGAAATTCAGGGGAAATTCGAAACCACCACACAATTTAATCAAATCAGTTGATCTGGAAAATGCGAGGTTTAAAATAGGTTTCAATTTTCGTTAGTTTTTACGGTGGAAAAACATGTGACAAGGACTATTGTCCTAATAAGAGTTTCGTATGTTTGAAAATCTGGATTCAGCGCTGAAGCCTTCGCAAAAGCCAGTGCTCGAAATAGATAAAGTGCAAAAAGAGGCTTAAGTACTTTTGACGGAATATTGAATAGTACAAGCCCAAACGTCAATTTCGAACTAATTATACGTTCATTTATTTGTCGATTGTGTCAAGGACTTTATGTTGATGGATATGAAATGACTGTCGTGTGAAAAGCTTCGAGGATATTTAAACTTAACTCGACTTTAACGGATAATCAATTAGTGTATCCTTGAATAGACTAATGACTATCCAGCTTAATTATACGAACCTGCCAGATAAAAATCTTCTGGCGGTTTAAGCGTGCAGAACAAATTGGATAAAGGCACAGAAAAAAAAAATTCGAAATTTAAGGAGAATAAGGCTAACGAACCAAATCCAGATTTAAATCCTCAAAGGTCATCTGACCCTTTCCGCTTGGCGTAAATTAAGAATTATGGGAATTACGATAAATGCTTGGCACTGTCAAGTTTCCTATGTGGATGCTTGCCGGCCAGTACGGCATATCCTGGCCATACCATAGTGCTACTACGACGCTCGCTTGCTCCTAATTACAAAAAGAATTTCGTTCATACTGTTGGCAGTCATGGCATTCTGCTGTACTCACGGGCATTGATAAATTTACTTGCCGGGCGTGACCAAATTTGAAAAATTTTCTTGCTCACTTGCTACTCCGACCAGCACTTGTTTAGCTTGGGTTTATTCTATTTAATATGAATGAACGTTCATGAATTTCCCATAAAACTGTTCAGGAATTCCGTCAGACTGGTGAATCGAATTAAATTGAAGAATCTTAAAGACGTTGTGAATTATGGCCCCGTCATTTACGTTGAAATTAGGTACGGTCTTAAGGTGTAGGGTTAATTAAAATATTTTCCAGGGGTTAGAGAAAGAATGAGAGAAAGTGGAGTACTGTTGAATTATTATGATTGAGCGTCTAACTTTAATGGATTCAATGAAAGATTTGGAGGAAGAAGGGGGGGGGGGGGAGGAATATTTAAATTAAGGATGCTGTTTGATATTGTCAGACTATTTGCATTTCATCGTTGAATTTTATTCTTTTCACATGTGAAAGAATAATTCAGATTATGACAAACACATAGTCATTGATCCTTTGAATCTCAGCCACTTCATGAATTGAAAATAGTAAATATTTATTCGAAGTAGGATAGGTGATTAGTTCACGTACACTGTGGGGATCCATCTTTCCAGCTACTTTGAATAGTTTGTCCTGAAAACGCCGGACTGACTTATATCGAAGCCCAAAAAAACAACATCCCGAAGTTGCAGCACGTTCGTCCTGATTAATAATGTCATTGGAACTATCAAAGCTCCTCGGAGCGCCATTTCATTAACATTTAGTTAGAGAAAGGAAAATCGGTTCGATTTATCAGTGACAAATTTACGGTCGGGGTTGCTACAGACACAGACTGGCGTGGAAACAAGAAGACTATCCAAGATTGTTGCACTCAAAAAGATTATCTGATTATCTGCTCTCGGCCATGTGAATTGTGAAGAAATCAATAAACGAACAGGAGGATAATGTGTTGTGGGTATATCTTATGATAAAAAAAGAACGGGTATTTTGAATTTTGAATTGCCGCGCTAATCCAATCGCTAAATTTTTATTTTCCTAACGGTGGCAACACTTTCATTGGTGAATGTCAAATTCGATGCATATCGTACGATTAGTATTCAATCAGCATTTATACGAGGAAGTGGAAAAATTGTTGTTATGTGAATTTTATAATGTGTTATTTTGTGTTCAAAATGAAATTTCATTAGCCTTTTTGTTGTAAACGTTACAAAGGCGTATGGTGAAGCGTGTATGTTGAAAACATGAGCATATGAATGAAATAAAAGATTCAAACGCGGCGTATAAAGCTTAGAGCATGATGAGACCCCTAGACGACCATCAAGGTCTGTTACCGAAGAAAAAATCGAATTGGCGAAGCAAGTCGTGATCGTGGTGTATCGATTGAAGAGACTGCTATGTTGTTGAGCATCCCGCATGGATTAGCTGAACAGATTGTAACTAATATTTTAGGCATAAAACGCGTCGTATTTTGGCTGCTGCCAAAAAAGCTGAATTACATTCAAAAACAGCGTCATATTAATGTGGCCAAAGCGATGATATCCGAAGCAGATAGTGATCCAAAATTCATTGAGAGCATCAGTACTGGTGATGAAACATGGGTCAATAAACTCGATTGTGAATTTGAACGAACAAAAATTGTCCGAATGGTGCTTCGAAAATAAGCCAAAACCCCGGAGAGTGCGTGAAAGTCAGTCCAAAATAAAAGTTTTGCTGACGGTTTTATTCGATTTTCGTTGGGTGGTGCATTACGAACTGCTTCCAGAGGGACAAACAATTACTAAACAATACTACTAAGGTGTTATGCGTCGTTTGCACAAAATCATTCGCAAGGAAAGGCCCGATTTCCGGAAACACGATTCATGAATTTTACACCACGATAATGCGCCACCTCATACGGCCTTGATCACTTCGGAGTTTGTGGCGAAAAATTCGACCAATATCATCAGCCACGGACCGTCCTGTCCTGACATGGCCCCATGTGACTTTTTTCTTTTCCACAAACTCAAAGACGCATTTCAAGGAATGTGTTCTGAGATCATGGAGGTCATAAAAGAGAATTCGCTGCGTGAGCTGAAGGCCATACCTTAAGTGGCCTGTAAAACATGTATGGAGAATTGAATCAAACGTTGGCATGCATACATTGCCTCAGGAGGAGAGTATTGAGAAGAGGGTAGCAGAGAAATTTATTAAAATTGAAATTTTGTGCATTGTTTCCCAATCTTTTTTGAACATAAGGTAAATAATAAGCCGCTTACAATGTGTCTACGCAGTTAGTCCAAGTTGATGAACAGGAGTAAGAGAGCGCTCGATATCGATAATTTGCCAAAGGCCACTAACCATTCAGGTGACTGGTAAAAAGTTGAAAAATCTATAATCGAATTCCACCTTCGACTATACACCAACTATCCTATTCGATTCTTTGTTAAATATACTCTTTAGAAACATGAGTCTCGTGAAGACCGAAATGAACCCTTCAATGCAAATTTTGAAATCCAAGATGGGTGCAATAGTGTTGGATGGTCTAGTACGATATAAAGGGCTGTCAATCATTATGGGTTGCTTTTGTTGAACTTAAAATGGGCTGTTTCTTTGTTAGCCAGCATTATGAATCTATTAAGTATCCTTGTATACTGTATATGTGGGATAAAAGAACTTGTGTGACGCATTCGATCCAATCAAATTTGCAACCAATATCTGTCCTGAAGTCTAATGATCCAAACATTCACCACCAGCCTTTTTTTTGGTAGAAATAAAGTTCATTTTGCCTGTGCACATGAAGTGGAATGGAATGAAGAAGGACATATATCGGACTAATATTTAAAAAATAGATTAAAATAAGAAAATTGAGCAAGCAAACTATATTTATATCCCTCACAAAGGCAAAGAGATCCGTGGTGCTTTCAAGCTCATTTAGGGTGCAACCCCCGAGACTTTAACCCCTCGAACGATTTATTGCAAGAGCTGAAAGTGAGTTCCTTTATACAGGACATCTGCTATGTTTCAACATGGATAATGGCTCCGTAGATTATGGGATTTTAAACCTGTGAGGATTGTTACTACTGACTACCTCCTTTATTAGAACACATCTCAAGAGCGGGCATAGGACGATATTTAATGATATCCAACGCTTGCGAGCAATCCGAGGGAATGCCCGTGAGTAATGTGCATTCATTTGATACAAGGAGCTATAGGTATCAAACTAGAACAAATTAAAAGCAGCCGCTGGTAAACTAACTATCTTATCCTCCAACAATTTGTCAATAGCGTGAATATTGACTGATTAAGTCCAGGACCAAAATGAATACAAATTTCTGGGGGAGCTTATGCAATTAGAAAACTCACTTTCATTGGTATCAACAATGCATAAAATGTCCTGAAATAATAATTAACTTCGTCGAAATGGTCTTGAATCCTGAATAAAACAGGAACAGTGTAGAGCCTGAGCACCTTTTCGCTACCGTACTGATTATTCACAACATGAACGGCCTTTCAATCCATCACGGAAAGTGACGCGGGAAAAGGTAAAAGTAATTACAACAGACATAATAAATTATGACAGAGATGAAATGAGAATTTATTAAGTGAAGGCAGTCGCATTATCTCAAATTAATAACAATTATCTTTTCTGTTGGGTGATAAATGAAGTTGAATTTCATTTGCGAGAGGATGTCGGATTCGTGATTAAATTATCAGAATGTCTCTAATAAGACATCAAACGAAATGATTAAATTGTAAGATTACACGAAAGTGCGATGTGTGGTATGGAAAAATTTTGAGTTCATGATTTTAGAGTGGGATTTTTCAATTTCCCTTGAAAATTTGATTGTAAATTTATTGATAAGTAATTAAGGTTCGATTTTAACGGTTGTAATGTTCTCAGAATTGCTATTTTCACTCTCGATCCAAAAAGTAGTACTCCCACATAATAACCTTCAGAGGATTTTCATATAATATAATAAGACTTGAAAGAACTGGACTCGTACGAAATAAATTATAAGGTTAAGATGATGTGATAACATAAGCATTAAATAGTACAAATTTTTGAATGGCCATCGACCATTAGAGGCTGTCTCACTATCGAAAGAATAATGATCTTCATTCTATCTAATGCAACTTCTCACTATTTGCTATGTTATACGCTAATTTCTTAACGTGCCATCATCATCACGCATTTTGACGGTTAGTTTTGACGGCCTCAAATGATATCATCACTTAAAATTAGATAATTTTTTTCTGGGATATTAAATTTAAACCAGCCCTGCCTGAGCTTTCATATTAAAATCTCGGATTCTCTGAAGCAATCAATGGAATTCCATGCTTAAAAACCTTAATTATTGCTCTTAAAATTATTGGAAACTACATCGAAGGTTGAAAGGTGACCCAACGAGTATCCCATACCCTTAAGAAGTCGTGAATAGTGGAAAAGCATCCTCCAATAAAGGCAACGAAGAACTGTTGGCAGATACTTTAGCGAAAGACAATTATAATACATTTGGGTACTACAACATTGTCGTCAATTTGGTGGAAAGTACGTTTGATATTTCCCTCCCCATGCCAACATTCATACCTCTTTCAGAGAGAGATAAACCTAGGGAAAATGTAATGATGTTTCCAAAACTGACACCCACTAAAGCTCCAGGTCTTTTCCACATTCCCAACAAAGTGTCGAAAAACTTATCGCAGAGAACAATAGTACATCTGTGTCATGCATGCAAAGCTTGCTTCAATTCGTTCTATTCTCCAGCAGGACCGAGGCATGCAGTTGTATTTCAACGTCACAAGCCAGGAGTTTATCCTCGTTTTTTAAGCCAATAAGCCTATTACCGGCTCAGGAAAAACTTTTTGAAAAACTCATCCTCAGAAGATTAGCGGATTTTATAGATACACAATATCATCCCAAATTTTTGATTTAGCTTTCGAAATAACTATTCATCAGACCTTCAGCTTTACCGTGCATCGGGTGAAAGTAAAATCAGCTATTAGACACAGTTATTCTGTTGGTATGGGTATGCCTTCAATACATCAAAAAAACGACGCCCTGAATTTAGTGGTTCCTGAGTAACAGCTACGTTCCTCAAGGTTCTTTTCTAAGTCCATCGTTATTTAACATTTTTATTTCAGACATGCCAACCAAACAACTGTACAATAGCTACTTTTCTTTTTTTAAAACGATATCAGCTTATCTACAGCATCACAAGATCAAAGTGAGATCACTCGAATTCTTTTAAGAATGGTCGAAAAAGTTTTCGATAGTTTCGTTAATAGAGAATCAAAATCAATGTCATCAAAAATAGAGGTGCCAAAATACTTGCTGGCCGATGCATTAACTTTTTAGGTAAAAGAATGCCATGGTGTGTTAATGTCACATATTTAGGTCTTGATTCGGGCAAAAAGTGGACATTCAGTGACCGTACTCATTCCCTCCGTGTGAAAATTGGGAACCACATTTGAGAAATATAACTGTTGAAGCGAAAATATTTTTGAATCTGAAAAAAAAAATCATAGAGAACTTGAAATCTCCATTCGACACGTCATGTTTTGCTCGATAAGATTATGCAGAACCCATATGTCAAGTTTTCTCACTTTCCCAACTTGTTACAAGTGGCGGCAAACTGTCAAATTGTGAATGCTTTATTTCTCGGTAGAATACCTTATGGTTTTGCGGAGGTCAAACGCCACTAATGCACGCAGCTCGTCGTTATCGATCAATTGTTCTGAGTGTCCACGTGGCTCACTTCGAAGGTCCCTATCTCCAGTTCAAAATTTTTCCAATCACCACCAAGAGGTTCGTTCACTCACTGTATTAGGCCCAAATGTGCTTTTGATATTCCTCTTTGCTTCCGTTGCGTTGTGCTCTAATTTCAATTCGTATAGTAAAAGTAGCCGTTTTTGATTCACTTCCAAAGTTCACTTCCTCTTTTTGTTTTTACGATCACCATGAAGTGCAAAACAGAAATGACTTCGTTACCCAAGCTTGCAGTATTTATACTTCATATCGTTTGCGCTGCCTTGTGCCAACATAATACACTAAAATTGCAGCCAACTTTATGTCATTGCTAAATCGGCCATTTCATCTGCAGCAACCTAATAATTATGCAAATCCGAACTAGGATTAACTTGCACCTTGGTTCATCATTGGTATACTTTTTCAATTACATCATATTGGAAAGCATGTGTCAAATTTCCAGTTGAAAAATCTTCAAAATCTTAACAGACTTTTCATCGCACGTCAAACAACTCAAAACTCTTCTCAATACAATACATTCCATTCAGGATGTTCAAAAGTCCTTCAGAACTTCAGGTACAACTTTAACAATCATTTAGATTATATACAATATTTAAATCTTCTATTTAGAAGAGCTTAGAAAAAGATACATGGTCTTATTCGCACAAAGTTTCGTCATGAATATTTCATGTTGAAAATTTTTTCAGTTGGATAATCTCAATGACATTTTTTTTCTTCTTCCCTAATATGTGTGGGCTCCTTTCATGGAAGAATCAATTTTCATTTGAAAAGTTGGAGATTGTATTACCAGAGGTAATTTGCATTTACATATATCCATTCATGATCAGGTCCACCAAACACGTCTGGAGCCATTTTGAATAGTACGAGATGTATGTGTAGAATGAGTCAAGTAGGATGCCAATGACATGTAATACCCTTATCCTTTAAATATGTAACGAACGTGAATGTAAAGCAAGATGTCATCATCCATCATATTCCATCTTCATTTGCAAATCGATATGCATTAAGATGATTCCTTTTATTGGAATTGGTTGGTAATGTAATTTCTATCATGCAAAGTATTTGGATGTTATTTCAAATTATGTGAATGAGTTCTTTCAGCTAGAAGCAGTGAAGACTGAATTAAAATGATGATGGGATGTACTTACCTTGAAATTACAAAATTACAGAGAACTGTGCCAAATTCAGTTGAAAATGTCAATAATGAATGGGAACAATGCATGTATTCTCACTGAGTTTTTAACCCTTAAAAAGTATAAGAGAAGAGAAAAGTACTCCATTGAAATTGTGTAAGATGTAAAAGTGAAAATTAAACAAATAAGGCTATTCTTATACACATTGAAAAATAACCTAATTATTTTCTAAATTTGACTTGCAACACATTTCCCACTTCTGACACCATTCATTCTTAAGTAGCTACTGTAGCTTCAGCACTTTTGATTCGAGGATTCTCATCACTGTAGAATGCAGATTAGAACTCTCCTTTGACAAAATTTATGAAGTTTTTTTAATCGAAGAGTTCCACAAGCTTTTGAAACAATACCCAAAAGTTTTCAATATTTGTCAACCATCACTAACACCACTTCTTCGTTAAAATTCACATGATCGAATCAAACTGAAAACTATTCATCTATCAGGTCACTTTCGACAGCACTTACTGTGCTCCCCGAAATACGAGATGTGTTCAAAAAGTAAGGTGACTTTTGAAATTTTGCGGGCAACGTATATTCGGTATATATATATATATATATATATATATATATATATATATATATATATATATATATATATATATCATTTTTTTTTGTTTTATGTTGTTACTCTCGTCATAAACAGATATTCACAGTTTCAGCTTTATAATATGTTTAGTGTGTTTGTGAGAGACTCAACGGTTAGAAGTGTTTTGCGTTCTCGAACACGTTTTTCTATCGAAAAAATGGATGAAAGAATTTTCATCAAATTATGTGTGTATAATATTTAATATTAAATAAATAAATATTAAATATTAAATGCTTCAAAACCTTTGAAATATTGACATTGGAATACGCTAAAACTGTTCACAAGTGGTGAAATCTCTTCCAAGATGGCCGGGCAGATGCCAATGACAAGCCTTGCTCTGGCCGTCCAAGCACGTCAACTATATATGAAAACGTTCAAGCAGTGAAGAAAAATGTTTTGGGAAATCGTTGAATCACTATTAGAGAAGTTTCTGGAGAAACTTCTGGCTCATGCAATGAAATTTTTTTGAACGTTTTAGGCATAAGACGTGTGTCAGCGAAGTTTGTTCCGAAACTGCTTAATTTCGACCAAAAGAATCGTCGCATGAGCATGACTGTTGAAAGATGTCAATGATGATCCTGATTTACTCAAAACGGTCATATCGCGTGACAAATCATAGGTACATGGTTATGATGTTGAAACTAATGCCCAATCATCCCACTGGAAGGGCCAAGGTGAGCTAAGACAAAAAAAAAACAACCCAAGTACGATCAAATGTCAAAGTTTTGCTCACTGTTTTCTTCGATGACTGTGGCATCAAGAGTAGAGTGGAGTGGATCAGGAGTTCTTACTATATGGTAGTACGGTACATAAAGAGCATTATCTTGAAGTTATGCGGCACTTGCGAGATGCAATACGAAGAAAACGTCCAGAATGGAGGGTTAAACAATTCTGACTATTGAATCACGATAATGACGCTTCCTATTTTTGCTATTTAGAGAGTTTTTGACCAAAAACACCACAATAACGTCTCAGCCAACATATTCACCGGTTTTGGCACCATGTGACCCTTTCTTGTATGAAAGTATGAAGGACGGAGATTTGCAACGATTGAGGAGAGAAAGACTGCATGGCTGGAAGAGCTGAAGGCTATTCCGAAAACTGCTCAGGACAAATGCTTCGAGGATTGGATTCGATCGGAAAAGTTCAAAAATTCACTGTGGTTCGGGAGAGTCAAAATCAATGAGTGTAATAAACAAAAGCTAAGAAGCCGAGGAAAAGTATTTCTCCGGATGCTAATGCCTAATTGATCTGCCTAGCTGTCATTGCTAATTTTCTTCTCAGCGATTAGTTTTTTCCATGATCAAATATAGTAATTCACATTAAGATGCCGATTTTAAATTTGCAGAAAATATTGGAGACATCTGACGGTCGAAGGACATGTTCAAAAAAAAGCTTGGAAAACAACCCTGTTCTATCATGGACCCGGTTTTAACAGGATGGCGCGACATGCCACATAGCTCCTGCAACCATCGACATATTGAAAGAAGCATTTGATGAGCGCATGATTCCTCACTCTGGACCTGTGTTATCAGGAAATGCAAGCATGTTTTCCATGCTATTTGCAAAACGATCACATCCCTGTTTCAGCAGCGGAGTCTTTCAAGGCTTAATATACAATTTACAATGAAACCAGAAACAGAACGCAAACCGGAACGAATCGCTGTGGAGCTTTCAGGAAAGTCACCAGTTTCCTTCCATACCATTTTATTGTGTTTATGTTTCTCAGATCTATCAAAAACGAAATCAACGTGAACGCACGAATTGATGTAAAAATTAATTAAACCGTAAGCTTTGGAATATACGCAGAAACACAGTGTTTCGGAGAATTCTTCCTGACCATCAAACCTTATGGCGTATTGGGATTATAATTTGAAAATTTGTTTGTATTGATATAAACAGGATTCTTCTCCGACCCTTGCCTGCAAAATACCTCAAAAGGACAAGTCCAGTAAATTCGCTTCCAGTGACCACGAAGGCCATTGTTTGGCTGCTATGAAGAATGGAATGGAAAGAAGAATGCGTACTTTGTGTAACGGTGCGGGGCTTCCACTCTCTTGTACCGAAATGTTTTGCTGCTCATGGTTTCAGTGCACCATTTAGAGCTCGTTTGTCGTTAAAATTGACATTCACCTTGATTTCAAAGTCCAAAAACAGCAGAGGAGAGTGGCCATCAACCGTCACTGCAGCCCAAACCATAGCAAACGGTGGTGCTTGAATTCTGATCGCCATCCAAATATCGAAATTATCGAATGACCTTTCAATTAGGTAAAAACATTCGTTCTGTTTCTATGCAAATGGCTCGATTGGAAAATTTTCTCATGAGAAAAGATGATAGCCAACAGCTGCGTCTACGCGTAACAGCTCCATCGCTCGATCGTGACTAACTTTTTCCTGAGTATCGGTGACATCTTGTCCTTTTTGCAATTTGTAAGGCTTCACTTAAAGCTTGTTTTTTAATACTCGCTAAATCGTTGTCTTCAATACGTTCAAATCACAATCTTTCCCGCCGCTATGACGCAGATTTCAATGAATTCGAGCCTTCACTTTCCAAACCACCTCAGACCCTGATAGTGTCTTTCTGCGACCACCACCATAGTGTTTTTACACGCTACCAGTATCACGGTAACAACTTCTAGTCCGAAACATTAAAGATTTATTCACATTGATATGTTCGAAAGGTCGTGCAATAGCCACTTGCGGCTTTTCGGCCAAAACCAACCAATTCACACTGTCATGCTTTAATTCTATCGAGGCTAATTTATGTTTGAATCGGTTGAGAAACAAATCATTTGGCGCTCATGTGAACAATGAAATTTGCTGTCGTCCACCACACATATGACGTTACCGTAAAGAGCCTATAGCAGTGCTAAAAATGTTGCATTTGCACAATGTCACATTCGCATTTGGCCATATTGTGTCACTGTCAAAGTGTTGTGATTCGGAAGAACTGTCAAAGTATTGAAGTCGAATCGAATATCGTCGAAGTACTATTAAAGTTTTTATGTATCATAAGGTGGTAATGCACAAAATATTTTTTGCTCTTGGTGGAAATTTCGAAGCACAACTCAACAAAACTGGATTTGCTTGAAATGTTGCTTTCGAAGTTTTATCAAAATACGAGTGCTGCTGAAAGCTTTCGTTCGCCGAAATAAATTTTTCCTGAGTATGCTTCAACAGAAAAATAAACGTATCAGAGATAGTTTGTGTAATGCAAGAGCGTTGATTTGATATATGTGGAAAAGAACATTCATGACAAAGGAAAAAGTTTGAAGATGTGAAACGAAAAATCGAAACCAACTTGTATTTAAACGTGGCATCAAGACGAAAAGCTACTAGAGAAACAGAATCCATTTAAAGCTAGGTCCTTAGCAACCATGAAATTTATGACCGTGGGAGTTGAAACGCGGTTTTTTATGTCTGAATTGTTGGTGGTGCACTACAACATTAAAAATAGCGCATAAAAAAGCATTTCTGTATCGGATTGGTGATGAAAGATGAACTCATTACAACTATATAAGGTCCAAGAAATAATCTATGAATTGAAGTCAACCTGGGTAATAAGTGGTGAAGCGAAATATACATGGCGTCACAGCAATGGTCTGTATTTGGTAGGATGAGAGGGGTGTGTTCTATTATGAGCTACTAAAATCACATCAAAAAAACAAAACCGGGGGAGACATAAGCAAGGTTAAAACAAGTTAAAACAATAATTATCACCTCTGAAGAGAGCGTTAGCCAGAATATGAAGCTGTTAGATATGAAGCAGTCGATAACTATTTGTTCAGGTCGATTAAGCACATGTTCGATGGAACGGAACACTCATTTCGAATAGGGTACCAAAAATTAGCTTGATTCAAAGGATGAGTAGCTTTGGAACACGATCTGTGAATTGCCGCTGAAACTGAGCATAATCATAGTTTTCGCTGGACAGTATTTTGAATAATGTTTTGTTTTTATTTTTTTACTGAAATTAATGCTTTTTTCGTTCACAAACGCGGCTGGTTCGGAATCACAGTCCCTCAGCTTTGCATTACAACAAATTTGAATAGAAAGGATGTGGCTTCACAAAGATGTGTACGGGAATAATTTAAAGTTCGTTTCTTACGCTTTTATTTAATTAGTTGTTGAATATTTCTGATTTAATGTTTGAAGAGAAAAGAGCATTCGATTCAAAAACAACAACGAACCTTTCTCAAAACTGCTTAATTAATTTCAAAGATGATATCTTCCTGCCCACTCGACTACTTAAGTTCATTCTTCACATCTGCCCGTCTGATGTCCTTTTTCCGGTCGTTCATTAATTTTCTCGTTCAACTCACATGATCCGCCCACATTATTTCACCTTGCGCTTCTTTCCGCCTAAAAACTACTTAATTATGTTATTCGTGCCGTTTGTTGGTGTAGAACACTCTTCTCATCACATATTACCGGCGTTATGTTTCCGAGTCCACTTCATCACCAAGTGGAGGAAGCCAGCCGAGCAGGCAGCATACCAAAGTAGATGGCTTTCGCCACTGACGTTTCTTTTTCACTAGGATTGCTCCTTTCGCTAATGCCTCCTCAAACGCTGACTGCGAAAAGATGATGTCTTTCTCGTTGAGAGAGCACAGGCCACTTATCCTGGTCGTAATGAATACAAGGCCGCGAGGCTTCAGCATTACGCCTCGTTTACCACTAGGTTGCTCCTCTGCTTCCATTATTTCCCTGCATGTTGTCTTTGTCGTCCTGCTTGCCATCGTACGTGTATTTATTTGCACGTGACATTTTCGCAAATGTTCAGTTCTCCGTGTGCGCATTTGAAAAGCTAAAACTGCAGCTTGACTTCTGGGACAATCGTGCCATAGCTGGGCGCCGCAGCGAGCTTCCCGCATCCAAGGCAGGATGGAAAATTAGGATTTTCAGTTTCAATGATGCTGTTTGATGGTGGCTTTAGAGCGATGGCTCAAGCAGTTGTCAAGAACCCTTCGCGCTCTTTTATGTTATACTTAACTTTGAAACTAAGCATCCTAGCGAAGAAAAGAAACAAATTAGTTTGAGCAAGCGTGTAACGGGGGAAGCTTTGACGAATCCTTAACACATAACACTTCAAATCAGAAGCTAATTGTCAAGTTCTGCTGATTTTCGACGAATGGCTCGTGCACTTGCATCCTTCAAGGTATGCTGAAGAAACATGAGATGCGAACACAATCCTGATTCAACCAACATAGTCACCAATTAGAAGAACTCACATTAACAATCGTTTGGTAAAATTGCTCCTGCTAATAACACACAATTGTGGAATAAAAACTTGACGACAATACCCGCTAGTGTAATTAAATTTATTTTTTAATTTTCCGGAAACACTATGACGCCAAGTAGTTAAAGACGATAAAAAACGTTCATGGACTCATTCCAAGAAAATAAAGTTCTATTTAAATTTCAATTGTATACAACAAGGACTCGATGTCGGAGTTGAGTGCAAAGTGGAATGTTTATGGTTGCATGTCAGGCTATTTCCTCTTCAATAAAACGGCATTGTTTACGAGCAACATAAACAAGTTTACAAATAATTATACGTTCATTATTTATCGAAGCATGGAATAGTGAGTGATATGGCGCTGATAGAATGTTTATAGAAGGAGTAATGAAAAATTGTATTACCTGCATCATAAAATAATTGATCACGGCATGCAAATACAAATTCTTTTAAATTGAATTCGTTTTTGCATCTCATTTTTGAAAAAGCAAGATCCTTAAAAGTTTGAAGCAAAGGAAGTTAACGTGACTTTGGGCTTTGCGGCTGAATCAGCATCAAAATTTTCGCTTTCAACATCACATTCATTCAAGCCCGACGCCCGATTCATCACATCCACCCAAAACAAGCACCAGAGAAGGACTACTTAAATCAAAATTTGCCTTAACAATCATATCCTTCAATCGAAAGTAAAATGAGCGGCGATTATTATAGCAGCAACCGCGATGATAACAGACTACACATTAAAACAGATTCTCAGTGGACATACTTCTCGGATAAAGCGGATAAAACTTCAACGACAATTAAATATTTATACACCAATCTTCTTTTATGGAAACATTTTCAGCAATTTATGTACGCCATAAATACAAAGTGAAGGCTTCAAGTCCAGGACCCGTGAGCTATCGCTGTGAGGTGTAGTAAACAGGCAGAGCAAACAGGGTGAAAAGAAACCCACATCCTGTATTTGATTAGAGCTTAATATTTTTAAATACATCTCAAAGTCCTTGATGCTTTACAATACTTGATGCTATGCGATATTGATTGCAAAGGACGAAATCTCTTTCGATTAGTGTAGAGAAAATATAAAAATATCTGATAAGTAAAACTTTGAAAAAATTCTGCATCCTTACCATAACTAGTTCAGCTTAATTGCATAGCACAGAAACCGATATCCTCTTTCATTTCATTTCTGCTTCCTACCATGCACTGCCATTTTCACTACGATACGGTCATTCAGAAGTTTTCTAGTAATGCTGAAAGCATTTTTTCAAAAGAACTACAATCATTGAAACTTTATTGAATAGGAGATACAAAAGCAACCTTTAAGGCTGAATAGTTGGAAGAAGTTTTCTGCCAGAAAACCAGCCAAATATTAAATGCCACGCCATGAAAACTGTTCGTTTTTTAAAAGTTTCATCGACAAATCTGACAGCTCCTTCTAATCTTTGAGTATTGGTGAAAGTTTTCATTTTGTAAAACGGTCCTGTTGCATATTAATTGATTTTAATTAAAATGGGTACTTCAAGACAACAGATTATTTGAATGAAAACCAGCTGTAATATTATAATAATTTTTCCATTATCCTTGATATTGAACTTCCCAGCAAAATTGTCTAACTATAAGTAAAAACTATTTCCTCATGTTGCTTAAATGACATCGCGGGGGTCACCATATTCACCCCATACAACTTCAAATTTTAGCCTTCTAGTTACGTACCTTCAGTACCTAGTAGTTGCAAGAAGTTCAGGTTGGAAGAACTGAGAAATATTACGGACATTCACTGGTGCCAATTGCGCATGATTCGAAAATGAGTCAATTGTACAGGACGAATTCGAGTCATTATTGGAATTTTTGGAAATTGGGAATTATTTTGTAAGTTCATGTCATGCTTTCGTCTTCATCATCGAAATCCACATACGAAACAAAATTTTTTCAAAGCCTGCATTTCGTTTTGGCGAATTTAAAATTTTTACTATTTACAAACTTTTTTAGTTTTCAACTTACCACGGTCGGAAAAATCCTGAAAACTGTTGAGAAAGCAAACCGCATAGCACATGGCCCTCCGACAGTGCTGACACTTGAAAAAGAAAAAATTGGGAGGCGTCGGGTATGGGAGGATAACTTGTCTACGACTTCCTTCCTCTCTCTTCTTTCCCACCGGAAAATGGTTACTCGTAAGCTGAAGGTGCCTCTAGGCGTTGTAACACGAGGCCTAGCTCCGAGTAATGTGTCAAATGATTCAAGACTTTTCAGGTTGACAGGTGTGGTTTTTAGTAGTTAGTCCAGGATAATCGCGCGTCTGGGAGTCCCACTCGCAGGGAGTCCTCTTCTGCAAAAAAAATTTTCAATTTAGCTGGATGATCGGTACTAACAGATTCGGGCACAGGTAGCTACTCGTTTTTACCCCAAACGCAAACCAGAGTCACAACATCAAAAAACGCAACACGCATCTGGATATAAGAAGACTCAAACCAATACTGAGCGAAATCAAATGAACCTTGCCAAAATTTGTTCAAAAGTTGTACATTCATTGTTATTTCTTTATTTTATTTTACTTTTTGTTAATGTTGATTTTGGGGTTGTCATTCATATGTCCCACTTTTGGCTTTAAACATAGTTTTTGGGCATAGTAATTCTTGACCTACCCTGCTTACCACAAACCTTTATGTGACCCCCACGAAATTTATTGATTGTTCCCCTGCTCTCCGAACGAAGCTCATAAGGTTTTATTTCGTTGTTTCAAATCGGTACATTGTACGATTCAAAAAGTAGAAGAACTTTATATTGTTTTAGAGAACTAATCGGTACAATTCCTTAGTAGTCCACGAAAAAGGACTATAACTTTATCGACTTTTGTGCTCCCGTGTTATGCGACTTCTATTGCCCGTATGCCATCTGGAACTCGTTTTCCGGGTTCCCATTCAGAAACAACAACACATGACCCCATAGACACAAACCACGGAGCAGCATGTTTTTTTTTCCTTGAGGTCCTTTTTTTCCTTTTCTTTGAGGTCCCGTTTTAGCACAGAGGAAAGAGTCTGGTATATTCAGGTCTGGAGTATAGACGGGCAAGAAAAAGTGGCAAAACTACCAGGAAATCAAAACCAAAACCGAGAAACTGTCCGAAACTCTCTTAGCTTCCAAAAATCGTCATAACCAACTGCATGCAGGATACAGGTTTGCGCGATCTGTCACGCAAGTCCACGTAAACTATGGCAACCATCGCCTGTCCAGGGGATATGAACTTCCTGTGGTCCACGTAACTGCTGTCAAAGAAGAAGATGAGCATAAACTGCATAAGCGACTTGCTCATATTGACTACCTCAAGTCGTAGGGAATTCTCGCTGTGAAACTCGGAATGCTATTGCCCGGATCATACTCAAAACGCCATGCTTTGTCACTGGTATTCTCCATGTAATTCCCGAAAATTTGAGATTGTTTGACACAGCTCTGAATTTTGTGTAAAACTCGCACACAATTAACTTTTGCTTCACCATTCAGTATTCACACAACTTGGCACTAACTGGGTATACCCTTTTTCAATTGCCAAGTCCTTATGAATAATTTCCGAGATAATATCAATTTAAATTCCTAACTCATCAGCTCTATGATGAATGCTTATTTGCTGGACAAATGTCATGAGCTCTTTTATTTTGGGCACAATTTCATCATGCCTTACAGTTGACGGGCAACAATGATGAGGGATGAAGCAGCTTATATATGAAAGTTGGAGGATGTACTCAAAATATCGAAATGATTGGTGGTGATATATTGAAGGTTCTGAATCTATTTGAATCTACACTAATTTTTTTTATTTTTGAAACTTACTTTTCCATACGATATTAGTTTGATTAACTGTTCAGTCATCGACTTCTAGTCCTTTTTCGAGTACATATCGGCCTAGCGACTTTGTCACTAGATCGTGGTAACAATAATTCAAAAGAAATTTGACCCTGACACTTTGACGTTGACCCTGGTAAATCACAACTTACCTAGCAAAAAACTTCTGAGATACATTAGACGTTTGGTCGTGGAAATCAGTGTTTCGTAGGAAGTGATAATTTCAGAAAAAGGAAAATGTCCCTTTTGGGCAAGGGGCATTTCACTTCTTCTGAAATTTGGTAAGAGGTAGTCAAACAATCGGTAAGTGTCCTGGTATGGTATGTCCTATAGTATCCTCCTACAAGTGTCCTGTTATGTCCAATTAACACCCACGTAGATTCATCCCGACTTCTACATGATTCTAAGTAAGCCTAGAAGAGAAGTGAAGCCTTAAAATAGAAATTCATCACAAATTCACTATAATTTGATTCGTTTGGCTGATCTTATTAACTATTAACAATCAGTATGTACATTTTCCTCAATCTTATCCTTAGACAATAAGCCATCACGTAGTTATTCAGACCACGATTCTCTACTAACTGACTTTCTTCCTTCTTATCTGTATCATTGCAAAAGGATCTCATGCTTCAATAATCCTCTCTTGTCCGACTTGTATTTTGGTGCCGCCTACCATATCAACACTTCATACAAGAGTACGATCAGGATTAGAGCTTATGCTGCCCGCTTGCTGAAAACCTACCTTGATTCCTGAAAACCTACTTGAGAGCATAGTGTAATAGAATGTTTCGGTAGTATGCGATGGTATCATTATAGATGTAATCATTCTAGATAAGCGACTGATTTCATAGATTAAAAACAGAAAAGCGACTACAGTCTAGAGGAGTATCAAAAAGAAAGAGCTACGTACTATGGAGGAGAAAATAAAGTACTATCGCAAGGAGAAAATAAAGCGAGCTTTGCAAAATAGAGTGCTTAAAAATTGAATGACATACGTGAGTGGAGAGATCGCGATGGATAATCTTCTGACCTTCACTAATGTTAGAAATACATTCCTGGTATGATACTAAGTAGTTGTATAGGAATACAATTTCCTAGAAAATCTCTCTTCATATATTCGTCCTTATGTATTAGTTCCATCCAGTTTTGCTTGCAAATACCAATGCATCCGGAAAGCTGGAGTGAACCTCTTTAAATTGTGAGCTCTTCCAAAGTCTTAACACTTTTCAGGGCGAACGTTACGGTATTAGTATATGGTAATAAACGATTGTTTTCTCCTAAAGAGAGAAAATGCATGTGAACACTAAAAATGTTGTTCGTATCGAAAATCACCCTTACGTACCTTGATTGTTTCCAGCAGTGCACACTTGTCTGTTGAACTTTAATTTGTTATATATACATAATGGTTTGGATTCGAGGTTCGTAATTATGATTTTAACACGATCAGCTCACTATATTAATCGCTGACTCTCATCCCTTTTGGAAGTCATAAGTAAAGGAGTCAAGGTATCCCACGCACATGTATAGCAATCAGTTTAAACCGTTCACCGCACCAGTAAGTCATTGGCGAATGAGATTTACCTCGATTCAACATTTAAATTAATCTTACATGCACAAAATATAATAAATGAATATATTGAAAATGAATGGTCCAAGAATAGTGCCCTGAGAAAACCGCAAAAACATATCAACAGGTTCGGAACAAGCAGTGTAACCAGAATTATGATAGATGGGCCTAGAAAAGACCCCTGAGAAGCCCCTAAATCAGTGCCAAAAGACTCGCAACAAGCAGTATAACTTAAATTAACATGAGTATATATGAGTATGGTTATCATCAATCATTCAAAAAAAAAAAGGTTGAATGCAACATTTTATGTAGACCTGTTGAATCATTTGTGGAACCGTGTGTGTCTTTATCGTTCAAAAGCATTGGAAACTAAGTTTCAAATACCCCCACATACAATGCCAAAACATAAGACTTCCAAGGAAGACAAAGCTAAAGGAAGCTTTGTATAACATTTGAAAACCACAACTGCATATCAAACGAATTCCAACTTTCCCAGATGAAAGAGAGGAGGATTTTCCCCAAACATCTTCCTTTAACGACCTGTGGTGTTCGATTGACTTATGAACTCAATTTACTGACCAGGGTTTGAGTCGAACTTAAATTCAGTCTTGGGGTAGTAAGGAGCAATTTTAAGATTTTGCGAAAAAAAACATTTCAGGATTCCGGCTGATCAAACTCTTCATAGGACTCAAAAATTCTCTTTATGCTTAAAATATCACTGATAGTGCGGTATTTGTGGCCCATAACCATTTTTTTATTTTTCTAATTTTTTGAAGTGAACGTTGTATCACGTAACTTCGAATAGCCAACGACACAGGAGTATACAGACATTTTCGCTGATTGAAAAATTTTGACAAAAGTTTTGTTTACTTTGAATAAGAAAGTGTGACGTGTGAAACTTCTTGTCAGACTAACAACCTTTAGAAATATGTGAATTCCTGGTATAAGTCATTTCACATTGTTTTTTCTACTGGATGACTCATTCATGTCCCATGAAGCTGAGTAGGATATTTAAACGATGTTACTTTCACTACTGAATGTCATAGCTCACTCTTTCAAATAGTAAATTGAGTTAAACACCTTTTGAGAAAGCTTATACTTACGCTTGACTTACTTACAACTTTTTACATATGTATGTCAAACATGACATAATCAATAAAACAGGTCTTCAGGTTGGATGACAGCCAGAATTTTGAGATCAATTGGTAGGAAGAGTTGATACTGTTTATAGACGATCTACTTTTGAGCTTGGTCATTATTTCGTCAACATAATGAAAGAGTAAATCTGTCTTTATACTCTTGAAAGCATCGAAGCATCGTTCAAGCATTATTTGAAAGATCATAGAAGGAATCAGTCTTGGTTTATTACGACTTTTATCGGTACCAATGATTGTCATCTTCTAATAACATGTCACCTGCAATAAGTGCTTTTTAAAATGACAAGCTTAGCCTGAGGATTCCTTTATTGCTTCTAGAAAAATGATCGAGACCTAGTCCTAGAAAACCTTTAAGGAAAAAGTTTGAAATGCATATCAAACAATGCAGAGCTATGGTCAAAGATCGCTGAGTTACCAACCCTTGCTCTACCCTTATCGATTCTCTTGACAGATATGAAATCTTCACTTAAGTCCACACTGGGTCCAGATTAGGGAACATAGTCATGTAAGAGTTCCTCTCACGTCTTGTATCCTTTAAACCGTGACCCTGACCTCTCAAAATTCACGGTCTTTTATCCTTTACTTAACATATTCAGCACTTATAACCCAGCTATCTTTGTATCACAAATAGAGAACTTATTTTATTCCTGCAAGTCCTCATCTTCAGGAGAGCTGTCCAATTCATGTTTATTATTATTTGCAGGGAGAAATTCGGAAGCAATGTCAGTAGCATAGGGACTTTGTGATATGGCTCACATTTGGACCAGTATTCAATCAGCTATTTCAGTTCCTGTTGCAACAATGTGCGATTATTGCTACTTCTTAAAAGCCTATAAGTTTATTTTAGGTGTACGCGCTCGCGTCGGCTGATCCTTTGGTCTTGATCAGCTGTTCGACAGTTCCACCTGCGGGATACCTTGGAAGGCAATTTGTCCAGATATTAATCTGGGCAAATCAGTTTATGCTTCAGCTAAAACTGGAATAATATCCTGATTCAGTGTACGACATTTTGGGGTGCTGATAGCTCAGTAGTATAAGGGCGAATCAAGGTACCACTTGTACCAGGGATACTGAAGCTTCAGACCTGCTGCATAGAAGGTGAGCGATGCATCTAAGGGCTATCTTAGTTCTAAGTACATACAAGTTACAGGTAACTATGATAAAATTAGGTTAAAATCATTGTTAAAGGGTCAGGACGTCAACGCTAATATTTTAATGCTTACTTTGCGCCTCCTGAGAGATATTTTTAAACGATGTAGAAAAAACTTTTATTTAGAAATTTCTAATTGTATTTGGCTGAAGTAAACGAAAGAAATTTTTAATCTTTTCAGGTTAAACAAAAAATCATCGTTAAGGGTCAGGCGAAATAATTTGTCATATAAGAAGTTTCCAAAGAAGACGAAATTCTAGGAATCCAGAAGTATAGCAAATGTTTTCATTTAGCATCGAATAATATCAATTTACTTAAAATCCATCAAAAGTATGCACATGAATTTTTCACCCTGTTTGAAGTTAACCGTGTAGTTGTACCTCTTGTATCGCCAAAGGATATATATTACTTAGTTGTCTTCAAACGCTGTCACAGAGATGATACGAGCTTTACAAAATTCTACAATACCCTAAAGAAGTTTTCTGTACCTGAGTATGCTTTTGTTTGTATTCCATATTTATATTTGTATTTGTATCATGAATTTGGAGGAGTAGAG
Organism: Stratiomys singularior; assembly: GCA_954870665.1. NCBI lineage: Eukaryota > Metazoa > Arthropoda > Insecta > Diptera > Stratiomyidae > Stratiomys > Stratiomys singularior. The sequence goes on from OX940880.1 coordinate 23,738,776, forward strand.
ACTCCTTGAGCAAGGAAACGTTGCACTATCTTGAAAGTTGATGGTCTATCGTGTATTTTCTTGAGTTGAAATTATCGCAAGTTCATTATACGTTGGATATTTCCAGGATGGAAAATATTGTTTCTGGACGACTAAGATGATTTTCTTTGTGTTAAGTGCAATAGATTTCATTATTCCACCTTTGTTTAAGGTAACGTTTGCTTTATTTTCAGTGGATTCGATCAGAATAAAAAATAGAAAAATGATAATCTGTTATCATGACGCCCATAGATGATAAAGTTGGTTTGGGAAAACTTATAGTTATAAGGAATGTTTGCTACCAAGCTTTATTGCGATGTTCGGCATATACAATTTACAACTTACCAAGGATCCTTAGCTGAACTAGAATTACTTTTAAAGACAGTTCAGATGTTAGCAGTCTACATGAAAAGTAAGCGTCTGACCAAGTCCTAACAGATCTCAGGGTATGGTTCCAGCCGCACCCAACCGAACACTCCACGAAACTTTTGGAGTTTGGACGGCCTTGGAGGCCATATTCCTGCTGATATTCATAGTCTCTTTGTGATTAGCGCTTGAACTTCACTTTTGGAGACAGTCTTCTTGCGTAAAGGAGTCCAATTCCATCCATTATCATATTTTGGTTAAAGATTTCTTCTTCTTAATGTGAAAAAAATATTAATCGCCTAGCAAACAGCGCCTGACTTTCTTCCTTCAAAGAATGTGGAATCCATCTGTCAAATGTGGTCCCATAATTTATTATGCACACCTTACTTTTTTTGTTGTACTGTTGTGCGAACAACAATCATGTCACCGGGTCTTCAACCAGTTGGATAGCAAATGTCTTTTATCGAGATACTTATCGATAAGCTTTAATAAAGTTATCGACTTACCTTCATTGCTTTTGTTGATCTTTAAATATTCGAACCCGGATTGGAAAAGCGTATCCTTTTTCACATATACGTTGACAGGTTTGTACATTGGTTTTGCTTTGCTCGAACTCAAATAACATTCATTTGGCCAAATTCAATTTCTTACATTCCGTTTTACCATTTGTTTTAAATTGAAACGTTGTTTTGATACTTAAAAAGGACTTCCCATTACTTCTTGTCTTAAATTCTGACTTCAGTGACTTGGATGATACTTAGCTTTTGCATGATCCATAGACGCTTATGAAAAGTACTAGAACTAGGGCCTTAGTTCGAAGCATAGTTACCACATTCCCTGAACACTTCTTGGGAGGGGGTTGATGTGACTTATTCCACAATTTTAGGAGAAACGGGTAGCTAATAAGCGATCATCCGATGAATGGCTCAGCTTTTGTGATAAGATCCTTTGAAGAGTATTGTGGTGGGCAGTGGTCCATTAGGGTAGTCTCGGTTTTACAACGTCAGGGAACCTAGACTTGAAAATCATCAATGCAAACTTCACCCCATTACCAACTAACCCGTGGCACTCATTTTGAAATTTAAAGCGACGGCTTGGTGAACGTAAGTTAAGACCACACCGGGGTAGGTACTCACCTAAAAAATTGCGAGTTGATTCAAAGCAATAAGCCATTTTGACGTGGCAAAGGCTTTTTTATTTTCTCGACTAACTGTGCCTTTACGTCCTCTTTTCAACTATATGGACGCATGTAGAACTTGCTGGTTGTCTTGTCAGGCCCTTTCCAAGGCATTGGCCACGCGTCTCTATTGTCCCTCTACTAGTCTCAGTCAATCTGGAATATAAAATACAGGAGGCTAAAGACATAATTTGTCAATTGATTCGAACAAGCATTGAACTCGTTTGGAGCCCTCGTAGTACTAGTCCTACCTAATCATACCCTATCTGCCATCTGTCATTCACTCTCTGCAGGTTGCCAACCAACTGGAGTTTCTGAAACTGACGTTTTCGTATTGATTTTCTTTTTTGTTGCTCTCGAAATCCGTGTTTTTTTTTCAATAGCATGGTATAAAATATCTACTGCCTTTCAGATCTGTTTTTATTGGTTTCAGTTTAAAGGGTTCACACGCAACAGATTTTTTGCGAGGCTTGGATTGAATTTCAATCAATTCTGCGACCTCTTAAGCATTTTTTCTTGTTCCTTATAGATATAATACAATTTTTTGCATGTAAGCACGCTAGACATTACATATTCTGATTGATCTCAGCATCAATCTGGCGATCTTAATAAAACAAAATATACCGTGATATATCACGCGTCAAATTTAAACTTTCTCCTGATGGATAACTTTTTTTGAAAGCTGAATCTCAACAAGTAAAAAGCCTGCCTTTAAGCCTGCCTTTAACCCTGCCAACGGAATCAGAGTAACCACGTACTGGGTGGAAATGGCGTGATAAGTCAAGTGCTTGACCCTGTGAAAATGAAAACTGTTTAGACAAACAGAAATTTATTTAGTATACATCACCTGTTTACGAATCCTTTTTATCGATATTTAGGACACAATTTGCATCTTAGCATGTCATAAACTTCTACAAACTTAGTGCTGTCAAATCATTATTAGATCAGGCGAGATAGTATAACCTCAGCTTCATCCACGTAAAGGAATGGAATATGAACGAGGTATATCATGGGATGGCGCACGTATTATTCAAAGAAGCTTTTGAGGCTAGTAGCAGTCGAGAATTTTGAATGACTTTCACAGTGGAGTATCAACCAGGTGTAAAAGTATGAAACCGGAATTCGTTTGTGAAAATTTCATGTCTGTCATTTGAGAATAATCAAAAAATACTTTATTCAAAATAGTCTCGATTGGAATTTACACATTTTTCCCACCTCGGTGGCTGGTTATGAATGACACGCCAGTAACAAATGTTTTCCAAATTTTTTCGAAGCAAACTAATTGTCAAGCCATTCTCTTGCATTTTCATACGAACCGAAGTGTTGTTCGGCGAGTGCATGTCCAAATGATGCGAAAATATGGTAATCCAAGCCGTGTGCGCTGTTGAATTGATTGTCTCGATCGTATCTGTGATCCGTTTTGCTGCATATGAGGGGGCACCATCTGAGAAAAAATAACCTTTTATTTTCTTGTTTGCATATTCCGGTCGTTTTTCACAAGTGGCTCGATTCCAATCGATAATTTGTTTTAGATAGCGATCAGTTTTAATGGTCTCACCAGGTTTTGGTAGCCTATAATATATTTCGTAGCTCAAATTAAGCCCTCTCGATCCTACCAAAGGCAAGGCTCTGCCTTCTGCCTTGCAGTGGACATTGATAGTTCGTCAGGGTTCACCCATAAATAACCACGCCTAGGATTCTGAAAAGATACGCTCACTTTTATTCATCAGTCATTATTCGGTGAAGAAATTATTTTCTGTTATATCTGGTGAGCAGGATTTGAAAATTGTTTTTCGGCGTTTCGCTGTCTATCATTCAATTCTAGTAGAGCCCATTTTCCTGACGTCTGAATCTTTCCGAAAGCTTTCAGAAGCAGGGATACTACTTTCTTCGTCACATTTAATTTTTCCGCCAGTTATTGTTAAGTCTGAGTATCGTGTTCATACAATAAGGCTTGCAAGTCCTTGTCTTCAAACTTTTTCGGTAGTTTTTTACGCTTTTCGTTTCTCACTTCAAAATCGGCAAATTTGAATTTTTTACACCACTCGAAGAACTGACTTTTGCAAAGAACATGTTTACTATTGCCAAGCACAGACTCTGCCTCAGTTTCATTCAAGTCAAATCAGAAAGCCAATGCTGTCCCCAAATCATAGTTCGTAGGCACAAAATTCGACAAGCTGACCTAGAAATACTCTTTCAACCCCAGGCTTACATGATAGAAGCCTAACTATGGGTGGTTTTAAAGCAAATGAAGTCAATAAAATAAAAAACCAAGAAATGTCTGGATACAGTAACTTCCAATATCATAGCAGCGATAAAGGCTAACCAATGTTGTTTTAACAGATAGCAAAACTACATAAAAAAAATCTTACACAGACGCACACTATTCAAAAAATTGACCACGCACTGATCCAGTAAAACCAGGCCTGACGTAAAGTTAGGGTCCATGGATTTGATGGAATTAATCTGAACTCGGTCCAATTTTTCGTTAAGATGTCTCTTATCAATTGTAGTTAATACATAAACTAGTTCGATTTTAAGAAGCTACAGGGTTAACAGTTGGTAAAGTCTTCCGTGAGACTCTGCGGCTAATGTCAAATTGAACTCAAGATTTCTTTATTATGAAACCCGTGGGGTATATCCAAAAAATATAGTGCAACGTGCAGTATAATGCAAGGCAATATGCCCACGAATTTTACCACAAAAAATGTACATGAAGTCAAAGTGTTTAACGTGGATACCTGCCTTGTACGGCTTAATTCCACGGTCTCCACAGACGGGGTTGAAACAATGTGTCAACCACCACCCCTAGAATCTGAGACAAGTCCCAGTCCTAGGTCTCAATTTATTTAAGCCACCTGGATTCCCGAACACAACTGGTGTTTGCTCATCGCCACTCTCTAGCCTTCGAAACCACAACCACCACGTCTCAGCCAAGAATAGGCTCCTCAACCGTGTAGGGGGATGACAGTAACCTGTCATGGGCTCCCCCTAACCCGTGGTTCAGATAACCTCTGATCAGGTTGCGCTTCTCTACAGACCGGAAAAACTCTCAATTTTTGTTCCAGGCACAAGGGACTGATTGCCCTTTCTCAAAAATGAAAATTTTTCTTCACGAAAAATGTACAGCTGACTCCCATAGTTAACACAGAAATTTTGCAGATTTTTTCAACTCAAAGGGTTGGTTCGCAAATGTGTTGTTAAGTGTATTTAGCCTTCAGTTACCGACCCTCATTTTCAGTACATAGTTGCCGAGGTTAGGTCATGGTGACCCCCCATTTGAAGTCACGCTTTTAATCAAATGTATATTAAAAATATGTTAAAATTATATGCATTCTAAATGATTATTTGATAAATATTGAGATGAAATCATAAAAAAAATAAAAATAAATTTATAAACTTTTAATAGCAATAATAAAATTAGCACATATTTAGGAACCTAGTTATGAGTCTTTGGAAAAAAACTAAGTAAGTCATAAAATATTTTGACAAAATTAACTTTTCTTCTTATAATCAATAAAAACGAACTCTTATTAACGAGTAACAATTAATATTTTGAAATTAATAATTTGAGGCACAATTTTGGCAAACTTTTTAGGCGCATTGTAGACATATGTATATTTTACACCCGACGCACTGATGAGGGGTCTTCCTTTTGAACTTAGATGGACAAACCTTACACAACTTCCTTTTTTGACTCGTTACGACTTCCTCATGGTCTTCTGGTTCTTTAGTTGTCAAATCTTTGTCAATAATACGTTTTATTGTAAGTGTCAGCTCCCTTGGCAAGTGACTGTTATAGGCACGTCGATTCAAATGCGGCACAACCAACGCTCTGGCAAGACTTTGCAAGAATGCCCCTCGTTCCATCGTTTTTGCATTTGTACAAGATGTTTAGATTACATATGTTTTTATACCACTCAAATCCAAAATGCGGTAAAATATGGCCATCGGCCATCTCTGGGTACGGCGACTGTAAGAATAATTTGAGCATTTTTTATCGACTTCATCGACGCCACCTTTAGTCATATTATAATCCATGATAGTTTGTGGTTTTTTGGTTTCTGGATCTATTTGTGCCGAGTGGTGCATAGATGAAATCAATAAAACTGCTTGATACTTCTTTGGCACATACGATACGAGTGTAAAATCTTTGGTAAAACCATGTAGACTTGTTTCAGGTGTTTGTGTTTTTGATGGCTGAAATGAGGATGGTATATGCCGTTTGTTGTTTTTTAGGTCACTAATATATATAAGTCCACGTTCCAATAATTCTTCCATGAGTTCAATAGAGCTGAACCAATTGTCAGCGGTTTCATTACGGTGTGTGTTTTCAAAACCTGTACACAGTCGCAGAACTGATTGTGTTGGTAAAGCCAGTTAACGTTCCTCGTCGGAAAGACCAACACCATCTGAATTCTTACCATAGTAAATGTAAGCATTGTATACATAAAACGACTTAGCGTCACATACTAGTAGGATTTTTAGACCATATTTGGCTGGTTTATTTGGCATGTACATAATGAATTTGCACCTACCTCTGTACCGCACGAGCATTTCATCAACGCACAGATAAGCGCCAGGAACATATGCTGTTTTGGATTTTTCTATGAACTTGCCAAATAATTCAGAAATAGCTGCTAGGCTATCTTCCTGAATTCGTACCGATCTAGTTTCGATATCATCAAACCGAAGAGCAGTGAGCAAATTCAAAAATCTGTTTTTAGATAGTACACTTCAAAAATCTCACGTCCCGTACCATTAGTTGCAAATAGGAAGTTTATATTCTCACGATTAGATTTAAATACTGCTGAATAAAACAAAAGCCCAAAGAGTGCTTTCATTTCCACCAGATCTATGTCACGCAGTTCTATCTGTTCAGTCTCTTTGTATTTTGCTCTCATAACGCTAAGCTTCTTGTTGGTAAACATGACAATTTTTTCTAGCATTTCAGAATCAATAAACTCAGACCACAAAGTAGCAGGATCAGTACATTCTCTTCGCCTCTGAGGTATATTTCGGACTATATTATGACTCATAGATCTACAAGACCTTGGTGCAGGCTCAGAAGAACTCCACTTGAATCCATTTTTACCATAATATGATTTTGCTGTTTTTTGTCGTGGTTCATTATCCGAAGAAGAGTCTTGCGACAATATCTCCTGATAGACGATAATACCTGAAGTTTCTGTATGTATTTCCGGTTGATTTTGCAACTCACGCAATGGCTCTTCTTCCTCAGATTGCTTTGAATCTGTACCATGCTCGCTGAGTAGGTGAAAATCCGGGCCAACCAACTCATCATCACAATCACTAAAATCTTGTAACTCTTCGTCTAACCAGCTCTCTAGAATATTGTGATCACTAAGGCTATTTATATTCAGTTGTCATTTTCTTTCACGTCCGATTCCTGATGTACTTGCTTGCGCCATCTAAAAAATTAAGACAAAATTAGCATATATCAAGTTTTTCACAAAAACATAAAATAGTACATTCACACTGACCTTACGTCACGTTGACACCAGAGGTCCGATTACTGGCACCCTGTGAACGTGCCGTGTGTTCACGACTGACTAACAAAAGATCGAGTCAAAACAAGCAGCTACTGAAAGAGACAGATATATAACCCTATTGATTGTTAAAATATTCCTGTTTCAACTTGCGCGGTGTAACGGTGACACCACCTCGGCAATTAAAGGTTAATATTTAGAACCAGGTTTACTGCAGAAATATTTTAAATTCAAAGTGATTTTCAAATTTTACTGAGGAATTAACGACTGAAAAACGCACCTTTTCAGAGTGCAATATGCCTATCGTTGTATTAAACTGAAAAATAAATAAAGCTAATACATCGTTCGAAGAGTCCTTGAGCATGAGTAAGACTATTATTTTCAAATCGGATTGATGGTAATACCTTGGATTCGTTAGAACTCAGTGCTTTATTTTTGAAATATTGTGTAAACTTATCCTATTTTCCTGCTAAAAGAAAACATGAGCTTCCCATCTATTTTTATTCGAACTTCGTTTCCACTTCCTACAGGCTTGCCCTCTCAACGACAAGCCCCTGATAAGTACAAACAACGATTCAATATTGATTTTAAAGAAACAAACGTATTTGAAAAGATTGAATATTGATTTTATGAACAAATACTTTAACTCACAATTCACGAGTTTCTCCATTACTTCTCAGAAATTTCTTCCACAACGAACAGAAAATCCTTCCTGTGTTAACTTCTGATAAGACCAAGGACATCATTTCAACGATAAAGTATCTATTCAAGATAACTGCCTTAAATGACCTCGATGTTTTTTCGATTCATTGCTATTTACTGAACTTTGTTAAGAATGAAGAAACTCTTGCATGAAAGCGCAACAGAAAAGTTTAAAGTTTTCAAAGTATTACAATGTTGAAAACAGCCATTTTTCTTGGCAACTTGTGTTGAATAGTAACGAAAAATCGAAAAAGTAGCGTTCATTGTTTCTTTTCGAACGTTATATTGTTTGCTTTAGACAGGACTAGCTGGTCTGATGAAAATAAATTTTTTCTTCCGTGTAGCAATCGGACGCATATCGACGTATTTATATATATATCAGTGCCCTAGAAGGAGTATTAAAAAAACAAAAATTTTGTTGACAGCAAGCAAATTAGAGCAATTGAAAACAGTCAGAAAACATATAAAGAAGCAAGCGCATTGGGTATAGGTATTCATTCGCAACTGTTAAATCAAGTATAAAATATTAAAGAAATCAGATGAATTGAAAATAATAAGGAACATTCTTCATATTTTCAAATCTAATTCTTTCAAATACATGTTTTGAAGAGTTTATTGAGCAATGTTTTGAGTTCTTGTCGAGAATTATGTTTTATTTTTCGGCTTTACCACTTTTGGGGAAACTTTTTGGGGAAAATTAAAATGAGTGACTCTGCCTTGTGTCACTCTATTATTACCTGCTGCTTTTAAATAGTCGACTCAATAATAAGAAGATACAGCCAATCTACACTTCTTCATTATTTTCCTTACTTTTCCTTATTTAACATATATTTCCATGAAATTCACGAAATTTCTTGTTCATTCATCCCATTTTCACCTATTCCATTCAACTGTCATTTCTTACTCACCTTTTTCTCCACAACACTTGTCCCAATATTAACCCGTAGTAGTTGGTTTATAATTCAATGCATTTCAGCATAGTTTGAATGGGGCCATGTCAGGATCACGAAAGGCATTGGAGAGTTTTGAATGATATTATAGAATATAGATCGAATATACAGCAGGAATACAGATCAAAGTGATTCGTACTGTTATTGGCTCTGGAACTCGGAAAGTTTAGCTTCAATAATTCTTAATAATTTGACATTTTGGACGGCTCAACTTCTTTAGGATGATTGAAATCATGACCAATCTACTCTAAGGAAATTTGGTTTGATCGAGTTGTTTTGCTACTGAATTTTGAATGTCACTTGTTTGTCTGTCACTTGTTTGAATTGTTTGAATTTTTTTGTATTATTTATATTATTTTCTGTGTATTATTGCTATTACTGTAAACAGGACGTTTTGACAGCGGTACAGGATTTTAATGTGAGCTGAGGGCTTACATTAAGGAAGGGGTTGTGTTTTTCTTTAGGTGTTGTATATGGAGGCCTTTGGACTCTTTCGATCTTGTATGTTTGAGCTTGCACTTTCTTTGAAATATATACATGGTGTAAGGTGGGCTTTTCGATATGTTATTCCATCAAGGAACTACATGATTAACTATTTCCCTGTCCTTTTAAGTTGCAAAGCGGTGTTTGAAATGGAGATGTAATGAATAAGGAACAAGTTTGAAAACTTGTTTGAAAAAACTGATCCTAAATAAGTGGCTATAGGGAATTTTGAGAAAATAGGGGAAAATTGTTGTGCGAGACAGTTAATACTATAACCAATAAGAATTGCCAATAAAAAGCATTATAGTAAGTTATATAATAAGATAAGTTACAGCAGATAAACGTTTCACCATTTCCAATTCATTAGCCGAAATTATAACGATGAGGACTCCTTCAAAAGATGCTGCAGTACTGCGTCCGTGGTTTGCTGCTTCAAGAGTTCTTGCAAATTGATAGTTTATGTTATTGTTATATCTTTAATGTGGCATAGACTATCGGCTACATATTAATTTTCTCTATAATGTGTACTCCCATTTATTTTCGCTGTAACGCTGACATCGTAAGGTTTTCAATTCAGTAAGCCAAGCGTCGTTTCTAAAAAAGGTTCTGCTCGGTTTGCATGAATTTCATAGTGACTGTTGTTTTGTGTGCAGGTATTTTTTGCATTGGCTGATTCACGTGAACAGCGCGAGTCAGTAAAGCTTTGCTTTTTGCTTGGAAAAACTAGCACAGAAATATTTGAAATGTTAAAAATGGCCAACAAGAATGATGCTTTCAGGGAGACTTCAGCGGTTTGAGTAGTTTCCTGGTTTTGATAATGGGGAAATGTCAATCGGTAAAAAATGTTGAAAATATTGGCAAAATCTTTCCGGAAGGTTGATGATGGACTATTAAAGAAATTGTGGAGTTGTCTGGAAGGATGTTAAGTTTAGTTCAATGAATTTTTACACGGCAGGTTTTAGGATGAAATGCATAGGATAAGTCTCGACTGCTCAAGACAGAACAAGGTCGCATTAGAGCAAGCTTGGAAGCGTTCTAAAATGATTCAAATAAAAAACAGAACTTCAAAAAAGTTCAAATTGTTTCTCAAGGTAACGAACAGTGGTTTGGTTACGATCATGAAAAGAAGCAACGATTTAGACAGTGGAAGACTTCAAGTTCGTGGCATCCGAAAAAAATCGTCAATTCAAATCAAATGTCAAAACAGTGCTGGTTTGTTTTTTTTTCCAGTATGAGAGTAGTCTAACAGAGGTTAATTGTCAACAACAACAGTCAACCAAGAACAGAGTCTTACAGTTAACCAAGTTTTGAAGCTGGAAGTTTTGACAGTTGACAGTTCGTGGGGAAAGAGGCCTGATTTGTGCCAGTCGGGTGAATGGCTTTTCCATTACAAAAACACCCTTGCTTACACAGGCCTGTCTGTGCACTATTTTCGGACCAAAAATGGTATGAGCCGAATGCCTCCTTCCCCCTTACTTACCCGACTTTAACCCCGGCGATTTTTTTTTATTTCCCTGATGGAATAGAGTATGACAAAAAAAGCTGTTTGCCAACATTACTGAAGATAAAAATTACATGGTGTCCTACAGTGTCTAGAATATATAAAGTGTCACGGCGAAGTTTTCACATTAAATCTTAAATTCGAAAGATAACGGCACATTTAAAAAGGCGGAAAAAAAATCCAGGTTACCTGAGCTTAATTGAGATTTTTCGAACGCCTTTTGGAGTGTCCTTGTCATTGGTCTCACGTCGCAGCAAAGAGTCAGGATTTTGGCTAGCTAAGCCATACAAACACGATTTACCCTTTCCCGAGACTCTTTCCCAAAGTACAGGATCACAGCGATAACTGATTATACGATCCCTCAACGGATCTTTAAATATCCTTTCTATCCGTTTAAGACGAGAAAAATCATTAAGTGTCGGAGGGTGATGACACACAAATCTTGGTAACTGGTCATAGAAAGGTTTGTGGTATACTGAACAATCCATTAGGTATCTAGATCTATTAGGTATCTAGATCTAGTGTTCCTATTTAGTTGGGTAACGAACTCATTTTTGAAGCACTTAGCTCGGTTTACTGGTCCTCTGGGCTGGTAGAGCAGTGATTAGGGAACGGATTTCACTGTGCACGTGATTTGGGGTGATTTTTCTCTAGGTTACCAGACATGGGGAGAAATAATGAGCTAACCCGCTAATCTGCCTATGAAGCTTCCTCTATAGAAGTTATTAAAGCACTGCTAGGAATCTTAAAAAGGTATCATCCTTACAATCTTTTTTTTTAAATCGACTCTCAGTATAATAATCTTACCAGCTAGACTGTATTTGAAATGACATTTACAAGTCAACGTGACACCAAGATACGTGAAAGTAGTATTCAGCTGCACGAAAGTTAGTACATGTCAATGTTAAATGGGAGTCTATCCATTGAAGATAACCTTCAGGCACAGAACATTTTGCTGCAGCTTTCAACATGTGACCAAGATGAAACCATCCTTCGATTTGTCTGTAATTGTCCAAAACTGTTTAAGTTCAAGAAATGAAAAAACAACACTAGCTTTTTGGCAAATTTTGACAGGGGTTGCAGAAATAATCTGAGAGCTTATCGTTCCAAAATGCATCAAATTAGGTAGAAGGTGACTATGGGTCTCCTGAAACCAGATTTGGGAGTTGTGACCGCTTCTGAAGGCAACACTTCAAATCGATGACTATAAGAACCTTTCGAAACCAGATTAGCGCGTTTTATATTTAGTATATCCATTCTGCATACACCAATGTCAATTGGTCACCACAATGATGTCTAGACCCATTGAGATGTGACATGAAAAAGGCGTCAACGGCTGATTGGGACTCAAGAGTTGAGGTAGTCATTTTTACAGTAGTCGTATCAAGGATACTTACTGACAACTCGAAAGAACTCTCCAAAAGTATTACCGGAACCTGGTGAAGTTTGAACTGACAAATAGCAAAGCTACTATAGGAACATTTTAGAACATTCCGGTTGTTTGGGGTTTGAAACAACATTTCTGACCCTCGCCCCTTTTCCAGGATCATCATATAAATGCATCAATTTAACGTTCATTCAGCAAACACTTCAGCCGGTCTCTACTTGTTTGAATTCATTATCGTCTAAAATCCCATTTCAAAATCATCTTATGTTAGTCGATTGTTTAACAACCTCTTTAAGAACTTGAAAATCCCCTCGAGGAAACTTTTGAATTAAGTCATTTCACAATAGACTTTCCTCAAAACATCGTATCGCGCCATGAACAACCATCTAAAAGCATTTAGGATCTTCTATAGCGAAGGATTTGTTAAGGCGATGGAACTTAAACTGTAATTACGGGAATTAATGTGCTTTTTCGTGTGTGCAATGTTACCCCCCAAGCGTGTGTGAATAAAGGCTTAATCGTATGTACAAACATTCCTGCACGGATACGTATATGTGTGGTAGGAGATAATAGCGTTTATCCATGTTGAACGAGTTCAACAACTTGAAAATTTCCCGTTTAGAGAAGCACTCGTCGTTTGTTGGCATCTTGAGCTGATTCCCGCGAATTAGAGGTTGTCTTTATGACGTTCCAAGAAAAGAAAATATTTGTATGTGTCAGCCATATGAAAAAATCAAAGTTGCGGCGTCAATTGATGGATTTGAATATATCAGAAATATGCTGACAAGCTAATCCATGATTTGCCTTAAGTATGTCAAGGTAAATATTGTGCATATCCATGTATGTGAATATATGAATGTAAAGGATGTTTGTGTTTCGATTGCATTAAATCTTTCAGTAGGAATAAATTGTCCACAACAAACGTATGTCAAAATTGACAGCTCAGTGACATTAGTGGTTGATACGATTTGCTATTTAATCATAAAGCGTTAAACACTCCAACGACGCTTCAAAATTGTGAAAGTTTATATGCAAAGTCAAAGTTCAGTTCACAAAACATACTTGGAACATTTCTTGATCATTTTCATGGTGAATCCAATCGTCGATTTCAATTAGTAGTCCATGCTGTCAGTTTTATATTCCTTACCTAAAGTTGCTACGAGGACAAAAGCATGCGTGAACTTGATGCGATTCTCGCTCGTCGTCGCGCAACGCATTCAATTTACAATGCACGCGATGCGAAGAAAAATAATGTTCATATGGCAAATTGGTCACGTTTTGAATGAACTTTGATTTAAATTATTTTGATTTTTCAAAACTTTTGAATTTGGAACTTTCCTTCCGTTGGCAAATAATAACCTCAACATGGATGCACGAAATTTTCTTTCACAATTCATTTCGAATAACCCTCCTACTTAAAAAGTAATTAAGGCGTTTGAATTTCAAATTTAATGTAATCGCCATAGAGCATTTGACAAACGTCAACGCATCTAGTTGCGAGGATTTTTCGATTTTCCGAATATTTCTCGCCTCGCAATCATTGTACGATATCGTATACAAATGCATGTTACGAAAACTGCTTGACATTTGCTGCGTGACTCTTGCCGCGCTCTTGCGTCACAGTATTGTATTTCAGTAGAAAGTATTGGCGAAGAGCGAAAATTGACAACTCGTTGACGTTAAAACAACTTGAGCTTTATCCAGCCCATAAAGGTATACGATATAAGGAGGCCTTGCCTGTGTGCATGAACGTATGTGAGCGTCTGAAGAATTAATTTTTCTATTCACCCGCTCATTAGCTGTTTAAATGCTTGTCTGAAGTAGAATAACATAAACATAAATCACTTACAATGTTGTAAGTGAAAATGGAAAAATTGATCTACCAAAAACTTCTGAAATTAAATATAAACATTATATCTGAAATTCTATCGAAATTTCAATGATTTTCGGGAAACAGAAATGTTAGTAAATGGTTAAATCCCCAGTCTACTGTCAATGAAAACTACATTCATTAATAATTAAATATAGTTCGAAAATACATTGCTTTAAAATGTTAAGGTGTTTGACATACATCTGCATTTGGAAATAATTTACCACCATCATTTCTGGTAATTCGACGTAAAGGTTGCCTAACAAATTGCAGCATGCAATCCGCAAAACCAAAACATCTTCAGCTATGAAATGCAATTTTCCTTCTTAGTATCAATGTATCTATCCCATAATCTTCGTCCATCTTCGGTTCTGGAATTGACAGTCAGTCATAATAACAGTTGAAATAACAATTTCTACCAAGGATTGGTCTGAATTTTAATTTCAATGTTGAAATTATATAGCAATTGGTCTATGATTCGTACACTTTACCTCATTAACTGTTTCTCATTAATCTTAATTCTCATTAAGATTAAGCACATTCTCTTTCATGTCATTTGCCACTAACTTATTGATTTTAATATAATAATAATGCGCATAGCTTAGTGTAGACTTGATATCAAGTGAAGATTGTATATTTTCTCCATATTCATTTTGCTCCAGCACAATAACCTCTGAGCATCGTCGAGCATCTGGCAAAATTGTATGGAATGAGTGAAGCGTAATTCTTTGAGAAAGGATGCCTGTGTGGAGTTAATATACCCGTTAAGTCGATTCACCTGTATCCATAAATATAGCATTGCATCAGGGCAGTACATATCAGTTAATGATGGAATGCTTTATGGAATGATATTTCGGAGTAATTTCATAAATTTAACTGTACAAAATTATTTGTATGAGTCTCTGAAGGACTCCATGCGAGACAAAACAAGACGTGTACATGAATTAGAGCATTATTGTATTTTTAGTTTCCCATACCTTAAATTATGAAATATTTGCTTATTTATTTCTACCACGTTTTCGTAATTTCATGAAAGTAATGACGAATGTGTGTCAATATGCGTAAATTTTAGGAAATGCGGAATTTGAGCTCCGTGTCTCTCTAGATCTTATAGCTCTATGGTCTAGGCACCGTGTGGAAAATTTTACGTAAATATCTTAGGTGCCCCCGTAGACAGTAGAATTAGTTTCAATAGCGTTGTCTATTACTGGGACGACTAGACGTTAGTGGCTCAAGAATTAAAGCGACCATCGTTTGCGTTCGAAGATTGGGCTAATAATCATTTAGAAACTAATTGAGACTATTTCCGGAATTTTTATAGTTGTGTACCTTACTTTTTGCCAATTAAATGCAAGGTCTGTATTTTAAATGATGAGAATATTTTTGTCCTGACGCAATTTTGTATCAAAACCCGGTTGGACCGGCCGTAGTGAGTAGTGGGGGTTTAACCTTTAACACGGTCGAAGCGGTAGTCACCTGCTGGCTTGCGTTAAGGGATGATCGCTCGCGACATTGACGCCTTGAAAAATTTGTGTGCAAGCGTTGTAAGCGTAAATGCAGCGTTGCAAAAAAATTTATAAATTGAAAAATGTACACAGTTCGCATGTCGACCTCACTGGAGACAACGAACAACTTGTGCGAGTTCTACAGAACTCTGACCGTCGTTTAAGTGTTCGCATGATTGCGGATAACCTTCGAATTGATAAAATTGTGCTGCACAAAATTTTCAGCGAGGATCTTGTGATGAGGCAGATTTGCGCCAAGCTTGTCCCGAAAGTTTTGACGGAGGAGCAAAAGCAAAACTGTGAAGCCATTTCGAAAGATTTTTTGGGACGCGTTGAATATGACCCTCAGTTTTTCAACAATTTCATTACCGGGAACGAAAGTTGGTTCTTAGAATACAACCATGAAACAAAGCGGCGGAGCTCCGAATGGCACACTCTGCAATCACCTCGACAAAAAACCAGCTCGCATATCCAAATCCAGGATTAAAGCAATGCTGGAAGTTTTTTTGACAAGAATGATGTGGTCCACTCGGAATTTGTGCCCGAAAGACAGTCTGTCAACGGGCCTTTCTACATTGAAGTGTTCAGAAAATTGAAGAGACGAGTGATCCGAGTGCGACCAGAAATTGCCGCCAATTGGAAACTGCATCATGACAATGCGCTAAGTCACACCTGCTTCTTTGTTACCAAGTATGTAACAAAAAATGGTATCACAATGGTTCCCCAGCCTCCCTATAGCCCCGGTACTGCTCCAGCAGACTTTTCCCTTTTCTGCGAAGTGAAAACAGCCCTCAAAGGGTGCCTCCATGGGACTCTGGATGCTGTTGAGGCGGCTTGCACGCGTGTTCTGAAGGATGTTTCAATTTTGGACTTCCAGAGAGCGTACGAAGCATGGATGGCACACATTCGAAAGTGTGTAGATGCTCAAGGAGCATACTTTGAGGAATAATAGGAAAATATAGCGATATCTGCAATAAATTTTGTTTTCTGTACCTATTCTCATTACTTAAAATACAGACACTGTGTTTCAACAGTCGAAATATCCATTTATGGAGCAATAAAATTTCAAGGAAATACCACCCTTTTAACTTCGTGGTGCAAACTTGCAAATGGCTTCAGTGGTTCTCACTCCTTTCGAGATGCCAAGGAAGCTAATGAATTTGATGGTGCAGACTTTGGAATCCTGAGTTGTGACCCTCTGTGTAAATGAAAAGGACATGTGAAAAATTGTTGTACGACAGGACGGCGCAACATGTCAAAATACAACCGAAACAACCAACTTATGGAATAAGAAATTCAGATAAAAGATTATTTCATGAAATGGATCAGCCAGTTGACCTTAGTGTTACAAAAGTAAAGCTTTACAAATATACTTAAAACCACATACTCCTCTTATAAAAACATTCACGAACGCCACCGCTTTATTTTTCTGCCGCAGGGCTTCGTCTAACTTGTCATTATTGCTGATGATCTTTCGCTTTTGTTTATTCTAGTTGCATTTTGGTCGGTCCATCCAGATCTTGCTGGCTCCTTCACTTTACGTTTATCTTATTTTACCATCACCTTCAGAGGACCATTTTACTTAAACATTTATTCGAGTTGTTGCGGTATTCAGGTCCTAGTTATTATCCAGCACGACGCACAGACGCGTACAGCTCCACTTTTGTCCAACACTATAAAAATTCTTTAGTTATAGACGAGCATCACCGTCTCTGCTTTGATTGTGCGCACCACTGAACTATGCCTGTGGCTGGATGACTGGCCTGACTAGAATACTTTGAGCACAACTGTGAAACGGTGGCACAATTCTTCCGTTAGTAGCTACGGCTGAGTTGCCGCTGTTGTCAAAAATAGTTTTCAGCACCACTCCTCTTAGATGTTTTAGGACTATCGTCGTTGGAAGCACGATCTCAGAGTCAAGGATGATATTTTGTATAGTTTCCAACTATTGTTCGGCAGGTGTAGACTTTAAGTGAGGAAACATTTTTTCAACTACCTATCAAATCTTAACGAACTCTCTTTTGCTGGATGCTTTCAAATTTATCAAATAAAAAACATTTTGAGCCTCTTTTTTTATTTTTATTTAATGCAACCGAGCCCAGTGGAGTGAGTTTAAGGGAAACTGCTCGGATTTATAAATTAATTTCTTTTTAAAAACAAACATCCTTTTATTTTTCAAATAATTTTTATTGTCTAAAGAGTGTTCCGTCGCTAGGTTCGAACCGGGAAAAGGACGAAAATTATCCTTCACCAGCTTGCATGAACCTATGTCGATATCGAAACTGTGAAGTTCAAATGGTTTAAATTATTTTCTCCATCTTGGCTTCGAAAAATGATGGAGTTGAATAGATCTAAAATTGGATTTTCGTCATTCATTTACAAAAATTTGAAATATTTAAGATTTTAAAATTGTCTGAAATATTTAATACGTACTTTGAATTAATTTTATGACTTACCAAACAGAATTTATAACGAAAATACCAACTACTTACCATGATAAAGGGATATTAATTTTAGTTCTGAAATCAATTACGAAACGTGAAGACTTTTAAAAATGTTACGTTTCTTTCTTTGAACCAAACCACCGCCGCAATATACCACAAACGTGTATACAGTGTATAAAATATCCTTTATGCTTTCATGAAAGCTGCTTGCTTGTGGTACATTAATAGCTGTTGCAAAACCGTGAAATGAAAATGCAATGCATTAAATATTTTTCTTTCAACAAAGATAATTGTTTTAGAAGAACTTCACCGTAAGCATTACATCACGCTAGTTGCATCTTTCCGACGTAGAAGAACCACTCATACTCCGTTCTCGTATTCAATTCAGCTAGCAGTAACATCCTTCCAACTATACGAAATTACATGAGCTTTTCTTCTTCGACTTTCCGTGTAATGATACGCTTGTTTACTTTTTTATGTAATGCAGATGCATACGTCAACGGAATGAAACGTAGTTAAAATGCAAACTCATCTGGATTAATTAAATTAATGGCGTAACGTATGATTCGTTTAATTGGAATTGAAGTTTATATCAAAGTTAAATAATTTATCATTTATTTGAAATATTTTTGATAAATCAAACACTTTATTTTTTCAAGGATTTTCACTCAGTATATGAAAGCTTCCACAATTAGAAGTCCTGGAAGCTTTGCGCCCAAGCTCTTATGTCAAACTCTAATCATGACACTCAGAAAGACACTCATTCACTGTTTTGAAGGCGAGTGTTCCAATGAATACAAAAAATAACTGAATAGGCGTCTGAAACTGAATAAGCGTCTTTATTTTAATCCTCGCGTGTTTTACCGATTATTTGACTTTTAAATAAACCAAGGGTATTCTTAAGACATTAAAAACTTTGGAATGTGACAGAATACAAATCAATAGTTTCGAAGAATGTTGTAATCTTTATTTAAATAGTACTTTGGGCATGTGGAAGCCATAACTGGCGCGAAGTCCAAACAAAAGATCGAATTTTTGACTACTGTAACCAAAAATTGGGGTTGTATTTCGTCTATAACGCAGCGAATGTGGTCTTCGAAATGGTCAAGCGTCTTAAGCTTGTAGACATTGATGCGTCTATTATTTCCCACAAGGAGTAATCCAGCGGTGTTCGATTTAGAAAAGAAAAGATTTAGCAAAGATTTAGCAGACCAATTCACATGGCCAAAGAGCGAAATTATGCATTCATCAAATGCTTCTTTCAATAAGTCGATGGTTGCACGAGCTTAATGGCATGTCAGGACATCCTGTTGGAACCAATAAACCTTTTTGCGAAATAAATCTGCACAATTTGTGATGTGTCCCAGCCGAAAACCTATTCGTGATGAAATGGCAAACTAAACTTAAAATAAAACACACAACAACTGTCACATAGTACATAGCATTAAAAAGTGTTGCCAACTTAAATTTCTATAACTCTGAAAAAACACTTTTTATTAAATAATTTTGCTAGAAATCCATAAAGTCAACCGCTGTGGTCTCTACCTCAAAGATAGTTTTTTTAGTTTTCTCTCAATTATAGTTTTATTCTCTATTTTACATTTCATTTACTCTTACTATTTACATTTACTTTACTGATTATTTGATTATTGAACGCATATGTCAATTACTAATACCAATGTTATGGAAAGAGGATGTAGGAGCAGTGAACTGTGATATTTATGTATTCGTCAAGAGAATTCAGATACATATCAACCTTACAGTTTCTTACCTACAGTTTCAATTTAAAGTGTGGATTTATGAAAAATAGGCTTAAATAGACCAACAGTTAAGACCTTGAATGACTAGAAACCTATATTGAGTGACTCTGACTCTAATATCAGAGACTGTGATAGGTCGCTTCACTGCGAAAGTCTGATGCTTGCATGGTTTAGACCGAATTTTGTGATCGAGGTGTGTAAAAGCAATGGCGCTGCAGCCTCAACGGATCAGGGTTTCAATAGCAAACTCGAAACTTTACTTTGAGATGTTAATGTCAGGAATACATCTTGTAAATTCCAACATTGAACAGGGCCTAAAGTCACTTCATTAATGTGCCAAGAATAATTTTATGGGTTTGAAGGATGACCACAATCAACTACTAACGTCGCAACAAGCCAATTCGCACAGTGCATCACGGAAAAGAAAGGGTCGTCTACGTAGATACGCAGACAATGCGATATGACAGATACGATAGTACGTACCAGTCAATCTTCAATTTTGACAACACATGCTTGCAAGGATTTACGTCGACTCATACTGTTTTGAATATCAAGTTTACATTCAAATGGTTCTTTATAATTTAAAAAACTCGTTTATTTTCGACCGTTTTGCTTTTACGTATTTTTGAATATTTTATCTCTATCTAAGGGAGAATTGAAAAATCAATGAATCCTTGACCGGATCCCAGAGCCTTTGGAAGTGACTGAAAGTTCGAAAAGCCTCAACGTGAGGCATTTTAGACCATGGCCTAAAATGCATTGAAAGAATGAGCTATTTCAATGTTTCAATGAGTGACAAAAAGGATAAAATATGACAATGACTTCCTCTAGAGGCTTTACCTCAAACTCAGACTCAAACTCGAAAAAAAGTTGATAACTGTTAAGCAAAAATGGAAATTGTAGGAAGAAAATTATAAGTTTGTAAACGTTCCAAGTACCAATCAGATGATTAATGAAAAATGTTAGAACAAGGAGAATTATTTATAGTCGTTTAACGCTAACTAAATGCAGTATGAAGATCCTGTCGTTCAAATCAGCGGTTCACACTTTCCTAAATTCGTTTAAAGGGTGACGTCATTTGAATAAGTATCATAATTTCCAACGAAATAAACATCCATGAGAAAAATTGTCCCGAACAACAGGTAAGCTGTTTACCTTTCACATTAAAAAAACAGATGGCCACATAAAAGACATGTACAATATATTGAATAACTAGGAGTCCTTTCGCTCGCGCCCTAACACATTCACCGCAGACAGATAACGACTCCATATAACGAGCATAATATGTCGGAATAAAGTACAGAATGAAGGTTTCAAATGTGTATAATAATTCTCTGTATATCAGGTATATACATTTGGCAGACATTATCCTATTTCTGGGGTAACTAGGTAACCTAACAATAATATCAGTGGGAGGGAGGCTATGCCTGTTCATACATTGGTAAGAAAATGTGTTTGTACAAGCACACACATCATGTTTATATGTGCACTTCATCTTTGGCGTATTCCAAGCCAAGGACACTGTTGTCGTACATCATCTATTGTGGGAAGTTTTCACCAATATGCAGATTCTCTTTGTCGCCATATATCATCTTAACGCCGGCTATATTACACAATGCTTCCTAACTGTAAGCACCTTGCACGAAAAATGATAAATTAGGATAAAAAGGGATTTGCGAGGAAAAAAAAAACATTCAGAAGGTAAAAAGCATGTGATACAGTGGCAAAATATGCCAGAGTGAATATGTTGTTGAAATACAATGTTTTTCCGCTCCGGTTCGCTTAAAAATTTAAAATTGATAACATTGCCGAAGTAGGCTAGGCATTGGAATCCTGTCCGCCTGTTTGTGAACGTTTCTGGGAAATAGTTTCAGTTGAGTTGTTTACTAAATGGACAGCGCGTACGAAAAGCTCTGCAGGATCTGCTGAATAAATTAACATTTTCCTGATCAATACACGTGGAAATTTAGTATGCTGCAAGTAAATTCTTGCAAGGATACCAACTATATAGGATAGTCGTCACTAACCCTAAAAAGGAGAAGACAAATCAACTAAGAGGAATTACTATCGAAATGATTTTTAATCATTTTATGTTGCCGACTATTAATTGCACGTTAGTTGATATGTGGTCATATATTGAAATATAATCGTTCTTTTACATGGAACACATAAAAAGAGATAAGAAATTCATATCACACATCAAAGAAATCAAATAAGTTATTCACACTTAAACTGTTTTGGCAATCGAATATTATCTACTCAATGAACACTTCAATCCTTAATAGCTTCAGAAATGTAAGTCAAAATCCTAGATAATAGTTCTAGAAGGCATGTGGTGAGTCTTCAAAATCTAGTTTACCGAATGCTATATAGGTTAGGCCATAATGTAGTTGTTATTTTGACACTGACAGCTGTTTCCAGCTCAAAATTATGTTAGTGAGTCAGTATGAACCTTCCGCGAAACGTAATCAGTTGTTACACGCTTGAACAATGTTGGAAAATATTGAAATCTTATTTCCAATGTGAGTGCTGTGTTGCTCAAACAGTGCGATTTTCGAAAAGAAGTTTTGACCGAGATGAGGCACCCACTGAGCCTTCTATACGCAAATTTGTGATGAAAGTTATTAAAACAGGCATGCCATACAGTGCGGATTCCGAAGAATTCGGTTGTTGTAGCCGTGAGTGGATGACTCAAGCCGAGAGCGTCAACTCGCCATCGATCGCAGCAACTCAACGTTGGTCGTACGAGTACGAAGAATTTGGCCCAATGTCCCCAAAATCAAACGACTCAGGACTTGAAGCCGAATGAACATCCACTTCGTAATTGCTTGACAGTTTAGTCATTAGAGCAACTCGAACTGGATGCCGATTTTTCTAAAAAAATCACCTTTTCTGATGAGGCAAATTTTCATCAAGGCAGCTATGTGAAAAAAACAAAACTGCAACATCTGAGGCTCGGAAAACCTACACGTGACTGTCGCGAAGCCAATGGATCCGTGAAAAGTGAGATAAGTGGAAGCGTGATGTAAATTCTGGAAAGTTGGCATCATTGAACCGTTTTTCTTTGAAAATGAACCTGGAAATGCTCTTTTGGTCAATGGAGAGCGCTTCAAAGGCATTATAATCGGCTTTTTGTGGCCAGTGATTGAGGATTTGGACTTGACTGACCTTTGGTTTCAACAGGATGGCATGCCATGCCATATAGCTCATGTAGCAATCGATCTTCTACGCACAAAATTCGAAAATCTTGGAATAAGCCGCGTTGGGGATGTCAATTAGCCGCATCGAAGCTGCGATTTGACAGCGTTGAACTTTTGTTGGGGGGTGCTGTGAGCGATCGATGTTTTGCGGAAAATCCACAAACGATTCAAGCGCTGAAATTGAATATTCGCAAAACATTGCTCAGATAGGGCCCGAAATCTTTTATAATGTCTTGGATAATTAGGCTGAGAAGATGGCCTACTGAAACCTACCGTGGCAGCCAAATGAATAAAATTTTATTTCTCTTCTAACAAGAAAGTTTGTTTTTACAAACAAGGCTAAAATATAAGTTAAAATTTGTTTTTTATTCATTTTATTGCATTTTTAAAAAGAAACTTGCATTTGGCCCCCCCATATATTAAAACAAAATATAAAAATTCAGCCCCCATAAAATTCCGAATTTTCATACTTTTCTTACGATGTATTTGCCTGTTTATTCAGGACGTTGTTCCCGAACTAACAGGATTCACAATAACGCACTTTTTACATTCGTCAAACGCAGGTCATATACGAATCTAGTATTGCTTGCTCTATCTCTTTCTACCAGGAACTGCTCGGGAGTCTCCTTGCTAATTTGTTATTACGATATGGGTGAACAAACGGCAGCAGTAGAACTAGACAGCTAGTTATGAAATACTTGTTACTGCGTAGATAGACATAGTTTAGCCCCTAACAAGCACTAACGATCTCAGAGAGCCGCGTAATGAAGATTCCAACTATCAATGAAAGCAATCTGATATAGGTATAGAAAGTGAGAACTGAAATAATGGAGAGATGAAAAAAAAGCTTTCAGAGCACTAATTTCTGTGAAAAATATATTTCAGACATCATTCTATATAAAAGCCATCATGTGTGCATGCAAAAGAATGAAATTTTTAGTGCGCCTTTTATCGCACCTACGCCTTTATGTCCTATCATCACCCCGATTTGCTTATAAACACCAAAACATTTGAAACAATGGGAGTCGACTCACGTTAGATTCTAAGTTGGCAAGAACAAGGTTAAGAGTTTCGCTTTCCAATTGTAATAGCATCAATACAAACCAACTACAACACCCCGAGCATACTCGCAATCTAATGGGGTTCACAGCATGACAAACCTACCGATTGATTCCTCTATCTCTTTCCCCTGGTGGCGTCTGGACGTGTTCTTGCTTTTTTGTGCTCACACTATGCTCATGCTTATGAAAAACGACAGATAGCAAAACTACCCATTTGACTATCGGTTTTGGGGGTATGGGAATGACGTAAACTGCCGGCTAGTAGTTTGAAAAACAGAATAAATTTATAGAAGCTGAAAGACTTCAGTTATGAAGTCGAACCATGCATTGGTTGCCATTGATACTCTGCACTAACTGAAATATCAAAGAGGACATTAAGTAATTCCGATAAGTGAATCCTTCTGAAGATTTTTTATACAATGAAGCAAATATTTGCTGAAACTTCCCAAGAGTACCAAATTCATAATGATTTGATTGAGATTCGTTTGCATATGCGACTTCCACCGTAGATCAGCAGAAAATCTGGTTGTACAAATTGAAATTTCTAGGTCTCTGTCCAAGCAATAGGTGGTTAGTGAAAATTATTTTTGAAAAAATTAGCGGGAATTCGCCCTATTACATAAATACTACATGCGCTGAAAAGTCTTTGTCATGACAACTTAAAAACAATTTTTTAATGCAAGCACGATTTTATTTTTTTACCTAATCTCCATCTTGTGTAATGAACTCAGTGCAGCGATCTGCCATCATTTTAATGCATTTCTTATGGTGATCCACGTGTTGTCCCTTGGAATAGAAGGACGAAAACATACGCCAAAGACAGCCCGTCCCTGAATCGTTGCAAGGAAAGAGACGGGGAACGACAAAACTTCGGTCGTGGGACAAAAACCAACAAAACAATCATTTGAAAAGGCACTTGTTTCTTATATGAGCTCTTAATTTTATAAAAACCTCTTGTCCTTGAGCCTAATTTTTAATCAGGGGACGAAGAAATAATTAAGGCTTAGGTAAATCAGGTTAAAATGGTGGGCATTCGATATATTACTAACGTAATTCTTTCATTTAATCGGGTATATCGCAAGCAGAATAAGCTAGAGTTGTTCTGGTGAAAGAAGACTTTTTTCTTGGTAAATGAGACTGCTGAGACTTAATCTAGTTGACCAATCGGTTCAAAGTAGTAGAGGAAGATTATGCTATGGGCATCTCAAAAATACAGGCTAGAAACTTGTCACCTGATTCTTGAATCTTGGAGCGCTTCCTCCGGCTTTTACCAAACAACATCCATTTCGCCGGTTACTGATTGGACTCAAACGAGAAGGGATGAATCCATCTTTTGTCCATGGCCTCAAATGGTCTCAAAAACCGCCTTTTGTTGTGACGAAATACCCGTAAATGTTGCTTTGAAAGACAAACATGTTTTCCTTTCTAGTCAATTGTTAGGAAACGCAGCACGTATTCAAGCACAAACTTCGCATATGTGCATTTCGCACTATTCATGAATTATTCGTCAATAGCTTTCCATTGAGATGCCCATGTTATCAGCTATCTCTCTCAATTTGAATTTTCCATCATTCAATAAAAGATCCCTGACTTTTTTGGTGTTCTCCCTTGTCAGTGCCTCGTTTGGCCTTCCCTATCACGGGCCATCATTGGTGCTTGTATGGCCGTGACGATACTCAGCAAACCATTATTTCATGGTCGAATATTCTGTGGCCCACCGGCAGATGTAATATAACATTTATCAAGCTATGATATCGTCGTTCTGAAAGGTATAACTTGAAAACGAATAAGCCAAATGTCGTAAAAGTTTGACAGGATCCAAGATCTGTATAATATTGTGTGGACTGCAATGTGAAGTGTGGATTTGTGGGGGTTTAACTTCAACACAATATTTATTTTTTAACTAATACAATAATTAACAAAAGCTATTTTACTACTTTGTGCGTAAAACTATATTCGCGAGGATAGTTTTTGTGTCTTTCTTGTTCCGAGGTCTACCGCTGTGTCGAAACGTGTCGCTCGTAAGCACTACTCCTTATGAGGACTGCCATATATCGATTTTTTGCTGCAATGTGTACTGCCATATATTTTGGCTGTAATGCTGCCATTAAAAAGTCGCCACAAATTTGAATTTATGGCGCCATCTTTATGTCAAGTCAAATACTTTTCCGTGTTATGTTGAGAATATGATGTATGTGAAATTTATACGAACTTCCGCGAAACTATTGGAACAAATAGGTTGGGATGTCTTTTTAAATATATGTATTTGATTTTAATTTCAAGTGGAAATTCATGGGAATTCAGCAATTCAGTGTCTTCAACTGAATGTTGCTTCACCAGCTGACAATGTTACCTGATATTTTCGAAATTTTTCGAACAAGAAAATTTATTCGTGGTTGCAACGTTGGGCAGTATGAAAACTGACGGACTTCAATTGGTTAGGAAAAGATAGGAATGGGTGTGACAGGAGTACATATTTTTTCTTGTAGATTGTTGTAACGAAGGATGAGCCAAGTAAAGAAGATACAGTTTCGAGGACGCACAAGAGAACATAAAATTTTATTACGGGAAAAAAGGCTAAGCAAATTAACATTGACTTACATTAACTTACAAATCAACGCTCTTAAATAATGAATTCTATGGTATTTGGTAGGATATTGTTACAAATAGGGGTTTCCTCATAGCTTTACTAGAGGTGCTTTCTAGAGAGCTAGAAATTAGGTGAGCAAATATGCAAAGCCGGGGCAACTAGAAGGATAATGCGAATATTGTGCATACAAGCAAATACCATTTCCGTTATCAAAATCGAGCCCAAGAAGTACTTACAATTTCTTGCGAAACAGATTTGGTTGATTGTCCCTTTTGTCTCTTCATGATTCAGAATATTCATTGTAACAATCTGAGAATGGTTTATTTCAGATGCGACAGGGATGGCTAAACTATGCTTTATCTTCAAATGCTTTTTTTGCTAGTAAGTAAGAAAAGAGGTTTTGCCTCATCCTTCATTCGATAATTTTGACGTAAGTGCTCTTAAATTGAACAAAAGCTTGGGATATATTGCAAATATACATTGATTTGATATTCATATACATATATTATATATACATCGATTAAAAGCTTCTCTGCAAGAAATTACCCTTAAAAGGGTTTG
Source organism: Stratiomys singularior (assembly GCA_954870665.1). Taxonomy (NCBI): domain Eukaryota; kingdom Metazoa; phylum Arthropoda; class Insecta; order Diptera; family Stratiomyidae; genus Stratiomys; species Stratiomys singularior. The sequence continues at coordinate 23,765,861 of OX940880.1, forward strand.
CTTTGAGAAAAGAGGCAACGGAACTGCGATACACAACTGCTTGCAACATTAATTTTCAATTTAAATATCGTCTTACGTTCATATCTCACAATACATGCACGAACAAAATAACCTCGAACATGCTTTAATGCAAGAGTTAATTAAATATTCCTTGTGGTACTGGCAGGCATTTGCTTTATGTTCATTAACGCTCCTTCATTTTACCTTTGGTATGCACTGCAGGAGATAAAATTGTAAAGTTTAGAAGTACATCAAGAATAAGTTGATACCTAGTCGTGAAGTATACACTGGCGCGATAAAAAGGAGTTGCAACGGTAACTTCGTATATGATTTCATATTAGTGTGTTAAGGATATTACATAATGACAATCGATTTTCAAAAGCATTAATTATTTATGCTTATTTTGTTCAAATTATTCGAACCCAATTTTAACCTTTAGTCAAGTTTTGATATTAATCCAGAAGGATCTTGTCTACAGGGTTTGATTCCTTTTCAAATTGTTGCATATGAAGAACTCATTCTTTTCTTCTGGCTATCAATAAAATAGGGTCAGGATGTCAACCAGATGGAACAAAAATCAGACTATCGTACTGCTATGTCAAATAATAAACTCTTCGACTATAACAAACCATTATGTGCTTGGTGCGATGACAATTCGTATCTAATTTAAAGATTCGCGTTTGATTCAATGAAAATGTTCAATGCAATTTACCTCTCTGTGTGATTGAATGAGAAACAAACATTTAATTGTTCTCTAAAGTACATCAAAGTCAAACTCATCAAGCATAGCAACATGTATAGCCGCATACAAAACATTCCTTGTTTTAAACAACATTCTTCCCACGGTATTTATTCCTCATTACTCCTTTCTCAGTAGCTTTTGCTAATTTACCGACAAATCCCCCTTTTACAACAACATTGTGCAATGGAGACACTCATGCTTGCCTGCGAATTCCCATAAAACGTATTGCCATCGATATGCCTTACGTAACAGGGATATAGTGTTGTTTCCATTGAATACCGTGTAAGGCTTAACTAATTCCTACTAATCGATAGTTCTCGATTAGCATAAAAGAATTTGTGGTGTTTCCCAACCATTAAGCATTAGCATATCCTCCGATCAGTCAACGATAAATAATGCGAATTCGAACATGACAGCATAAAAACGAAACCTAACAAATATATTTTCAAATACCTCGCAGCTAAGTTACCTGTGCCTGTACTTAAATGTAAAGGTATTAAAGGATTAAACAGTATTTTGGTAAAGTACTTACTCATGAGCTCAAGTACTAAAAAATATGCATTTTCATTTCCAGGTACTCCATTGGCTTCCTTTTGCATACTTTTAAAAGACAAAAGACAGAAGATAGCGCATACAATTTTGATATTTTTGATGCTTCTGGTTGATAGGACTCAGGATCGCAATAATGACAAAAGAATTTATTCAAGGAATCATTAAGACTTATTTTTTAAATACATTACGTTACACTAATAGTGTTTCAGTGTGCCTGCTTGGTCAAGACTAGTTACGCCTAAAGTGTAGGAAATGGGCAGGATAATGCTTCCTAACTTTCCACTAAAAATCCACTTATTGAAAAATACTATCTACTACAAGGTAATGGTAATAGTTCCGATGATATATTTCCATATATTTCGAGGAGGGGGAGGAGTGATGGTGATTGGGAACCTGGGTTCGGGGCTCCAGTGGCACAGCAATGTAGTTGGCTAACTAAAAATCAACCCTGTCGCAACTGCCACAGCTATCCTGAAGCTGCTGTCACATTGCTTCGAAATATATCTTTTTAATTGAGAGTGATCCATCTTTCAGCAGAGACGGTTAAAGAAAAGGAGTTATCGAGGGAGTGATCTTTCATGCTCTTGCATCAACAAGTGATCGCAAATGTCCTTTTATTGAAGATCCGAGCGTTCTACGATATACGGTTCTATTTATCCTCGGATCTTAACATCTTTTCTATCATCTACATCTTGTCACATTTGGAAAAGATTTAGCAGTCATTATTAATTGCATCCTGCCACCATAGCTTGGCTTTCTCAATCAACTTAATGCAGTCTGCGGTTGGACCACGACTCCAGATTACTGATTATGCGTTTAGTCCTTATGCTACGCTCTCTGTTTACCACGATTCCTGCCACATCATAAAAGTCCTTTTTTTCGTCTCTCGTGAAGCAGGCTTATTTCTTCTCTCTATCTACATGGGCCGTTCCTCCATCATTATTTTTGAAGGATTGGTATCATTTGTACTGAAACCAGGCTCAGAAACTGTGGGGTATATATATACCTTCTGCAATTGTGTCGGACGCTTGAGGTACAATCTTCCGTTCGGCACACCAACTACACTGCACTTATCAGAAAACGTCGTCAATGTTAACGACAGACCACAGATGGCCAAGCTGAGATCATGGTCACCTCTAAGGCAAAGAAAGAGAATGCAAATGCCGATTTACATTTTTATTGGATTTTTACGCAAAACTTTAAGAAAGGTATTCTTATTTTGCGTGAGAATGAGAGGAAATTTACCAATCCATATAAAATTCTAATTGTTTTGGTCTCATGCCAATTCAATTGATAGTTTGTACCTGATTTGAGTTAAACGCATGCCCAAAAGTGAGTCAGATATTAAATGCCTCTAAATTGTTGGCATAGCCGGATTATGGCAATTTATGGTCCGGATGTGAAGGTTATTTACGCCCTGAGTGTTAGACACCCAGTGAGAACCGAACAACCGACTAAACACCTTTTCTGTCTCACCGAGTACCTAGCCTGGAACTGTTTGTCATGTTACTTCGGACAAAGTCTCATTAATCATCGCCTAGCGGCGTCTTCTCGTTAATGAAAATCCCGCCTTCAGCACGAATGGATGGAAATGAAGAGGATTGCCGTCAGAGAGATTCCCTTTCCTCTCACCTTGCATTCTCCTGCTCCGCCAAGCAGTCCATAATGATCTTCTTCATAAGAAGAACCGTCCGTACGTTATGCGATACGCAGTTCTCATTGTCTTTTGACTTCATCACCTTCCCCGTTACGATTTCTGGAGAGAGCGTGCCTTTTACTTCGAGAGATGCGAACAGAGTCTTGTCCATCTTCCACATGCAAAGAACGTTTGGTTGGCATCATCTGTCATCTCCGGGCAGAACAAGCAAGCTGGGGATGGTAACTTTTCCATCTTTTACAGGTAAAACTGAAAATATCCCACTGGGTTGTTGCTTCAGATAATAATCAGTCTTACCATGCATTCTGCTGAACCACGGCCCCAATTAACTCATGAATGTTGCGCCATTGTCATTGCTGCTACAAAGCAACGGTCCTTCATCTTTCCTCTTGGCTGACGTAAGTATGCTCGCTTTCGTTCTTCCGAAAGTAGCATAACAGGGACCACCGTTGAGATAACCAGCACCACCGGTACAGAGACAGTGTGGTATGAAGCTGCAATCCGCAGAGCTCCTCGCCTCTGTACCTATGCGAGCCGCCTTCGGTACGACTCATTGCTAACGTACTTACCCCAGACTTCGGAGCCGTACCAGAGCACTGACTCCATTGCACTCATAAGCAGCCGTCTCTTACTCGAGATTGGTTCCCCCGTATTGGCCATAAGGCGACTGAGAGCTGACAATCCTGCAGCAGCTTTATTTGCGGACGCTCGAACTCGCTCGAAGAAGCGCATCTTCGAGTCAATCATCAAGCTAAGGTATTTTATTGATACCTTTGACTCGATGATTGTTGCCCCGACCCAGTTGGGAGTAACACGAGAGATTCGCTTCTTAGTCAATATGAAAACCTCGGTCTTCTCAAGTGCTAGACTAATCCCACGGCCTGTCATCCACTCACTCACACGAGGCATTACCGCACCCAGTTATAATTGCGTCTGTTTGACAGTAAGTCCAGAAACTAGTGCTGCTACGTCATCTGCGTAGCCAATCAAGCATGACTTCTGCGGTAACTGCATCCTCAGACGATCGTCGTACGAGACATTTCATGAGTCCTTAGCATGAATGGAGCCACACTTGTAAGTGTGCCACTGGAAAGTTGGAAAGTTTGAAAAGAATAAATTGGAATTAATACGTCCAGTATTTATGCAAGAAAAGGCTCACTGCCACACGCCGGAAACCAATATCGTATCGTACCTATCCGAAAGTGCTAACACTTCAAAACGACTGATTTCAACTGATTTTTCTTCGATAAATTGGTATTTGTAGGGAACGCTACTTGAAGCACACATGAAGGACCGAAGAGAAATTCATTAATATTCTCTTGAATATATTCTTGAATAGTCTCTTGCTTCACACATGTAATTGCATCGAGAAAATTTTAGAATTTACCAAAAAACCAACAACTTACCCTTGAACAACCATCACAATCGCTCTACTTACCAACGTTGTTTTATTTTTACGCTCTCCATCCTTCATTATTTTTGATACCACTCGAGAGTCTTAATACTTTCTAGGCTACGCCGTATTTCTACTAAAACAGAGCGCTAACACTCTCAGAAGGCACCTTGAAGAAAGAGATGGAACAACCGACGGTTGGTTGCGTTACGATTTGACACAAGCATTTTGAGAATGCTATTCTTCTAAAGTATTGAGACTAAAATGGTAAAACATTTACTAATACAAATAAAATTCTGCTAGTTTCGGTTAAATCCAGATTATTCGTAGCTGCTTTGTCCCATAATAACATAGGAAAAGAGTTTGAACAGGTTCGCGGGATACCTTGTCCAACCTTAGCCCTGTCGAAAGTTTGTACTCCAGATTAAAGGAAATTTCTGAAGGTACCTGTTGCTATGAATCGTCAGTAGTTACTTGAATGGACATAGACGGGATCGTGGTAATATTGACAATATCACTAACATTGGCAAGATTTTCTCAATATAAAGGATAATTGAATGCCATGAAAAGACGGAACTGCGCCAGAAGTACTAAAATAGCGTAATGTTAAGCTTAACATGGAGTTCAACTGAAAAAATCCAAGTAGTTTTAGAAATTTTGAGAATAGTTGCATCCTTATTGGAATGTCATCCATGTGCGCTGCTACTTAAATTATAACTTCCTAATTCGAACATTCATAGCTTACCATATTGTTTGCCCGACATTTTCCCAGTTGAATTCCGATAAAATCTGACAATTTTCCTTCTTCTTCGAGTGTTAAGGATATAAAATTCAATACAATACAAGGAAAGTATTGACGAGGGAGCAATATTTCTTCATTGATGCCTTTGTTTTGTATATCTGTGTATACATGTTCTCCAATTTGTCCCTAATATTCCTGGGTTCATGGACTTGGTCCATGTATCTGCTTGAATCTACAGCTATCGATGGATGTTGCCGAAGAATATCTGCAAATACCAAGAACGACATTCTAAAGATTAATGGCTTCTGGGACCCATTGTAATTGACCATCGATTTTCCGTTTATTGTTGTTCTTGACCAAAATGTCACTTAGGACATCAGAATACGAAATGTGGCAAGAAAGAATAATTGTTGTCAATTTTTTTCGGATACGTTAGTTAAATTGTGACTAATGGGACGTTAATTTTGGAAGGTGTCACGCTAAATTTAAACTCATTTATGTATTGACTTTTGGCCGGAAAAGCAAAGAAGAGCAGAATATCAATTACCCGGGAGAATTAATTATTATTTTACATTAGATGAAGTTGATTTCCACTTCATAGTCGGACGCACAAGGATAATGGTTTGTGAAAATGGCGCTATTTAGATCAATGGAAAAGCGAAAGAAAACTTTCAGATGAACACCAAGCGTGAATTCCAAAACAAACAAATACAATTCAGAGCAACTTTTTACGTACGCTAATATTATGTACTCGCGTTTATGCATATATCCCACGGCGAAACGCGAGTACCTCAGTTAGAAAACGTAACGAATGTCTCAGCCAATCTTCAAATTCAATTTGGCACCAATCCATTAGCAATGTGTTCTGCATTTAACCCCACGTGGAGATGTATCGCAAGGCATATAGGGAAACTTCAAGGCAACTTCATCTTCGCAAACACCATTTCCATCTTATCTTGTTGTCGAGTTAGTATCGCTGCGGAAAACATACTTACCCGTCTTTCATTCTTTTGTCAGGTGAAAGGTTATTGTTACTTTCCAATGCTGGAAGACTGCTGTGGTATATGTCCCATTTTTCAGAAGAGCAGCGCTGAAACGAGGTGAAAAGCAAAGACAATAGGAAAGTTTGAAAATAAATATTTAATAGAATCCAAGCGGAGGCATCAATGGCATTTCAGGGGAATATGTAAATTATACAATGCATCATTGATTATAAATTAATTTGCTGTATATTTTGCAGCAAATTTGAGCGCCGGTTGATGATGCGCAAAAATTGATGATGGAAGCAGGACAACTCAGTTTAGTGGTTTTCCCATTCAATTTTACCATGAAAAAATGCTGGGAAACAATTATTTGATTAGCCTCGAAAATATTAGAAAACAACAAACCGTTTCCCACGCTATCAGTCTGGCCAATCCTAGGTCTAGAAACAGCAGACTAAGCAGGGACAATGCAAACTTTTCGTCTTCCTCCCTGCTGAAACAACGAACCCAATCACTAGATTTTCCGCACATAAGAAGCCTTCGATATATTCCCTGTATATTTACATTTTTTTCTCAACTTTGCTAACAGCAACTCGGTATCATTCCATTGATAAATATGTTTGGTTGATGCTGTGAACCATTCCCGTCTGCTTGCTATGGTATTTCAATTGATATTCACTCTTGAAGATCGTCCTACTCTAATCTTGTTTCTGCTGCATTCGTCTTGATAGTGTAACCTCCAATTATTTCTTATCGATATCGGAAGATCCACAGGGATTTCTTCTTGGTCCCCTTCTTTTCCTTCTGTTTATTAATAAACTTTCTTCTGTGATATACTCTCTTTGTCTTTATATGCAAATAACTTTAAAGTCCTTTTGAAAACGAATGGTCTCAAGCTAACCAGCGTCTTGACGGAGGCTTAAGTTCCCTCGGCAATTAGTGTTAATCTCATCTCCTTAGACTATTGCTGAAAATTATAAATTTACGTTTACTATCTTCTTGTTTTTATACTATACAACATGTGGCACCGATCCCTCCTGTAATCCATTCTTTCCAAAATCCTGGAGTAACATTCGACCCTAAATTGAAACTCAATGCTCATGTCCTTTGCGGCGTATTTAGTTTCAGTGTTTATACTCACGTCCGTGAATAAATTCAATAAAATATATTTAGCAGTCAGATTACTCATGTGTCTGGTTTGGCTAATTCAGGAGTACTGGTCTGTACTTTGGTCTCTTCGATATTCATAAGTTTAGTCTTCCTTGGAATGTGTTCAACGAACATTCACACATTCCTTATTTCTTGATCTTTAAGTTGAAGTTTAACCTGTTCCGGAAGTTTAACGTTACTCTCCTCGCCTCACCATTATTTAGTTTTACGTTTCCTATCGCAATATTTTGAGTTGACCGTAAACATTCCTGCTTAACACTTGACGGGAAGTCAGACTCGCAGACGGGTTCAATGTCACGCGAGCTGACACTCACTGGCTTTTGTCTCATCAGACATGCCGAGACACACTTTTTTCTTTAGCTCCGAGTAGGATGATTTCTGATACTTGAATATTTTTTTATTGAAAATTTATATCTGATATTTGAATGGCGATTTCTTTTTGCGTTTTGTCGTGTCAGTCTCCTTTTGTTTTTGAGTGTACGATTCAATGCTCTATAAAATGTTATTTGAAAACCGTTTCGTTGCCTCCTGTCTCGTTCTCTCTCGTCTCGTTCTTTTCTATATACCGTCCCTACCCGTCTCGTTCTACCAACCATACATAGTTCAAGGTAAGAAATCGCTAAAAACCAGTTTTTCAGCTGTGAATTATTATAAACTCAGTCACAGTTAAGAGTTTGCTAGGACATTTTGTATGGTAGATTTTGAGTTTTTCTATAGAATTTCACTACTTGGAACATTTTCAAGTGCATTTATACAGAAATTTTGATAAAAATATGGTTTTGTAAACATTCTGAGAATTTTTTTTATTCCTAAAACACCGCGAGGAAAACAGGCGAGTGGCGTTGAAAAACAACGAATTATTGACTTGAAGAACATTGGAAAAGCTCAAATATAAATCACGAGTGAAATTAAATAGTCGGAGAGTTTGACATACTGATGTCATGACCCAGATGAGAAAGGAATGCAAAATCATCACAAGATAATCCTTTGGATCACATAGATCTTTTATAGTTCAGAGAGTGTTCGAAAAAAGTTCAGAGAGAGAAAAAACTTTCAGAAGTGCAAAAGTTAGTGCTCGTGATTACCAGGTTTTACTAATGAAACATCTCTTGTGGCACTTACAAAACATTATCTTTCAGCAGAATAATGCACCCACCCATACTGCGACCTCTTCGAAAAAGAGGTTTTAGGATTTGAAAATCGAATTGCTTGCATGACCAGCATTAAATCCCGACCTTTACCCTGTAGAAAATTTTTGAGGAATTTCAGTGCAAGAAGTCTACGCCCAGGGAAATGTTGCAGAGCTGAAACAAAGGATAATTGTAGCGTGGAATGAAATGGCGGACGGTGTATTAAATAGTCTTATAAATAAAAAATATGTTTAACGCTTTATTCAGAACATGATGGACAAGTGATCTGGACTAGGACTTGATTATGTGAACTTTAAAAATAGCTCTTCTAACCCATCCTTTTTAGTCCTCTCATGTAATGCTGATAACTTCTTCGGAACCAAAATTTAAGAGGATGAAATGAGAGCTCTTCGTGCCAGACAACAGAATCAAAATAACCATCCCAAAGACCGGATGTTAGGTGATGTGATAAACAATTATCCGCGTGAAAATGAATGCTGGAAACCAATTTTTCCGTTCGATACAATTGGATCAACAAAAATTAAAATGGCAAATTCTCTTGTCTATCACAATTTAACGAGTTTTTCCGATGATTTTCGAAATTGAGACAACAAAAGGTCAAAAAATTGGGCATCATACTGACGGAGTTGAAGGCAATATTTTTCGCCATAATACCTGCGATATATTTGTCATAATATTGGCAATATTTTGAGTCTTGAAAGTTGCTGCGCACGGAAAATTGGTGAAGAAACGAGGCTTATAAAAAAAAAGTTGCGTTGTACGCGAAACAGTAAAAGGAGATAGATACAATATAATGTAAGAAAGATTTCGGCCGGAAATTCGACCGAAAACAATCGCCAATCATTAGACTCCATTAGACAATCACTTTATAATTTTTCAGGCCGACCGAAATTCCTTTAATATACCATCGAAAATCAGGAATGATCTGTTGATAGCCGAGAAGAAAAAGTACCAACTAATTTGCCAAGAAAAAGGGTCATGAGCGCTTGTTTTCGTACCTTTTGTTCTGCACCTAAGCCTGGTTTTCACCTGAGTCAAGTAGCAAAGTTCACGGTAGATAAAACAGGATGTGACATGGTCTCAGGTGATGTAGAAGAAACTGCTTTTCTGAGATGAACCGACTTTCTGCTCTGAGTCAGTGATGGGACGAATTCCGGAGCGACTACGGACCGGGAAAGTCTAATCAAAACTGGTAAGAGTAATTTTATGGCAATGTTTCTACCTAAACTTCAATTTATATCATTACTGCTTGCATGCCCAACTATCAATTTTGAACGTCAATAGTTTTAGGATAGGTTTAAAGGTTTACAGGATCAATGCGTATTGATGCTTTGATTCTTTCTTTCAAAAAGAACTCTTAATAGTTTTCAAAGTGATACCCTTAGGCTTAGGTGCTGTTTTCCAAAAAGTCTTTAGCTTTGGGGACATTTTTATGGCTTGAATCTACACAAGACGCTTTCCTTGGACTGATATGCATGAAATGCAGGGTAAATAACTGAAGCGCTATTCTTGGTTAGCTAGAGGGTTCACAGCAGTTTTATGACAAAAGGTCTACCTCCCCCCAAGTGTATAAGCAAGAAACTCGTTCCAGAAGCTTTTTCAGCACATCTCTGTGAAAAAGGGCAGTAGCTTCAGGTAATTCAAATATTTTGTGGACGATACTTCTTGATTCAAAAAACAAATTGAGGATTGCTTTGAACACACAGGCTGGGAGGAAGTACCGTGTTCCTATCCCACTCCACACTCATAAATTCAGTTTCCACTCTATTACGTTTTGAATTTGGGTTTGAACTTATGGCAACACGTTACTAAAAATAACAATGCCAATAAAATCTTCGCTCGTCGTCAAAGTCTTCGTCTTCCAGGACTTCACAATGCAAACCCAAACGTGTTTCTGTTTGGGAATAGCTTCGCGCATAGTTTTCGCATTCGAATCAAGGCTCAAAACACACTCTACCAAACTTTTCAACTTTTCGCTCTTATGCACTCAACACGACTTAATCGATAAGCTTATTCAGGATTGAAATATCAGTTAATTGGAAAAATTTCCTGCGATGTTGCAATGGATCATGCCATAAAATGCTGAGAAAATTTACCCTTAATAGCGGTCTGTTTGTATTAGGCCGGAAACATACCAATCAACCCTCGTATTGACTCGAAACAAAATGTTTACATCTGTATTCTCTGAGAACTCTTAAAGAAAAGTCAGCTTACTTCCCGGAACTGACCATTTCCTAGGATTTTATTTGTACTAGAGTGGGGTTTTTCTTTTTGTTTACTCCCATGCCTGAAGGAGACGATGTCGTTTGAACTACTTCTTGGTATCATAGTGATGTCAACGGTCAGATAATATTAGAAGTTCTTTTGACGTTAACGTCATTATGACTTCAAGAACTAGTTCAAACGGCGCCATCTGTCCGAGGCGTAATTGTGGCTTACTAAAATTTTTCCTGCGATAGTAAATCAGTTTTTTTTTCTATCGTATAATTTTGACTAATTGAGGCTGTGCATCGTTAGCTACAGAAAGGAAGAACGCGGACTTACCCGTGATATAGCGACGGATTTCAATTGTGATTTAGTGTAACGGTTGCTGTCGTCTCTTATTATGTATTTGTAGCTTAAGGTTCTGCATTTTTGATTGACATCTCTTCTGTCAGATGCAGACAAGATAGACAGGTAGATTTGTCAGGTGCGGACATGATAGATAGATTGACAGTGTTGCAGCACCTGGTTTTCATTATCTGATATGATTGTGTCTAATGCTTGACAGCGAGAGATTGTCAAACAATTATTTTATGGATATTGAACCTTCAGTTGACTTAAAATTAGATTGCATGTTTTTTTATAAATTTAACCTAAACCTTAAACCTTAATACTGACTAGTTCTAACTTAATTTTACGTACATTACTTACAATCTAAAAGCGATCGCTATGGAGGTGGTAACCGGATAGAAACGGGAAGTCAGAGTCCTGGCTGATGTGAGACATGAGAAGTCTGTGTACGCTCTGTATCGTTTCGCCCATGACACGATTGATCTTGTTAGAAAGTAAGCAAGTGAGAGCAGGTGACCTGTTTTATTGCTCTGCGATGTAGAAATACAATTAAAGGTGGTGGTAGAAAAGCATGCCAAAGTATTTTATTGAGTTCTTTGGGGGCTAAAGAGAATCATCGATGTGTAGTAAGAGTTGGTTTGTAGTTTTTTTTTATGTAAGAGTTCTTTGCTTTCAGCTAGCGCGGATTGCTGGTGATATTATGAGAGGTGACATTTTCTCATAATACTTTAATAGGAGGGTCCTATTGCTTGAAAAGTTTGCTTAAATACAAATAATTTAACATACATGGAGACAGACGCTTTGTTGAACTCAATTATGTAAGCCATAGTTGTTTGTTTCTTCCTCAGACCAGATGATATATAGAAGAAGGACCGCTTGTTCGGTTGACATCTTTTGTTCAAAACCAAATTTTTTTGCTGGTACTAGGAGCTTAGTGAAAGATTTGAAGGAGATTAAGATGATTTTCTCCAGAACTTTACCCAGGTCTATGAGCAATGGTATCTCTCTGAACTTTTTCAAGTCATCGGTGACCTCTTCTTTCAGTATGGGGAGTAACAATGCTTCTTCCAGGCAAACAGGAAGTACCCATTGTATCCATCTTTTGTGACTGTAATTTGGGATACCATAGGGAGAATATGTGAAGGATGATTAGCACCAGATCGGAACTCACAAACAAGCATTTGAACAGCTTGCTTGACGGGCTGGAAGCTCCATTGGATGGCAAGAAGATAGTTAGATAGGCACCTTGATATCCTTAGAAAACCATTTAGTTGACAGTTTACCCAACAATTATTCTTGTACCTTGCTCTGAAGATGGCCTCTTTCTGTACAGGCGGGCCTAGTGTGGTAAGTACTTGTCCTTTTATTTTGAAGGGAGCTTTGCCTATTGAAAACTTGTCAGATTGACGGCCTGTTAGAGCATTTATTTCCTTGAATATGCTGGTGAAAAGGATTAATTGTAAAGGTCTTTGAATGGTTTTAAGTACGTTTATTCAAGTGCTTTCGTTATGTGCCTCCCAAATGCGGTTGATTTTGGAGTTTAGTGTGATGCGTTCTCAGCTAATTTGGCTTAGGTTTCTAAAGAAGATGTTTTTTGAACGTTCCTGCCATCTGACCCTAGATTGATCGAAGCTCTTGAATTAAGGGATAAGTTAACATATTCAGAATACAGAGGAGGGGGGATTAGCTGGTGCGTGGGTATTCATCTGGTCTAGAATGCAGCCGAGAAGCGTTTGAATTAAATTGTCTATTTCCTTTTTCTTGAATACTCTTTGATCAGGGAATTTTCTTTTCAGGTCGTTGGGACGCCGATGGAAAAAGTTTGGCTAATCTGCGCCCCGATATGAGTGTGTGTGCTCTTGCCTTGGTGAGACCACTATCCCAGAAAGAGCAACATCAAGAAGTAAGGTATGATGGTCAGATAGTGCCGGGATGTCAGTTAAATTTAGGGATCAGCTTATCAGACTTAAGGGCGCAGCAGATAATATGAAATTGTCATGGAATGGAAGACATCGTGGGAATACAGGCATATCCACATTGATTACGCTAAAAGATGTTTGGTGCGCTAAAAGAGGTTTGAAACCATATCGGTTTGTCATGTGGTCGCCCCCTGATGGACACCTTCCTTTCAGCTTCTTTCACACCTTATTCCGAAATTTCGTCATATCCCTGCCCTGTATTAGTTACTTGATCTAGCTTAACTACTAGCAGTTACCTGGAATTTTACTGCCTTTTAATTTTGAAACAAAATTTTTTCCATGTACTAACTCAATCATTTTTGACTTTTGGGTTTATTTAGTGTTTCATAATTTAATTTAAATACGAGAAATTGCATCTTCTCGATGAAATTATTCAGAACCAACGATTTTATTTCAGTGAAAATTTCGAAAATGCTTTGTTATCATTGTCCGCAAGTGAGTTAATAAGTAACTACTATTTGCTGAAATATTCGTATTATTCACGGCTGACCTAGCTTTTAGTCAGACCTACACCCAACAAAAGGATCCATATAAATATATTATAGTGCAGATACTTTACGCCATAGATTAAAATTCACATTTTTCCACCGAGCAGCCATTTTTCTTACAATCAATGTTACTTTCATTACAATTTTCATCTTCTCCGCCCGTTTTCTCCGGGGGCATAATTTTACTCTTTTGGCGGAGCGCTAGTACTATTGTTGGCGTGATAGTTTGCATGCAAGAAAAATGATTTCCTTTTGTAAAAAATACATTATCCCAGAAATTTTAATAAAGTTTCTGGTATGGTTATTTCACAAAGCGAGTAAACATTCGAGCGCATTATGAAGAAATTTAACAAAAAGCACTTCGCTCCAGGATATTTTTGCCAACCGTGAGTCAGATAGGACTTTTGATTACAGGCGGAATATTACTCAAAGTGAGATTAGAAACAGGTTATGAAACACGCTTTTCACTCGTTCGTTGCATAGTTCGAGATAAATAAGTGAAGTCGGAAAATGAGCGTAAATCTCTCTGGGAATGTTTTACCCTGGACATCAATGATGATTTCTGCGTAGTAAAAAATGTCTTGGATTCTGTATTAGTTAAAAATGTATGCTCGAAAATGAATAAATCCAATCTTTTTTATTATTAAACATCCTGAAGCGGTTAAGGACTATCCATTATATGAGCACTACATTGTCTAGGCTTGCATCTCTGTAATTTTTCAAATTAAGCGAAAATCTCCCCTGATTGTAGTTAATGATCCGGTCATCGTAATTTCTCCTTATTAACTAGACAGCCTTAAGTTTGTAATTAAACCGAATTGCAACATTCCATCTTCCCTTTGCAAAGTCCATATTGCGTACGTATGCGTATTTATTTCGCAGCACTCGTTTCTGTTAGAAAATGTCCCTCAATTTATCTTGGCTACGGCAAATAGTGTTCCTTACACCGTTCTGTAAGTGCTACAACACGTTTCCGGCAATATACCAATAAATCTAGAAAAGCGAAACCAGTCAACCAAACCGTGGTAGGATAAATCGTTTCTAGGATGGCTTAATGTCAAGCACGCTTGACCTGTGCTCTCTTCTGCTCCCCTGACGTTTTCTACCCTCAGATCCTGTAGGTAGCGGACAGAGATTTAGTAGAGTTATTCGCCTTTTGATGTAGGAGTAAGTAGATGACAGTCAGCATGTACGAGTGAGGCGTGTTTTATAGTGGGAACTGAATGAATCTAACAGACTGATAAATCACTCGCACAAAAGGACCAACACTTTTGCTCTATGTGCTTGGATTTCTTTGAAATTTTGTAACTATTTGCGACATATGGAGATTCTTGGGCTTATGTGATACTCAATACGGTACGCTATCTTAGAGTTGTTTTCGTGTATTTGAGCTCCTTGGAACATATCCCTTTACTATTTGCATTAAACAATACCTGGAAATGCCATTCCTGCACTGGAAAATCAAACTTTGCCGAAGGGAAAGTGCATAAGCAAAGCAGATGCAGAAGCATATAAATAGGACAAACATACCTAACCAAAACAAGCGATGACCACTCCGAATGCATTTATTAAATATCAAAACTCAAATTAGATTGAATTTGAAATTAATATTGTATGGAAATAATTATCGGATTCGGATCAATTTCCACATTGTAATATAAGACTGTGGTGCACCAGAGGAGGGGTTGGGCCCATCTGGGAGCAAAGTAATCAAAAACACTTTCTCTGCAGGAAACATTCTTGTAATGTTGATATTATGGAAATTTGCATATCTTCCTGCCTCATTGATCTCGTATGTGTTTTGGTCCATTGATTATGGGAATATCTCGAAAATTTCATTCATCAATCGGAAATTTCCAGTTGATTAACCAAATGCTCAAAGCATATTTAGCATAAAGAGTAGATAATACCATAATCCTTATCAAATTATCCCCATCTTTTCGTTGTTTCTTATTTTGAGAATCATTTAGTAAAGTAGATAATTTTTCAATGAGGTGAAACCCAAAGATAAAGGATTCACTATGTCTTCATCGGAAACAAATCAGCTTTTGCGTGAAAACCTGAAGCTTTATAAATGGCTATAGGTTTCCACAACCTGACCCTGCAACATATATTAGTTTAATTTTAACGAGAACAAACGGTGGATTTTTGGAAAGCAAAGGAAACGTGAAACGTAACGAAAGATGTAATAATATTATTATGAATAATAATAATCATGTTTCAACCCTCAAGACTCTAAATGTCGGACTCATGATGACACACATAAAAAAGGACATCTTTATCGATAAGCAAGAACAAGTAAAGAAAGAAACAAATTCTCAAGGTTTTGACGAACAAAAGTTTATACCCAATTAAATACAGCCAGAGAGTGACAAACGATTAAATTTATAACGAGGACGATCTGGTTGTGGTTAAAAGTAGTGTCCTCAGCTCAAACGCAGCGTTGTTTGCCGGACTTATTTTTCGATAAATGTTGAAATACAATGCCATTATTCGAAGGGTGCTTAGCATGGCGTAGGCGTGGACACAACTAGCTCAGAAAATAGGTTCTACCGTCAAGGTGATTTCTATTCTCCTTAACTCTAGCATGCATTTATAATCAGTCATCTGGTTGGCATGCACCGAAAGAATACTCTTTTTACAATAACTGAATGCCTGTAACTAGTTTTTTGAATGCCTGTAATCAGCACCTGACCATCCCTCCTAGAGCTTATTGTTACAACACTTTTAACTGATCCACCTTTAGATTTTTTGTTTCTAACTACCAAAATTTGGTTCGAAGCTGACGTTTGGAATGTAAATACGAATGACATGTGTTGACCTTGAAACTGAGGAAACGCTGGTCTGACTCTTTTGACGAAGATAGTTGATCGTTGCTCGTTTTTCGAAATTGGAGGATGCGGTCAATGGACCGAGACATTTGAGGGCGCATATTGCTAGAATCAAACGTCCGAGAGGGGCTGTACTCCTAAAAGAATGCTTTTGCCCCAACTACTACCACGTCGAAAAGAACAGTGTTTCTTTCATTACCACTCGTTCTCCGTTATCAACGAAACCGTTAGCATCCTAAACCAGCCAAATCAGAGAGCACTTGCCTTAACGTAGATAAATTTTAAATTTCCTTTGCTTGTAAAAATGGTCAAAATCTTTTAGGCCAATGCCCTAGTTTGGTTGCAATACCTTCTAATTAACATCTCGATAGCCACTGTAGGGACATAGCATAAGCATATACAGCGATAACACTCTCGGGCGGCTTCTCTTAGACAGAGATAGAAAGAACGTAGCTAAATTCATAAGTAAATTCGTATTTATATTTTTCATTACGCGGAACCTTTGAGGGTGGTGAATACAGAGAATACAGGGACTAGGAGTGTGAAATTAAGAAAAACATTGCCAAATCAAATAAAATTATACTTATTTTGACACTTTGGGAGTCTCTTTCAAACGTGAGTGCTGATTAGTAGATAAGCTGCAGTTTGGAGTTTCTAGAATTCGGTGCATGCACTATCTGCTGGGTTACAACATGTCCAATGTCAGCTGATTGCCTTTTTTGAACTGACAGATGACAGTTCGCACATTGTATTTTAAATCAACGCAACAAACGGCTTTTGGTCTGTTCCCGATGTTACGTATTTAGACAATGCTTTGTAGCGAGACAAGTGTTTTCAGTGGAACATTCGTCTTTTATAATTTAACTTAGCAAAATGAAAGCATGCGCCACAGTTCGTCATAAGACATACCATAGTTTAAGTCTAGCAGTTGGAGAGTCATAAAATAGTCAAATCGTTCAGGTTAACAAGATGCTCAACTTATTTCTTTCAACTATCTATTTCAATTTACATTTTCCACTTTCCTAAGATCCACAATGAAACACAATTTCTTGTGTTTCTTGTGTCTAACATTGATGATAATAAATTCTGAGTGCAAGCAATGGGAAGCTTTGAAAACTGTTCAGCATCAGCAATATGTCAATCTATGATTAGAATGCAGCATATTCCTCTCATTCAATATCAAGATTACTTTCTTTGCTGTCCCGTAAGTTATAACTATTCTTATTATCTGGTAGGCGACTTATGTATCTCGACGTAATGCGACATATTCTTGACTTTTATGACTAGTAACGCCCCTTTTTTGGAAATCTTAAACAAACAAAATATCCCGACAGCTGACAAAACTGATCACTTTATAGCGAAGGTTTCTGTTATCCATTTTCGCTGTTTTGCATGATTCATCACCTTCCCAAGTGGTTTGTCTTAAAATGGCTACATCAAGCATCTTACTCGTATTTTCTTTTCCGAGACACTTTAGGATGAAATCGAAAGAAATAAATATACGAGTACTCCAGAAAAAAGACTTACGAACACCCTACATAGGGTATTCATAAAGTGAGCTTTTGAAGATAGAGAGCTTAAAAAGCAAACGACGAACGTAAGTGGAGAGGTCGTGATGCTTTCTTTCATATCTTAAACGTATATGAGAATAATTTTTTCGGGATAAAAGTCATTTGAGGTATTTTGTATGACGCAAGATTTTTTTACACCTGCCCAATGAAACACTGGATTTTTTAGTCCTTATCTCAGTTTCTAATCAGTTGCCATTTACTTGGAGTCGATGTGCCAGGACCTGAGGGTATTGTAACATACTCGCACCACTAATTAACTTAGTTGGGCCTTCTTTTCGCGTCCTTTCATCGCATGATCTTAAAATTATTTACACTGTTGGCAAATGCAATGCGTTACCAAGAGGTGAGAAGCCGAAAGTCTTGCGACTTCCTAGAAGTACCCTAGGAAGTTGAAGTAGTAAGGAAAAAGAGCTTTGCTTCAGCTTTGGCTTTTGAAGCTTCAGTTGATATTGAGGCATCTTACTTAATTCCGTTTCTTTTTTCAGATTAGCAGGACCTGTTAAGAGGATAAGAAAATTCAACTGAAATCTACAAGGAGGCTAAGACAAGAACCCCACCATCAATTACGTCGTGTTCATCAAAAGTTACATCATAAATCGCATATGGAACCAGCAGTAACAGCGATTGTAATAAAATGATTTGACAACTAATTTTTGATTTGATAGGAATTGTGAAAAGAGTTCCTGTAATTTCCGTACCTTTGAAACTATTCGTCTATGATTTCGCTTTCTTTTCGTCAGTTTTAACTGCTTTCGTCACGCGGGAAAAAAAGCAGAACCACATTTCTAAAATGCTATCCATCCAACATAAGGTTTTTTTAAAGATAAATAACAACTAAAATATGTTTAACATTTTCAAATATTTGGATAAGCAAAGCATGAAGGACTTTGCATTAAAATATTGACCTACCAGCCCAGAAATCTAATCGCCCAATGTCTGTAGGTCAGGCTTTCGGGGGTTTGAGATACGCAGCCATTTGTTCACAAAATTAAAAGGGAGAAATCGACTCAACTCCTTTTTTAATATTTGTTTATTGTTTCAGAAAGCGAATCCAGACTTTTCAGGTAGAGTTTCACTAGAAATTAACAAGAAATAGATGAAGACTGTTCCCATATTTGGTGGTTAGTCTGGATTCTCGCTATGAGTTCGTGTAAAGGCGTTCAATTCCATTTTTGAAATTTTTCAAAAAATTAGAATACTTGGATGATTTGGCTCCAAAGGAATTAAATTGATTTTTTATCATTGTTAATGAGTCAAATATATGCTCAAAATCACATATCAAAACATTTTAATCCAAGCAGTCCCAAAAGTTTTAACTTTTTACAGGTCCTGATCGTCCACATCCTATAAGCGATCTTGCTCCTGCTATTATCCTGCAGACTGACACTAGGAATATAACACTGAGACTAGGGAGTTTATACATTGTGCCATAATTTTTTCATTCTAATGCAGATCCTGATTTTATAACTCATATAACAGGTGGCCAAACTTACTGCTCTAACATAGATCAGTACCATTGAATTTTCAAAAGTCCTTTCAATAACTTATTACGAACGACTTTATCGGTTAATCGGCTGCATTCCCAACTTGTTTTCAAAGATGTCACTCCAGCGTCCACCAAACTGCTCTCGTTCTTATTATGAATTTCCTTCATTTACATTGTGTCCTGAAGAAAAGACTTCACTATATACTAGAGCACATTGTTACCTACAATCGCTACAGAGTATGAAAAACCCTTAAGGAACTCTCTCCTTTTGTTCTTCATTCTGTTTAAAGGAATAAAATCATCCGCATAAAAAACAGGATATGAAGTAGAAACGGCTACAGGCTGGTAACTGAGTGCTGTTGTTAGCACGAAAATTCAAAAAAAAGGAAAAGAAAAATCTACACCGCACTCATTTTTCCATTTTCATTGCAGGCTTTTTGTTGTGCTGTTTTCAAAAATAATAACGAGAAACGGAAAACGGTTTCATGAATGAAAGGAAAAATGCTTTTATTGAGTTTGTATGTATTTTTGTGGCTGAATGAACGATACAATAACGGGAGAGTGGCGGTTGAAAAAAGAGAAACGTTATCTCTTTTTTTTTTAAGAATAAGGGACTGAAAAACTATCACATCTGGCACCGTTGTTCGATATCTGCGATTACTGGCAAGGAGTCATCATCAAAATCTGCCTCCAGAAATAATGTATCTTTCCTTTGAAAGTGATTTCAAAAGTCCTTGATTTCACTCTGAAGCACAAGTTGCTAGTCATTGTGCGGCTGTGGTTGATAATTTCAACACGAGTAATCTGCTTTGTGTCTATGCGTTTCAATTGTTCATTGGTTGAAATTTTCAACGAGAAAATGATGGCGAATCCTTTTTAAATTGTATAATTGAGGAATTTTGCAAATTTATAGTTAAGTAAGTTAATTATAATTCGAATATTTTATTTTCTTAAAGAGCAATTTTATGGTTAGTTTTAAATATACTTTTCCGACTCCTGTTCAATTTAGTGTCTACGCTTACCTTCAATTATATGTCCTTTATTTTCAGCTTACCCTAGAGAGTATTTCAGGACCATTCTATACTATGCTTTCCGACTAGAGTTGTTTATTAGCATGATTATATTAAGTGTAAACAGCTGGGTTTCAGTTAGTCAATATACCCAGGAGAAATGATATTTGATGCTGGCATCTTCGCAGACGCTCCTTCGACAAGGAATTGAATTAAACTCTGACAATATTTGCACAATGATTTGCGATGAAAACTTTGACAACTTATGGTTTTATCCGATTTAATCAGTTGGGAACTGTTTTCTTTGAACTACTAAATGGATATTGCATGTCGGATTGATGATTAAGTTTTATGCTAATTTCGGTGTAGAGTCATGACTATATTTTGATTTCTAAATTATTTGCTCTGAAATTAATTTGAAATTCTTTGTGTGATGCTGAGGAATTCCTGATTTCATAGACAGGATATTTATGTTTGCTGGGTGGTTGATATGAATAAATAAAATTTCATTTGAATTTGTTTTCCGACACGAGTGCACGGAGCCATGGTATTAGAACTCGTTAATCAAGTTCATAGAATGGAATGAAACTCTGATTGAGAACAGAATCAACTAGATCTCTGGTTATCTCAACACTGAAGTTCAAGATAACATAAACTTACATGTAAAAAATACCTTACCGTAAGGTCACGAAGAAGAAGATCTATTCTAAACATGACCATCCCTATAAGTCTTCGTACAATAGATCTCCTTCACAAAGAAGCTTCAAGCTCCTGTATCAACGGTTTCAAACTTTCCAAAATGTCGCCAGCGTAGATACTTTGAGTTTTTTAGTGAAAGACCAATAGGACTGACTATGTAAGACTCTGACTAAGTAAGCTCGGCTGTAACCCATACTAATGACAGCCTGTAGACCATAAGCGTGGGATAACTCCCCAGCCATGATGTTTTACTTTTTGCCCGAAAGACGCTAGCAGCATTTTAAGAGACAATGGCTTCGTTAATCAAGCGTTATTAGATGTCTAATAATCAGAATTAATCACCTTGGATGATTTATTTCGATTATTAATATCCTGATTTCTCTTGGTCTAGTCTAAAATTTTTTATACTATTGGGTGTACAACTTTGCTTCCGCCGTTTTTTTTCGAAATTTGAGGCTTAATTTTAAAAAACTGGTTATACATTTATAATTCAAAGTATTTTCGATCGCTGGCCACTACTTTCTCCAAACTTTCGGGCAGTGTACGAATCCCGCGTTGAAAAAAATTTGTAGCGATCCAGGAATCGATCCAATTTTTTTTTCTTCATAAGACCGGAAGTGCTGGTTAGCCAGGCCGTGTGCCATTGATCGAAACAAGTCCGAGGGAACAAGGTCTGGAAAATACGGCGGGTGGAGTAGGACTTCCCATTTCAACGTTTCCAAGTATGCCTTGACCACTTTCGCAACATGGGGTCGAGCGCTGTCATGCTGTAAAATCACTTTATCATGTCTCTGGTTGTAATGTGGCCGTTTGTCTTTCAATGCTACGATAAAACGCATTAATTGCGTTCGATAACGATCGCCTGTGATTGTTTCACTCAGTTTTAACAACTCATACACTACGCCGAGCTAGTCCCACCAAATACTGAGCATGACCTTGGAATCGTGAATTTTCGGTTTGGCCGTCGACGTGGATGCAAGGCCGGGATACCCCTATGATTTTCTGCGCTTGGGATTATCGTAATGAACCCATTTTTCGTACACAGTCACAATGCGATGCAGAAATCCCTTTCGTCTTTGCCTTGCAAGCAGCTGTTCACAAGCAAACAAACGCCGTTCAACATCTCTCGGCTTCAACTCGTACGGCACCCAATTTCCTTGTTTCTGAATCATTCCAACGACTTTCAGGCGTTTTGAAATGACTTGTTGCGTCACTCTCAATGACCCTGCCAATTCTTGTGGCGTTTGACACGAGTCTTGATCAAGTAATGCCTCCAATTCTGTAACTTCGAAAACCTTCTCTCTTCCACCGCCATGCTGGTCTACGACATAAAAATCACCGTTATTGAAGCGTTGAAACCACTCTCGTGCCGAGAGAGCATTCGATGAGCCTCAGCCGCTGATTTCTTCATATTAAAGCAGAAAATTAAAGCTTCCGCAAAAGACGAGAATTTGGCTCGTAAGCTGACATGTTTAATCGAGAATAACTTTATGATGCAGACACAAATCGACTAATATTTCGATGGAGTTATGTTTACAACTACCTAAGCTTATTGCATGACATCTACGATCTATTTATTTCGACTACCACAACCATCCATCGTGTACTGTAATCAGTACAATCGACTACTGATTGCTTTCGTTGTAGTTTCAGGGATAACCATAACTGTCTGATTCAGGGAACAGTTTCAGGGAACACTCTTGACTCCTAAAACCATATTCAGTAAAAAAAGCGTGTCAGATATAGTCCATGCTAAATGTTAAAATCTCTCATATATGGCCTTTCTACATCGACCTTATTAGAATTTTCAAATGCCTCAGAGAGAAAATTTAGCTTGAGGTAAGCTCATACTTTGACAACTTTGCTTATGAAATCGCAATATTTTCAAGACACAACACAAACACAAAGGCTTAGGTTTTCCAATGCCCATCCCCCATTAAACCCTAATAAGATACCAGTTTCTAAAATCTCTATGTTGGTTGCTACGAACCCAGATGTTCGTAACAATCTTTGGGCCACCCTCCACACATGAACCAAGGGTCAGCATCGCATGCTCGATAGTAATGTAGCTCAATGAGATGACTCATCCAGATGAGTTGGAGCTTGCCAGCACCATATGACACCCTAATATACCTGTAGGGTTCTTGTTTGCGGAAGAAGTCAAAGACATATTCAGTGCATTTGCATCTAAGAATCTCGTTTGCTATGTTTGTGGGATGGGCTATGGGATCCTTGTTCCAGTGCTTTGACTACATGTCTAGGAATAACGGTAACACTACCTCTCGTCGGGTTCACTGGAATTAGAGTATTAATGATATAACACGATAGCGCCCTCCATTGACGGTTACGGGACGGTAACCGGACGGTAATCACACCTCTGGCATGAAAACTGCATCAAGTTGTAATTTTCTGCGGATGCAACGGCATCTGAAGAAGCACATGTGGGTTCGTTCCTGACCAATAACACAAATTTGGCTTATCAACAATCCCATTGAGCTAGAAATGAGCTTCATCACTGAAGACAATCTTTACATAAAATTTTTATTTTTATTCAAGCTTTGTCAGAGCCCAATTGGAGAAGTTTCAGCGTTTTTAATGATCAAGTGGCTTTAGTTCTCGAGTCAATTTTATCTTGTAAGCATGTAAGTCAACATTTCTTTGCAAAATACGCCATGTGTTTTAGCGCTGCCCAATTCTTAAGAACGACGTGGAATCGACTGATTTGGTGCACTTTGAATCAATGCACTTAAGGCTGAGATGTTGCCTTTGCTCCGAGCGGTACGACGTCTTTTGACACCGGTATGTCCAACAGTGAATATTTGGACTCGAACTTGTCCATTAAGTCACGCACAGACTATCGAGTGGGACAGTTATAACGGATGAAAATCATAGTAAGCGCTCTTAAAGTTGCAACAATCGACTCTAAATTTCGAAAGCGACTTTTAATAATTTCCAAACAATGCTGGTTCGTTAACTTTATCATGATGAAAATGTTGAGTTTTTTAAATGGATTTTTTTAAAATTTGAGCCTAATTAAAAATGAACTTAAATTGCAAATGGCTAAGGAAGGGTCCTTCTTCCTTTTTTAGCCATTTAGGAACCTTCTTTCTTGGTTTCTACAAACCAAAAGTGGATTTTAAAATTTTTCGATGACGGTTCGATACAAAAGACGAAACATGTTGAAATTAATTCAAAGAGAAATTTCGTCTTAAAAGTTATTTACGATAATAAATACACTGAAATTGTTAATGGAAATCGTTCAAATTGTTTCGGGGCCCAAGTAATCTTGGCAAAGCACTCACCATTTACTCTATAGGCTCTGGGTTCAAGCATTAATTATGGTATTGGTTTGTCAATATGTCTTTTTGGTGCCACACTACTCAAAAATCCAGCTGTAAAGTGTACCTTTGATCGTAGTTATAGACGCATATTGTGACTTCATCTAGTTCACTTTCTGTGTCCTAAGTTCCAAAATGGTGACTAGGGTATACATCAAGGTTGTTATGGTATTGTGTTATGTTCTTTGTACTTGAGGCAATGCTGTGCAGGTGGGGAGCAGGCTTTTGTGGCCTAAGTGCCCTAAGACGTCAAAAAAATCCAAAATATTTCCTCACCAACAGCACAGAATCGCACGGCGGTCAGAGAACACAATATCATTTGAGGCTGTGCCAACAACAAGGCCAATTTTAATGTGGTCCCACCAGTTGCCCTCCATACGATGCATCCGAGGCACGCATATGTATGAATGCTACGGTGGAAGGATATGTGATTCTGGGCTTACGGTGAGACGAGGCCAGTCTTTTAACTATCTTGTAGGAGATTTCAAGAAGGTGCACGCATGATCCCATTAAAGAAATCACTCCTCACAATGGTTTAAACTCGCGTTAAGACTTAGTTCTGAGGGTGAATTACTGTAGGATATGTTTGTGCCGAAAGTACCAAAACGCTCACAAATCTATGAAGTTAGTTCACTGAATAAATCTTTTTTGTTTGCTCTGGAAGTTATAGTTATAAGCAAGCAGATAGACCACCAGTTGTGTTAACTAGACAATCTAAGTATTCACTATTTCATAATGATCCTTAGACTGCCTCCTCATGCAAGCACTTTAAATTTCGCCGCTATTATCAGCCTATTTATCATCTTATAATGCTTAATACAATGCAGTCTATTTAAATATCATTCAATTAAATTAGTTTGCTAATAATTGATGTGACCAGAAGTCAAAATGTCATCTACTTGTAATTTTACATGCCATCGGTTTGAGGACAATCGAATCCATAAATCTTGACCGCACTTTATTGCCTCGAAACAGGAACATATTGAGGTTATCTTGAAACGACATTGACCATTGCCAATATATGCTGGAGATGGGAAAGATTAATGAACGCTTAGTGCCATTGTTATTGCCAATCGATTTCCTGTTATTGCAACAAGCACCCACCCATGCTCTGATGGGGATATATCGAACTGTCCAGCACGAACACTTGAACACCTTCGCCGCATGTCCTTGCCTTTATTTTGTCTCGAGATATGCATGTAGGTTCAGTTGATTTAATGGCATTTAACTTGCTAACCCTAAACATTAATTAATTTTCCATGATTTTGAGTCAAATCCGAATGAGGTTTTGCCTTGAACTTTCATATGTGTGCATTAGCCTTTGAGGTGGTTAATAGTCCTCGAGGCAATCAGCATATTTTATGCTTTCTTGCAACAAGCGCACAAGGAAACTATCAAAAATAGATAAACAATATGAACAAATGAAGATAAATGAAAAATAAATCTTAGCACGAACCTTGCAATCAAACTTCCCTCTTGTAATTCGTTAAAAACTTCTTCTCACCTCCGATATTGATCCTTATCCAACTCTTTCACCCTTCTATGCAAGTCACTTCTGCCATTTGATACAAACTTTTCAAAGGTTAATTCCTATCTGTCCCCAAGGGATCGATAAGATTTTCCACAAATGAACGAGCAATCGAACGAGCGCTTAACTTCCTTTGTATCTGCCCAGCATTAAGGATAATTTATTGGGCCGGTCTTTTATATAATTACCACATAATTAAGACCAATGACCTTTCGGAGGTGTAGAGTATAATCCTTGTGCCCAACACCAGCAACGGAAACTCCAATCACTTGGACAAGAATTTAATTAAGTTAATCAGAGTGAAAGTATCTCGGGATACATTTTTAAGGAATCGTTGCAGCAACAAAGGAAAGAAAGATTTTCACACCATATAATTACTTGATAAACATCTTTCGGGGAGACTTTTTGTTGTTATGAAAGACGAAATCCACTCCAAAACTGAATTTAATTCTTGCTTGAATTCTAATGGACTGAAATGTGAGAGCAGGTTCATAAACATTTAAGCAATTTGACTACAGATAACAAATAAATTTCGGCGTTATTGAGAATCCTATGTTGATTGCCTGCTTCTATACGATATATGGTATCTTTATATGATATATGGTACCTCCAACGTAATTTTTTAATTATTGTCTTTGATTTTGCAATTGTCGTACTAATCCTTTCAATTATTCCTTTGCCGGAACCCTTTGTTATGAAATTACTCATTGATTTGTGCGGAAGCAGGAGAGCGCTCATCAAGTTTTACCAGAAATTTTGAAGCTTCAACAACTGAAAAAAAACAATTGGAAATTACTTTTAAGGAGCCCGTCCGATTTACCACGTTTGCACCGATCCTACCTGGGAGGGGATCTTACACTGAGCTATTATTTGAGAAAAATCATTGGGTCCTTGCCAATCCCAAAGACCAGATCAAGACATGTAGGGGATCCGAATGATTTTCTCTGGTCCTTCTAATGGGTTTCCTGAGAAACCCGTTTCTTGGATTTCTTGGATACTGAATGAATGTTATTTCAGAATGCTTATATTTTTGTAAGGCTATCGGGGCATCTGGCGCAATAAATCGGTTGCCTGGTGAATCTGAAATCTGATTGTCTTGCATTTATCGTATAAGGGAAGTTCTGGACCAACGAAGCAACAAGAAGTTCTACGGTTTGCGCAACACTACACACACATTGTTCACCTGGAATGAGGCATTCATTTTTAACGTCTATTTGAAAATGATTCTAAGGAACACTTCCTGCCTGTTTTGAAAAGAGCAAAGGAAGCCTTATGGATCAGAAGTATTGTGGAAATGGATGGTGAACCCAGTAACCATAAAGCAAGAGCCAAATATCATGTCCTGGGATATTCATGCTCATGTGTCATGGCCCGAGGCTTTTTCATTTTGTTTTGTAAAGTCCACGTGACATACCTTACATTTAAGCTATATTGGGGGGTATTATACACTTATTCCGAATTTTTGACCTTCTAAGCGTCGTCATACCAAACATTGTTCCATCTTCTTCATCGAGATCTGTCTAGAAATCACAACGTTAAGATTGGACTTCAAAGGCAAAGTTCTTACCTGGAATTAAGAGTTTCAAATCAAAAAGTTTGGTCGAGACTTACTTCAAATAATCTGATTAGTGGCATGTAACGTGAATGCAAAACATCAATAATATATTGCCGATTAAGTTTCATAAAGGTTGGCAGAGTGCTTTTGAATATAACTTTTGATAGTAATGCCTTGTTAGACCTCGGACAGACGAAGAGGTCTGAACTGGTTCCTAACTTACTAAAAATATTTGGAGAAATAGATAATAAACTGATTTAAATATTGTGTTGCACTTGACAATGCTGATGTATTCAGTGAAACTCACCTTCGAATTATTAGTAAAAAATCATACATTTATAGCAATTTCAACTTCGTATGCTTAAAAAAATTTAGTTCATATAGATACCAAACTCGAACTAGTTCGAACTGGCTTAACCACATTCCTACAAACATTGCGAGTGCAAGATAAAACATGCTAAAGTCTCGAAAATGCTAATTTGTTGTGTCATTGCGAATGTCATGCATATGACTTGAGAATGAGGAAACTTGGAAACCAATACCCTGCGAATTTCTACAGCAGATAGAGAGGACAGGAGGAGATTTATGTTGATGATGCTTGTGTTAATGTTAAATCTAAAAACTACAATTTGGTTCAATTTAGAGAGCAGAGCACCTTCCTCCTTTTGTCTCGGGTTCCTTGGATTGCGCTTTGCAAGCCAATCACTTGTATTTTGACCAAGAGGGTGGGCTTATGCTCTTCTTCCTCTTTAAGCCATTTACGTCTCTAGTGCCCGATACGGTCTAAGAGCTCTTCCAGCTCTAATATACGGTCCCTAATGTCCTTTATGTTTTACTGGACGTTGCAGGAAGGTTTGATCTTTTTAACCGTGTTTACTGCCTTACGCATGAGGCGTTCTTCTTCATGACGACCCAATACGATGAGATTGCCCTGCTCTTCGTTTTTAGGTGGGTTTTTCTGTTTCCGTCTGTTTTTTGATCGTCAGCTCTGAGGCCACCTGTACACTGTACACACCGACACTGCCAATGTCAGCTTCGCGTCCTATCATGTTTTGAATATCATCGGTGGTTTCTCCCTCCGTGTGTTTCCCAGGTATCTATTGTTCATACTTTTCTTCTTGTATTACGGGACGTTCCGGCGTGCGTATTGTTTTTTGTTGCGTCCAAATGCCGCCAGTATCTCTGGTTGGTAGAGGCTCTCTGCCTTTTTGTGTTCATTCGTACGTTTGTCGTCTGGGTTTGGTTGCTGGTTCGTTGCTTTTGATTTTGTTTCGTTTGATATTAATTTATAAAGCATCATGCTAAAAGGGTCCCCCTCGGAGCCGTTATCTTCACTCGTGTGTGTAGTCGCCTAAATGGTCCTATGGGTGTCTGTTTAAAGCAGGGAGGCCATGCGATTGTTGGCACCAGCTCTTACGGGAGCAGGTGCTCAGAGCCAGACCAGCGCTAATCGGGATTTCGCCTCAACCGAACGTATACCATCATCTTAATGGTGCGAGCTTCGAACGTACTCCGAGGCCTGCCAAGGTTTTACCGGGACGGAGACGGTACGATACTTATATTGGAGCC
Organism: Stratiomys singularior; assembly: GCA_954870665.1. Taxonomy (NCBI): domain Eukaryota; kingdom Metazoa; phylum Arthropoda; class Insecta; order Diptera; family Stratiomyidae; genus Stratiomys; species Stratiomys singularior. Next base: position 23,794,858 of record OX940880.1, read on the forward strand.
ATTTGCGCGCGAGTTTCACCTCGGTGGTACTTGGTCCGAAATATCGTGTCCGCCAACCACCCAAATGCTCCAATTGGTATTCTTTGGTCGGTTTCCCTTACGCTACGAGGGTCGTCTATAGACGACATCCGCATGACGTTCTGTATGTACGGGCATAGCGTAATAACATATAGCGATATCACTTCGACCATCGACCGATCTAACGAATACTGTAGAATTGCATTGGTATTAGTAAACATTTTTATGTTTACTTCGTATATTGATGGTTTTTTTTTCAAGCTAAATGAAAATATATAGAGAAAAATAAACATTTTTACTAACACCAATGCAATTCTGCAGAATTCGTTGAATACCGCTAGATTGGTCGTTTGTTCGGAGTGTTATCGCTGTATGTTGTCACGCTATGGTACGGGCGTCGTCTATAGACGACATGCACGCGTCGATCTGTGTGTACGAGTGTCGCCTAAAGACGACATCCGCATAACGACCTGTATCAAGTGTAATTTTTAATTCATAAGTACATTTTTATTGTTAACAATTGAAATATCTTCAAGTGCTTTTGCAGAATACTTAAAGAATCGTATGGTCAAGAGAAATACGAAGATGCACCGAACGATGTAATTTCTAACACCAGTTCACCTAAGCACGATACATACTTTTCGGTTTACTGCTCGGTACAGTGCCGGTACTTTTAAGGCACGGTGGCCCGTACAGCTGTGTCACTCCAACGGGGCACACTGCAGTAGCGCAAGGGTTAGTAATTAATTAATATAATATTTTAAGTTGCTTGAATTATTAAATGAACTTCCCTTACAGATCAATCCAATAATTACTTATTGAACATCCCTTGTTTATTACTGTATGCTATTTTCTAGTGTTTTCGTGTTGTATACCAAATATCCTGAATTATTCGTCTTAAGTTTTTCGTTTCACTCTAAAACGTTTCACTCTCGTCTCAACTTTAGAGTTTTAGAGTTTTTTATTGTAAATATTTCAATTAGGTTTTTTTATCACACCTGCCACTGCATTCCATCCAGTCAGTCGTAAATCAAGATTCGTCTAATACTCCTTAACCACTCCATTAGTCTACTTCATTCTGTTAATTTGAAGGATCATCAATCATGTCACGCAAATTATGTTCAATTATAAGTCAATACGTCATATAAAGAAAAACGTCAACATTTATTTCCTAGATTCGGCCCGAATCCAATGTTTGACATCGATGAACACACTTTCGACAAACTGCCTACATATTCCCGGCGGGAGGTACCTTTTTTATAGCTACTCCCAACCGTATATAGGATACAAAGGCTCAACTGTGATACAAAATCAAATCGACAAGTTGAGCTCCGTATTGTGAAGGGACATGAAAAATCGAAATCGGATACGATAGAGAAAACTATTAGGTTGGTTTTGTTGTCGTGCTACATAAGATGAGAAAATTTTTGTTGGCATCATTAATGGAGGATAGATTTGCTCCTAGCGAGGATTGAATCAATTTGAAATCACAGGAATTCGTTGCACTTTGTACTGAGACTCTATAAGATTAAGATATTTCTACACCCGCTCTACGGACTAGATTTCGATTTAGGGATCATAAACGGGCGTGCTTAAGCTGTTACGCTCTATGTCATCTCCACATTACATGTCTGTAAATGCATAAACATATGCCCTACGAAGGATATCCGTTGTTGGCTTAAAGCTGGAGGCAAATAATAACACTTCTAAATATAAACAACCATTTTTCGAGTTGGGCGATTGTTTGGATGACTTTTGGGTTCCACCAACAAATCTTGGCTGAAATGGGTCAGACTAAGAGGGAGTCCTCATCTCCCCATCACGTCCCTTTTAAACTTTATACGTATTTGTCTGGCTTCGCCCTCTTTGCGTCGCGGCCAATGATAAGAGGCATGACATGGGACTGATTTACGGAATCGGTTTATTGGTTCAATAAGCAAACAAAACGATCCTATTACAATAAATCTCTACAGTTTTGTATTGAGATAGAGCCAAGCATACTTTTGTTTATGTCTGTGATTTTACTTACTTATAGTGGAATCCTAGCAATGAACGTTGCCATAAAACCATCGGCCGAACGTCTCCTTTCCGCGATTTCTTTCATCCTATTAGCATTCAAAATGCTTAGGTGTCGTCTCAAGCGTAGATACAGCGTTTTCACATCAACATGTGATCCCTAAAATGAGACATTTTAAATTAAATCAACAGCAGCCAACCATTTCCTCTTAAAAACGATGTTGTAATCATACAAATAAGTCAATTTCTCAAAATAAAGTCATTCGTAATAGACGAATACATTTGCGCGACAAATGAAGACGGGCTGAAATTTAATTATAAATAATTCTTCATTAATCCTTTTCCACTTCTAAACGCGTACTTTTGTTTAACTCGTCTCTGAGAGAACAGTCACGATTCATTTCACCTAAAATACACAAAGCAACACTTTGCCAAATTAATCCTTTTCATCAGGAACGCTTCGCGAAATTTTCATTAATGACTTTTCATGTCACCCCAGTTTGTTTCGAATTTGACAGATACTTCCATCTACCGAATGGGGTTGGAGGGTGGTGAGACTGAACAGGTGCTAAATGCATTATACCCATCAGCAATTCCTACGAAAAAGTGCTCAGCTTTACCAGTTGCGAATGGAATTTTCATGGAATCAATGAAAAGACAAACTTATAAATTTAGGAGGGCATTAATCCGTATGAGTCATGACTTTAATTATGAGAAAATACGATTAAATGTATTGAGTTATTTTTTAAATACAATCAGGACACAAATGTCAAGAAGCTTTTCGAACAGTAATTTTTCAGGCGCTACTATAGAGTGTGCCGGTGAGGACCAGCCCTAAATTGGCTGGCTAATTCAACTTCCCTGAATCGTCCTTAACCAATTGTCCTTATTCAAGAAAAGAGTCACGGGATCTGACGGCATCCCAGCGGAAGTTGTACAGCTTGTATACCAGCTTTGCCCTGACATGGTACTGAGCACATTTAACGCCTGCCTGCATGAGGGTCTGTTGCCAAAATTTGGGAACTAGGCAAAGCTTGGGTTGATTAGATCTGCGAAGAGGGATCTTGAGCGACCATCTGCATATCGGCCTCTATGTGTGATGAACGCTTTTGGGAAAGTGCTTAGGACACTCCTCGGAAGGAGAATAAAGGAGGCCATCCAAAGCTGCTGCAGGTCCATCTCCTCACCTGTACAACCTGAGGAAAGGACGATCCACTTTCGGTGCTATAACGGGCACCAAAACGTGAACGATGTGGTGAACGCGGACAACTAACGCGAGATGTGGATAAAATTGGCTCGAGATGTGGTCCAGCGGAACCACTTATGGCGGAAAAAGTGATTTATCACACTCGATGTCATTCCTCAGCTATACTTGGGATACATACTTGAGAATATCTACCCATTCTCAGTGACCTGGAATATTTCAGGATGCGAATGGATTTCATGTGGATATTGAGAGATTACCTCTGCGACCGAAAGCTTGTCTATGATTCATTGGGGGGTCGAGAAAAAATTGAAGTGAAATCTGGAATAACGCAAGGTTCGTTTCTCAGCCCGAACCTGTGAAATGTGTTGAACGACAAGCTTTTGAGGTTGCAGCTGCAAAAGAAGTCACATTTGATCGACTATGTTGAGTATGAAGCAGCATCAGTCCAAAATACCGTCAAAGAGATGCAACTGAAACTAAGTGGGATACTGCGTCGCATATGCAACTGGATAGCTGGCCCTAGATTAAGTTCAGGGCTCAAAAAAATAACCGTCGTCATATTGATGAAGAAGCGGATACCTCGTGCTTTTTCCGTTTGGTTTAGAAAAACGATCATCGAGTCGAAAGAATCAAAAAAAAATAATTCTTTAGATGATCGATTCGAAGATGAGCTTCTTCAAACAGGTCTGAGCATCATCCGATAAAGCAGCTGCAGGCGTGTCAGTTCTCATCCATATTATGGCCTACACTGGAGGACCACTCTCAAGCAAAATACATCACCTCATGAATGTTATGGAGTCAATGTTCTCCGAAATCTTGGCTGCTCCAAAATCGATGCTGACCCTCTTAATAAGAAGTCGTTCCGAGAGCATTTCTTACAGGCACAGAGGTCAAGAGCTGTGCAAAGAGCAGCTGAAAACCACATTGTCTCTGAGCTGTTAGTGCTGGTTATCATGAGGGCGGTCCCTTTAGTACTACCTAATGAAGAAGGAAGGCAAGCCTACATACGTCGGAGGAAAAAGAGTAACCCTAGCTTTGTGGCAAAAAGTGTGGTTACATAAAGTGTGTAACTTCACACTGCATTTAATGATTACTTGCTTCGATATGACTTTAAAAATTTAATTTGTTGGTGAGAATGCATCCTAGATAAGATATAACGAAATTCACGTGCTGAGAAGGTCGGGTTAGTTTCTTGTTTTTGGATATTGCCTGAAGAAGTTTCGAATTTCTCTATAGAAGTACTAATGCAGCCTATAAAGACGTTTCTTTAAGTTTGCATTAATCACATTAGGTTCAAAAGATGCAGCATAGAAATATAGATCTTCAGTGAACGCTAATAATGTGCAATAATTATGCAAAGGCTTGTCTGCCGTATGTGTTATAAAAAGTAGTGGACTGAGGCAAGATCCTTGGGGTGAACTAGCTGGTTCGTTTTTGCTGGTATCTTCGGCAGGACCAGAATTTATCTTGTATTTAGGTAGAATATTGTCATTAGTTCGGGAGGCAATAAAGAAAATTTACTAAATAATGCATAATAATAAAATAAATTTAAAAGCTTGGGCACTGTGGCATTCATAGTATATCACACGGATAGCTTGTCTCAAATGAATACTGTTTATGTTATTGTTATTGTGGTGTAACAGTTCCATGCACAACTTGGGCTGGGAGTCATGTTAGAGCTGCTTCATTTTCAGGCCAAAGGTGGTATGCCTTTGGTGATTTGGCCAGAACCACTGTGGACTCTACTCTCCTGCTTTTTCCTGATGACGTTTTTTACCAAACCTTTGTTGCGTTTTAATTAATTATTGATTTCTTCCCTTAAGTAAGTCTCAGTATTGCTTAACACAATTCAAACCTCAACATCGTATTGAAGTGGCCAGAAAACTATACAGGACACGCCACTATGAAGCCACCGGAATCTCAATATTTCAACTGAAAGATTTGGATACTTCTCTGGTTGCGATTCACTACAAACTTGGGACAAAGGAAATGGAAGCTATTGAATCTTCAGAAAAAAAGATACAAGAGCAAGTAAAGTGGCCAGAATCAAGCATGACCTTAGTAATTTGCCCGAAAGAACCTGATACCTTGACATCAGAGAACTCTCATACATCATCTGCAGCAAATGTGATTGCTATAACTCCTGCAGCGTCTGAAGTCTAATACTAGTATAAAATAACCGATGGCATATTTCACGTCTGGAGAGGTGAAAATGAAGATTCATCTTTTCCAAATCGTTCGAATCAGCCCCGCATGAAGTTTACAAATTCAAGCCCCAAAAGCATTTCCATAACTTTGGGAATTGTGACAAGCATTGCCGCTGCCTCTAATGATGGCAAAATGTTCGGTTTCATAATGATTTCTTTTCGGAACTCGACAGGTAATATCATATTTTCCTGCAACTCATATTTGAACTTTTAAAGGAGCAGAACAAATTGCAACAGTATTTAATATGAGAGAAAATATCATCGCCAGAGAGGGTACTAAAGAGGAAACCTCAGAAAAGAAAACAAAAGAAAAAGATATTTTGAAACCCACAATAAGGAGAAATTGAAGAAAGTGATAATAAAGAAGGAAGAAAGAGTGAGAAAACAATGGTTTCCCAAAAAACAAAAACCACACTCAATTCCACTAAATGTTTTCATTCCAGAAAAATCCAGCAAATGATTCTAAGAGAAAAACCATGTAAAAAAAGGAAATTTAACCAAAACTAAATTAGCGATCCTGAAATATTTGTTACTTCGGCGAGTTTTAGGTGCTACCTCATCAGGAGCCACGGCTGCCTATCGGAATCGAGCACGCAAGCGTTAGCATTTCGAACAAATCCTCACGGAATTTCAATTTTCTAGAGGGTATTGGTATTTATAAGGGAAACAGGAGAGAGGTAGGACATAAAGTGTCCTTCCTAGTCTAAGCGTTTACAGTAGTTCCGCCACAGTGTATGTACAGACAGCACTAACACTTCGTATATCTTCGTATATCGCCAATCTAACGGTATTTGACCAAAGTATGTGAAGCCTCATTTGTATTGGAAAAATCGCTCCCATTTCCAAATAAACAATCACTCTGCTGTCAAAGCTCTTGCGTTAGAATGGAATATAAATATAAACATACTTGTGTTTTTTCTATCTCTTTCTTGGAGAAGTTGCCACAGAGTGTTAGTGCTGATTGCTGCTACGCTGTGGCACAAATGTAACTCGCACCAATGCACTTTCTAAAACCAATTGACCACGCACATTCTTATATCTTTGGTTACATGTAAACCGTCCTTTGTTCATTTAAAACCTAACGGTAGTTTCATTCTATCAACACTCTTTCACATACTTATTACTCTTTCAAAACTCGAAAGAAATGCGAAATTAAGTGTTGACATATCATGGCCTACTATGGCAATTTTTGGCAAGGGACTTATTTGAAATCAATAGCAATTAAATGATTAAAAGCTCAGAAAATATCGAAGTAATCCTTAACAAGCAAAAAGCCTGCTAATATCCTTGAATTGAAATTGTAATGCCATGTTTAAGGACAACAATAAATTATAATCCAAGAAGTAGAATAACGCAAGCGAAAAAAATATCCTGAAACCATTTTCCATTCCCAAACTTCCAAACACGAAATTTATATCCCCGAGACTTCACGAAGCCTGCAATATTCCTTGTGTAGCAGTTTTAAGACAGATTTGACAACGTTGAATTTTATGAATTCATTTATCAGTCAGACCATCATCGCAGACCGCAATGGCCCCTGGCAAGGCCAAAGTGAATACTATTAAACTGATGTTGACAAGTTATAAAGTCCTACTTTAGTCAACATAAACACCCCGACAGTGCTGCGTTGACATTGATAAGTCCGCGAAGGCTTAAATTCAACAACTTAAAGAACCGCGAGGATGAGTTTAGTTACTGTATATATACATTTGTTGAATTTGTTTTTCACTGCCCAGTTTTCCCAACTTTGCTCCGCTACGTTTGGGAAAGTTTCGTTATTGGTTTGATGCGGATGTGGTTAAAAAGTTTTCAGACTGAGTAGGTGATTTCGGAGTGAAAATTGAAAAATAGAATAAATTTAGAGGTAAATATGACTTTTGGTGAAATGCTTCAAATTGTGTCGCTTAAAGTTTTTCAACGAACATCCTTAATTAGTTTGGACACATTGGATAGAAAGTGGGGTTCAAGTTGACTTTATTTAAAGAAAAAGAAGAAAAATTATATTGGTAATTTGGTCTGATATACGTCTCGTACATGAGGCATTAGTAACGGTCATACACACAAAGCTTAGGGGAGAGAATAAGTGTGTCCTTGTCAAGAAGCACGGTCTGATGGTCTGCAATACGGAAAAGTGACGGCAACCATCTTATTTTCTATATTATTGAATTCTCTTTTGTCATTGGGCTTGAAAAAACAAGCCGAAACGTGCGGTCATTGCATTTGATGATTAATTGGTCATCAGACCAATTCATCATTGCAGACAGTAAAGCTTCGCCGTTTCAAGCTGGCTGCTGCATGGTATGTTTCAAAATATCCAACACAAATGCTTCGAAAATGAGTATAAATTATCTGAAGTGTGAGACATTATTGTTTCGCGGAAAACTGACCAACACTGACAGAATAGGAGGGATTTATATATAGAGTCGAATGGAGAACGAATTCCGCACAAGAACACCTTGAGGTATTTGGGCGTGTTCATCTTTTATTGTTTCAGTACCTCCAACAAACGTAAATACAGCGCAAAAAATCAACCAGAGCAGTCATGCCTCTTAAGAGACAAGATTGCGCAAAATAACTAGAGACATGCGTTAAAGTAATATGTTATCGATGCATTGTAAGACCCATTATAACACATGCGTATGCCATATGATACAACTAGAGTTCTTTCACTGTTTATAAAATCAGGGTGTTCTAGAAAGAGTTCTTAACAACTTGCACTGGACTGTACAAAAGAACGAGAACTAACATTTTGCATTATTACTCAGATAGGAAATTATACGACGCAGCAGGTATTCCCAGGGTAAATCCTTGTATGGTCAAGTAACGAGACATTGTCTGCGATCGAATATGACTGTTGAAAATTAGGGAATCAGTCAAATATCTGAACTCAACCAGTTGTACAGGGATTTTTTATAGTTATAGAATTATGTTGGCAATACTTTTGAATGCTACGTAAAGTGTGACAGCTGTCACGTGTTTTATGTCAGTTTGGTTTGCGATTTCATCATGAATAGGCTTAAGCCTGAGCAACATGTGTAAAGTGTGCAGATTCATTAAACAAAAAACGGTTATGCACGAGTAACTCATCGTGCTTGCCGTCAGTTTTATGGCCGACACAATCGTCCATCAGGAAAATTAATTTGATAAACCATGGATCCTTTCGGCACCACTATTACTCTCACTGATAACACATATCCATCACGAAGTTGTACAATGCGTAATAAAGAATGCAAAGCGGCTGCAGAGCGTACTATCGACGAAGACCCATGTGAGTCCATTCAACATTGCTTGAAAAATCAAGTTAGTTCATTTACTAAGTAATGAGCAAGGGAGCAAGCAAGTGCATGAGTAGGAATATTGCATTGATCCTCCTTACTTTTGAGGTTCTTTCGTTGTCGAATCAACGCATTTTCATCTCCAGTACAGACGATGACACCATCGTACGGCTATAATTTATGCAATATTTGTGATGAAAAAAGAATTATTTATATTGTTACCAATACACTGTTACCTTACACATATCAAAAATAAAACGGAGGTATTTTACTCGATTGGTACAAGCATCAATCAAGACTTGCCAAAACATTTCAATCCTGAAACTCGTTTTCTTATGAGAAGTTCTCATCTCATTTTCATCTCCTGGCAGCTAAAGGAAAGTCTGAACGATCAACCGTCGAAACTCGGTTTTACGATGTAACACTTATCAGCTAACACAAAATGAAAGGATAAGTCTTCCTACCCGAAAAAATCAGACACGCGTATGCGTTGTTTTGAGATTGAGGCATGGATATTAGGCGAGGAGAAGATTATACAAAAAAGGATCAGTGGCATCATACCCTAAAGCAATAGATCCAAAGCGAGGCGTGACAACAATTTTAAACAGCAATTCAATCCTACCAATGCCACATTATCATTAGATATCCACAGGATATCCAGGATATTCCACCATGAAGTGTCAGAATATCTACAAACCGTAAGGCAGTGATTTGTTTCAAACAAAATTTGGAACGTCTGTTGGTAGCTTCGCTAAAACCTTTTTCCTTAAACTGATCCAGCACACCTGGATTCACGAACAAAGACCACAGAAGTAGCGTCTATCCTTCACGATTCTTATCCTCGAAAACATTTTGTATTGAATACGAAAGACTCACTAGCCTGCAAGGTCGCCAAATCGCTGTTTACATTGAAAATATTATTGGGGAATATGAAGATGGCTTATCATAGGACCACCGACTAATTGTTCATCATCATATTATCCCTGGAGGACTGCTGAAGAATAAACATTTATGTTCATCAAATGTTTGTAGTCTTCTACAATCATAGGACGAAATCGATAGGAACATGTTTGATCTAATCATGCTTGGTTATGACAATCCAACGAGGTCAGTACATCTGACTTCAACTTCACTACCACAAACCTGAACACGCAACGAAATGCGACGTTGAAACAACGGTTGGACTGAAGAATGCCGCGAATAGCCCTAGCAGTAAGGGCAGCTAGTAAGCCAGGTATAAAATATGAGATTAAGATACCCCCACTCATGCAAGAGGAGTGATTTAAACATCATATAATGGTCCTCATTATTTGCAAAGGGAGCGAAGCACGTAGCAAGAGTTAAGAAACAAAGATGTTTCCTCGTTGCTTTATTCTTTACAACTGCTCTCACTTACGATCTAAAAATTTACATTGGCTTACTATCTATCTAATATTTATTATACATTCTGTTCAAGGATTCAATGAAAGGGATTTACCGAGCCTGGTATTTTATGATGAGAGAAAATGTAAGGATTTTCCCTGTCTGGTATTTTATTGCCTTTTATGACTCAGGATAATGTTTCTTACTTACATAATTAAGATAGCGAAAACATGTGTGTTTTCGCTCATGACTCAATTCAGGATTTGGGTTGAGTTGTGATAAAAATAACCTATGTCGTAACTGCAAGTAGAAGCAAGGAAATAATCGTGGCACAGAAAAAAGTTCATTGTCAAAAAAAAAACATAGTTCGGGTTCCAAGAAAATCAACACCAAATCAATCTATGATAATTTTGATACAAAGTCAGCTCTAAATCAGCTTAAATAAACAAAAGAACTTCATAAATTTGGAAATAAAATTATTCACTACGCCACACTATCCATTCAAGCGAGTCCTTTGCTGTGCTTTGGAGCTAAATGTCAAGCAATCCAATTTTGAGCCCATTTTTTTTTATAGATCTACGGCCTACAAGATTATAAAAGAATGTAAAACTAACAAAGTGCCAGTCAAATAGCCAAGCTTAGCACATGAATGAAGAGTGGATACTTAGCAAGGACCTTGCTCGCAAAACTGCATGAACTTGCCAGAGGAAAAGCCGCGAATCGCTAGGTGGACTGGGTTGTTTGGCATCCACGTACGCCTTGAAGTCTCTAATTCAAGCAAGGAGACAATGGATCTAAATTGAAAAATGCGTCACATATGAGAAGCCTTGGCTCGGAAGAAATAGTAACTGCATGATGACGCACAAGAAGTATCAAAGAAAATATGTTCACTTATATGTGGTCGAAACTAGCTACCAAAATCTGAAGCCTGTACTAAATTGACGCGCTAGAATAACAAAGGTCACTAGTCAATATCACGTAAGACCTTAAAAACTTAAAGTCAACAAGAGAATAAGCATACGCATACCGGAAAGTCCACTGGCTAGTGAAGAATTAAAGATTAATCGGCATTAAATGAGGGAAGGGGTTGGTTTGACTTTAATGGGACAAATCTTGAACAAGGGTTTAGATACGAACCTGAAAAAATTCTTTTTGAGCTGACGTGAAGGCAAGCTCGGGTGAGTAAGGGGGATCAAGCATGAGGATAATACATTTTTTGGTCTAAAATTGGCACATAGGCAAGGCTGTGTGAACAGGCGCGTTCGATTCTGCCATATGAAACAAATCAGGCCTCTTCCGCCACAAGCTGCTGCGCAATCTTTGCAAAACTAAAACGAAGCTTGGTTAACTATTTGACTCTTAGACTCTTGGTTAACTGTATGAAACTCTGACTGAACGACTCCTCTCACACACAAAAGCAGCGTTGTTTTGACGTTTGATTTCACTTGACAAGCGTATTTGGGGTGGAGCAAACTTGACGTCTTACACTGGCTTGATTGTTGATTTGTTTCCTTCCCTTGATTTGCTTGTTAGTCATTTCAAGTGACCTTCGGAAAAACATTTGGAACATTTTAGAACACTTTTCCCTATTTCGAAGCAAAGCTCAAAGCTCTCCTTTCTATAGTTGATTCTTCAGGATAATTTGGGGCATATTTTCAATCGTTTTCGCCGGTTTAACCAGAGCGAGTTCCTTAACTGGATCTTTATTTTTGAAATAGTAAGCCATTTTTCAATTTTTCAAATAACATCAACATTGTTAGTCATTTTTCAAGAGTTACTTTGCCAGGGTTTTCGAGAAAGAAACGAAACTTTATGGACGCGTGCTTTTCAGGAGAATCAGGTATTGCAAAAACGACAAACACACAAAACAACTGGCGCTAACAAAATTCAAAACAACTAAACGGAACTTTCGTTAACGACGACGCTTGGCTGACTGATTCTAGAATCCTCCAGCTCCAGAACACCAGAACTCATTACTACAGAAACTCGGCCCACCACAACACTAGTTCGATTTCTTCGGTCCATCATTGCACCGAACTGGCTGGCATTTACCATTGGGAAGGTCACCGTACTCATCAGTCCAGAAATGTTGAACCTCCGACCAAAAAGGATATGTATTTTGAGTAATAAATATTTTGGAGATGTAATTAAGTCGCTCTCATTGTTGCTTGGTTTTCACAGAGACTCTGTCCTACCTTTGGTAGGTGTTGTAAACGATACTCTAGGAGTTACTGATGTTGTAGTCATCGGCACTGTTTGTTTTTTTTTTCATTTAATTTCACTTCATTTTCAATTTGAGTTCGTGTATCTTAGACACTTAGAAGTATATCTTATGACCCTTTTTGACACGCGAAATTTATTGAAATACGCATCACCACGTTTTACGCATAAACGTACAACAGTTTAACGTAAAACTCTCCCACTTTGATTTTGTACGGTTTTTGCCATCTAAGATGATTTTGATGATTTTGAAAGAAATTTTAACAAATTAAGCGCAAAATCGTATTCATAAATGTCAAAGTGATACAGCTTATAAAAAGCATTGACCAGAAAATATCACCCGGCGACCTAGATTTGGACACAAATACTAAAATAATCTTAAGCCTGCTACTAAAATATACAGCGAAACAACAAAACAGCGTTTGAGTTTTTTTTTCAAAAAAACTCTCCATCTAATGGTTATCCTAACATCTAATGTTTAAATAATGTTTATCTTAACATTTAATGTTCATCCTAATCTGTAATGTTCATCGTAACAAGGGTAACACTCTCAAAACGCATGAATATGAACACAATACAAATATAAATCTACTACTGCTTGCTCTATCTCTTTCATCCAGAAGCCACCCCGGAGTGTTGTTGCTGATTTTTGATTACTCTGCAGTAGAGGTGTCGCTGACCGAACATAATGTGGTGAAAGAATGCTGTGATGAGATCCTAGTGACAAAGGAAAATTACGGGCACCATCTCACCGTTTGCACGTATCACCCGAGTTTACCCTGATTTCAAATTTCATAAAAAAAATTAATTCGCCGCAGATTGGACTATTTCTCGCCCAATAACAGTGGCATCATTTTTCCCCCATTATTCGCGATTCTATAAAATAGGGCGATTTAAATCTGTGAATGTCCTCTGTATGGATTACCAGTCCTAAACTACTACCCTACGTCCTCTAATCATTGTAATATAAGGCTGTAATAATGGTCATCATAAGATATACATATACATGCTTAATACTACATAGACTAAAATATAAAAGTTTTAGACCGTGTACTTCTGTTTATATTTTGTATAAAAAGTTACCGTTATGTTTAAGGATATTACGATTGCGTAAATTATTATGATATAACATTATGTACTTAATATAATCAGCTGAATTAGATCCGTTTGAATTGAAATAGTGACTATACACGTTTAAAGGATTCAGAAGGAGCTCGTGTTGTGTGAAGACAAACAAAATCTATTTATTAAGCTAAACTTCCTAGATGATCGGTTGTTTTCAAACCTAGCACCTCCTACACTTTCGTGGATTAATTGTTCGCCGTTTTATGAGAGTGAATAGTTGTTGGCACCCACATGGTAGAATGAGACTAATGTTTATCAAAATGATAGCCCACGTGACTATATGAGGCGCATGGCAATTTAAGCTCTTACTCCTCCCGACATTACTCAGCTGTTGACCTACCCTTACGAAATGCATTCGTTTCCCCATTTTGGAAAAACATGTCCAGTGTATAATTCGTTGTTGCTTCCCAACCCCAACCGAAAAGCTTCAGTCGCAGCAAAAACCAAGCAGACTTCGATACAAGGATAGGAAACTTACAAATTTCTGTGCTGGACTCGAAAACATTTTTGCCTACAGCTCAGTTACGAGTCCTGCCTGCATAATATCGTGTTGCACCACCTTTCGAAAAATCTTTTGAGCAGATACAGCGCTAGGTATGGGCCCACTAAAAAACTAGAGTCCCCCTATAAGATAACATGTGCATATAGTGTAGTTGTGTTTTCTGTTATCCTTTTTTCAAGCTCCCCACTTTACCAATGGATAACTGTTGTACTCACGCTATTTGTTCTCTGTTCAATATTCGTCCTGTCTGCTTTTGTGTTTTGGGAAATTCGAATTCAACTGTTTCAGTTGTTTTTAAATAGGCGGCGGTAGTAGACGTGTTTGTCGCTCGCAGGACCAACATTGTAACTATGTAATTGTAACTAGTTAACCAAATAAGTGTGACTAGATCGTGTAACCGGGCACTACATACGTAAATTGTAAGTTTTGTGTCCTTGCTTCAAACAAGTGCAAGTAATTATTAGTTACGATCAGTGTCAGTGCAGCAAAATCAATTTCAGCGCAAAATTAAGTTGCCTGGATTGTATTCTAACGAGCGAAATTCAAGTGAATTAATTATAGATAAAAAAGGAAAAAGGGAAGAGATGCAAAGATAGTCTTGATTAGTGGAAAGTGAAAATGGTGAAAGCAATTCCCGTGTGTACCTTGTCAGTGGCTACGTGAGTTGTCTCCTGGCAGAAATTCGAATAAACCGACGTCGGATAGTTCAATTGTAGAGTGAGTAATTTACAAATCCTTTCGATTACAACATAGCAATCTATATAACATATCTAATTTATTTATAATGAAAGGATGAATATGATTATGCTGAAAAAATTGAGGTTTTCCGAATTCCCTTCTCTCTACATCAGGTTAGAGGGTATTAAATCGAGTTTTGACAAAAAGATACTTTCAGACACTACTTTCGCTGTTCAGTTGATTGCGGAGTCAAAACTACCTTACTATCTTTCATGATAACGAAATTTTTTTATCAGAAACATTAGATGGCTTTTTGAAAAGGAATACAATGAATATTTGAATCACGATTTAAGATTTTATTAAATTTAAATGATCATGGAATGGGAATTTTATCTCCTTTTTTTTCCTTTTTTGAGTCTTCTTCTAGACTTACTTCCAAACATTTCTCATTTGCTATCTTCATACTTCGCCTACCACTTTAAGTCCGGTACTGTTAACGTTAATTAAAATTTAAATTGGGCACCCGGTCAATTTTCAAATTTTCATGCTCCGGAAAATTCACGTTTGCTGGGTACGCAAACTTGATTCCATCTTGTCGGGAAATAACTTCCGGAATATGTTAGCTCGGATCAACAGTCAGGCTGACGAATTCCTCAAGGATTAAAATAAAAGGTTGTTGGCGCTATCGCTATGCAAGGATATCAGTCAAGCATGTTGTTGAGCAATATGTCGGGCGGCTGTTGTTACTCCATGAATATCAAACTGTGCTATCAAGTTAAACACATTCTTGGAAAATCTGCGATTTTATTCGAGGTTGATGTTCTGTTTGAATATTTAATTCACGAAAAAAAGGAGCAATCTTAGAATTTTACACGGTTTAATTCTTGTTTCATGCATAAATTTTACTCAACGTATGAATAAGACGTAAACTTGGGTAGTATTGAAGATATGAGAACTGTATCAGTGCTGTATAGACTTGTGCTGTATTGTATGCATCCTTCAATGAACATTCTTGAAAATAACTTTGGCAATTTATTTATTTGCAATTTGGTATGCGCTTCCATTTACATGAAAATTTAAGATAATTCTTTGCCAAAGCGAACAATGTTTAAGGCTAAGACTTTCAATTATGATGTACTTGCACCATGAAGTTATTATTTATCTTTCTTAGAATGAAAACAGGTATTTTCTCAAGTTAAATTTCTTTGTTATAACGTTTCAGCTATGCAAACATACTGACTTTGCAAGGTTTCTTCTTTGGTACAGCAGTTGTGGTGTTTACAATTCCAAAATGTATATTCGAAACACACGTTTGGGGTTGATTCATTCCTTTTATTCTTTACGCGCATACTTTTGATTTGCAGGATACTCAGCGACTGATTTCCATTGAATTTTATCCGTTTGGTTTTCCACTCCACAATAATTCAACTCCACAGATTAAACTCCCAATAAACCGAAATTTATACCATTTAATAGATTTAACCTGTTCGGGGGCAGAAAGGATAATAAAAATATCTTTAAAAATTACTTGTGAAATTTATAGGAATTTGACAGGAACGTTCACTTTTGATCCATAGAAAACTGAAACGCGAATTCCGAAAACGCGAATTCCGAAAACGCAATAACAGCAAGAGAACTAAATAACCAAGACGTCACGATAACAGGATAACAGAATACACAAAGTAGATAACATCTTCATGAGTAAATCGCCAACACTTTACAAGGAAACCGATCAGATTCGGAGATTCCTACCTCAACTCAAAGGGTGGAGAAGTCGACAATAATCCAATAATAGTATGCAAGCAAGATTAAGGATGTGAAGTAATTGACGGCAGTTCAAAAAAACTGATAATCAATCGTTGTAAAGATTAAGTTTGTTCGTTTTTTGCCGCGGGCAAAAATATGCTTTTTAATTCTTGGGCTCGCCAGGTCTTGCTTTTTTACTCTTAAGGACTTGGTAAATTGCTATATAGACTTGTTTGGAAGCAATGCAAAGCACTGAGCTAGATGCATGTTAGCACAAGGACCTCAAACCGGACTAAAGTTGACTACATCCAACTTGAATGTGTCTTCTGGTATAAAAAAAGGAGGTCCGGCGATCGCAAGCTACAAGAAAAAATTTTGGACTAAGACAACGAGCAAAAAATTTTGGACTAAGACAACGAGTACTAAGACAACGAGCATTGTCCTTAATTTGACAATGGTTGACATCTACTTTTTCGAAAATCTAGGCCTGGCAGAGCCATGTAACAATACAAGTTGCAGGAGGAACGTCGGTCCTATGGTGGAAAAGCAATTTTCCTTGTTTAAAAACAGATTCGTTCTAATTGGTGCAGTCGATGCTCTAGAAGAAATGCATAGTCATTGAATTTTCCCGATAGATTCATATAATCGGTTCAAGGGTGGCTCAAATCAAGGATCTTCGAAGCACCTTGCTTGACAAGATGTGTAAATAAAATGAAAATTGGCAACTTTAATTTTTCAATGAATTTCAAAACTAACACCAATTGCAGTTTCTGGTTACACCGATTCTACCATAAAGATTTGCAGGTGATCAAACAGAAGTTCATCTTATAACAAATGGAAAAAAAATGGTAACGAATATATAAATAAATCACCCCAGATTCAACAAACAAGCCAAAATGTATCAAATCATAGGATAACTATCTTAAAAAACCCAAGGAAATTATAAACGGTCTATGAGACGGTAACTGAACTTTGAGCGGAAATTGATGCTTATCCTTAGAGGATGCAAAAATAATCGGTAATGGAACGGAATTTCACACTCATGTACTCCCTTTTTGTTTAATCTTGCTATTATCTTACTAATCTTGCTAAGACTTACTACTTTGTACTCTGCTTGATTTTGTCGTAGAAAGGGTCAGGACCTTTCTATAACAAAATCAAACAAAGTTAAAAATGCAATGCCAACAGGAAGTCGAGTTTGGAGGAAAAAGAGTAACAGAGATGGGAAGGCATGTTGGGAAAATTTTTTTCTCGATACGAGTCCGGAACGCCATTGATCAGTGTCCTGTCCGGTGTCATCGTGATTGCAGTGTGTTATAAACAAGGATCAAAAATGTTTGAAAATGCTAATTCTGTACTAGCGAATCCAAGGCTTTTTTTATAAAAATATTTGAAATTCATTTAATTTTGCAAAAACGTACGACAATCATAATCAAATAAACCAAAATATTGGTATGCGTGCTAGTTTGTCTACCAGCTGGAAAGGAGTCTTATTCTGACAATCACAGAAAAAATAAATGATCAAACTAGATCAAATGAAATATAACAAGAAATAATCCTTGTTTCGGGAGGACTGAATAAAATTCAGTCATCGGAAATTTTTTCCCCTGCTAGAGGTCAAAATTTTTGGCTACGAACTTTGGACTCTATTTTCTTGGACTGACAATCGAAAGAAAAATCATTTGGGAAACTGTTATACGAGAAATACGAGAAATTAACATTATTTAAACTGTGATAGAGAAAATAACATCAAAATGTATCAATTTGAAATTTAAATACCCATTGAAGTTTGTACTATAAAGACAACAACCTTCTTTACTAAAAGCAAAAAAACAAATCAAAGGCGCAGCAGTCCCCGACCCGTATTTTAGGATAGACAAAGTGAAAAAAAAATCTAAAAATTATGCGATGTAATATCTTGTGAGGAGCATCTATCTTCAAACAAAAGATACAAAAACTTTATCGGTACGGATTGTAATCTTTTGCATTCACGTAACTTTCGACGATTTTTTTTGTCTTTGATTTGACATTCGTTGTATATATAAAGGATTATAGAAGTATTTGTGCGGACTACGTTTAAATTAAAAACAAGAGGACTCAAAGAGTTGGCAAAAATTAATCAATTTTTTGAATGTAATTCCGTTCCACTGGGCTGAAAAATTTTTGAAATCAACTAAGCGCACTTTAGCCAGTGCTCACTCCAATGACTGCTGCCATTTCGAAAAGAAGAAGAAGCTTTCTGTCCTTCAGATAAAGTGATAAGAAAAGCAACCACCTCCCGTTCAGCTTACATCGGGCTCCAATTTTGCTGTGATAATAATATTTTCCTTAGGTACCTTCGAGGGTCTACCTACCTTGAAAACGTAGCACCGTCCGGATCAGCTACTAGAGTATGTTCCCACTAGAACTTCAGTCCTTGAGAGTCCTTTGGAAAATTTTTACGTCACAACAAATAAAAGTTAGGCGTCTAAAGATTGCCTCAAAGTTCCGGTTTTTTCCATTTTAGATTTTTGTTGATGATCGACATTGATATATGTAGATGGATTTGAATGGACATAAGTTGACTGCTTATTTTGGTTAAATTATGGAAAATGGTCACTTCTTGTCTCTAACTCAATGTTTAGTAATGAATGCTACTCCATTCTACTGTTAATAATAAATGAATCCACCAAACCTTGTCCAACTAAGGAATAATGTGCCAATCCTCTACAAAACCACTTTTGAACTCCCCTAGGGTAGCAGTCACTGGCAGTCTTACCTAAACACGTCTCTTAAGATTATCCAAAAACATGTTCCATGGAATTAATATCGGGACTACAAGATGGCCATGACAAAATTCGAACACCAGCTTGATTAAGATATTGTGTGACGGATCTAGCGACATAGCAATGTACAATATGATGCATAAGCCTGAAATTTTCTCCAGTAAAAAGAGTGAAGGGTATGACGTGGTCTTGGGGATATTTTTCCATGTACCGCTGAGTATTCACACGACCGGTATGCACCTAATAAGAAATACCTCCCCAAATAATTATTGATCCACCCTCATAACCCACAATTTTTGCTAGAACAAGGAGCAAATCTCTCATTTCTACGTGTGTAGATACGACAACGCAAATCTAGATGACCTTAGGATATTCAGCTCTTATCTGAAACCAATACGTTCTTCCACTGCTCTACAATCCAATATCCATAGTCACAATATCCCCACGTATAACCAAGTCTAGGCCTTCTATGCTATGGAAGAAGTTATAGGACGCAAGCTGCACCAAAACTCCTTAAATCACTTTCTCGCAGTTTTCTTTTGAACAAACATTCAATGACCCTAACATTTCTAAGAGAAGTTCACAAACTGCAGTAGCAGTGCAAAAGCGATTCCTCATCACGCTGCTGACAGTGAAGCATTCGTCCCGGTTGGAAGTGCAATGATTTATGCCATGGTCCAATTTGTCTCGTACCGTGGTTCGAAGTTCAACATAAACTTTCAGCGACGCGATATTGACTGAGGGTGACAGCCGTTGCTGTACCAATCGCATCTAGGGGCATTTCTTTGTTTTCAAACACTATGAAAAATCTGAAAGACACAAATTAATCAACTTTTAACCACTACATCTAAAAAAAACAAAAAATGTACTCTCGGTAACGTCACGGTGATAATGTCAAACAACAACTAACGATAACAAAAGCTCCTACGACACAAATTTGAGTGGCAACTTGAGAGTCTAACTGTTTAATTTTCTGCCTAAGTACTCACTCAATACAAAGTCTGCAATAAGCTAAACAGAATGCAAATAAGCTGGTAAAAAGTGTAAACGGCCGGTTAATTATGCATCCGAGATTATATAGCTGAATTCCGCTACAATTTTCAACACAATTCTTCTCAAAATTGAAGTAGTAGTAGCACAGTGCTGCTGCCTCTTCTTTCTTCAGACTTTTCATCGATTTTGGTGACTTCCAAATAGCCAGTAGATAGTTAATCAAAAAACCTTTTATCAATAACATATTTTAATCATTATATTATAATTCTTGTCCAGAGCAATTGGCGAAGCAGGGTTGTGGGACAGTTTTCATCGATTCGCCCGTTTTACCTAATTAAGCAACTTTTTTGGAGCGTACTCTATTCCTCTAATCCCTCCTAATTTTTGTTTATTCTTTTACATCCATACTGTATCCATACTGTACGCCCAAATCTTCGTATATATTCTTATTCAAAAGTTAAATAAAGATTTTCAAGTCACCGTTCTGAATGTTGTAGGTATTACACACCTTATGCTTTGTTCTCAGCGTCGAACTATCTCTATTTTCTCATCTAGCTCAATTTTCTGATTTTCTCTTTTCTTCTATTTTCTTCCTTATTTCTGCTGGTATAATTGCTCTCCAGTTTTTATTTTAGCTCTTCGAACCACGACCTGTATTCTATTGTAATATTTTGCCCTGACCAAAGGCGGGAAAACTTTCACCTCAGACTTTTTGACATGGTATGCACAACGCTATCAGAATGTTCGTCAAATTATGATTAAAAAAAAAAGATTTTAGAACTGAACTCACTGGCTTTTCCTTCGTAAGAATATCTCCGACAGCAGAGCTACTACGTATCTGCAAAAACTTCAGCGTTGCTCTCTCTATCAAGCATTATGCCAGTTGGGCATCAAGGCATCCGTTTTAATCCAGGGAGATGAAGGCTTTTAACGGACAAAATGTCAGACTCCCAGTAACCAAATCTGCTGGATGGGCTACTGAACATCTCGCATGTCAAACAGAAGATTTAGAATCAGGTACCAAAGTTGGCGTTCTTGACGAACTCTCCCAACGCCTTTTCGGCAAGATCACTGTGTTATTTGTCCCATCTTTAACTTGAAAAGAAAGTATGACAGACGTCAACTTTTCTCAAATTTTGTCCACTTAATAGCTGAATGAGGTAGAACTCAGGTTAACCATGTTTTCGATTCCCGTTGACCAGCAGTGAGGTCGATCCCTCCTTTGATTTAAAGGTTGAAAAGTGCAATGACCACTTCTGATTGTATTCATAACATTTTTTGAAACAACAATTAAACCTTAGACTGATTTCAGCCATTTATCTTCATATTTATCTGCGTAGAACTTCAAAAAGAGTTTTCGGAATTGGTTTTGCTGAAACTGGCTGTCCACCGATATGATTTTATACAGCGTTTGTTTTGTAAAAATTTGTGCATATCGGACTCGAGAACAACCAGTACGTTCCTTGTTTCCCTTGAATGCCCGAAATACTGGTTTTTCACTACCATAATTGACACATGTAAAGAAAAAGTCAGAAGAAATAATTAATTTTCCTCCGATAGATCAGTGTCACGCTCATCACTTTGAAAAGGCTTATGCCTGACAAGTTCCCTATTTGTGCTTTTTTGTTGTCATTGATTCATAAAAAGGGCGTTATGCGTCAACTTGACCGACTATTGTTGAGGCCCACATATGTGATTTCGAAGGACTGTTACAAAAGTGACTATGGTTTTAAACGATGTGACACTAGCGATCTTTATTTTTTTGGCTCTTAACTAAAATCTTCTGGCTGTTTTATAAGTTATATATCTTCATAGTTTTTAATTTCTCCTAAAATACTAAAATTTCAGGAGAAAATATTAAATTCGTCAAATATTTCTTGTTGAATTTATTTGTTTTTGTTTTTTACATATAAATTTATTGAAATAATTCTTATAATTGTCTTTCAAAATATATAAGTCGTTTTGTTTTCGAAAAAGCATTGTAATGTCCCGGGAAACCCAGTCCATGGATTTCTGAAATTTTATTTCAGTTTAGTTTCATTAGTTTTGCTGATATCAGTGCCATTGATTGCAAATGTTGATTATCACAGCAGCAAAACTTTCCAACAGAAGTGTGTTTGAAATTTTTCATAAAAACTGCCAAAAATACTGAGATAATATTTACTGAAACTATATTTAATAGAAAATTACACTGCAAAAGTGCGTTGTTCCAAAAAAAATATGCAGTGTAATCTACGTTGGAGAATTGTTGGTTTTTTTTTTGAATAAAAAAAAATCGTTCTCTTTTTCCCTAAAAACTGCATTTTGTGGTTTTCATTTGTGGATTTTTGTGAGTGCGTCTCGCTCAATCCCATCTTCCTTGGTATCATCTCTCCATCTCCTTTATGTCTTGATGGAAACTCTTTCTCTATTCCTCGCTGACAGCTCCAAGATTTTCTGGAAAAGAGTCAACGTGGGAATCCAGAAAATGAAGTTTGTCGTTCATTTTGCATCCCAGCTAATTACGTGGTAGAGGGTCGAGCGGACAAAAAAATAAAAATTTCCACCGGAAATAAGAACAACTGTATTAAATTTAGCTTTCTTTTTTTGAACACCGATTACTAGTATTGTACCTTACGGCTACGCGACAACTGAGAGAGAGGTTACCCCTCATAGCAAATTTATAGTTTCGGAATTGCTGACACCTGCGTCTGGCTTCTTAGCATTTCCTAGAAACGATTCTGCAGGTGCATGGAAATGTTTTTTATATGTAACTCGTAATTGCTGACACCTGCGTCTGGCTTCTGAGCATTTCCTAGAAACGATTCTGCAAGTGCATGGAAATGTTTTTTATAGGTAACTAGGTTTTTGTAATTTTCGACTACGTTGGCAACAATTTCTTTGTCGTTTGGAGGTTTTTTGTTTCCAAGCAAACCGTCTGTGACTTCTACGAAAAAAACTGCTGATTCATCCTGGGTGATTGTATTGTGGAACAATCTGTCAGATTTTAAGATTCGCATTGAGGGCCCACAAAAATTCCTTCTTTAAACTTATCTTCAGAAAGTGCAGGAAATTTACCGGACAGGTATTTAAAGCAGTCACTGTGTTTATTTAAAGCTTCATCAACCCTAACTTTATGTGAAGCGGAGGCAAAAGAACTAATTTTGGGGTCAACTAAAACATCACGCTGCACATTTTCTTGTTCCAGTACAAGTCATTCTCTGAGTGGTCATTCTTGCTTAACGTAATCTAAACTTCGTGGTCGACTGTTCAACTCACACAAAAAACATGGATTTTTTGTGAATCCAGACTGCTGAAAGCATGGATATTATTTTGAGGTCTCCACAGACCCAACAATATTCTATTTAGCAACAACTCAAGATTCTCATACGTTTCTTTGAGATGCACGGAGTGAGCAACAGGCAGCGAGGTTTAAGTATTACCATTGTGCAACAAGACACCCTTCAGACTTAATACACTACACAATAAATAATCTCCATGATGGGAAAACGTAATCGTCAGCCACCAATTTCATGATTACTTCAGGAATATTATAACAATACACCAGTGAACCCTCTTCAGCGAAATATTCCGCAAACTCTTTTTCACGAGGCCTATACCAAGAATATAGGGTTCCTGCAGTCAACAAATTTTTTTCTTTCAGTCGTGATCCGAAAATCTGTTCAGCAAGCTTCGATAGGTCCAAGTCTCTCTCTAAATCATTTAGTTCAGCTTGGATAAACTGTTGAGGTTGGTCGATATCGGGATTGAATTCGTCTTCATCGGTTTTTTTCGTTTGAATTTTCATCTGATGATTGCTGTTGGATGGTCTGAAGAAAAGATGGATGAAGGAGAGTTCCTGGCCAATGAGATACAGGCCGTTTAGTTGACGGTAAATCAGGATACTAATAAAAGTATGTTTATTTTTCAAATTGAAACCTCATGAAACGAAAAATCGCAGAAGCAAAAGAAACAGTCGTCTCCATTATTTTTTAGTTCTCTCCATACCATCGGAATGCCAAAGCGTAAACACACTGAACACACTCGACACACTGAAGGCACACTCTGTATGGAGGCCAAGATTTGTCTAAATCAGCAAGCTTTACATCAAAATGCGTGATAAGCTTTCCCGATAAATTCTGTTATATTTTGATGATTCTTTACTATCATTAAATCACCACACGTGTAACAAAATATAACAGGACTATTTTACACTTTCTTGATGACATTATGACGCAATAAACGCTTAGAACACAAAACACGACTCGATTCTACAAACAACTGAGTAACTAACTAACTGCCGATGCTGTTAAGTTGACTTTGACAGATGCGAAAATGAATAAGTGTTGCCATTGAAATGAAATAAATAAAATTTATACTAAAATATTTTCGATTCTTATATCGAGTATTTTAAAGAAATAAATTAATGAAATTAAGGAAATATCAATAGGGTACTTCTATGCTCCAGTACACAGTATCTCATAAGGTTTTTTTTTAATTTTGTGAAAAATCTCGTCGTGATGGGCTCCAATCAAATTAACATTCAGAATCAACGTATCCTTATAAGCTAAGGACACTTATCAAAGTCAAAACACACAAAAAAACATGTCGGCCTGTGTTATTTAAGTGTAAATTGTATGCGTATTTTTTTAAGGAAAAACAGAAAAGATTCAAGGAGAAAGAGACTTGTACTAGACTTAGTAAGTTACTTACCTGCAGGATATGCAATAACTGCTATTCATTCTTTATTGAGTCTGGAATTAGCTTATAATCTTTGAGTAAACGAAAAGACCCTCTGTGGGACCATTAGCAAAAATTAAACTTTTATACTAAACAACTTATTTCCTAGACTTGATACAACTATGAACTCTTCTATGTTAGCGTTTATACGGAATCTATGTCTCAGTGGTCGTATTGTTCCAATGCTAACAAATTGATTAGAAGGTTGGGAAGCAGATCGGGACTAAAAATCTGAAATAATTTTGTTGAAAATGAAAACCAAAGAAATGATAAACTGAAAGAACGATGTTAATGTGGATGCTTAACAATATTCAACGCGGAGGAAAACCAACAGATGGCCCATGGCCCTATTTTCAGGCATCAGGCTTATTGCATTCAAGGTATGGAATACTGACTGATAACAGAAGGTAAAAAATGCAAGTTTCCTGCTTCAGTTGGAAGGAATAAATAAATTAATGCAATTAAGAAGGAAGAAGAAGGAAAACATATTCGTCGCAAAAACCATAAAAGCACACCCTAGCAACTAGTAGAGCTTATTATTCAAGGTCTTCCAGGACTACACGGTAATCAACCTGCTAGGAACATAATATTGACTCCTACGAAATTACAATATCGTTGTTATCTCTACTGCAAAAAACATGATAGAAAGTAAAAACAACAGTGATAGACATGTTTGCAAAAGGTTCATATGTGGTGAACATTCATTCTCTACTAAGAAGTGTCCACTGACCATGTAATAACAAAATTAAACGTCTTAAGTAATTGTGGGTATTCAGAAAAGTGGGAGTGAAGTAGATGGGAACGAGTGCACTGGACCTGATAGTCAGTATAAGAAAAATAAGTTGAGAGGATTAGGAGTGGTTCCTCGTATTCGTGTGAACATGCTGCGAATGATTAGAAATTTCATACAAAAATTAAAAAAAAAATATCCAATAAGCCCTTGAAAAAAATGGATAAAATCGAAACTTCAATGTTCTAGCAATAAAGGATAATGAAACATTATTCCCAATTGTGTGTATTTCCAAAATGTGATCAAATGCATCTATGGAGTAAACTCAATTTGAATCCTTGGGAATAAGTGTGTGCGTTATTTGAGTGGAAAATAAAATGACCAAAAAGGATAATGGCTGTATGGAATTTTTAACATAATCAGCCGGAAATGAAAGAGTTTAAATTTTCAATTTTGGATCGAATTAATTCCAAAAAAATACATGAGATCCAAGACTTTATTTTTTAATTCTGACAAAGTTTAATCTGGAAAAGTTTACTTCGCGTGGGAGGTTTACAACTATTAGATTATAAATGTGTTATATTCTCGTTCTGTAGCCTTTGTTTCTCCTACTATGGCTCTATTTGGCCAATGATTCCCTTCGCCAGTAATGTGATCCCCACAATTAAGTTTCATTAAGTCTGGTCCGGTTGAGTCAGTGCAATCACAAGTGGACTATGTTGTTCACTTAAGTTGTATATAGAATTATAGGCGTCAATTCATGTTTGGATATGGATAGGAACGTCCGATTCAGAATTTAAAGAAAATTTTCCTCTTTTCCTCAAAAATTGTTTACGTTCCGTCAAATTTTTCCGAAGATAATCAGCCCAGAGCTTTTGCTCGAGTCTTAGTGAACAATTTTCAAATTTTCCGAGACATTTTTAATCCTTATTTAGGCATATTAACCCTGGAGCGAATAAAATAACGAGCTCGTATCGAGTTTACCATGAAATTTTTAAAATTTTCCTTCATTTTGTTTTAAATTTCTGCAAAATTGAAGGAAAAGCTAGTAACCTGATCCTTTTTTTTTTAGATTGCGATGGATGATGAGTTAGAGCAATGATTCATAATAAAGTTGAGTGCACAACAGATAATGTATCCTGTAGAGTTTGCCTGTATAAGCAAATAATTTCACTTTCACTTTGTTTTGTTCAATATCAACAAAAGCACATATCCAACCGTATTAACAACCCACATGCATAGAATGTATGCATAAGAAAACGAATATATTCTTATTTTTCTCTTGAAGACAAAAGAGCAAGAAGTAGAAGAAAATCCCTTAGTGAGCTGTCCCGAATGAATGTCGAGTATGAAAATGAAAATGCGGAAGCCTCCGAGCAATAGGCCATAAAGATAATTGGCTATAGAAAAACATACGAAGCGAAAAAAAGACTCTCATCGCCCGAAGTCATATCACAGAGTGACTCAATGGGACCTTTAAGTTTTACTGTCGCATGCCATGTAAGAGTAATTCAGGAATATAATTCACAAGTGGATGACTAGACAATTCAGCCATAGGCTTTGAATTTTATTAAGATTTCAGTCAGTCACATAATTCTACCAAGTTTAAATTTATGATCAAATTACTGCATGTGAGGGTATAAAATTTTAATTTAATAAAAAATATTCATCCTTTCGAGTACTTTTTAAGTTCATCGCGTTCTTACTTTTTCTACTAATTTGAAAAAAAAATATTCCGATGGATGCAGGTCACACTCGGCCTACATAAAAAAATAAAACTCATTAATTTGAAAAAAAAAGATATCAATTTGAGCTTAGATTAAGCTCGAGCGTCGAATTTTCGAAATTTTATGGTAGCAAAGCAAGAAAGACCTGGTTTTTTTTTTGTTTGACACACGTCTTGTTGTATACACACGTATACAACAACTACATGCGCGTATTGTGAGCATTGTATTTTGGGTCATTGTCTTGACAGAACGAATATGCCTCAGAAATGCCCAATTTATCTACATTTTCTTTAAGATTTTCTTTTAAAATGGATATGAACTTGTTGGTTCATTATGCCATCAATAAAAACTAGCTTTCTTTGTCTAAAGGCAGTCATACTGACCCAAACTACTAACGATCTAGCTCCATGTTTTACGGTCGGTTGAAGAGTAACAGATTTAAACTTCCCAAATGGTTTTCGCTTATTTGGAAAACATTAAATTTGTTCTTGTCAGTAAAAAACTCCAATAGTATAAGCCACGCGAGTTATGCTCTTTAGCCAACTTAAGTCGTTTTAACCTATTTTTTTCTATTTATAAAAGGTTTTCTGCGTGGAACTCTGCCGTTAAAAAATCGTCACTCCGTAGAACATTTCTCACAGATTCTGTACTTGCAAGAATGTGGAGGTAGTTAGACACTTTTGATGTCAATTTTGTCGCACGCAGCTTGACATTTTTTTCTTTATTGCTGCACGATCCGCCGTTCATCAGCCTCTGAAAATTTTTTCGGCCGTCCGTATCTAGAATTATTTTCAATAGTTTTATTTATTTCAAACTGTTTAATGATGTCATGAACTATCGAATGGCTTTTATCGATGATTTGTCCAATTTTTAGCACAGATATCCCGTTTCTATGACGTTTGATGACCAATTTACGATCTTCGTTAGTAGTTTCTTTCCTCGACGACGCATGCTAGTTTTGTTTAAGAATTCGCTATAAAAATTACGCAACAAGTAATCTATTCTTTTCGTTTGCACTTTGACTACTGTTACTCACACTCCATCAGTTATAATTCGGGAAGTTCCCATCTCAAATGTCAAAAAAAAACCAGCGTTGCCAGGTGTCTAAATATTAAATTGGAATTTAACAATCACAGAGTTTGAATTTTAGCTCATATCTTTTTTGTTGATATAACAAAAAGCTATTTTTTTTAACTTGGATTATAAACTAGTGGTAACAAATAAATGTATATGCAAAATTAATTTTGTCCTTAATGGGATTTACAAAGAGTAGCCTACATAGATCTTCGTCTTGTAGCTCTGTCCGATTACTTGATTAAGCCACTGTACATAAGCCAATGTACAGTTAACTGGAATGACTTTGTGGCACAATTTGAAGTTTTTTCAAACCTAGCGAAAATAGAATTTGACCTAACTAAAAAAGTGATTGGTAGCGACGTTCTTTGGTTTTATTTTTAATAATCCTCCAATTTTTTCGTCCTAGAAATGGAGCCATGAACAGGTTTACTCTGTACCACAATTTCAGCCCATGTCATGGGTTGAGTTGGTGCTACCTTAGTCTTTCATGAATATCATATGGTCTGAGTAAGGTGATACAATCATTACCCGATAAGATTCGTCGGTGGTCCTGTAGTTATAAATTAAATATTTATACTATTTATTCGTACAAAATAGGAAAAACAATTTTTTTTTTCAAAATAATTCAAATTATGAACAACCTTTGAATCACAATAATAAACGATCATAGGCAATTAGGAACCCTTCTCCCGTAAGTCAGGTACGTTGAACATATCTCTCCTTGATATCATCTTCCTGAAACCCAATCAAGTTTGTCAATGATATTGTCAATTTTGTGGTTTAAATTGCAAATAAAGACCAGTTGAGCAGGCTACTTCCAAAAAGTTCCACTTTTGACCGTAGCTGGTATTAAGACTCAATCATTTACTGTAGCCTTTACTTCACATGTTCAAAGTTTGTTTTCAAAACTGACAGTCACACATTCAGCAAAACATTGACTTCAATGATGTTTTGTGTGTCTGTAGGGTTTGAGTTTTCGTTGGGTCGCATATAACTGGTAGAACTTTTATCTAATAGTTGAGGCGAGTAAGTATTTTCATCACTCCCTGCAAAAAAAAAAAACGTTCTTCGCTTTCTCTATCGCTGTCAGATCTATCAGGAAATCTCACAGTTGGAGCTGGAGGAGGTGTCAATCGATCTTGTTGAGCTACCCTTGTCAAAGTTGAAGACTACGCTGGATTATCGAATTTTCGCAGAATTATCATCAAATATGATCCTTTTGCCTCCGGGGATACTGACTTTTCTTCTTCTTTTCTGCAGATAGTTCTTAAGATGGTTATTTCCTGCCTTTTTGAAGTGACATTTTGCACAAAACTCTCTCCGGTCAATTCTCTGATAAAAGGCAGAGATTCAATTAGGTACATAGAGAGTTTGTTCGACATTTCTAGTAGACTCAATGAACAAATCCTACATACACGAAATCTAAGTTTTAGGTTATCTGATGGCCTCTCTTGTAGGCAGTTCATGCGATCTTTCAGTAGACGTGGAAATTCGTCCCTCGGTAATGATGAGCATTGACTGTTGGGTACTTTCTTCTTCGGAAGTACCAAGTACATTTTGCGAAGCTATTTTCATTGGCCGGAACAAGGCAATGTCTAAAAGTTGCACGTGTTTTGTTGGGTCTTTTCTGTGATAAAAGGTAGTCATTTTCTTTGCAAAAATGTTTTTCTTCAACGGTGATATGACAGCTGAGATTGTCCCCTCTTTTTAGTTTTGTTACAGCTTGTTTTTTTTTAGAGTTAGGAACAGTAAATCACCGAACCAACCTGGGAAACA